>JALMQS010000099.1:14893138-14926544 GCA_024734495.1 Forficula auricularia | reverse complement strand
AAAGATCTAGACAACAAAATAATCACATTAAACGGTTTAGATGTAGGTCGGCTTCGCTAATCAACATAATCAGTGAGATTTTTTTTGCAATAATATTGATACCAGAATTTGCACCAAAAAGGTACTACCTCTGTATCGTGAAAAGAAGAAATTTCAGAGATTCGTTTGGAGTTGAAGGGATGTGAAACGAGGGTCTTGAAAGACTGCAGCTTATATGTAGTCGGGAAGGCGGATGGGATAAGTGAGTTACAGTCTCTAGAAGTCATGGGAATAAACGAATGGGCGAATGCGTTTGTTAGGTATCAGATATCTAAATGTGATGTCTACAGGTACCTTCAATTTCCACCCAATTCCTGAAATTTATTCTCATTCTTCTTTTCACGATGGAAGAGTACAGCATCAATAGCATTATAAAAAACACTCTATCTGTTCTAATATTTTTTTTATTTTCAAAGTCATAAAATAATTGATCCTCCTCCAAATAATCAGGTTAAAATTTTAATACGATTTTTGATTTCGAGTAAAACGAATTCATATAACTTGCAAATTACAAGTCTCTATCACTCTATCTTATTAACTTATTATATAGTATATAATGCTGTGACAGACGGACATACAAAATAAAGACATTGAAACGACACAGGAGTCTCTTTTTTAACCGGCTTAAAAAAAAAGGAGGAGGTTATCATTCATTTATAGAGATTCACAAAAAAGATCTGAATTGAAATACACTTTTGGTTAACATTTTTATTTAATTTATTTTTTAGTTCCATTTAATTTTTACTTCCTTCCCTAGCTACTTTTAGCGACGTACACAATACGGTTATGTTCCGCTAGCCCATTTGAAGAGGATGGGGGGAGGGGGTAATGAATGGTAGGAAAATCCAGTTTTTATATTCTACGATAGTATATAAAGCTTTTGTAATTTAAATTTAAGGAAGTGAGGCAGCTTGAGCTAAAGATAAGTGATTGAAATAATTAAGAGTTTTCATTCTACTTTTTGTTATCGTGATAATGTATTTGTAGTAAAATTATTCTAATAGTATTCACGTGTTATGCCTATTTTCGGGTTCCATACCAAAAAAAGGTAAAACACGGAACTCTTAAGGTCTCCACTTGGTTGTTTGTCCGTCTGTCACATGACTATAGATTCTAAATTAATATATAGGATCTTGAAATGTGGCAAGTAGTTAGATATCGATCTTCCACGGATATTATATTCTACAAAGTCGAAAAAAAGAAAAAATGTGATATTTTCCAAACGAAAGGTTTTTATGAAAAATATTTCACGCATACCGTTGAGTGGTGTAGCGTGAATGGGTAATTGGGAATTGTATTAAGCATGCTTTTAAAATTTTTATTTTTTTATTGCGGATTCACGCACTCGATGAGTCTACAAAGTTTGTCGTTCAATATGCCCCTCTCTAATAGTAAAAGAAGGATTAGAGGAATGATAATTTTTTTTTAGGGGCACTGATATAATAATCCCTGACTATCCATTATCTATTGACATGTTAGAACGTGCAAAGATCTAAAAGACAAGTGCTGACAAGTATTAGTCCATTAGAGAAATTATCAATTAATTGTAATTGTTTTAGAAAATCCCAATTCCTTGTCTCCTTGTAATAGAATGATAACTAGAGACTAAGAAAAAGAAAATGGCTAAAATTTGTTCTTAGAAAACTGATATCTTAATTTGTTAAAGCTCATATTTTAAATACTTACAAATAACAAAAAAATTAATTTGATTAATCTTAGTTTACTATTAGGTATAAATAAAAATGTAGGTAAATAAAAAATTTCGAGCCGAGAAATTTAAAATTTATATTCGAACATATCAGATCCAATATGATGAAATATGATCGAAATTATTTGAATGCTATTCCGAATTACGTATCAAATAATTTATTGTTTGGCTTTGTAGAATGAAAAATTAGGCTTTTAGAACTTTATTTAAAAAATTAGCGAAAAAATGCTGTTTTAAATCACATTGAAATCCATCACTTTCTGGCGAGCATCATATTTTAGAAAATTAGGCTTTGCTAGGTCGGTGCCAAAAATATTTATTTCACGCGTTAGGGAAAGCATCCCACAAAAACTGTCAATTTAGATATTCAAAAAATTTAAATGATTTGCAAACATTCAACACCGTTTAAAGTGGAGACAAATCGAATGAGCAAATTTGTCATTTCGTTTCTATTATTTCTTGGGGAACTTAAGATTAAGTAGTTTGCGTCAAGGGTAGTATATCATTCAAGTTTGGAATTTGTTTTAAAAAATATATAAAATGAAATTTTTAAGAAAAGTACCTATTTAAAAATAAACTGCAACGGATCGTTGCTAAACTTTATCCAAATTCATTTGAAATATTACTATGTTTATTCCTTTATTATTAATCAGATATCACTTGCAATTTGCAGTTCATGTTGACTTTAATTCAAAAATAATGATCGATTCTCATTTAATAGTCGAGGAATAACCATTCTACATTGGATTTTTGACATTTCGGTTATTATTGGTAACCATTGCTGAAGACATGGAGGAATAGACTTAAAATCAAAAATAGCCACCGATTCTCATCTAATACTTGAGGGATGACAATTCTAGATAAGGTTTTTGACGTTTCGATTATTATTGGTAACCATTGCTGAAGACATGGAGGAATCGGCTTAAAATCCAAAATAACGATCGATTCTTATCTAATACTAGAGGAATAACCTTAGTGCATTCCATTTTTGATGTTTTGACTATTAATGGCAACGTCTACTGAAAACGTGGAAGAATCGACTTAAAATCAAAAAGACTAAATTCTTTTTTGGTAAACAACTCAAGCTTGAATAGGAGAATAGGTCAAATACATTTTATGATTTGTCTAAATAATAATTAAAAAGATAATCATAGTTGGAAATAATTTATAATAAATAGGTGAAACTGAGCAATAATGTATTAAAATAAAGAAATTATCAAGTTGCATATTAACGACTAAATTTCACTTATTAATTAAGTTTCATTAATGAATTAATTAAACTTACCGAAAATAGAATTAATTAATTTTTAAACAGGATTGTGAATGAATATGTTTTATCCGTGATACTAAGAGAGCTTCTTTCAAGCAATAATTTAATTATATTTTAATTGCTTATTAAATTCAGTGTTATAAATGAGTAATCGTGCTGGGGCTGAGGCAATTATTCTCTATTAAACATTATTGGCTCAAAATAAAACAAAGACTGAGATTAACTTTTGGCAACGAGAGGAATACTTTACATTCATGTTAAAGGCAAGAATGAGCAATCGGCTGAATTAAAGTTGAGAAAATAAATTCATTAATAAGGATGATGTCGAATTTTATTCTAAATTGATAGTAGAATATGAAAATTCATGAGGCGAAACTCATCTAAGAATTAGAAATGGAAAATCTTTGAAAACATTAATAGATAGAATTATATTTCATTATATTGAGGTAAATTTAAAAATCTTTATAAATCAGTGGTTCTCAATTAATAATATAAATAAATCAATATACCACAAAAAGCAAATTTACCAAAAAAATATTTATTATCCATATAGGTGAGTTCGAGTCACTTTTTTACTTTTAAAATATAGTTGTTTCATTTAAAAAATAAATATACAATTTTGACGAACGAAGAAAAAATTAAATTATTATTTATTTTGATTATTATTTTTTTTTAATGAGATTATATTTTTAAAAGTCCTTTCTTCAGTTCCTTCATCAATATCTCGACTGGTTATTTAATAGAATTTTAGTTGAAAATGAATTCACTTTTTTTTGGAAAGGAGAAAAGTATGTTCACTTTATTCTTTCCAAAAGAGGTGGAGAAAATTTGGAATAAAATTGTATTAAATAATTAATCGAAATATTTAAATTCGTCTGTTTAGTTACCTGCTTACTATATTAAAACAAAACGAATTTACTTATATAAGTCCAATCTGGTATTTGATCTCATGAGAAATAACAGATCAAATATTTGTAATTAAAAAGACTGATGATGAAGGTAAAACCTTCGAAACTATAGTCTTAAATAAATAATATATATTTGTTATATTACATATGTTTATTTGCATCAAAGGAGGACAACCTCATTCATTTCCTTTTGACTGAAGATGTAGACAAGGCCTTCAAAAATAGTTTAAATAAATAACACCAAAATCATCAATCAATCAATATTCCACCAGTCACCTCTGGCGCAGCATTAGTAACTGTTCGCGTACCACTTGAGAATCGTATATCTACGAGTATTCGAAAAACCTCAATGTGACCACCAAAGCCAAAAAAATGAAAATATACCTATTAATTGAGTGGAAATGAGGCAGTCCAAAAAAATATTACACTATCTTTTTATTCATAAAACCGACGTTTCGGAGGCTATTCCTCCTTCTTCAGGGTTTTGAAAAGTCAGTGAAGGAAATACAATATATTATTGTTACTGCCACTGAAAGAGGAGACAGAGGGGAATGTCGCATTGGATTTCCTTCACTGACTTTTCAAAACCCTGAAGAAGGAGGGAGAGCCTCCGAAACGTCAGTTTTATGAATAAAATGATAGTGTAAATTATCTTTATTTTTTGGACTGCCTCATCGATATCCACTCAATTTCACTTATCAGTCCGTCTCCAAAAATTACTCCAATCTTATACCTATTAATATTTTGATAAGATTGATACGTAACGCTTTGCTTTTTAAATCAAAAGCATTCTGAATTGAAAATGTATAATTTTGTGAAAATAAAAATAAATAAGTAAAATTTATTCACCAGATGCCGAATTTTGTGAGCTTGTTACCGCCGAAACGCAGTTGGCATTTAGAGGGGAGATCGTTACCGAGGCTGGTAACGATGAGGATGGATGCTGGCCTGAGGGGAAACAAGCCCCGTCACAGCCTGAAACAGAAAAATAATGCCAAATAAAAATCAGATTTCGAAAATAAGAAAAAGTTATCAAATTCTAAATGCGATAATGAACAAAAGAAGAAATATGGGATTTTTTTTACTATGTCAAAGGTCAATACAAATATAATGCACGCAAGACAAAATCTTGATTAATATCTAAATTTTTTCCAATTTTATTTCAGAAAATATCAAGTTCATTTCAGAAAATCCTAATTGTATTTGAGAATAATTGTCAATTGAATATTAGAAAATCTCACTTGTATTTCAGAAGAAAAAATAATAAAACATATATAAACAACTAAACAATTGAGATTTTCTGAAATACAATTCAGGTTTTCTGAAATTGAATTGAAATTTCTAAAATATATTTGTATTTTTCTAATATTCAATTGAGAATTCTGAAATACAATGGGATTTTCGGAAATACACATGAAAAAGGTGTAGACGCAATGATAGGAAACTTGAATAATATTTAACACCAATCCTGAGTATAAATGGATTTCATTTATATATCTTATACTTTTTACTTTGCCATAAATGGTATGTTGAAATATTGTAATGATTCATGAAAAAAGTAGTTATTTTGGTTGTATTTTCGAAATACCTATCTCAAAAAACGGTTGACAGTATTTTGATGATGCGAATTAGAATATAATAAACTCTTGTATAGTGTATATCGAAAAATTTATACATATTTTAAAAAGTATTAATAATTTTGTAAATTGTCTATTAGTTGGTTAGTGTGTATGTGTTATCAAATATTGCGTACGTTTTAGCTCAAATAGCAAAGAAGATATCAAAACAAAGTTTTATATTTAAGTATTTTTTATATTGAGATTAAGAGTTTATTAGATTTTGATTGAAAAATTAGGAGGAAGGGGGATTAAAATTGAACTCGTATGTGAAAAAATGGCGCATGATATGTAAAAGGTTGGTCCACTGCAATAGACATCACAATTTTTTTTAAGATTTATTATAGTCCTTAGTATAGTAGACTGGGGGAAGAGGCCATAGTTTTAAACTTTATTTTATATAAAATATCACATTGGTTTTATTTTTAAGCAACCATTTTATCCACAATATATGTACTTTTGTAATTAATAAAAAAGTAAGTTTCGCTTTGAAAATCCATTTTTTACCTAAAAAAATAAGATGGCGTGTTCTGATGTGGCCATCCACATGACTTTACCATACAACCTGGCCCCTTACTTTAATATTTAATAAAATTATTTATAATCATGTAGGGGAGGGGGGTTAGTTTTTGAATTTTTATACTCCTAGAAGCACACTGATTATGTATACAAAATTTGGTTGAGTTTGGTAAATGGCCAAGATTTTCATTTTTTGAACCTCCATTCCCCCCCCCCCCCCCATTTTGGGAGGTTAGATTTTGCTTTTTTAGATTTCTGGGGGTCCACTGATTATGTATACAAAATTTGGTTGAGTTTGCTCAAACGACCTAGATTTTTAATTTTTGCCCCCCCCCCCCCCCTCCACCACCCTTAATTTTGGGCCGATATGCACCAAAATCTAATCAGCTCTTTGGGCCGGTTGTATGTCGCAAAGTAAATGCTTTTTACCACTAACAAACGGTAGATAGTAAATGGAGCCACTGGGATGGCCAATCAGATGACAGGCACTCTGGCCATCCCAGTGGCTCCATTTACTATCTACCGTTTGTTAGTGGTAAAAAGCATTTACTTAAACTACGTGTGAAATTTGGTTTCGATATTCAAACTAGTTTTTGAGCTAGCTCGTCCACAAAAATTTGGTAATGCACAGACTAACTAACTAACAACCAGACAGATTAACAGACATTTTGACAAAACAATTATTATCTCGAAAAATATAATTTTTTCGATGTTCCCTTATTAGAGCTTTTTTGTAGAGCGAAATGCCATGGTTTCGCTCAATTTTTTTAATCAAAATAGTTTCAGTCATTTTTGAGATATTTTGAAAAAAAGAAGGAAAAAACCACTTTTTTCATGCACGATTACAATACTTGACCATAACCTGTATGGTAAAGTAAAAAATAATTTGTAAACGTTTCCATTTCAGCATCTTATCGCAAGGTAAGATGACCGATACCTTTGGGGTAAGATGTCTTATGGGAAAACGATGCATAGTATTCAATTCCAGTTTATTAAAACGAAATAATATTACTTTTTTTTATTGTTCGTTTTTCCTTTTAAGTAATATTTCCGCTTTTGAAAGCTTTTTGGAGGTCATTTTCGTTCCATGATCCTCGATTAGACTTTCTTATCTATGTCAGCGGCATTTTTAGAAATAAACCATTGGATTAGTTTCCAAAAATTAATTTTAAATGTATAGAAATACAAATCAGCATCTTACACCAAGGCGAAAACTAGGGCATCTTACCCCCAAAAAATGTTCGTCGTTTTCCCCCAAAGCATTGGACAAAACCCCGGCCTCCTAGCACCGCGCAGCAGTGGCAGGCGCGTCATTACGCGAATAGAAAGCCCACACTTCAAACTCACTAAAACTAACAGAGTTATTTCTCGTCTATCAAAACTACGGCTAGTATGACTAAGTAAATTATATTCGAATATGATTTCGAGAACTTACCAAAGCAATCGGGATGTCAAAATCATTTACAAACACCACTTAAAACTGTGATTAATCAACAAAAACTATTTGTATACTCGCTTTCATTCAAACTTACTGGCAGCTGTTTTCTCGCCCCCCCCAAGGGTGAACCACGTGATACGACATCTTGTACAATACGGCGACTCACCCCAATCTACCCTAAATTATATTTCTTGAGGGAAAAGTTCATTAATTTGATTTTTTTTTGATTGGATGGCCGATGGTTGAAATAAGAAAAGCATTTAAAATTGTCTTCAAGAAAACCTGGTTACTATATTATATTCTTTAGTTAAGCAAAGTTAACTATTATTCATGATGAAAAAAGTATAGTTATTAATGTTCTAATGCGCTGAATAACAATTGGAGCGACGCGTCGCGACGAACGAACCAGTTAAGCGAAGACCAAATGGGATTATCCAGCGAAGAAGCCACTTTGAATTAAAATGCTTGAAGAAGTCAATACAATTGATTGAATGTCAGTCATAACTTCCGCCTGAGTCATTTTAGGTGTCTTGGCATTAATAATGAGCACTTGTCAATTGTAAGGATCAAATCGAAATGACAAAGGGATTTTAAATTTTGAAAAATAAATATTACCTATTTGAAAACGTTGAGCGTTTAATATAATAAGCGAGTATTGTTAATTTTATGAGGGACCTGAAATTGACTTTCTTTTTGGTATATTAAAAGTTTTTAATTCTAAATAAAAAAAAAAAAATTACATACAAAATAAGTTGACGTGTTCTGATGTGGCCATCCAGTTGACTTTACCATACAACCTGGCCCCTCACTTATATTTAATATTTAATAAAATATTTATAATCATGTAGGGGAGGGAGTTTTTGCATTTTTAGATTAATCTGGGCCCACTGATTATGTATACAAAATTTGGTTGAGTTTGTTAAATAGCCAAGATTTTCATTTTTTACCCCCCCCCCCATTTTGGGCGCTTAGTTTTTGCATTTTTAGACTTCTGGAGTCCCATTGATTATGTACACAATATTTGGTTGAGTTTGATACAAGAGCCTAGATTTTCATTTTTTGACCCTACACTCAACTCTAATTTTGGGCGGTTGGTTTGCATTTTATGGACTTCTGAAAGTCCACTGTTTATGTATAAAATTTGCTTGAGTTTGGTACAGAGGGTAGATTTTTATTTTTGACCCCCCCCCCCCCCATTTTGGGCGGTTGGGTTTTGCATTTTTAGACTTCTGGGGTCCCACTGATTATGTATACAAAATTTGGTTGAGTTTGCTCAAATGGCCTAGATATTTAATTTTTAACCCCCTTAATTTTGGGTCGATCTGAACCAAAATATAATCAGCTCTTAGTCTCAATGGACCAAAACTACGTGTGAAATTTGGTTTTGATATTTTCACTAGTTTTTGAGCTAGCTCGCCCACTGTTTATGTATACAAAATTTGCTTGAGTTTGGTACAAGAGCCTAGATTTTCATTTTTTGACCCCCCCCCCCCCATTTTGGGAGCTTAGTTTTTGCATTTTTAGACTTCTGGAGTCCCATTCATTATGTACACAATATTTGGTTGAGTATGATACAAGAGCCTAGATTTTCATTTTTTGACCCTACACTCAACTCCCCCTAATTTTGGGCGGTTGGTTTTTGCATTTTATGGACTTCTGGGGGTCCACTGTTTATGTATACAAAATTTGCTTGAGTTTGGTACAAGAGGGTAGATTTTTATTTTTTGACCCCCCCCCCCATTTTGGGCGGTTGGGTTTTGCATTTTTAGACTTCTGGGGTCCCACTGATTATGTATACAAAATTTGGTCGAGTTTGCTCAAATGGCCGAGATATTTAATTTTTAACCCCCCTTCCACCCCCCTTAATTTCGGGTCGATCTGAACCAAAATATAATCAGCTCTTAGTCTCAATGGACCAAAACTACGTGTGAAACGTTGATATTTTCACTAGTTTTTGAGCTAGCTCGTCCACAAAATTTGGTAACGCACAGACTAACAGACTAACAGACATGTGGACAAAACAATTATTATCTCGAAAAATATAATTTCTTCAATGTTCACTTATTGGGGCTTTTTTTGTAGAGCGAAATGCCATGGTTTCCCTCAATTTTTTTAATCAAAATAGTTTCAGCCGTTTTTTAGATATTTCGAAAAAAGAAGGGAAAAAAACACTTTTTTCATGCACGATTACAATACTTGACCGTACCCTGTATGGTAAAGTAAAAGAACAAAAGGTATCAAAGATCTCATTATTATATGTATAATGAGCTGAGAAGAATTTTTACTATGAATTAAGTATTTCTTTGCGTGAAATTTAGCTCTAGTGTTAATCAGAGATAAGGAAGTCTCAAAGGAAGGTCAAAATGTCAGGTTAGTGTTTATGACATTGTATGTTTGATTCTTATTTTGATTTGATTTATTTTTTCCTTGTTGGGTTTGGCAGGGCCATGAGATTTTGCAATAATTCAAAGTTGAAATACATTTGATCCAAATAGGAAATTTCATAAAAATATTTCCAGCCGTGTTTGTGCCATTGGGACAAAGTTTGGCCGGACAGACAAAAAAAAGACAAAAATTTTGTTGAATGTGTTTTTTTTTTTCATAACTGTTTGAAACGTGTACATCCAAAATTTGGAGAGATTTTGAGCAATGTACAGACAAAACATTAATTTTATATATTATAGAATTTTATAGAATATACAAATGAGAAAATTTAATCTAATTCTTGATCGAAACTTAGTAAGATAGTCTTCTAATTTTCAGAGGTGTCGATATGGTTGCCTATATGAAAGGATTGATGAGAAATTTTATTAAGATAGTTATGTATATTTTTCAGAAGTGTTAGTGTGGTTGCTTGTATGAAAGGGGTAACATGTGAAATATTCTTATATTTTTCAGAAATAAAACATTAACGAAATAAAGTAAGTACATATATGAAAATAATACATACCAGGTGAGGACGGTGATGTCGGACTATCTGGAAGCAAGATTCCTTTTTGTACCAATTCATCGCGAGCTGCACGCACTGAAATTTTGCGCTCCAAAGCTGAAAAGATAATACCTATCTATTAACAGAATAAAAAAATTTGATTTCTAGTTGTCTATTTTTTTCCAACAATTTATTGAACGATTTAGAAAATTATT
Organism: Forficula auricularia; assembly: GCA_024734495.1. Lineage (NCBI taxonomy): Eukaryota > Metazoa > Arthropoda > Insecta > Dermaptera > Forficulidae > Forficula > Forficula auricularia. Next base: position 14,915,902 of record JALMQS010000099.1, on the reverse strand, counting down.
TTTTCACAAACTAGTCACTAAATTTTTGGTAATTTTAAGAAAATTAATTACTATGAAAATTCCCTACCAATAAAGAATAATTTAAAGATAATTAATAGGGATTGTGGTGTTGGTGCAAGGTGAAACATCTTTAATAAAGATAAAAGTAAATGAATATTATATGAAATATTCATTTACTATGAGTTATAATTCTGTACTTTCCTGAAGATGAACTTACATCTCGAAATATATATATTGAAAAAATGTATTCTTTTATCTTTTTAATCTTAATGTGAAACAAGTGACCTAGAAATCTTAACTCATAGTAAATGAATATTTCATATAATATTCATTTATTTTTATCTTTATAATTTAAAGAGTGTGTCTTGTGCTTGATGTAAATGGATTTTGCTTTTATATTAGTCCTAATTCAAATATTTCACAAAATAATATTCTAGTGACTGAATTTTCTTGTTACCTTTAAGTACGTATATATGTATTTATGTATTATAATTCATTGAATAATCTTGTGAAATATTTTATTTAGTCTCATGTTGAAGACAAAGACGGGGTCCCATATACTTTAATATTTTAATTCATATATTTTTACTAAAAACCAGCTTCTTGTAAAATATTTGTTTTAATGGTAATTAAGAGGTGGGCCTGGTTCTATGTGACACATTATTGGCGAAAATCAGATGTGCTAGTTAACGGGGAAGAAAATGTATTATTCTTGTGGAAGAATAGAAATTGTTTCCCTTGTAATTTTCTGCTACCGGATGTCAAGGAGGTTCAAACGTTATTCCATTACATTTAATTATTAATGCTATTTAACTCAAAGAGATGTCTTCTTTATCGTGATTTTGGCAAATAACAATTTAGTTTCAATATAAGAAAATAAAAAAGATTTCTAAACTCAATATGTTTAGGGCTATTCTCCATCTTCAGGAGTTATAAAAGACTATTTGCATAAATAGTTAAATGGAAAGCCTTTTAAACTAGAGTCTCAAATTAACTATTATATGGTATACTAGTACAAGGCCATAGCCAGAACTAACTACCAACGAGGAGTTACAAGAGTATGTATAAAAGAGTTTTTTTAGGGTGGGGGGTCAGATACGCATACCCTCTATTTTTTTTTTCTGTTTGACCTCAAAAACTTAAAAAATAAATATTATTGCGATTGAATAAGGATAACTTGAGCTGACTTGGACCCAAACATAATACATGAAAATTTGTACTAAGTTAATATGGAAGGATTCTATAATTCAATGTTTATTTGGTAATTAAAACACGAATATGTCCATATGTTAATACGTATTTAATAGTAAGAAAACATTATTCTTTAAGAGAGAAAGCATTTAATTTTTAGGACAAAATCTAGGATTTTAGTAGAAATGTTTTTTCGGTAAAACTCAAGCAAATGGTCAATTTCGGAAACAGGCACGATGTAAGGTTTTCTCTATAGCATTGTATTTTATCAGGATCGATTTCCAATTATCTCGGAAATTTTTGAAGAGTGGTCTATCAGGACTTGTAGTCACTTGACTGAATTTCACTTCGAACACGCTTTTTAACACCAATTCATCATACACGTATTGGCGGCAAGCAAAAATAAGCATTTCTCTAATAAGTTTTTGTTCGAGAAGCACGCAGGCACCATTGATACAACCTGTATTTGAAAACGTAGTTACACAACAAAGAATTTGCGTTTTATCTTCAAGATTTCAGTCTACAATCGGATTCCAAACAGCTTGAGTTTGTTCACTTCCTTAAGAGCTTTCAAACCTTGGTACATCAATAAGTTGATCTTTATTTCCATTTGAAATAACTATCGGAAGACGTTCTACTTTGGATTTCCGAGCATCTAAAGCAGGCAACAATTTTCCCAATAGATAATGCACTCACGAACAGTGAGATTTGCGCTTTCATCAACAGTTAAATTCAGTTCACTACTATTGTAAAACATAACTGCCAAAACTTGACCATTATAGGGAAGTTTTGAACCCGTTATTTGATGTTTCACGTCCCCTATTACTATTTTTAGAACTGCGTAATTTCACCAACATGTTGACTAATTGAAAACAATGCGTTTACTAACAAAATAGCAAACGATTACAAGCACATCGATACGTCAGCTCGAGTTCGCCTTAGTCTGCAAGTACTGACATGTTTCGCAGCAATTCAGCACAGGTTGCCGTGGTCAGGCGTACACGAAATTTCATTTACCATTATTTTGATTTAATTAAGAGAGTATGCGTAAAAAAAGACTGATTTTTTTGGGACACCCTAATGTATATAATCCTAGGAGTGGCTTAGCCCCCACCTCTCTACAACCGCCAATGGAACTATCGTGAGTAGGCGAGCCCAGCTCGCTGGGTTTCCTCTTATTGGAATATATTGTATTTGGCCGAGCCTCCTAGTTGAGCACTTGGCTCTTTCCAGCTCCTTTTAATTGCCGTATCATAAACGTTCTTATCTCACTTTGAAAAATAATTCATAAGAGCCTAATCAGAAGGAGATTCGCTTTTAGTTATGTTCGGGCGAAGGCTGGGCCTTTAGAGCGTTTCCGCTCGCTGAACGTACCCAGTATATTTATCTAGAGGGGTCGGGTTTTTTAAGAGAATAAAAATCACGTTCTAATCTAGTCTAGCATATCTCGGGCTTATTCCGGAGAACATGAGCAGATATATATAGGCTTGTTTGGGCACAGCCCATAGCCCCGTGGATATAAGGGCTCCAGCCCCTATTGAAGCCAATTGACAATATTGCGAATTAAAAAAAAAAATCTAAAATTACAGATGCTGGTTGTATATCTAAAGCTGGCTTTTCCTAGTGACAGGTTTTTTGCCCAGAAAAACGTCGACAGAAGCAAGAAATATTATTGCGCAGCGTGAAAGTGTTTTCCTAGAGCAGTGTGTTTTATCTATTCAGTCGAGGGACCAATCCAATAAATAATACATTAACTACAACTATTATTGCTATTCAAAAAGCGAAGAACCGTAAGAACACCTTCATCACATTTTTACTCTCAATTTCAATTTATATACCATATTTCTGCTTATTTTAGGTATACGAATTAATTTCTACTGTATCATACGCTGTATAGTGAAGTATTGTAAACTAATCGAGTGAATATATGATAAATGAATAAAAATAAGTGAGTTGTTGTTTTGTAGCATTGTAGCTATGTTTACATCCTTTGTAAACCAACACTTCTTATCCTTGAGGCCTATTTTTTTTTTTTTCGAATTTAAATTAATTCCCCCTGTTTTATATGTATATTTCTTCTATTTTTTTTCATTCTATCTCCGAAAAGTTACTTTTAAAGGATCTGTAATTGGCGCGAAATATGCAATATTTGTAAAAAATCCTTTATACATGCAATATGCAATATTATTCAAATATCCAAAAATATGCAGTATAAAATTTAACCCACAGTATCCTAGATGCATAATTCGGATAGATAATTGATCTCCTGGGTAGTATGTTGCAGAAAACAAAATATGCAATTGCATAGGAATCCGGTCTCTACTTATAACCAAACAAATTTAAGGCTAAAATTGTAGGGATTTCTTGCCAAGTGTAGAAAAGTTAATGAGTTTATTTATTTTATAAGGACAAATTATTTTTTATAAAAAAAAGACTGAAGATAAAGGCCAAGCGTTAGAAACATATATAATATTTATAGATGGGTACATATGTATATATATGGTATTTGTTTTAAGCAGTCAGTGTTTTTGATTTGGTCTTATATATTTTGCTAAGCTGGTGAAAAAATCTTTTTATAATTTTATGCTTTAAATATATATAATGTATTTTATCATAAACACTTGAATGGCTAAAACCTTAACAAAATAGTTTAGAAATATCTATCCTAATTACTTACATCGTGATGCAGCTTCAAACTTGTCCGACTTTTTCTTTCGTTTCCATTTCCATGGTTTGAAAAACCGCCCAAGGGCCGAGAGTTTGCTTTTCCGTTCGAGAGGTGGCGTTCGCGTACCAGAACCGAGACTATTTGTCCGTAGCGCGGCACCATTTTGTTTTTTAACTGGAAAAATAGAAAATAGTTACAATTAGATATTGATATATTACTAGTATTTAACTACAATCTAAAAGATCGTATATATATTATATTAATTAGATAAAGAACCTTTTCTTTGTTTATAAATAAAAATGAGAAAAAAGTAAAAACTTTTTCAAGACTTCTAATTTCTAATTAAATTCCAGAAGTTCTTCCGAAATGTTTGGAGTTTCAATAAACGTTTGAAGATAAATATTTGTATACAAAATGTCGCGGGTTCACTAGTTATATTAAAATATTAAACGAAAGACTAATCAGAGGAAGGAAAACATAATTTTATCGGCTATTTAAATATACTTTCAATTGTGATATCAAACTGATAAGTTAATTTTTATTTTTGCATAAAACATCAAGGAAGTGATTGGTAACTACGAAATGGTTTTATGCCTTTGGCGAAAATCAGAGGGGATAGTTAACGGGGAAGTTTAACAACTCCAAAATCAATTATAGATTTATATTTATAGCAATATACGATTGAATATTTTGTTAATTTATTTCGTCATTAGATTAATAACTGTTTGAAGATCCCATATTAGACAAATATGTATGATTTTATTATTTAAAACTGAAAATGACGATAATTATTATTTATATTTTCTTTTAACGAATGCGTTTTTATTTTTCAAATTTTTTCAATGGTAAGTTATTTTAAATAAAAATGAGAAAAAAGTAAAAACTTGTCCAAGACTCGCTTTTATAGCGATATTATGAGATGGCCTTAAATAAATAATAATAAAATCAATTAAAAAATTATATTATCTGAATTGTTATATAGGAAGTTGTAAAGCTTGGAGGCCCAAAATTTAATAAATTCTCGGCATTAAAAATATAAACATGTGCTCTGATCTATTCTGTTTTCAGCTTAAAGATAAGCAATGACTGGTTCTCAATCTGTGACTGGTTCAATTACTGATTGGGTTAACTATTCAAGAATCCCTTATTTCAGGACAAGAACAAACTTTCGTTTTGGGGTTCTCGAAGGTTTCGGAATCAATTACACAGTCAGACAGAAAACAAATCATGGTTGAAAATGATTTTTTACATGTTTCAAACTTTTTTAGTTCCTATAAGCACAATGAGCAAATTATTTGTGGGTGTGTGTATGAATTCAATACCGAGGCATGCTAAATAGGATTATATTATTATTATTATTATTTTTTTTGATATCTCGGAAATAAAATAATAGTAATTAATAATCTCCTGAATTCAAATATTTATATGCTTGTGATTGGTACTAGATGGTGAATAGCCATCAAATAAAATATATATGTTTTTTCATTTAACGAGTTTTTATAAACTAATTTTGGATAGATTATAATCCGGTCTCTTTAATTATTTTTTTAATGATTTTTTTTTAAAATATGTATACATAAATCTAATTTAAGGCATGATTTAAATTATATACATTTATTAATTAAATTGAAAAGAAAAAATCAAGAAAAATATGAACAAATTTGAGTTGTTCATTATAACTAATATTTGTAGATGATCTTATTAAATAATCAAGTCAGCAAGATATATGTTTTGTGATGATTAGGTGAGAAAAAAATTCTTTATTTTTATATTTTAAAGAACATATTCAATATTCAATATACAATAAAAATCTTTGCGCATCAGACATATATTAAAAGCACCTTGCCTATATATATTTATTTCTATTGAATTGCTATTCTAATTTAAAATATCAAACTCTTTATAATATAAAATGTCCTAGTCTCTATCAATCAGAGTGGGTAGCGATTTTGAAAATAACCAGGGCTGTGAGCATTCTTTCGGATTGGAATTGGAACATGCTGAAACTTGAAATTTTCAATCATTTTTTTTTTTTCATGTTAAGTCACCAATGGTTGTCTAACTCGAAATAATCTTCATTAGCCTGACTAGTAAAGCCTTAACAAGAAAATCATAAGCAAATTTTCGGAGTTTTTCATATAATTTAGTAATATATGTTTATGAGTGATCTTTTTCGCGAAATTAAAAGGAAGTTAAGTTTTAGAAGAAGAATATATGGAAAATAAATTAATTGATTAAATGAGCTCGAAAAACAATTTCAGAATTCATAGAGAAAAGTAATGTGTGAGAAATCTATAATAAAAAAAAAAGAAGAAAAATTATAGTAAACTTGAAGTAAAGAAAATTTTAAAGTTTCTAAAAAAATAACAAAATTTTCTTTACTTTATTTAAAATATTTCACAAAGAACCCACACCATTCTCACATAACAAAAATAATTTTTATAAAAAAAATAAAACCGACTTCAAAAAAATTAAATGCAAGAAATTAAATAATAAAACTCAAAAATAAAATACATTAAAAGGTATAAAATAATTATCTTATTTAGTTACAACTAAACGACGAAATATTTACATGAAATCACTTTTTGAACTCGGTGCCAAAAATATACATTTTATGAATCAAACTCGACGGATTTTACTTAGTACGATTGGCGGGTACCCTCGCTTATATAGTTTGTTTAGCATCGACTTCAAAAAGTAATTTCATGTTAATATTTCGTCGTTTAGTTGTAACTAAATAAGATAATTATTTTATACCTTTTAGTGTATTTTATTTTATTTTTGAGTTTTATTATTTTATTTGTTGCATTTAATTTTTTGAAGTCGGTTTTATTTATTTTTTTTATAAATTTTTTTTTCTCTTTTTAGTGATGTTATTAATAGTGACTTAATATAATACCTTGCATGCATCTCGTAAGAGAAAGCGTCGGGTGAATGAATCAGAAAATGATAATAAAATTCAATTCATAAATATAGAAATTCTCTCGAAACGTTTGCAGGTTTTAAATGAATGTTTTAAGTTTTTTTTTTATATAAAAGATTTTATTTATTATAATTTCTATTATTTGGTCATAAGTATTGGAGATTTACGTTATTTCGTCATTGATCATATCTTCAGAGCTTGGCCAAATTAATATGGTACCACCCCTAAGGCACCCTCTTTACAATAAAAAAAGAATCATTAAAATCGGTTCATAAACAAAGAAGTTATGCCTGAACAAACATATCAAAAAAGGTTCAATACCAATGAAAAAAAACGGGACCAATCGGATACTCGACTGAACCCAATGCAAAAAAAATCAGTCGAATTGAGAACCTCCTCCTTTTTTGAAGTCGGTTAATAATAATAATAAAAAAAAAAGAAAAATTATAGTAATCTTAAAGTAAAGAAAATGTTGAAAATTTTCTTCACTTTATTTAAAATATTCCACCAAGAACCCACACCATTCTCACTTAACAAAATAGTAAACTTTTTTGAAAGAAAAGTGAAGTTAATTGGATAACAATGGGGTTTTATAATTAATAAAGGTAGGGATGTCAGTTCATTTCGTTGAGATTATTATTAAATTAAAAGAAAATTTAAATAAATAAATACATTATATATTTATTAAATAAATGAGTGAGCTATTTCTCTTTAACTTGACAAATGCAAGACAGAGAGAACAAGATTCCTAACTATAAATTGAGACATAATTGTAAAATATTTCAATGAATTTTAAATTTAATAATAAGTTAATGGTGCAATGAAACTTCTAGTTATAAGTTTATATTCCAGACAACAACCACTAAGGCGGCTCTAGTGTTAATCTCATCGATGGAAATTTACTGACTGGAGCTGGACTCTATCCCTAACCGACACGTTTGGCAGTCGAGGGAGTAGGCCTCAATAATAATAACTTATCCTAGCCTTTTCCCATTTCATTGAGGTAGGATCACCTAGTATGTACGGGTACGCATTCAGTAGAGGCTAGAGATCTGAAGAAGTTGAAGAATATGAAGATTTTATTTATTAAAAGTATGTATAACCGTCTAATATTGCGGTTTCTAACCTAGAAATAAACATAAATTTTAAGGAGTTAGGTGTTGGTTCTAGGTGAAACATTTTAATATAATAATAAAACTTGAGTAAGATACGAGGTAGGTTTCACAAAAAAGAAATATCACCACATACATTTCAAAAAATTTTAAAAAATTGTTTCTTGTAAAACTATTTTTCCAATATATAATCAGTTTTTTTGGACTCCTGATGATGGGCTAAGCCCCGAAATATATCGAATTCAAAACTCAATTTTGTTTTATTTCTTTTTTGTGAAACCTACCTCGTATCTTACTCAAGTTTTATTATTATACTAGAAGTAAACCTCCATGGGGGTATAATAGCTATTTGAAGGGGGTAATAAGAATAATTAATATAGTAGTAAAATTTTCTAGTTCTCAAAGTATATCTGTTTTTATTGTCATAGGTTTAGCTAATTTTCATATTTAAATAGTAATACACTATCAAAGTTCCATAAATTGAAACTGAAAGAACAGTGAGAATTTTTAGTAGAAAAACAATTAGTAAACAGTCATGAATCCAAATAGCTTTTTAGTTTAATTTTTTCATATTTATTTTAACAAGGGGTAAATAAACATCAGGGGTTGCTTGGTCATAGAGGTGACAAAATTGAAAATGTTAGGAAACAATGTTGGCGTCTTATTAGAGCGTTTAATGATACTTGCACCTCATTGTAAATAAATGTGATGGCCTCAAGGACACTTGATTGCCACTTGAAAATAAAGTCTATACACTTTAAGGGTAAGACATAAGTGGCTTAAATAAAGAGTTCCACTGTTCTAGACACTACAGATACAAAATACTAGCTTAGGGTTTTAAAGTATCATCAATTCAGTTAGTGTTACACAATTTGAAAAAATAGAAGCTAAATTGTTACGTATTGAAAGAGTGTATATATGGGAGGATGCTATTGATGTACTTAGCCAGGGATTCTTGACTACCGCTCGAAATAGGAAGTCATATCTACTTAATGTACTCAAGTGCGATTTTAATTGGAATAAATTTATAATTATGCATATGAAAATTGAAAATTAATAAATGATTCCAAGGGTGAATAATGAAATATATTGGCAATGTGGAACCTTTTATGTGAGTTTAAGGAGGAAAAATTGGTTATTTTCTTATGATATTCATGTAAAAGGTATTCAACAAGAAGGCTGCAAAACGATAAAGTCAAATTGACACTCGAAACTTTGAAAAATGGAGGTGAAATATACTCTATATACCTTGGAGGGTAACATTTCAAGGCCGCGTGTGGTTAGGTACCTGTGGAGGAGGATTTTAAATGAATGAGGATTGTAGAACGAGGGAAAGATGAAAACTGTTCTTATTCTATTCTCTAGAAGTCACAAGGATAAAGGAATTGACGTTGTGTTTCTTCGATTTGTTTGTAATTGACCGCGAAGAGTAGTTGTATATTTGAAAATAGGATTTCACTTCTATGAAGCTTTACAAGATTTTTGTCATTTTTCTTTAGAAAAATGTCATTGTGGTATAATAAAAGGAAAAGAAGGGTAGAGAGGTTCAATTGAATATCCTAATTTGTGTTAAAAAATACGAATTTATAAATATATATATATATTATACATTATATAAAGGGTGCTATTTTAGCGTGATAGAACTTTAAAATGGAATAAAACACATACAATTTGACAATAATAATAATAATAATAATAATCGGAATCTTGGGTTTATTTAAGAGAAAATATTATGCCATTTAGTCTTTGAATATATTCCAAGCAAATGACCCCAGATACTGGCTGTATTAAAGCAAAATTTTGTTCAGTAATGATGATCTTTTTTGGCTCAATAACTATATCAATAATAAGCACAATTGTTTGGAGTGAAGAGAATCCACAAGGGATTCTTCAAAAGCCACCACAACCAGAAAAATACACTGGTGTGCTTTTTGGGCTGGGAGTTTTATTGGACCGTATCTCTTCGAAAATGAAACCGGCCAGCGTGTTACAGTCAATGGCAAAGCTATAGAGCTATGATAAGAGACTAATTCGTTTTCCGAATGGGTGGCATGAATTTTGGAGATGTGGTTCTAACTGGACGCAGCTAAATGCCATACAGCGCGTGAAAGAATCGATTTATTGAGAGAAACGTTCGGCGATAAAGTTATTTGGCGAAATGGATCTGTTAATTGGCCACCGTGATCCTGTGCTTGAAGTTTCTGGATTATTTTCTGTGAGAATATGTAAAGTCTGAAAGTGAATGCAGATAAACGAGCGACTTTGAACCATTTAGAGGCTAATATTGTGAGTGTTATTGCCGAAATCAGCCGCCATTGCTTGAAAAAGTGGTCGAAAATTGGAGCTCTAGGATGCTTGTAATTAGGGCCAGTCGCGGGGTCATATGCCCGAAATAATATTAAAAGACTAAATGGTATGATTTTATGTTAAATAAAGTCAAAAATCCGATCATCACGCTAAAACAAAAACACCATTTACCTATATGCAGGTATATGTTGATTTGCATGAAACAAAGGACAACCACATTGATTTCTCCTTATATTGGCTAAATATTTACGCAGCCTCCTGCAGAGCACAACGAGGGATCGAGAGCTGTAATAATAATATGAAAATATTTATCTTTAATTTGTTAAACATGTTTGTCTATTCAATTTCAATATCATTAATTTTCTAGGTATTGATAAGAATATTTGATTAATACATTTTTTAAATATTTCTCTAATGTCTTCAAAGAATACGTTATCTTTTCTGAACTTTTTTTAATCTTAAACAGAGATAGAATAGAAAATGTGATTTGTTCACTGTAATTGAAAAGAATGGAGCAATAGACTGATGGTTTGTTAGAGAGGCAGACGAGATGCACCTGCCAAAGGGCTGGCTGGTTGCCTGGCAACTCAAATAGGGTGCACGATCCCTAATCCCTACCTGCCTCCTCTCGACCTAACTGCTGGAATGCCTGGATAGATAAAATGAGCAGCCCATCACCTGCTATAAATAACTAACATAATTACACAGAAAACGTTTTCATTCTTTATGATTCGGTCTTTACACTCTTTATAAAATCAAATCAAAGTATCTAATAAAAGGGAAAAGTGAAACTTTTTCAAGACTCGATATGCTATTTGCGGTTTCGGTGAATAATGCAAAAACACTTGTTCGATTGTTTATTATTTTTACTTGATAAAATATTTTTTGAACAATATTTTGCATTTTTTTAACCGGAAAATCTAAAGGTAGTAAGTTCAAAATCTAATCAGTTCTCCGCATTGGATATACAAATATTTTAGCATAAGAACGAACTTTCTACGATTTTTCATTCTTAAGTTATCATGGGTATCTGAATCCAGATAGAAAGATAAAAAAAAAATCGTTAAAAATTATTTTTCTCCACGTTTCAGACATTTTTCAACACAATGAGCAAAAAAAAAAATTATTTTTTGACTGAATTCAATAGTAGACTCGCCTGCGCGGTAATGGGAAAATAATTTTGTCCAAGAATGATTTAAGTTAGAAAGCTAAAACATAATTTTCGCCTGACTCTCGGGCCTACTGAGTAATTAGGAAAAAAGACAATATTATTAAAAACTAGGTACACTATTGTAAATCTTGGTGATATGGAAAAAATTTTGCCAAAGAAAGCTTTAATTTAGAAAGCTAAAAAATCATGGCACAAAGGTGGAGTTTATTAACAGGTGCCAATTTTCACCCTATTAGGTAGATAATTTTAATGTGAAACAAGTGACCAAGTATCCTTAACTCATAGTAAATGAATATTACATATGACATTTATTTAATCTTTAACTTTAGTAACTATGTTTCGCCTTGCACCAACACCACAATTTCTACTAATTATTAAGTTTAAGAAATCCAATAATATTTTCTGATTCAACAAGAAGTTTTAAAGCTAGAGAGTTCAAAATAACAAAAAAAAATTGGCACGGATGAACTATCTACGAGCTCATTTATATAGGAATTCAAATAAATAGACAAATCATGATTGAAAATTATTTTTTTCTCCAAATTTTCGTTTTAATATTGACAGCCTCACTGAGGGCTTATTGCTAAGATACTATCATAATAAAAAAATAAAAATAAAGATGTAATTATTAATTCTAAAATAAAATAAAAAAATTAGAAAATCGCTGGTGCCGTTTTTCAAAAATAATTGAAAAAAGCTAAAAACAAAAGGAAATAAAGGAAGTTCAATAAAAAGGTATTTCCGGGTGGTCGATAACTAGCTTAAGTTATAAATTTCCTTTCTCGGAGTTTTATCGTATTCAACTTTCCGTGCGAACTGACAAACAGATATACAGATGCACGGACAAATCAATGAATTTAGGGGGTGTTTTTTCCGCTCTGGAGATTACAAAGCGCAAATTTCTGTTAAAACCCTGCACTATCAAAGTGCTGATATAGTTCCAAGTAGTATGAAAACCATTTTTAATATATTTACATTAGAATAGTTCCAGTCTATTTTCGAAGTTGGCATTCTAATAATTTTTATTCTTTATTAGTGAAAGTAAAAAAATTATGAAAAATATATTATCAATTGGTCACGATAAAGTTGTTGAAATTTATTCTTAAAATTAGAAAAAATTTTGCTATATACTAGGATCTTAATAATATATTTGTATTTATAATCGAATGAATGACAGACCTTTGAACTCCTATTGAAAAATTATCAACTTTGGTCAAAGAGAAATATATCTGAATATTGAATTTCTAAATAGTAATTAAAAAGTCATAGGCATATTAAAGTCGATTTTTTTTCAAAATGCAATAAAAAGCAAAAATAATGTTTCTTTACTACTCAAAATTTTTTAATACTCACATGACTAAAAATAAATGCGTGAGCGATTTTAACTTGAAATTTAATTTAAAAAAGCGACACTCAGGATTTTATTTATATTATGTAAGAAAATCGTATGAGTACTATAAGAAAATTTATTTTTTGCTTTTTAGTCTATTTTTAAATGAAAGAAGGTTTGAAAAAAAATAATATTTTTTTTTAAATATTTCACATAAGCTTGATATAGTAAATATTATCGCCTACTGGTGCCGTATTAAATAGGTAGTAGATACACGTAGTCTTGGCGTAAACTAAGGCATTGTTTTGTGATCACCCATCCGAGATTTAACTGCAACATCTGTTGTTTAACTTCAGTAACTATCAGGAACTAGTGCTTTCAGTATGCCAAGGCCATTGGCTTAATTATAGATTTTATTTTTATATAAATGTATTTTAACATTTACAAACGAATATTTCGAGATATGTGGGTTGCATAATTCAAGGGGCGAAAAGCTATTCAACATGAACAAAAAAGAAATGGGAATGATCATTTTAATGTTATTCCAGGTATGTATATATTACTCTTACTCTTAAGAAATCATTTCCTTTATCTAACGGTTCATAATACATCTCCAGCAAATCAATAACTTTTTATATCCATTATTATACTATATATTAAATTTTATTGTAAATATTTTGTAATCTAAATAAAACATCGAGGATCTCTTATTTATTAATGTTATAAATAAATATAAATCAGTATAGTCATATGAAATGGAAATTAAATCGATAATTATATATATATTAGGTATATATATATATATATATATATATATATATTGAATAATTGACATGATGAAGATGGATTGATGATAGTGTGTTTGCAAAGTGATTTTGTTAAAAATAAAAAAAATAAAAAATCAATAAATAAAATACACTTCATCTACTACCTACTCAAATCTTCTTTGATGCGTGTAGATATTCTAGTAATTTAAGTAAATATATTTTATTAATACTATATAAAATTAAAACTAAATTACGAATTACTTGATCGTAAGAGAGCCAGTGCGTTCAATATGTCAGTAATATTTTTTATTATCTATATTTTAAATATTTTTCGAGCTATTTTATTTTTTGACAAAGAAAAGATGTCCGAGGCCAAACCTAGCAAAACCAAGATCATACATAATATATATATGAATATAGATGAATGACGTTTTGATATTTTTTTTATATATTATATTCGTATAATGGTAGATATCTAAACTTTAATACAAAAGTGCTGGATAGTTGTTTCCGTATTCAATTCTAAACATTGAAATATTCTAGAAATTATATTTAGTATTGAATTCATATGATTTTCATTTTTTATATTTTGGTTAATGTGTTTAGAAATGTTTGAAAGGTGGAGAAAAATTATTTTCAATTATGACTTTTTGACTATGAGTCAATATGACTGAGATTCAGATACCCATGATAACTTTTAGAAAATTTGTTCTAATGACAAAATATTTATATTTTTTATAGGAAGAATTAATTAGAAGTTTTCACTATTTTCTTCATTATTTTAAACGCTTTTTATTAAAATAATATTAAAATTTTACACGGATTAGATACTATTTGAAAGATACAATCCCAGTCGGATATCTTTTTATTTTAGCAAACTTTAAATTAAAGCACTTTAGAAGAGTAAAGCTAGTAAATTAGTTTTTTTTTTTTTTATTATTATTAAAAAATCAATGAGTGCAATTTAATCTCACTTATTGGGAAACATTCGTAGAAAATGAACTTTTAAAGATAATCAACGATTAATAAACAAACCTGATAGTACCAGATTTGTTTAATTTATGAGGGAAAAAGATTACTTCATCTGATTGATGAAGAAATAATAAAAAAATATATATTCTAAGATGTGATTATTTTTTTAAATTTTAAAAAAGTTTTCATGTATTTGGATTTCAGTCAAAATAAATTAATTGAATTACGACGACTCGTCTAATTTAATTGAGTCTTTTTAAAGCTCTTAAACTAAATGTTTCAAATTATCTAGCAAGTTCCAATCAATTATAAGATTTAAATCTATTTTGTAAGATTAATTATCAATGAGTGGTTTTCAACAGAGAATATTGAATAAGACTAACGAGAAACTAAAGTCTCGAATAAAAAAGAGATGAAACGTTGCAATCAAATTAATTTTTTGACCTGAATTCTAAATTCCTGCTAATCCATATTTAGATATAATATACATATTATATTGTTAATTTGAAATTTTAGTTTCGAAGACTTTGGCTTAATCTTCAGTCGAAATCAAATTTTCCACACATTTATTCAATTATTGTGTTTTAATTACAAATTAAATTACTGCTTAAAAAAAATATTGACAATTCGTTTGAAATTATTTGATTTATTCCTTATTGTACCTGTATATTGTGAAGGTAAAAAGTGAATTATTATCAACTTTCCAAAAGGTGACGAAATCGCAGTTTTTAATTTACTTGATTGGGTTCAGCTTTTGTCTCGACAGGAAATTAAGACCCAGCATGTTGTTATTGGGGCGGGAATCCTGTTAATTGTCATCAGTCATTCGAAATGATTTAGTAAAGATAAATTTTTCTTAAATTGTACACTAAAATATTTTTTGGAAAATTACATTTTTTTTTAATTTCCTGAGCGGAAAAAAATCTTATATAGATTAAATTGTTCTATGTATTTGGGTGTTGAGAATTTAAGTATGACATTAAATAAAAACAGATAAATCAAAAGAAGAAATCAAACAAATATCTAATTGTATGTGCCAAAAGCCAATTAAAATCGCCAAATAAATGATTGAAAACTAGTCTATTGTGAGTAATTCTTTTGATAGAATTTCTATATAGCATATTGGATCTTTTATAATTTACGCAATATTATCCACAATGAGATTTTTTATATAAATGTTATGTGTGTTGATGGTATATTTACAGTAGCCCCAATTCCAGTTGTGTTTCTAGTATGCCACTAGAATTGATTGAAGAGATCTTTAGGAGGATAGGTGAAGTTCTATTTGTGTAATGATAAGGGAGTATGATTATTAAGGATGAGCCACACTCGGACCAGCAAAATAAATAAATAAATAATGAAAAGGCATCTTCAAAAATATGAAAGGATAATATGAAATAATGATTTCTTAAAACTTTGCTATGGGTTCATATAATAAGAACAAACGTTCGAAGCGAATATTATAGAAAGAAGAAGGGAGGATATAAAAGGAATTGCGACCCTCTATCCCCACTAGAAACTTTTACTCCTTAAGAATATAGAGCCCGTAGTGTAAGAATAATCGTCTGCTAGTTATAATAATATTCTATCAAGTTCAATCATAAAATACGATATTCTGTATACTGATGATATAAAATCCAGGTTTAACTTATAAATCGGGTCTATTCTGTTTCTTTTATCCTTACTATTAAATCAAAACAAGCTTAATTTAATTAATTAATTGACCATTTCGTTTATCCTTAGGATTTGAATCCTATCTAACCCTGGGTACGACTTTGAATGAGAGTCAATCACAGATATTATACAATAATTAATTTACATGACATATTGATTTAAACGGATAGTTTAAAAATCTGACAGAAAAGAGTTAAACTTAGTTTATTGGTAACCCTAAGTGAAGACATGAAATAAATATTTATGTCAAAATTACTTGCAAGCCAAATATACAGGGTGTCCCAAAAGTCAAGGATCAAACGCAAACACGAGATAGGTGAGTTCAGGATTGTCCAAAATAAAAAATAAAATTTAAATAAAACTCTCTTAGTTTTCGAGTTATGGGCATTTTTTTTGAAAACCATGAAAATCGCTACCCTGCTCTAAATAATTGAATGCTGTCAAAAAATTTTAATCAGCTAACTTTGACTCTTGATATCTTAAAAAAACTGTGTCAAAAAATAATGGCAAATTATCTAAAAAAATTGACGCATTTAATCAAGATTTCAAAATGGTATAAAACATTCCACTTTTTAAAAAAACAAAAAATAATTATTGCATTTTTATGCGAAAGAAACTAATTTCAAAACACAATTCGTAATTGGCTAAAGGGTAGAATTTAACATGAAAACAGATATCAAATAATTTTAATTTTAAATATTATTAGATATTGAATATAAAAACAATTATTATTTTGAACATTTATTTTAATTGAATAAAAATATTTTAATAAATTAAATTAGTTTTCATGTTAAATTCTACCCTTTAGCCAATTACGAATTGTGTTTTGAAATTAGTTTCTTTCGCATAAAAATGCAATAATTATTTTTTGTTTTTTAAAAAAGTGGAATGTTTTATACCATTTTGAAATCTTGATTAAATGCGTCAATTTTTTAGATAATTTGCCATTATTTTTTGACACAGTTTTTTTAAGATATCAAGAGTAAAAGTTAGCTGATTAAAATTTTTTGACACATGAATCTGACAAAAATATTTTTTTCTCAAAAAGTATAATACTCTTAGTTATTTTCTGATTTGTGATCGATAGCAGTATTATTCAGGATTCCGTAACAAAAATTAGAATTATAAAATATGAAAATTCGTAGCCACAGCATTCAATTATTTAGAGCAGGGTAGCGATTTTCATGGTTTTCAAAAAATGCCCATAACTCGAAAACTAAGAGTTTTATTTAAATTTTATTTTTTATTTTGGACAATCCTGAACTCACCCATCTCGTGTTTGAGTTTGATCCTTGACTTTTGGGACACCCTGTATATAGGTAGTGTAGGGGCGGGCGGCGACTTTTCAGCCAGAGGATACTGTCCAAAAAATGACCCTTCATTTTTGAAAATTGTATTTTATTATTCGCAAAATTCATCGATAACCTCTTAATATAATTTTTCAAATTTAACATTAGATTTTTTTCATTTGATATTAAAGACAGAGCTAACAGTTTATCTTCACTCTGACTACTCCCAGGGGAAGTAAAAAAAAATCCACCTTTCTAACTTAGAGGCTCTGTCTGAGTACTTTCAATAAATATTGCTATAAAATAATGAGTTTGGATGCAAAAAATTACGATACCTAAGGTTTGCGTGTACGGCTTGCACTTAGCCTCTTTGTTTTTATTAATATTTTGACAAACTAATTATAAAATTGTTTTGACGTTCTCATTATAATGTATTAAAAAAAAAATGATTTTATTCTTTTTTTTTTTTTTAATTTTCGAGCATCCAGTTTTTTTGATGTTGAGTGTACAATTAGATGCCAGGCAGGGACGCCGCCCGGCCGTGGGGTAGTCATACCATTGACTGATATGCCAACTCAGTTGTCTAAATACCAGGGGCTCCCAGGATCGAGGTGTTGCTATTAAATGACCGGGTTGATGCTGCTACTGGCAAACAACGAGCGTGCCGCGACAGGTTGTGTCTGGTGATGCTTCCCCACCCTCTGTTTACTAGACAAGCCCTAGAGGCAGTTTGTCTGTAAAACAATTTTATAATAAGGTAGACAAAATATTAATTAAAAAAAAGCGGCTAAGTGCAATCAAATACTTCTTCATCATTCACAATTAATTTTTTTATTCAATTTATAGATTTTAAATGAAAGTCAGACATCGAGTACCTTCATGTAAACTAATTTACTTTCAACCTCATAAAATCAAAGTAGGTATTTTCCATAAGATAGCGAAAATGATTCAAATATGAAGTCTGGAAAATTCTATTCATATTCTAACTTTAAAAAGTCAAATAAATTTTAAATTAAAGCTAAGTGAAATAAAGCTAAACGAGATTTATATACATATTATGATACGGTATGAAAATACTTTTGACGTTCCGAGATTTTAAGGATGCACCGGATCCACATCATCCATGGACCACACGCGACTGATATAGTGATTTAGTTTCCATGTTATTTTTATTTTTTAAATGTCTTGAAAAAACAAATTTAATATTTTGAGATATGCATGCATTACAGACTAAAGTATTTTTAAAGATAATAAGCCTTAAGTATATAACTAATTAAGAAAAACTATGTAAAAGTACTCCAAAATATGATAGGCGAAATATTAGCGTGGATAAATTTTTAAAATAATTATTGAATATGAACCATGGTGTATGGGAAATTATAACGATTTTAAAGAGAACTTGTTGTTCTCTGTCCACGGTTGTTGGATAAAATTAATTTCTTAAAAATTTAATGGAAATGTCTATTGAGTATAAAATTTAGAAAAATTGGATAATTCAAACTACTAGCTTCATAAGTGTGAAAGAGTGAGAATATGTAAAAATAACATCCTAGGAATTGTATCTTGCAATCCATTGGCTAGAAAAAAGATGACAAATATTAAAGATTTTAAAGATCAGAATAGAATGATTCTCTTTATAAGCACGTGGCTTCAGATGGCCTTCAGGAAACATAGTGCGTAAATAATTCCAATATTCATTATATTAATTCACTTTATTAGACTCCAGGAAAATGTGATGTTGTGTTGAGAAAATTGATGGGAAGTAGTGTGACTAAAAACATTCATCTAAACTGAATATATGTATAATGTTTTCATTCTAAATGAATTGCATAATTACTATATATAACTTAGACATTTATTAATTGCAAATAAATAAATAAAAAATGATTTATTTTTTCTAATTATTTATTTTACAATAATAAAAAGAGAATGACTTTATTCCAAAATCATACATATAACTGAAAAAGTTTGCCCCGAGGGGTGAACCGCGACCTAATATCGTGTACACCTACTTCCATTTCCAAGTAGAAGACAATAGATGAAGGGGTATTATCTAATGAATTCCAAAATAATTCAACATAATTCCGAAGACGTGTACACCTAATTCCAATCGCGGTTAACTCCTCGGTTTGCCCTTTATCCCACCTATAGAAATACTAAATACTGCGCTGTTGGGATAAAGAATAGATTATAGATTAAATAACTATTTAATTGAGGGTTCGTTATCAGTGTTATAAGAAAACGTTTAGAGCAGATTTAGTAGATGAGACATTCTCAGCAGTACACAACTTTCTATCTTAATTCTAAAGTTTCAGCTGTTCTTAAACTTCAATAATGATTAAAGCTTTAGGGAGAAATTGATTTGATTTTCATAAACATCATTTTAAGAAATTATTATTGGTCAACATGTTTCATGACAAATGGTAAAATATGGAGCGTCGCGTTGTATGGATGTGAAAAGCTAGACGATCGGAGAGGTAGAGATGTTTTTGAAATGTTCTATTATATGAGAATGTTGAATAAGTGAACATAATTACAAATTAATTAATAATTTTTTCATAGGATTAGAGAAAAGAGAACTTTTGAAAATGCGAAGAAAAAAGGGCTCAGATAATGGCACAAAAAGAACTTGAGGATGTTTTATAGGTGAGATAGATAATAAATGGGGAAGGGAGCACTTAGATTAAAATATTTTCCACAGATAATAAAATATATGGATTGTGGAACTTTTAGAGAAGTCAAAAAGTTGGTATGGAATATAATCGAATGGAGGCGGGTGGTTGCGTCAAAAACTAGTGTTAGAACTCTATGTTGGTGACAGGCAATTACATTAAGTGAAATCCTAGTGGAGATAAATGGTAAGTATTCATTCTCTTCATGCCTCACTCATTTTGTAATCAAGCAAAACAACTAATAACCCATCAACACAGTGTTTCTGGTCACCCCCAAAAGGACTAACTGCGTCACTACAATTGCCAACTTCCGAAATATATTTCAACATGCAAAGGTTCAATAGTAAATTGTGAATCTAAGGAGCGTTAAAAGTTATACACAGTTAAGACAGTGAAATCTTTTTGTTATTCATATTTAAAGATCCTTCATTAAGAATATTCATCTCCAACAAACAGTTGGCTTTGATAATGATAGCATTACGTGAGTCGAAGATGTTTTGTGTAATAAATATGAGGTAATTAAATTATAAATTAAGCTATATACATGGTATACATGAAAGATTATTTTCTCTAAACCATGAAGAGTTAATTATAATATTTAAACGGTAAATGGAGTAAAATATTTGTTGTAAATAAAATTTCTAAAACATCTGAAATATATAATTCTAATATTTTTTTACGCTAGCTTTTAAATATTAGTTTCAGAAATGAACCGGATCTTAATTCAAATAGTAATTTTAAAATTGTTATATTAAAAAAATTCTTATATTAAGATTAAGTGAAAAATTCCGTCTGCTCTAGAAAGAAAGAAATCGGAATTAGCAAAACTTCTTATATGTAGTCTAAGAGCTAGTGAACATTTTGGACGATTATTTCAGAATGTAAATAACATATTAGATACTGTAGTGTGATCAGCACACAGCCCGAAATTGAAATTCTTACTCGTCGAATCGAGGTGATTTACCCTTAAAAACGAGTGGATTCGACGAAAGTACATCTAAATTTAAATGATTTTATTACGATATTATTGATTGTAGGGAAAATGTTTTAAAAATACTGTGGGAATTAATATATATAGTATTTGAAACGATTAATATATTTTTGAATGTGTATGATGAAGGGCATAAAGAATCAAGAGTATCATCAATGGTGAATTATGGAGAATTGGGAACGATCAATTTTCTACATTCAAGAACCGTAGCCAACTATTCTTTGTGAAGAAAATTAGCCTAAAAAATTGTTGAAGCAAACAATGATTCTTTTAGAACCATTACAATATCATCTTTGTTAGATTTTAAAGTCTTACAATGAATATATGCTCCAAGGAACATTTCTTTTCATTTGGATTGCCTTAACTTGGCCTTTATTAGAAAGATATAATTTCCTGCAGCATGCCGAAAATTACCATGTGAACCTTAATGAATTATTAGAAAGACCGGGCGAGATGATTAAGGATAGTCTTGATTAAGACAGGTTACAGATCACCTAAGATTAAAGTTATGAAGAAAGATTTGCCACTTAGGCCAATATACAAGATCCAGGGAACCTTTTCTCGATATAATCAGACAAGAAGGACCCATCTGGATTTAGAACTCAGGTATCTCGAGGCTACTTTGGTCTCCTCCATTTCTACCAGATCACTATGATAAGTATGTTTTTGTTTTTACATGGTTGGAGTCTAAAGTAGTTATTTGTGAAGTGGGCTTGTGAAAGAATGAAGATTGTAGGGAAAAAGAAAGATAATGGGAGTTCCCATTTTCTAAGTCATAAGGATAAATGAATTAGTGAAAGCCTTCGTCCAATTTGGTTATAATTTGGCCCACATGTGTGTTGTTGTTCAATTTAAAAATTCGTGAATTTGGCCTGTATGAACCTTCATTTATTTTACCCCTATAGAAGAAAAATAATGATAAAATCTCAAAAAAAAAAAAAAAAAAAAAAAATGAAAGGGCTTAAAATTTTTAGTATTTTTAAGTAGATTAAAATATTTCATGTCTTTGCGTATAGATAGAATAAAATACTATTTACTAAATAAATCATTCAACTATTTATTTACTGTATTTTTCCATGTAAGGAAAAATAATAAATAAATTTGTTATAATATATTTTTTATCTATATATATAAAATTAAGGTTTTGTCTGTACATTGCTCCAAATCACGCCAAATTTTGGTTGCACACATTTCAAGCAAAGTTATGAACGAAAACACCCTCAACAAAATTCCTGTCTGTTTCAGTAATTTCCGCGAAAAGTTGCTCACGATTCTCGTCAAAACGGCTGAAGGGATTATTATGAAATTTCATATTTGTATCATTTGTCTTCTAACTTACGTTTTTAGCTATATAACGTTTTGATATTTTGACCGGGGTTTGGGGGCGCACGAATGAAAATTATCAAATAACTACCAAACTATTAACTCTACAGCAAATTTTATAATGAGCAAAGTTGTAGGGGGATGTGATTTCTGACAACTTTTGTTTAAAAAAATTTCCGCAAAAAAACCACCCAAAAAAAGGGGGGGTGAAAAATATGTAAATTCTTGCTCTTGGACCAAACTCAACCAAATTTTGTGTACATAATCTGTGGGTCACTAGAAGGCTAGAAATGCAAAAACTGGGTGCGGCGGTGGAGTGATGGTGTGGAGGTGGGGTGTGGGTGCGGGGGTGGAATAGGGGGGGGGGGGGGGGG
>JALMQS010000099.1:14634203-14893038 GCA_024734495.1 Forficula auricularia | reverse complement strand
GTGTGGGTGCGGGGGTGGAATAGGGGGGGGGGGGGTTTAGGGCATGGGGTGCGCGGGGTGGAATGAGGGTGGAGTGAGGGAGTAAGGCGGAGTAGGGGGGTTCTAGGGGCGTAGTTGGAGGGTGGGGTCCAGGGGGCTAGGTGGGGTGGAGGTCACGGGGGTACGGCGTGGTGGTGCAGGGTTGGTGGAGTAGGGGGTTCAGGTGAGGGTCCAGTGGCGTAGTGGGGGTCCGAGGTTGGTAGGGTGCAGGATGGAGTGTTGGGGTGGTGGTGTGGAGGCGGGGGTTGGGCACGGGTGCATGGTGCGGGGGGTAGGGGGTAGGTTTCGGAGGACTGGTGGGTGGGAGTGGAGTGTGAGGGTGGGGTTCGTGAGTTGGGTGTCCAGGGGGGCGTGCCCCCTGGCTAGCAAGAGGGCCGCCGAAGGCCTTGTAGTAGTAACCTATAATATTATACACAGGAATTATTTAACGGATTATAGTGGTGTTTCACAAAGTGGAAATATAATATATAAGTGGAATTATAATATATTATAAACAAATATGTAAACGAATTAATTCAAAGACAAATTCTTGAGTTGGTGATAAAATATTTGGATTGAAAAATATAAATAGGACATATAAATAGAGGATAAACTTTACTTTTGCGAAATTAATTTATTTGAAGTTGTTAAATTGGAATTTGGAAAAATTACAGCTATTAAATTTTATCGATTGTTAAATATAGTATATAATAAATTGCCTAGGCATCTTGATAGCACCCAAGCCACTAGATCTCAGAAGTTTAGTAGCACTTAGCACGGAAGATCATAATGAAGGAATCTAAGGAAGTGTGTTTTGTTGACTTATTTTTGCTGTTCCAATCACACCAAATTGTTTGCAACCCTCTGGAATTGATTGGAGAGGAGTAAAGGGAAATACTGGAAATTGAAACTCTAAGTGATCTGTGATATCAAGACTGGTTTCTTTAGAATGAAATAAATAGTATATAAAAAACTAAACGCATTTTGCATAAATTCTAGGTTAAAAGCAAAAAGATAAGTCAAGGACAAATATTAAATCATAACTTTAAAATAAATATTGGTACATATTAGAGCTTAATAAATGTAGGTATCAGTAGGTGTTTTAATTAAATAATTTCGAAAATTATTTATTTTGTGTCTAATTAATAAAATCGCTAATAGGTATTAGATTTTACAAAAATGAGGGCAAAATATTTTTTTAAATTATTTTAATTTTACTAGTGTGGTATTAAAATTGATGATGTATAAAATGAGAAAAAATGGGTGAAATTATGACTAGTTAAAGAACCGCATCAAAGGATGAGATCATAGCTATATAGAAATTAAACATTTACAAATATAATGAACACTTCAAACTGAAACTCTTATCAAAATATTCATAAGAATTACAAAACAATATTTTTCATTTTTTCATTTATGCAAAATTAAAGAATAAATTTTTAAATGATTAATAAATCTTTGATTTCTTAATATAATTTGTATTTTTGATAAGTCCCTAAAACATATAGAGAGAAATTTTTAAGTTAGTGGATTAAACAAAATCTGAATAATTTATATATGTATCATAAGAAAATGTATTTTAATAAGAAATCATGTTAAGTTTCCCTTGTGGCAATTTTTTGGTGTATTTTTCTCTTTTTTCTGTTTCTCCGAGATTCCGTTTGTATATATTTATCTCTGACTCAACACACATCGGGTAAGAGTCAATGTATAAATAAAAATAAATGATAAAAACAGCTAAAAATCGAGCATTATCGCAGCGAACTTCAGAACCTTTATTGAGAACCATTTCCGAGTATGTATCGTGCAAAATTCAATTCTAGTTTGAGTAAAGTGATTTAGGGAAACCTGGGCCTTCAACAAATCTACAAAGAAGCACAGCGACTAAATGAATTTCAATATTAAATTTTGTCCCAAAGGTGCAGCTTTTGATTAATATAAACTTTTCTACTAAATTTCAGCTCATACTAAGGTTCATATAAAAATTCGATTTTTGGAAATGGAAACATTTCAACTCCGGCATGATGTGTCGTAATGGGTAATTATGGAACATCATATAAAATAATTAAAAATTGAGTAAGCATTAGTTTAGTTTTCAATAGTACCTAAAAATGCAGTACCTACACTTTGGTTCCATTGAGTTATGACAAAAATAGTTTTTCGTAAATAGTAATCAAATGTTTTAATCCAAATAATAATAATAATATGTTAATAAAAACGAAGAAAATGTCTCAAACTTAACGTAAAAGATGTATTAGACGTCGAAGGGGTGTGGTGATTTTTCATGCAAAAAAAATCTAGGGGGTAAAAATATAATGTATTTTAAAGTCAAAATCGTTAAATATTTCAGACATATTTATAACAATCAGTTTATAAGAATATTGTATAGTCTTACCTCTCACGAGATTAAGTTAACCGCAGGAAAAGATAGATAAGAAAAGTTGATTAGAAGACTATTAAAACAATAGCAAAGTAAAATAATTTCAGCTGAAATTACAATAATTAGATTTAATAAATTATCGGAAAGTGGGCTCTTAATGAATTTTGATGATTTGACATTTTCGGTCAGCAAACTCTATGAACAAAAAATATTGAAACATGACCAAAGGTGCAGCTTCTAATAAAAATTTGTTTACCTAATTTCAGCTCATTGGCTATTAACGAGAGTTCCACATTTAAAGATTCGATTTTTGGAAATGAAAAAATTTTAGCTCCAGAAAAACTATCTGCGACCTTCCGTTCATGACTTAATATGGACAAGGAAAATCAGACAGACTTAAACAGAGTCAATCAGACAGGAAAAATAACATCCTTGGAAATGATGTTTCACCATATTCAGACATTTCTAAAAGAAAATTTCAACCGCCCGGCGGATAAGACCTATCGAGAATAGTAATTTCAATAAATGAATTTAATCATCAAGTACGAGCATAAAATTGGGTGAAATTTGATTGAAGTTTGTCAAAATGGCGATAATGACTTTTTTATAAAAAAAAGTGACTTAGTTTGATTCAAAACTTTGTGAGAAATCAAGGAAATTTTGTAAAATATGCTTAAAAATTGCCAAAAGGGCCTTTAGCATTTTTTAGCAAAAGGTTTGATTCTAAGCACTGCTAAGTTGTTAGGGGTTGATAGTAATTAATTTAGGATGAGAAATTGTTAATTGAAGTAATTTCTAGCCGGTGTTATTGAATTTCTATCGATGTTTCCTGCCCGGGATTCACAGGACAAATGACTCGCTTGGGGGAATGCCCTTCTTATACTTATATATTTACTAGCAGTTGGAGAGAGAAGAAATAACGACGGGGAATTTTCAATAAAAAAAAATCTCTTCAAAATACATAGGTAGATATTAAATCTTATTTCCTAACTAACCATCTACATATTTTAGATTATCCACTTAGTCAAAGGGGCGTTGAAGAAGGAGGCCAAGAACCCTCCCCCAAGTTCGATTTAATATTCAACAAAACAATGAAATAAAAAGCGTTATGTATATAATAAATGTTAAAAAAAAATAATATAATATAGTACAATTTTATCATCCAATCCAAATAATTAAAAAAAAATTGTCTTATGAAAAAGTAAAATAATGGTATTTTATTTAATACATGTTTCGGGATTATTTGATGAGGATTTAAAAAGATTATATAGAGGAAAGGATTTTTATAACTGAAGATGGGCTAAATTAAGCACGAAACATGTTTTAAATAAAATAAAAAAAATATCATAGGACAATTTTGTTTTGATTTGGATTTGAAAGAATGAAAAAGTGTACAAATATTTGAGTATATAAATTTTAATCTTTATCATCAGTAAGTACAAAAAATATTTTAATTTAAGAACTTTATCAAATAACTAACATGCCTTCCTTCTTGGACCCAAAAGGCGAATATTACTGAGTGTTGGTCCCTGATGCTCCCACATTCTAAATTGTTATAAAAAAAAAATGAATATCAATTTTTAATGTATTTATTAAGAATTCAACCAATTAATTATTTTATTTTATTTTTTGGTACGAACCTACTGAATTTCATGTTTGAGCCTGAAAAATGTATTTTCAAAATTCAACTAGAAAATAAAAAGGTTTAGAATTCAATGATGAGGAGTTAGAGATTTCAATAAAAATATATTGAAATAATTTATTGATTATTTTTTGTATAATCATTGTTTATACAAATTGTCTATGTCAGTGATTTGATAGTATAAAATATATTTCAAATGTGAATCAGGTTTAAGATTAAGCTTAAAAACAATGATTATTTGAAAAATAATGTTATCTAAAGAGGACAAAAGAATCGATCTATATTAAAAGGTGATTTGATATCAAAATCTAAAGTCAATATTGAAGAAGAGGCTCATTTAAAGAGCCAGGGACTATTGAATGACGAGTCCGGAAGTTTCCAAGTGTCCCTGGTTGAGTATTCAATTCATTGATGGTGATGGCAAGGAGGGTCTTTTCATGTTTGGCATTGGCTAGCTTAAGGTTAAATCAGTTAAGCTTGATTGGGAGCAAGAGATCATCCGGTTGTAGTCGAGGGGATTCACTGGGGATGCTAGTGGTGTCTGTAGCTGGGATGTTGGTAGCACCGCGCATTCCTACGCAACCTCGCAAGGCCAGAGGTCCTCGGCGGGCGCAGTAAAGTAAGCCTCGTCGTCTTCCATTTCCCAAAACAAGCCCAGCCCAGACAGGCTAGACTCGGCTGATCAAACCCATCCACCCAACTACAGACACCTTTCGATTCAATTAGTCCTAATGATTCACTAGAAAGAAGATATTTTAGAGGGGGGGGGGGGGGGGATATAACAATTTAGAATGAATGGCGATAATGAATATCTTGGGAAATAAATCATTTTATGAAAAAATATGTGGGTGGATTAGAGTGAAAGGAAAATATTTCTATATAAAGAACGAATAAAATTCAAGCTAGGATAAAAGAAGTACGATTTTGATTACATTATTTTAAAGTGCCGATGGAAATTTAACTTCTTAAACGTTATTTATTAATTTCTCTTTAAAAATATTATATTAAAGCAGGGGCCAGGCTACTCTTGAGTGTTGACTTAAAAGCGACTTTAAGTGTAGATATTAATGGACAAAGTTAATTGAAAAACATTTTATGACTTATTAATCATTTTTTTAACATAAAATTTCTCAGAAAATGAAATAGTATCCATACCTTTATCAAAAATTAAGGAAACAACAAGATAATATTAATTAATACTTTAGAAAATAAAACTTTTTTTTTCATATTTTGTACCGTTTTTTCATAATTCCCCTTGGAAAATTGGGCCTCAATTCTGACCCACCTTGTAGGATGATTCGTGTTCATGATATATAATTTCAATTTAGGATTTGTAGGAATATAAACCAAATACTTTTGTCAAAAAAAAAAAATAATCGTGCGTGTCGCTTGGTGGAAATGTAATTTCTTAAGCAATTGTTATTTATTTCTCCCTTACAATATTAAATTAAAATCCAAATTCAGTATCAAAAAATAATATTAATTGTTGGCTTAAGTATTTGTGTTTAGGATTGTCTAAAACGTGGAGAAAATTTTTCTGGATGTCTTTGTGTTCATGTTTGTATCTATCTCCATTGCTAACAGCTAGAGGAGGCTTACTAAATTCAGAGCATCCGTTGAAAATGCAGAAAATCGGAAAAGTCATTATTACCTCTTCAAGAGAAGATATTTTACAATAAAAAAATATAACAAACAATTTGGAAAGAATAGCGATAATGAATATCTAAGGGAACAAATCATTTTATAGAAAAATGTGTGGGTGGATAAGAGTGAAAGGAAAATATTTCTATATAAAGAACAAGTAAAATTCAAGCTAGGATACAAGAAGTACGATCAGAGCCTATCAGAGGAGGGGATAAGAGGGGCAACTGCCTAGGGCCTTACAATTTTCGGGGCTTTATAATAACTGAATATGTTAATGGTGTGGTGCTCAAAGTTGTTGTGAAATATTATAAATAAATGTTGTAATTTAATAAATATAAAATAAAATTTTTTTTATTTTTTTGTCCAGAATTTTATTTTGATTTTTGAAGGCCCTCAAAAAAATTAGTTGTCCCGGGCCTAGTATAAAAAAAACCGTGAGTGTCGATAGAAATGTGACTACTTAAATGTTATTTATTTCTCTTTAAAAATATACAATTAAAATGCCGAAATGAGTGTCAAACCATAATATTAATTTTTGGTTATTTGTGTTTAGGATTGTCTAAAACTTGGAGAAAAAATAATTTTCTGACAAGATTTTTTATGTCTGTTTTTGTGTACCTGTTTGTGTCTCCATTTTGTTAGCTAAAATAAAAGAGTCAGGTGTTGGTTTATAGTGAAACATTATGTAAATTAAAATTAAGTGGAGTTTTTGTGGCATTTTAAAGAAATCTAGAGGTGAAACACCACAAAAGCTCCCCTTAATTCCATTGCTAACAACTATTTAGAATTTAGGCTTACTAAATTCAGAACTTTTCGATGAAAAATGCAGATAACCAGAAAAAAATCATTATTCATATATAGATTTTTTTTATTTTTATTTTTTTAATATTGCCCCAATTTTAAATACCTACTCTTATATAGATTGTTCTCGTCTAATCGATTGATTATTCGAATGTAATCAAAGAAAGGCATGTTTACACTATGGACTAGTTTACAGCGTAACTGTACGCAAACCAAACCTTTGTGTTTTATCGTATTAAGTATGCTCAAACAGTGCTGTAAACACACAAGTATTAAATTTAAAAGTAAGAGCAATTTAATTGCATGTTTAACATGCAATAATTGCATTTAAATAAAGATTTCAATTATTTTTATGAGGATATTGGCTTGTCATTAACCAAACAATTACACTTTCATTTCTATCTATTTTCCTTAATAAAGTTTAAAAATTGACTTGCCGCTTAATAGAGTATTATATTTGAGCCTTAATCGGATTTAAACTTTTTTAGATACGCTTGGTGTAAACTCCAGCGACGTATTCAATTTAGTAAGAGATTATTAAAAAAAAGAGATGAGTACGTGTTGATATGAAAATTAAAACAGAAAATATGAGTTTTCAAAAAATAGAAAATTTATTAAATAAATAAAGATTGCTAATTGTGTAAATAAGCAATTTCTGAATATCAAAGCAAATCAAATTGTTATGTAATTTTACCATTCCGTCTCTACCTTCTCGAATGCAAGAGTCCCGACTTAGGTGTGGCACCTTCTTGCATTTTTATCATTAAAAAAAAAAAACTTATCTATAAGGGACCAATACCACAAAAAGTATGGACTGGATTCTGGATTCATACATTTGATGAGTAGTTGGATAAATATTAAATTTCAAAATAACTAGATCGA
Organism: Forficula auricularia; assembly: GCA_024734495.1. Taxonomy (NCBI): domain Eukaryota; kingdom Metazoa; phylum Arthropoda; class Insecta; order Dermaptera; family Forficulidae; genus Forficula; species Forficula auricularia. Next base: position 14,885,671 of record JALMQS010000099.1, on the reverse strand, counting down.
TGATGATAATACCGTAAAACGGGGTAACTCATGGGGTAAGATTGGACAATTAAGAAGTTTTTATGAGAGCGTCATGGATCGTAGAGTAAAATCATGTCCTTATTTTGAAAAAAGAAAGTTAATTTCATATAATACCATGGTCTCAACAATCTAACGTAATATATATTGATATGAGCGAGAAAAACCCTGAAAAATTGTACCAAAGTTACCCCGTTTTACGATATATTGGGTGGGTAGATAATTGACCACCGTTCGGAAAAGTATGGAAATTGGCTAGATGGGTAGCCCACGAACTCTTCGACAACAACAAAGTCGAACGAGTCCTAATTTGCTGCAGCGAAATGAGCCAACACTTTTCCTGAAGAATTTCGTCACTGGGGATGAAGCGTCGCTTCTCTACAAAAACGTCAAAAGAAAGAAGGTTTGCGAAAATCCTATAAGTAGCTAAACTATCAGCTTTATGTCACAAAAAGCTCCGTTAAGAAGAAGAATTGTGTATGATGGAACGATAGTTTTAATTATTTTAAGCGAACTAGGTTAATTTTTAAGTGTAGAAAATTAACAAAGAATTAAGAGGGGTTGGAGAGTTCAAAGTGTGGGACCAGATTTAAAGTGAAAATAGATAGTTATTATTTCATTTTGCATTAGATATATGTTACAGTAAAAGTGCATAGTGGGAGGATGTGCACATTGACCGGAAAGGGTAAATTAATAAATAATTAGTGCATTTTTAAGAAAGAATTTAATAATAACTGCAATAAATGACAGATTAAATAGACATAATACAAATAGAACTACTTATATAATTTTTAGAATACATTTATTTTAAATATTAAAGAAAAACCAAGTTTAAACTGAATATGGTATATGTGGTATATGTATTTTAAAAATATAAGTAGTATTTTTCATGTACCTACACATTTTTTTTACTTTACCATACAAGGAATGGTCAAGTATTGTAATCATGCATGAAAAGTGTTTTTATTGCTCGTTTTTTCGAAATATCTAAAAAATGGCTAAAACTAATTTGATTCAAAAAATTGAGCAAAACCATGGCGTTTTGCTTTACAAGAAAAGCTACTAGAGTGAAATATTTTATGAGATATTAATTATTATGGCCCTGGTAGCAAAATTAAATTATGATTAAATTATCGGGAAACAAGTATCTTCAAAAAAAACTTTGTAAATCATATACATAACCTCATTTATGGCTGCGTTCATACATTCGCCAACTAGCTATGTTCGAAGTAAGTACAATGTACTTTTCCCTAATTTCCAAAGGCAAATGTCTATTGAAGGCACATGTAAGAGTATACATTTGCCGGAAAATGTAGACGCATTATCCCGAATATACACTTATATCGTAACATAATATACATTACAAGTGCATTTCTAACTTTCATAATAAAATTGTACAGTTTGAACGTGTTCTGTAGTCCTGTAGCGCAGAATAAATAATTCCCATTTATGTAGATGAAAATGGTAATGAATGCTTAAGCAGTTTCGAAATTGTGGTTCAAATTCTAGTTGCTATTGGGTTTGTTTATTAGGGTCTTAAAGAATTAAAGAAATAAGAAAGTAGGAAGCGAATGCTCTAGAAGTCATGGGAATTATTATTTGTATACTAATACTTTTTAAAATTCAATTTTATTTTGTGATGTATTTATTTATTTAATTGTTTTTTTCATCTTCGGATACTTGTTTACTTTACCCACTAACGAATGGAGATTATTTTTTTTCGAAATCTTAGCAAATAATTCGTTAATTAGATTCAAAAACATTTATGATGAATAAATAGTAAATTAATAAATAACCAACCTGGTTGTTAATAAATAAAACTGAAGTAATCAAATAGGATATACTGGCTTATCGTTTTTATTTTTTTTGTAAAATAAATAAATTGTTAACTATCAAATCGAGAATACCTATATACGAGAGGTGAACCCCGATTGGAATTAGTTGTACACCGTCTTTGGAATTACTTTGGAATTCATTAGATAATCTATTGCCATCTATTGTCTTCTATAATGGAAATGAAAGTGGGAGTGGAAGTAGGTGTACACGATTTTAGGTGGCGGTTCACCCTTCGACTATACTTATATATACATATGTATAAGTGTTGTTGCATATTTCGTGAGGGGAGGGGCTGTCTTTCCTCAGCTCAACTCCTGATTTTGTAATAATTACTACAAGATAAGATACAACTTTGATAGAAAAGCTTTTTATATATTTTGATTTAAATTTAATGATACCAAGTAATCAATTAAGATCTATATATGACTTATAAAAATTTGTCGAATTGTAATTAGAAAAATATAATCATAGATGACAAAAAATAATGTATTTTTTAAAGGTATGTATTTTTTAATTTGTGTAAAATCATTGAAAAATAACCTCTCTTTTGTTGTTTCCTGAAAAACTTCATCTTAATTATCTGAATAATAGAATAATAAATAATTGTCTAAATATAAAAAGTTAAATTGTCGAATTGAGAATTTAGAAGAGACAATGAGTTATCATTAAAAAGAAGAATTGACCTGCTGATGAGGAGGTCGAGGAATCCCGCCCCGAAGGCTCATACAGACGTCGTCTTGATGATGGGAAGGAAAAGCTGGACAGACACTCGACAAAATGTAATTAAGTCGGTTTCGTAAGTGGAATGAGTCATCGGGAGGTTCATTGAGTGCGAGCTGGTTTACGTTTATCTAAGTGAGAGCAAACAGGATTCTACCTAGAGGACAGGACCTCTACCATGGGTGGATATGATTGGGATCGGAAACTTTCGACAAAAGGATTAGGATTATTAACAACTGTTTGGAATAATACTATAGTTAGGCCTTTCAGTGATAAAAGAGTAGTCTACTTTAATTTTTATATTGAGTAAAATAAGGATAATTGAATTAGAATGAGAAGTCGTTTAGAAATGAAATCTTACAAAAATTTCGAGAGGTGTCCTAATAGTCCAGTCATCTGGTCAATAAAATTTCCTAGACAATGTGATAAGAATCAAGTTTCTAGGATGAGTGGTTTTCATTTTATGAAGGAAAAACTGCGATTTTTTATAATTCACAAATATAATCAGTTAAAATTAAATGTTACGGGTTGGCGTAGATGTATAATGATTTGCGGCGCTCGTACGCCAAAACTATTAATTGTACGAAAAAAAAGGTTGTTACATAAATTGTAAGAAATTTTCTCTAGTTTCCTTTTGTATATAAATGTTTTTATCGTGAAATGAGTCGGAAAGGAGATATTGTCAAAAAACTGCTTTTAGGCGCCATTTTTCCAATATAGCGGCGCGAACGGCAAAGATACGAGGTGGCAAAGTTGAAATTCGGAAAGAGCACATCGAAATCTATAAAATTAGCCATTTTCAAAACTCCTGGAAAACTTTCCAGGTAAAACTACCAAATGACTGGACTATAAGGGTTAATGGGGGATAAAATTTGGCTTTAATTTATACATTTCAATTAAATGTTTGAGTTGAAGTGAATCTAGGTAACAGGAAAGCTCCCCTGGGCGATCCTAGTATTAAATTGATGTAAAAAAATTTCTGTTTGTGTTAAAAATGTCTGAAACATGGGAAAAATCATTTTAAACCATGATGTTTTTCTGGCTGTGTCTAAATTCAGACGAGTTAGTTTTTTTGTGCTAAAATATTTGTATTTTCAAAGTGGAGAAGAGATTAGATTTTAGATATTCTAGCTTTAGAATTTTGGATAAAAAATGCAGAAAATATCATTTTGTGTATGATTTTATAAAGATTTTAAGGTAATAAATTATTTAATAAATATGAGGATGAGCGATTCGTTCATTAGAGAGGAAAATTACTTAAAAGGGTGTAATAGAATGATCTCTCTTCTTTTAGAGCAAAGGCATTGCAAGGATGCCACCAAATACAAGTCAAGATCTGTTTCACACTAGTAAAGATTAATTTCTTAATTTCTAATATTTTAGAAACAGGCTTTTGACTTTAGGTGTTAAATCGAAATAAATATTAAATTTAGATGTCATTATTATAAAAAAATTATTAAATGTGCAAACAGCGTAGTACCGAGTCTTAAAAAATTTCCATTTGCAAAAAATTAAACATTTTTAATGAAGATACTAATACATAACTAGATTATTTACTGGCACATGGGCATAATAACAAAGTTAAAATTAAAACAATATGTATTCAATTTTGTAGTTTAGCTGTTTTTGTAAAAAAAAAAACGAACGACGTGGGTTGTTGAGAAGTAAAATTCAAAATTAATTTTCAAGTTGGCATAATAGTAGTATTTCGGTGGCCATTGTTTGGAATATTCGTGGTGGGAACGGCCCTTGACTAACTAACTAACATACGGTGAGAAAAAAGGTTGATTTAGCGGAAGTACCAAAGGAAGCACCTTGGAGTGTGCCGACGAACTGTGTGGGAACCAAACGATTACATGACATGCTTGTTTTTTCAAAATGAAGAAATGAATTGCCTATTGAGAAGTCCACGAAAAATAGCAAAAATAATAATTAGAAGTTAAGCTAAGTTAAAGTGATAATACTAGACCCTGAAGAACAGACCATGAATAACTAGGAAGATAGATCTCCTTAAGGCAATTCCAAAATAAATAATTTTTGTCCTGAAATCAAATTTAACCATTCTGAAATGACTTGATTTTACAATATTTTTGACATCTTCGCCCCTAAAAACGACTGGATTCGGCGAGTAAAAATTTCACTTTCGGGGTGTGAGCTGATCACATTACAGTATTGTTATTTGCATTCTCAAATAATCGTCCAAAATGTTCACTAGCTCTCGGTCTATATTAACCAGATAAAATCATCAAAATTTTATTCGAATTGGCAATATTAATCTAGTTAATCCAAATTATAATGGCTATAGATTTTGATAAACCATTCAACCCTAAGTTGAAATTAATGAAAATTGATCCATTTTAAAATAATTTATTTATATAGATATTATAATATAATATATGTTTTAGCAATATTTAAAAATTTACCCCTAATATTGAAATTAAATTCTCAGCCTCCCTATAGTCAATATAAAACTTATGAAACTCGAGTTTATAATCTGATTTTACAATTAATTTATAAAAGATTTTCCTAAAAGAAGCTGGCATTATTTACTTAATTTGATCAACTTAAAATAAGAAAGAAAATGCAAAAAATTGAAAATGGACCATAAGGGATGTTCATGAAAAAAATTAATTTGCTTCAAAATGTTGTAAAAAAATATAATTTTAAAATTGGGTGAAATTTTGATGAAGATGCAAAATCGACGTTAAGTATTTATATTTCAAAAGAGTTGAATTGTTAAGACTTGATTCGAATTAATTCAGGATGAAAAAATGTTAACTGAATCTATTTCTAAAGAGTCTTATTTAATTTCTATTGAAGTTGTCTGTGAGAGAGTCTCAAGTGAATTGAATCAATTCTCTTGTCTTGTTCCCTCTCCTTAGATCGCCACTAAAGAGAAGAAATTGGGAGGGGGGGGGGGGGGGGGGATTTTCAATGATTTAAAAAAATGTGTTTAAAGTGAATTTCTAGATATTAAAACTCATTTTTTTATGTAATCATCTACTTATTTTGCATCAGTCCTTAGTCAAGGAAGAGTCAGAGGCCTAGACCTCCTCGAATTTGATTTAATATCTAACAAAACAGTGAAAAGTGTTTTTTCAAGTTTATAATAAATCTTGATAAAATTAATAATCTAATAGCACTCTTCTCTGCACCTAGCGCGACTTTGAATTTACTTCATTATTATCAGAAAAAAAATCAAATAACTAGGAAGAAACTCTCTTCGTTTCTTGGACTCCAAAAATCAGATATTTTTAGACAGAGATGCTCTAGATTCTAAATTATTATAAAAAATATTTATTAACTAAATTAATTTTTATGTATTTATTAGGAAGAATCCAACCAATTTGTTTTTTATTTTAATAAAATAAAAGTTTTGGGTCGGTGCATTTTTTAGCCTAAAAATTGAAGTCTTCGCAATAGAAGTATCTCAAAAATACGAAATATGACAGCAAAGTTTTAATTAACTGGATATAACAGTTAGCTGAAATAAAAAATATGTTTTATTATTAAATTATTATTTATGCATATGCGCAAAATTTCAGAGCCCTGGCTAGTCGAGAAGTGGTCTAAATTTCAATTACAAGTTTGACCCATGAAACAAACATACGTACTTACAAACAAATGAACAGTGTAAGCTAATAAAAGTTTTGTAAAAAAACTTAGAAACGGGAAATATGAGAGAAATTCAATTTGTAAATTAAGGTAAGAATCAACTAGACATGCCAAAGCAAGATTTTGGTTTTGGAAGCCTGTTTATATATTTTTTGTCATTTTCTTAAAAAGGGCTTTTTGATTCTTTACGTGTTCAACTAGTCTATGGATTGCAAAACTTGGAATGCAGCTTATTTGACATAATAGATAATAAAATATAGTGAAATTTGATGCTTAAAATGAAGAGAAAAAAATGAAATATTAATTATGTAAATATGTGTAGGTATCTCTATCTTTTTGTTGTTTTTTTATTGTTTGAGTTGCCTGCTAAATGTTAGATGGCTATAGAATTTAGTAAAAATTTATTTTTGAATTTTCATTAAACTTACTATTCAAGAACTATCTACACCAAAATAGAAAGCTAAGGGAGTGAACTAGGTTCCAAAAGCCTACCGTCATAGATTTAGTTCAGGCCCTCGGGCCTCACTAAATACAAAAAAAAAGGAATTCAATTTCTAACATAAAATTTAGCTTTTTGAAGTCGGTGTCAAACATAACCCTTTTATGAATCGCACTCGACGGATCTTAGTACGTTTGGTGGGTACGCTCGCTTATAGGTATAGTTTGTTTGGCACCGACTACAAAAAGTAATTTCATGTTAATATTTCGTAGTTTAGTTGTAACTAAATAAGATAATAATTATTTTATACCTTTTAGTGTATTTTATTTGTTGCATTTTAGTTTTTTCTTAAAAATTATTATTTTTCTCTTTTTAGTGATGTTATTAATAGTGATCATATCATCAGAACTTGACCGTCATCGAAATCGGTTCATAAACAAAGAAGTTAGGCCTGAACAAACCTAACAAAAAGGGTCTAATACCTATGAAAAAAATGGAACCAATCGGAGGTAGACTGAACCCAATGCAAATTTTTTTTTCAAAATCGGTTCACAATTGGCGGAGATATGAGGTAACATAGGCACAAAAAAAAATTCAGTCGAATAGAGAACCTTCTCCTTTTTTGAAGTCGGTTAAAAAAAGAAATTCAATTTCTAACATAAAATTTATCTAAATAGGGAGATTCTTCTCTTTTATTTTTCAATAATATTTATCTGTGGATTTGGCATGCCATCAATGGATCAAGAATTTCAATTTTCTTTCTTCTTATTTTTGAGAAAAATCAATTTCAAGAATGTTTTTTCTGCCTCTTGTCTGAATTGTCAAGAACAGAAAATTAAGAAAGTTCGATCTGAAGCCAAAATGTTTGTATTTCCAAATCAAAGAATTGCTTAATTTTGGAGCTTTTTAACTTCAGAATTTTCGATTGAAAAATGCATAAAATGAGAAAAATCGAATCTGTAGCTATATGGAAAACTCTTAACTGTTTTTGGAAATGAGCTCAAATTTGATAGAAAAGCTTAAGCGCACATTTGTCCCAAATTTTAACCTTAACTTAGTAAATTGGATTGTATCTAACTTTCTGAGATTCGGCTCGTGATCCCGGCTTCTTTCCTTCTACTCTGTTCTTTTAACGATGGAGGGGCCATCCCCTAAAGGCCTTTTAGGGGATGCACCTTCTGGTGTATCTCTTTCTCTCATCAATAATATCATTAAAAAAAAAAATTAAGATTACTATATCATTACAGAGTCTACAATCCTAAGACTGGTTTGACGGTACCATCTCATGCCAACTCTTGCACATCTTTAACTACATCCTATATCCTTACTCTGTAATCAACCATTTCATCTGAGCTCTTCTTGGTATATAAATATTTCTCAAATGTATCTATATTTAAAGAAATGATTTAGAAATTATTTATTCATTTGAATTCATAAGCTTCTTTTCAGTTATTAATTTATATTCATTCTAGAAACATTCCAAACAACCATTAATAATGTAGCTGTAGGTTTGCTGGGCGGGTTCCGAAGTTTTTTTTATTGATATAATAATAAGAATATAGAGCTGTTCAACACAAAGACAGTTATTTACCTATCAATACTTGGGAAGATAATTCTTTCTAGATGGTAAACTAAATCCGGGTTTTTCATGAAGATGATCACTTCAGAGAGATTTCACGGCAAAGTATACCTACCCATAGAGAATATTCAATTAATATTCTATTTACACTATACTTCCACTATATAAAACACAATTTAAGGCTCTGAGGTGCTAAATTAGTATAGTTCTGAGGTTTCTAGACCAAGCTTAGGGTGGCCAAACTCATGATTGAAGCGGATCTCTTTCTCCAAGAATTTATTATATCTGTTAACAAAAATGAAATCAGATGGAACTGAGAATAACTGTTGGTTGCTACAAATGGAGTGAAAATTTATAGAATGAGGTATAAGTTCTTGCGTTTTGTCATTTCTTTATCTAAATATGGTTTGAATTTTTTTTTAAATCAAATAAATTAATATAAAATATGAATATTGTATTTAAGAATATGATTAAAAATACTTTCTAATTGGTTTCTAAAATAGCTATTAAATAATAAGTCTTAAACATAGTTATGATTCTTTAGAAGGGGATATAAACCTAGAGTAAATAAATATTGGTATTTAATTGAGCATATGATAATACGGTCACATCAAAGGGTGAACCGCGACCTAATATCGTGAACACCTAGTTCCACTTCCACTTTCATTTCCAAGTAGAAGACAATAGATGAAGAGGTATTATCTAATGAATTCCAAAATAATTCCATATAATTCCAAAGACGTGTACACCTAATTCCAATCGCGGTTCAACCCTCGGGTCACATAATAATAAAACCTGACTTAAAATTTGAAGGAAACACTATTCATATTTATCATACTAATTTTTAATTAAACCTAAAATGAGAAGTTGCAACTTTCTTTTAATTCTGAACTCGGTATTAAATTCCTTTCAGTCTTATTTTAATTTTGAAAATGAAAATAAGGTAAACATTCCCTTAAATATTTTATAGTGTTTTTTGTTGTTTTGTTTTTTTCAAGCAGATCATCTCTCGAGGAAATTTGAGCAGGGAATGGGCCAGATGCTTGCTAGACACGTGCCCCTTTCTCAAATTTGTTCGTTCTGTCAATAGGGTGTTCTAAACAAGTTTGAAGTGAGATTTACCGGAACCGGTACACGTCTGTTGCCCTCCTCCACGGTGAACTACCCCAAAAGTAAGTAATTTTCATTTCATTTTATTGTAGCTTGAATTTTCTTGATTCTTTCCCAGACCCAAATTAATTAAATTGTGTTGAAACTAAACATTTAAAAAGAAATTAAAGTAAACACAATTAATCAGCATAATGAATTGTATGAATAATTATTTGATGAACAATATACCAACAAGAAATAATGAATGGAAAGCATTTTTATAAAGGAAACCACTCCCGATTACCAATTGACTGTGATTGTCAATCACATTTTTTTTCAATAGTTACCTATTTATTAAATGTTACACTTCATTTTTCAATAAATAATTGGAGGAAAAAGTGAAAACTTTTCCAAGACTCGCTGCGTGATTTTGCAATTTTTTCGGAGCTAGCAGTTATTAAAATAAACTGCAACGGATCGTTGCTAAACTTTATCCAAATTCATTTGAAATATTAATATGTTTGTTCCTTTATTATTAATCACATTTCACTTGCAATTTGTAGTTCATATTGACATTAATTCAAAAATAATTCTCATTTAATAGTTGAGGAATAACCATTCTACGTTTGATTTTTGACATTTCGGTTTTTGAAGGAGACAATAAAAGAGTGTGTCTTCTGCTGGAATTATAAATTTTATTTATTTATTTATATTATTCGTTATAAATAAATAAAATTTATAATTCCAGCAGAAGACACACTCTTTTATTGTCTCCTTCAATATATAAAAATTCTGCTACTCTCGGCAAAAACTTTCAATTTAGTTTCGGTTTTTATTGGTAACCATTGCTGTAGACATAGAGGAATCGACTTAAAATCAAAAATAGCCATCGATTCTCATCTAATACTTGAGGAATAACAATTCTACATTAGGTTTTTGACGTTTCGATTATTATTGGTAACCATTGCTGAAGACATGGAGGAAACGACTTAAAATCAAAAATAACGATCGATTCTTATCTAATACTAGAGGAATAACCTTATTGAATTCCATTTTTGATGTTTTGACTATTAATGGAAACCTCTACTGAAAATGTAGAAGAATCGACTTAAAATCAAAAAGACTAAATTCTTTTATGGCAAACAACTCAAGCTTGAGTTGTTTACCAAAAAGAATTTAGTCTTTTTGATTTTAAGTCGATTCTTCTACATTTTCAGTAGAGGTTTCCATTAATAGTCAAAACATCAAAAATGGAATTCAATAAGGTTATTCCTCTAGTATTAGATAAGAATCGATCGTTATTTTTGATTTTAAGTCGATTCCTCCATGTCTTCAGCAATGGTTACCAATAATAATCGAAACGTCAAAAACCTAATGTAGAATTGTTATTCCTCAAGTATTAGATGAGAATCAATCGCTATTTTTGATTTTAAGTCGATTCCTCTATGTCTTCAGCAATGGTTACCAATAAAAACCGAAACGTCAAAAATCCAATATAGAATGATTATTCCTCAAGTACTAGATGAGAATCAATCGCTATTTTTGGTTTAAAGTTGATTTCTCTATGTCTTCAGGAATGGTTACTAATAAAAACCGAAACGTCAAAAATCCAATATAGAATGGATATTTCTCAAGTATTAGATGAGAATCAATCGCTATTTTTTATTTTAAGTCGATTCCTCCATGTCTTCAGCAATGGTTACTAATAAAAACCGAAACGTCAAAAATCCAATATAGAATGATTATTCCTCAAGTACTAGATGAAAATCAATCGCTATTTTTGGTTTAAAGTCGATTTCTCTATGTCTTCAGCAATGGTTACTAATAAAAACCGAAACGTCAAAAATCCAATATAGAATGATTATTCCTCAAGTACTAGATGAGAATCAATCGCTATTTTTGGTTTAAAGTCGATTTCTCTATGTCTTCAGCAATGGTTACTAATAAAAACCGAAACGTCAAAAATCCAATATAGAATGATTATTCCTCAAGAACTAGATGAGAATCAATCGCTATTTTTGGTTTAAAGTCGATTTCTCTATGTCTTCAGCAATGGTTACTAATAAAAACCGAAACGTCAAAAATCCAATATAGAATGATTATTCCTCAAGAACTAGATGAGAATCAATCGCTATTTTTGGTTTAAAATCGATTTCTCTATGTCTTCAGCAATGGTTACTAATAAAAACCGAAACGTCAAAAATCCAATATAGAATGATTATTCCTCAAGTACTAGATGAGAATCAATCGCTATTTTTGGTTTAAAATAGATTTCTCTGTCTTCAGCAAAGGTAACGGATAAGAAAACAACGCAGTTGCTATGGTTACTCATAAAAATTCCTCCCAAATTTTTAGCATTTCACAGAGAGAAGCCTATCCATTCTTACTTAAGCAAGGCTAAATGAGCTATATTAAAACTTTCAAATGAATAAATTTTAAAGAATTTAAAAAATTAAAAAAGTACCATCTTACTCTAGAGTAAAGTACTTTAAAATATAATTTTACTAAAAACTTTATTTAACCTTTTTTGTGGTCCCCAAGGTACTTAATTAGGATATTAAATTTCATCAAAATTGGTTAAGTCATTTTCAAGATATTTAGAAAAAACTAAAAAAGTACTGAAATAAAGTACTAATGTTTGTGGGCCGATATGTACCAAAAACTAATCAGCGCTTAATTTTGTTAAACTAATGGTAGGTTTTCAATTTCATTTCAATCGGTGCAACGGTGTGGAAAAAATCGTGGGCCAAAAAAGCGATAACATACATACATCCATCCATCCATACATACATACATACATCCGCACGCACTAAATGAAAAAATCGCACTTTTTGGCCTCTCGACGAGACCCCATGTAATTTTTGGCAAAACCGTCACGTGCTAATATTCAACCTAATTGAATACTACAATTTGTGACTTTAATTGAGTCCATGGGTTCCGTAGTCTTTGCCTGAGGACCCTTTGAAGCCACGCTTGCCCCGAGAGCGATTGCAATACTTTACCCATGCTTTGCATTGGATAAAGTAAAAAACTCTTGTGTCGAATTTCAGATCATACTACAAGCGTTCGATAGCTTCTCAAATGAGAATTTGATTTATTTTTATTTTCTGCAGTTTGAAAAAACAAGAGTTTTGAAGCTAAAAGCCCAAAATCTGTTAAGTTCTTCATTTTGGAAATAATACAAACATTTTGGCATGAATTTTCTAGAATCTTCCAATGTCAAGTAAACGAAAATATATATGGATTTAGTATGTATTTTTGTTATTGTGACTAATAAATAATTAGGGTATATTATTTTGTGTTCATCTTTTTGGAAAACCTTTCACTGAATGAAACATTAGAACAATTTCAAGCTCGTTTGAAAGGGAATAGGAAGTTCACCTTTGTCAAGGGGGGCTTGCCTTTGAATGTGGTTTCATGAACCCTTAACGTACAGCCAACGAATAACAACTCCCCTTCTTTAGGATTCATGGACGAGTGACAATGACCCTACCTTTTACACGTTTTGGACGCAACTTTCCAACTCGGTAGGTAGGTCCTTTTCATTAAAACCCTTAAAAAATTATTTTTGTTATTTGAAGGTAAATTTCTATTCAGGATCTAAGCCAATCTACGGTCATTTTCAGCAAAAATCATGGATGATGATAAAGAAAGAGAGCGTGAATCTTTTAATTATATCTCTTGATATCTACTAGTAGAGCGACGAAAACCAGTACCAGGATTCAGTAAATGTTTCTATCTGCCTCTGGGCTTGCCCAGTTCGACTTTTAAAACGTCTGATTTGGACCGGATGACAACTCGTAGAAAACCGAAATGAAAATCGACACAGAAAATGAACGTGTTCTAAATAATTTCATTTTTAAATAATATGAATTTATTAGTTATTAATGAAACTAGGTAGTTTAGTAATTAATTTTCGAAATCATATTTTGTTTTGTAGAAAGTACAATTATCAAAATTTTAGTGATGTAGTAAATGCAATTTATTTTTGAAATTTATACTTGAGAAAATGAAATAGTGAGGATTAATTCAATGTTCAATAAGTAAAAATTACAATAAAAAGTGATATTTTTGTAAGTCTTGTATGGTGCAAATTTCTGTGATTAGTCATTTTTGATAATAGTGAACGGTTTGAGCTTCATTAGTGTTTGGAAAATTTGAGCTCATTAGATAATATGATCTTTCAAAAGGTCTTAGTATAACGAATCGATTTTTTTTATATTTCGTGGATCGTTTTGTAAAAATTATTTTTATTTTAAATCTTTTTAAAATAATCGCAGTTATAAAGAATTTAACATTTGAAAAGCTAGGTAGTAGTTTATTTCCAGCATATAATGTTTAATCCGAAATTAAAAAAAAAAAAATTTACAAACAAATAATAGGGTTTGAAAATAAGTGTATTTTTAAAGGAATTATTAATAGATATTGTTTTATAGAAAATACTAACTTTAGCAGATGATTTGACTGAATAGTCTAAATATGGAAAATCATTTGATATTCATGATCAATAGATTTTTTTTATTCTAATCGATGAAAAACCCTTGTATTAGCGATTAATTTCTAAATTAGGCATAAGATATTTTTATTTTTATAGAGCAGGTTATTTTAGGAAAGGTATGCAAAGGACATGGTTTTATTTTATTTTTTTTCATTTAAGAGAAAATGTGAAAATAGAGTTGAAAAATAAATAATATTTATTTTAAGTTATTGTCGGTTCAGCCTTATTGAGACAAATAATTAATTTGCTATTTTTTTATTTGAAATCCCACATGAGGTATAAGAGAAATTTTCTATTAATTCGTAAGTATTTTTTATCCGGTTTTTGGGAGGAATTGAATGGAGAGGAGGGAATTAATTGGATGGATTAATTTCCGCAATATGGTATTGGAATAATTATCGGAAAAGAGGTTTTTTTTCTTTAATTAGTTTATTTCCTCTTACTAAAAACAAGGACTAAAGATGATCAAGGACACTCGATGGTGGAGAAGTAATCTCCGGAGTCGAAGCTTAATACAATGTATACATTAATTCATGTAAAATAATTGGTTTAATAAAATTTATAAATAAAAATTATAAATAAAAAATAAAATATCCGGTTTTTGTATTTTCCATTAAAGAAGAAATTTTGGTTGTAATGAAAAGTCGTCACTTGTTAGGGACCATCTTTTTTTTTTTTTATCTAAATACACGGACTGGTAGAATCCAATGGGAACTTGATGGAAACAGTCGAAGGTTAAAGAAAACCAAAAATTCCGAATAGGTAATTTTTTTATTGGGACATCGTTTTAATTATCGTAAAATCCAACATTTCGGAGGATCTTACGTCCTTCTTCAGGGATTAAAAGATTCAAAGAAGGAATCTTGCAATTACCTCCTTCTTGTCTACTTAAACAGAATTTGTGATTGTCTGGGAGTATTGATCATTGCCATTGAGATCAACAAACAGAATTATCTGATCACAAAACAATCAAGATTTAGTTTTAATTTCTTGAATGTTAGTAAATATTATTATTTTAATATCTTTAATTTAAATAAAAGAATCTTGAAAATCAATAAGTTAGGGTTCAAACACGCGATATTTAAATAATAATAATAATAATACTTCAGAATTATTAAAAAAAATGGTAATCTATGGTGCAACGAATTTCCATTATTATATTTTGCACGATTTATCGTTTTATATTTATTTTTTAATGAAATTTATATTTAATATAATTCTAATATGTAGTAAAAGAAACTCGTCTCTAGTACTTGATTCAAAACAGTACTAAGGGATGATTTTGACATGTATTTTAAGTATTCCAAGCTTCAATTTTTTTTTTTTTTTTTTTGAAATGGTTAAAGGTGTTTTTGAGGGATTTTGAAAAAATTAAAGAACAGAAATAATATATTTTATAATTTTGTTGTTTTTGCATCGACATGACATGTTGTTACTTTTTACTAAGAGCCTCTAAATTCAAAATTCCCTCATTTTGAGCTCAATGGTCTAGTCGGAAAAATCGGTAACACATTCTTACATTCGAACAAACACAAATAAAAAATTAAAAAAAAAAACAATACTAATTTCGACTTGGAGAGCCTTGAAAAGTAAAGAACTATAAAAATATCTACTTCAAATGTTTCTCGAAATCAAGATTTCATCACTTCATATTAAAATTGGAGGAATACCTAAATGAAAACATTTTGAGACTCGCTACGTTCTTTTAGACCTATATTATGAATGGTCTTAAAATATCAATGCAATCAATGAAAAATTGTTTTCTAGATTTTTTAATCTTAGGTTTTAAAAAAAGGACTTTCTGATGAATATAGACAAAAAGGCACGGGTAAACTTAAGAGAAATCATAAGTGAAAATGATTTTTCTCTACATTTCTGACATTTCTAAGTTTAATGAGCAGAAAACCTCAATTGTATTTCAGAAAATGTAAATTGTTTATACTCGTATATATTTATTTTCTGAAATACAATTGACATTTTTTGAAATACAAGTGAGATTTTCTAATATTCAAATGAAAATTCTGAAATGCAAATAAGATTTTCTGAAATTGATTTGAGACTTCAGAAATACAATTGTGATTCTCTATTATTCAATTGAGAATTCTCAAATAAAATTGAAATTTTCTGAAATAAACTTGTAAAAGGTGTAGAAAAAGGTACTTTTTGAACCATGTAAGTTCAAATTCGTGTAAAAAAAAGCTTGTATAAAAGAGTAGGGTATATTTGTTGTTTTATGAAAGAAAATAATAAACAAATCACACTTTTAAATAAAAACATTACACATATAATTGCTATAGATTGATTTAAGTTGTAGAGAAGGGAGAAATCAGTTCTAGTGATAGTAGGAAAGAGAAAGAGTATAGATTGGAAATAACCGGAAATAGCCAAGGGGTTGAGAGTGGATATTTTCGTGAGGGTTTGATTAGAGTGGAATTTCGGGAGGTGCGCGTGGACAGGCAGGCGGCCATTGATCCGGCGCGTGGCGATGGTTTCCCTGGCAACGGAGCCTGAGGGTTAGTTACCACAAGAACAAGACATCCATCCATCCAATCTCAAAGTGTCAGCGAGTGGCTTACCAACGATCACGGTGGAGGCAGCTTCTTTGGCTGCAGCTGCAGCTGCTGCGGCTGGACCATGATGAAGAAAGTCACTCAACGAGAGCGAAGAGGCGATCAATTGACGTTTCTCTTCGAAATTCAAATAATCGAGACTATTGCTTCTTTGGGGAACTACAATGGCAGTGGGTGGAGGTGGTTTGGAAATAGTGACAGGAGGCTGTGGCGGCAAATAAGCCGTGCCGTTGGGCTGGCTGCTCATGACTTAATTAGCTGGTTACTACCGGCCCGCCATGGCACCTGATCACTTGTATTTACTCACTAACACAACACTAGTTAGAAATTCACGTCAGACCATTGAGATTCCAGTAACACAAGGGTGAAAAAATCCGAGGTTAATACTCATGTAAGAGACGCGGCTCAACTGACGGCGCGGACGGGAGCAACCAGAAGGAGACAGAAAGAGCAGGGATACCAACTTGCCGGCAACGTCACCAGCAAAACCAGCATTCATGGGCTCTGACTCACAGGCTGAGTCCTCTCCTTTAAATAATACATGGATAATAAATAAATACTCTGTTCGTAGAAATAAACAAATACTTATCATAAAATCACATTATAAAAAAAAATGAAAAAAAATTCTTCACTCTACAAATGAGCAAAAATTAAACTCTTTTAAATTGAAAATATAAAACAATTAAAAAAAAAAAAAAATATTTTTATTACAATTTTAGATTTTAGTATAAAAATAAATAGAAATTATCTTATTGATTGTTTTTTTATTTTTTTTAAATCTTTTATAAATAAACTGCAACAGATCGATGCTAAACTTTATCCAATGTACTATCTTATTCTAGGGTAAAGTACTTTAAAATATAATTTTACAAAAAAAACTTTATTTAACCATTTTGGTGGTCCTCAAGGTACTTAATTAAAAAATTAAATTTCATCAAAATTAATTTAGTCATTTTCAAAATATTTAGAAAAAACTAAAAAAGTACTGAAATAAAGTACTAATGTTTGTGGGCCGATATGTACCAAAAACTAATCAGAGCTTCATTTTGTTAAAGTAATGCTAGGTTTTCAATTTCGTACGGTGTGGAAAAAATCGTGGACGAAAAAACGATAACATCCATCCATCCGCACGCACTTTTTGGCCTCTGGACGACACCTCATGTAATTTTTGGAAAAACCGTCACGTGCTAA
The DNA here is from genome assembly GCA_024734495.1 of Forficula auricularia. Classification (NCBI taxonomy): domain Eukaryota; kingdom Metazoa; phylum Arthropoda; class Insecta; order Dermaptera; family Forficulidae; genus Forficula; species Forficula auricularia. The sequence goes on along the minus strand of JALMQS010000099.1, from coordinate 14,868,116 downwards.
AATTCAACCTAATTGAATACTACAATTTGTGACTTTAATTGAGATCATGCTTCGCATTGGATTAAGTAAAAACATTTTTAACATTTATTGAAACTCCAAACGTTTCGAGAGAATTGCTCCCTTCGTCAATGGAATTTAATTAGAATTCAAAGAAGAAAAAATGTATGTAATAATATAAAGTAACTTTATTTTTCTTTTTTTCTTTTTTGAATTCTAATTAAATTTCATTGACAAGGGAAGGGAAAAAATTCTCTCGAAACGTTTGGAGTTACAATAAACTTTTGAAGAGTTTTTTTAATTTTTTTATAAAAGATTTGTATTATTTATATATAAAAATATATATGGTATATAAAATAAATAAGTATTTTAAGAGTTTATTTTCGGATTTAAAATTGTGCGAGTTCCTTAATCTGGTAAAGATTCTGCTTTTTCTCAAAGACCATCGTCTGATAGGTCAAGGCGAAGAAAGTGACTCAATGATTCCAATCAAATTATATATTATTTTATATAAAAAAATTCAACCCAAAAAATGTTTTTATTTATTTTTTTCTTGTTTAAGTTTGCATAAAATTAAAAAATTAAAAGAATAGTTAATTCTCTAAAATGTGACACCCTTTAGTATTAATTATTATAACATTTTACCAAGACAATGGACCTTTTACCAAATGTTTTCTCCTTTAACCGAGGGGTGAACCCCGACCTAATATTGTGTACACCTACTTCCACTTCCACTTTCATTTCCAACTAGAAGACAATAGATGAAGGGCCATTATCTAATGAATTCCAAAATAATTTCATATAATTCCAAAGAAGTGTATACCTAATTCCAATTGCGGTTCACCCCTCGGCTTTAACCATCTATTTTTTAACAAAAAGATTGCTGAAGAAAAAATCACTTAATTTTGTGAGGAAAAAATTAATTAAATCAATTAAAAGAGCTAAGCCGTTTTTAAAATTGAATTAAAAAATTTTAATTTTTAATTCTATTAAATGTTTCACCTTGAACCTACACCATTCTCTCTGAACAAAAAAAAAAGATTTTAAAATATTTCGAAAAAAAAAAAAAACGAAAAACCCCTACTTTTTGGCACGATTGAGTATTGTAAAGTAAAAAATACTAATGAAATCTTATTGATTAAAATTTAATCAAAACAAAAGAGATATATCACGAATAATAAGTTAACTATTTTAGTAGATAAGTTGTGAGTACATATGAAATTAAAGAAATGTGTCATGGAACAGTGCCAAACTTGATTTGGGCACTCTGACCAGAAACTAGTTGTTATATAATTAAACTAGAAATCTATTAAGATATGCAGAAAATATGATTTACAAACTTTTATTATAAGCGCTAGTAAATAATAAATAAATAATCCTTTTAAATAATAAAGTAGGGTAAGGAAAATCATATAGTTATTTATTTTTATGAGTCTGTTTTGTTTCCTTAACTTTATTTATTCTATTCTATTGGTTATTAATTCATAAAGATTATAATATATATATATATATATATATATATATAAGTTCTTTTTAATCCTTTCATGTCTCTAGCTTTCTCTATAGTTCTATAAACTTCAAATCCGGGTTAATAATTAATTCAACTCCACCAGTCCAGTCACAGTACGCAATCTTTTCATAAATGCAAGAGACATATAGGTAATTTACCTTCTGAAGGTTTGCCTTTTCGCATCATTATCATTAAAAAATAAAAAATACTCTAAAAGTATAAAAAATGAGTAGTGAATGCAATTTTAGTGTTTAATTTATCACTGAAATTAAATCTTAATAAAACAAATATAGGCTTTTAATTTAAAAAAAATTATAAATATTTTCTGAATTTTGACTTTCTAGGCCTAAATTATTATTTTATATGATATATCTATATCTATATATAAAATATTTACAAATTGGGTAAGGGGAAGAAGGGGTCTATGGATCAACTAACATAGTGGTTATTCGTATCCACAGGCTACAATGGTTAACCACAGAAGCAATGCATGTTATTAAGTTAATTTCCCGGATATGTTGGATATCAATTGTGCGGCTAAATATGATATCGGCCAAACTTATTAAAAATGCCGATATCTATATTAGTACAAAATAATTTGATTATTAAGAATAATTATCAAGTAAATGAACTTTTAGTTTGAACATAGAATTATTCTTAAAAAACATAATGAATTACTATAGGGTGCGAATGAAAACAAATGGAATTTCACAAATTTTAAACGAAGAAAATTAAATAATATATTGTATATTGTTCGAACAGAATATACTGACTATCAGTTCTAATTACGACTGTGGTTTGTTTTAAAATCACTGGATTAGCCCAGAATCGGTAATTATTAATCTATAGAGGTTCAGTAATAAATTTAAAAATTAATTTAGAATTCCGCGGAGTAGATTCGCGAGCAAATCTACTCAACGGAATTTTTAACAAATTATAAGTAAATTTGTTTTTCTAGTATATTTATACAAATATAGAAATTATCAAATTAATTAAAATTAATCTTTGAAAATTCAAAGATATTTTTATAAAGCGAAATTTTAAGAATACTTAGGCCAGACTACCGTTTTATAAGAACCATTGAGGTCCAGCTGATTCTCCATCCTGAACCAAGAGAGCAGAAAAGATATGGTCTCATCCCTCGATGTTACCCGGTCGGCGATCAATCCGCGTAATAGCTCGCATGATACCCCACCACGGGACCACTACGAAACTATGGCATCTCAAGTTCTTATATATTAGCTCCATGTTCAGACGTTTTTTACAAATCTATTCTTACATAGAGAGATGATGCAATTCATTTAGAATTCCGCGGGTAGATTTGCTCGCGAATCTACTCGCGGAACTCCAAAGAATTTCTTCTCTCTCTATGTAAGAATAGATTTGTAAAAAGCGTCATGAATCTGAGTCGGAGGGGTATATAAGAACTTGAGATGCCGTGTCCCTCTGGGTGGTCCGTGAGTGGAGTATCATGCGGGCCATACGCGGACTGATACCGGGCAACATCTAGATGGACCATATCTTTCCTCGCTCTCCTGGCTCAGGATGGAGAATCAGCTGGACCTCAATGGTTCCTACAAAACGGTAGTCTGGCTAAGTATTCTCTAAAATTTCGCCCTACAAAAATATCTTTGAATTCTTAAAGATTAATTTAATTAATTTGACAATTTCCATATTTGTACAAATATACTAGAAAAACAAATTTAGCGCATAATTTGTTAAAAATTCCAAGGTTGAGTAGATTTGGCTCGCGAATCCACTCCGCGGAACTCCAAATCAATTTGTATCATCTCTCTATGCAAGAATAGACCTGTAAAAAGCGTCTGAATCGAGGGAGTAATATATAAGAACCCGAGATGCCATGTCCCTCTGGGTGGTCCGTGGTGGGGGTATCATGCGGGCTATACGCGGATTGATACCGGGTGACATCGAGATGGACCATATCTTTTTTTCGCCTTCTTGGTTCAGGATGGAGAATCAGCTGGACCTCAATGGTTCTTATAAAAACGGTAGATCTGGCTAAGTATTCTCTAAAATTTCGCTTTATAAAAATATCTTTGAATTTCTTTAAAGATTAATTTAATTAAATTAAATTTAAAAAGTTTGAAGTAAAACAATTTCATTTTTTTTAATGTCACTAATAAGAACTAATAAAATAATGTTTGGTATAGGTTTTTTGTTCAAGAGGTAGGATTATATATTATGTCATTCTCTGCTTACTTTTATGAGCGAGGCAAATGCTGTTGAATACAAAACGTTTCATTAACCATTGATGCTCTAACTAGGTCGACTAACACAATATATACACAAATTTTACCGATAATTAATCCAAGTAATTTTATTTAATTATTCCCTTTACAAGCATAAAAAATACTCTATAATATTATAGCCAATGAACGGCCTTGGCATGTTAAAAGTATTTCTTCTCTACTGAGAAGCATCATGTAGATCTTAGATGGGTAAACGTCTTAAGATACTGTGTGTCTCAATCCCAGTTGGAGTGCTTGAATCCAAGTGAAATTGATTGGAGAGTTCTAAATGTAGAAGAAATTATTAATAAAAATGCTAAGTTGGGCTGAAGAGCGATTATACACGTTGTAAAATTTAGAGTATAATGGATATAGTAACTAAAAAATAATTTGATATAATAATCTTATACAATAGTATAGGTTTGAATAATTAATAGGAGAATCATAATTTTTTTCATACTCTTTTATTTAACTTCACTTTTTTGTATGTGTCGTCATGGTGGAAATTTGCAATCGATTTTCACCCACTTCTTAGCTATCTAAAAGTCAAAAAATTTAGGACCTCGATGACTTGCAAGACAAGACAATAATTATTATTACAATTATCTGTAGTTTCCAGCACAAACTCTTTCCGCCATCTTGAATCCGCCATATTGAAAATTCGAAAAATGAGTGAATGATTAAGAAATTTAAAATAAATCCAAGTTTTATCAATATACACAGGATTCGAATGAGAAAAAAAAATGAATAAATAAAAATAAAATTTTCAACACAGATTTATTTAATTAAAATTCACTAAAAAAGAAGAAAATAAATGGCATAGCTTTTACAATTTTTTTGAAGCCATATTCCTAATAATTAAAATAATAGCAGAAGGCGCTAGTTAAATATATCATCTCAGAAAGAGGATATGAAAGAGATATGAAAAAATTCAAATAAGTTAATCTATAATTGAAATAAATTCAACTTTAAACTATTGTTTTTTTATTGTTTATTTTTTTGGAATTACTATCAGATAACTTTTGTTTTTATGTGAGAGTGAAGTCATATTTTTGATGAGCGTTTGGCTCTTTTTTATTTTACTCAGTACGCTAAAGAGGCAAAGCTTACCAGATGAGTAGAAAGAAGTATTAAATTCTCTCATCTCTAATTTGTTTTTTCTTATCGTCTTTAGAAACGTCTGAAACATAATTATTAAGAATTTTTTAACATGAAATGTTTATTTTTATTTTTTCGAAATAATAAATTCATAGGAGTGAAGTAATAATAATTCAAAAAGGAAGACTATCGAAATGTTTGGAGAACTAAAGAGGGAAGATACGATAGAAATAGCTTTGAATTCTATGGGTCCCTATCTAACACTCATTCATTGTGTTGTCTAGGAATATATTATTAAGAAAGCATAGAAAACATTTCTATTAAACATTATTGCTATTTGACGACCCTTTCTTCACCCTCTTAAAGACTTTTCCCATTCACACCCTCTATCCTATAAATAACCTAAATATGAAAGATAATGTTTAAAATGTATTAAAAAGAAGATCAATTCTTGGGCAGAAGATCAGGGGATATATATCAGGGGATAATAGAAATATTCGTGAAGACACGAAGAACCCTGATTAATGTACATCCCTGACCCTAAGGGCTAAGGCCTAAGCTTGGATCGATTGGCTTTCTGGTGACCGAAAACACACACAGACTGAAAAAAGTCAAAAAATCAAATTGTAGAATTGAGGTTTCAATGGTTGAGTTGTTTATCAAAAGAGAGGTTTGGGCTAGACAAACCTAATTAGACATTTTTGATGAACTATTTTCATTAGAATGCACAACGATTCGACATCTAATTCTGAAGTCGTTTTCAAGTGCTTGATGTTTAGTCATTCCAGGTGATTCTGAAATCGTTGAAATCCTGTGAGCTTTCGATGTTTCTTCTAGATCAGCGATAGGCAACTGGTGGTCCGTGGCGTAATTTTAATGGTCCGCAAAGAAATTCAAATATCATTTAAGAAGATATAATTAAGGGGAGTTTTTTGTTAAGTTTCATTGAAATGTGAGCAGGCCCTATTTTTCCTGATAAAAGCCTATAATGAGGCTATAATGTGCATACACTGTGCCACCCCGAAGTCCAAATCTCACGCGTCCTAAATTTTTTTTCTCAAATCTAATTAAACATGATATTTATAAATTTTTAATTTGATGTCCCAATGTCATGCAGGCTTTGAGTCCACAAACTATCCTAATAAGTCTTTCCCTTGTATTGCAACCCATTGATTAAAATCTGTAAAAATTAATAGAAGACGATTACCTATAGGGAGTACTTTCGAGGGCAATTATTTTTGTAGCTGTTGAAATTGATGGTTTGGATGATATAAGAAAAAAAAATTGCTGAATAAAATTTTTACATGTCTTTTAAAATCTTATTAAAAATGTTTTCTTCTAATTTCCATTCTCTGCCCTTGTCGAGCACTACGAGCCTATAATGGGCATACACTGTGTCCGCCCCTCTACGGAACCCTAGGTGCGCGAGCTAGGTTCGCAATTTCCTTTTTTTTTTTTTACTTGCTAAACCACAATCTATCAAGTTATATTAAATTACCACCAGTTCTGAAAACGTATTCCGCGGGAATAAACTTGAGTAATCTGATTTCTAAAAAGTAATGGAATGTTATGTAATTTGTAATCAATCGCATATCATGAAAATTAAAAATAATCTTTGAAAGAAGCATTTAAAAATTAATTAGGCAAATTAATATTATTCCATCAAGGCATGTAAACTAGAATACGAAAGTTTCAACATTCTCCAATTCAATCAATTTTTAAAATTAAATCTTCAGTAATAAAATCAAATGGTAATAGTGCAAAAAAAATTAAAATTGGTTCAATATTAATACTTACCACTGCCTTTAAGGCATTTTGTATAAAAACATTTTTTAAATTGGTTTCTAACATGGCTCGAAAAGCTTCAATTGAAGAATAAAAAATATAGTTTTTTTAAAAATGTCTCAAAATAGTTATTAATTAAAATTATATAATTTTTTAAATTTGTTAAAAATAATTCAACAAAAATAAATAAATAAAAAAAATTAAGTGAAATCACGGCTTTAAGACCTGCAAATGCCGTGTATTAGAAAGTAACATTTTAGAGATATATTTTTTTTTTTAATATTTGTTTGGGAGTGAGTTTTTGATCAAATTTTCTGCTGTGCGCTCTACTTTACAAATTAATAAAAATATCAAAACAAAATTTCATATTAGGTAATGAGACTCAGTGAAATTAAGAATTGATTAAATTGTGGTTATCTTTATCATTTTTTTGAATGATTATAAAAATTTAAAATCCAACATTTCTCGTCTTGTCTAGATCTTCAATTTAACATAATGCAATAAAAATTAGTTTAAAAAACGGAGTGAGTTTTAATAATTAATGTGTTCGCATGTACCTATATTACGCGACAATCGGATTCTCGTCACTTTTTTAGTCAATTAATGTCTAATAAGCATGTCATTAACACAGAAACACATAGACGTGTAAAATAAACTGACGCGTTCCGATGTGGCCATCCACTTGACTTTGCCATACAACCTGGCCCCTCACTTATATTTAATATTTAATAAAATTATTTATAATCATGTAGGGGTTTTTTTTTAGACTTCTGTGGGCCCACGGATTATGTATACAAAATTTGGTTGAGTTTGGTACAAGAGTCTAGTTTTTTAATTTTTTGACCCCCCCCCCCCCATTTTGGGTGGTTAGTATTTGCATTTTTAGTCTTCTGGGGTCCCACTGATTATGTATACACACAATTTGGTTGTGTTTGGTACAAGTCCTATATTTTAATTTTTTGTCCGAACACCCCCCCCCCTGGACCATTTTGGGCGGTTAGTTTTTGCATTTTTAGAATACTGTGGGCTCACTGATTATGTATACACATTTTGGATGAGTTTGGTACAAGGGCCTAGATTTTCATTTTTTGACCCTACACGCCCCCCCCCAGTTTTTGCATTTTTAGTCTTCTGGGGTCCCATTGATTATGTATACAAAATTTGGTTGAGTTTGGTAAATGGCCAAGATTTTCATTTTTTTTTTTTTTTTTGAACTAGTCTAACAGTCGCACAGACTAACAGACATTTTGACAAAACAATTATTATCTCGAAATGCCATGGTTTTGCTCAATTTTTTTAATCAAAATAGTTTCAGCCGTTTTTGAGATATTTCGAAAAAAACAATCAAAAAAACCACTTTTTTAATTCACGATTACAATACTTGACCATATCCTGTATGGTAAAGTAAAAAACTTTTTGAACTTAATGAAAAGGTTAAGATCTGAGGAAATTTCGGCTTCAATTTTTTTTTTTTGGACAAACTACAATACGTTAGAAGTTTTCTTTGGAGGCGGACCGGTAGATTTATAGTTGAGGATTGGAGGAAAGGCAATCAAGAAATAAATAGAAAAAATATTTCCTATAAAGTATTTATTGGAAAATGTTCCATTTACAATTTTTGAAATCTTCCTGTCCTGCTTTGAAAAGAGACAGGAAGGCAAAATATCATATGCTTCCTTCAATTACCCTTTTGAACCCTGAAGAAGGATGAAAGATACTCCGAAACGTCGGTTTCAATTATTGTAAAGGGAAAACTTTCCAATAAATACTTCTTTTTGGAAATAATGTTTTTATTTATTTCTGGACTGTCTTCCATCCAATCCTCAATTAATTTCAATATTTGGAAATAAAATTATAAAAATATACGACGTGGGGCTAGTGTATTAAACATTATAAAATCTCTTGGGATGATTAATTCACGCCAGATTTTTTTCCATAAACATCCTTGGAGTTCTTAAGGTCAATATAAAACTGTTTATATATTATTTAAGGTGGCGAGTTGAAGTCTATTCTCGTTGTTTCGGTCGTTCTTTTTGTGATTCCCCTGTGGGCTACAATTTAAGTCAATATGGGGGAAAGAAGATTGGCTTCCATTGGAATCACGCGAGAGGCCCGAACCCTTCCTTCTACGAACTCTGACACATTCAATAATTACTTGTATCCTAGCCGCATACTCGCAGATGATTGTAATTTATTCTATTAGAAGGAATATTTTCAAAATATTTTCAATTTAATAATAATGTGTAAAAAAATTTAAAAAAATATACCCATAATCTACACCTTTTCTAATTTTATTTCTGAAAATATCATGTTCATTTCAGAAAAGGGACGTTCATAAAATACCATACGCCCGCAATCAAGGGTGGGGTATTGCTTACCGTGATGATAAGTGACAGGGGGGGTAGCGTCTAAGTAAAGGTGACGTTCGCACTTAATCAATTTTATTTTTTTTTTACTTTACCATACAGGGTACAATATTGTAATCGTGCATGAAAAAAGTGGGTTTTTTCTTCTTTTTTTCGAAATATCTAAAAAACGGCTGAAACTATTTTAATTAAAAATATTGAGCGAAACCATGGCTAAACCGCCCAAAATGGGGGGGGGAGATGTAGGGTCAAAAAATGAAAATCTTGGCCATTTACCAAACTCAACCAAATTTTGTATACATAATCAGTGGGACCCCAGAAGTCTAAAAATGCAAAAACTAACCGGCCAAAATGGGGTGGGAGTGTAGGGTCAAAAATGAAAATCTTGGCCATTTGCCAAACTCAACCAAATTTTGTGTACATAATCAGTAGGACACCAGAAGTATAAAAATGCAAAAACTAACCACCCCTTACATGATTATAAACCATTTTAGGGGCCAGGTTGTATGGTAAAGTCAGTGGATGGCCACATCAGAACCACGTCAGCTTATCTTAACTTGTCAGCAACAAATCGTATATAGGTGGGGAGGTCCAGCTTTTGTGACGTTATATATGTTAGGAGGGTCCCAGAAAACGTGACGCTGCGTGACGAAAGGGGGTTCAAAAAAAGATAAATTTTGTGTGACGTATTTTATAAATGGGCCCAAAATCCCAATTGTATTTGAGAATTCTTAAATGAATAATAAAAAATCACAATAGTATTTTAGAAAATAAACATATACTGTATAAGCAACCCTAGAATTGACATTTTCTGAAATACAATTGGGGTTTTCTGAAATACACATGGAAAAGGTGTAGTAGATAGTATTGTTATGATGTTAATCATTTATGTAAATATCAATTTAATATTTTTTTGTTTAAAAATCTAGCCATAATCGTTAGTAAATATTAATATAGAGACGGAATATAATGCAAGATTTACCGACCCGACTATGAACTAGCTAAAATGACATACTTTTGGGTTTGGAATTGTATAACTCAAATATTGATTAAATTTCAAATTACTATAATATAACAATATTTACAACATTATGTTTTTAATTATTAATAATTTTGAAAAGATATGATCCAAGGACTCTAGTGAATGATACAAATGGAAAAGGTGTAGTAGATAGTATTGTTATGATGTTAATCATTTATGCAAATATTATTTGAATTTTATTTTTTGTTTAAAAATCTAGCGATAATCGTTAGTAAATATTATTATAGAGACGGAATATAATGCAAGATTTACGGACCCGGCTATGAAATAGCTAAAATAACATACTTTTGGGTTTGGAATTTTATAACTCAAATATTTATTGAATTTCAAATTACTAAAATATAACAATATTTACAACATAATGATTTTAATAATTTTGAAAAGATATGATCAAAGGACTCTAGTGAATGATAGAAATTTCATGATGATGACATTATCGTATTAAAAGCATTTCCTTCGAATAAAGGACGTTGCTAAATGCTTTTCAAGATATACCATATTTGATGACGATTTTAGTCTGGATTTAATAGAATTAATATCTCAAGATATACATTAAGCATTATAAAACAAATAAGAAAAATCAAAGTTAAAATTTATTTATTTATTTGTATTTAATATTGAAAATAAATTTTCTAAGATAATAATTTTTTAATCCTTCACCTGCTGAAAATTTAATTTTCCTGATTAAATATGTACACGAAAGAATAAACTTTGGTTGACTATCGAGTCAAAGTCTTGTATAGGTATATTGAATCGCTAGGCAAGAAAAGTTTCTATAGCATTCATTAAAAAATAGATAGGCATTTTTCGTTTGTATAAATAAAGTCTTATTTGTGTTTTAAAAGTTATAATTTAACTAGTTATAATTTAATTTTTATAGATATACTAGCTGCAAGACACGCCCCCTGGACCCCCAGCCTTCGAACCGCACCCTCACCCTCCACTCCCCTCCGAAACCCACCCAGCTCCCCCACACCACCACCCCAACACTCCATTCCGCACCCTAACCCACTAACCCCCCTCACACCCCGACCCTTACCCCCCAAAACCCCTCCAGCACCCCCACCCCCGCACCATGCACCCGTTCCCAACCCCCGCCCCCACACCACCATCCGCAGCCGACCCACCTCGGACCCCGCACCCCATCCACCCCGTGCCCTCCAACCCTGCGCACCACACCGCCGCCTAGCCACCTGGACCCCACCCCCTACACCCCTACCCTACTCCGCCTCACTCCTCACCCCACTCCCATTCCACCCCCGCACCCAGTTTTTGCATTTCTAGCCTTCTAGTGACCCACAGATTATGTATACAAAATTTGGTTGAGTTTGTCCCAAGAGAAAGAATTTTAATTTTTTGACCCCCCCCCCCATTTTGGGTGGTTAGTTTTTGCATTTCTAGCTCTCTAGAGGCCCAGAGATTATGTATACAAAATTTGGTTGAGTTTCCTCCAGACAGACAGACAGGAATTTTGTTGAGGGTGTTTTCGTTCATAACTTTGCTTGAAAGGTGTGCAACCAAAATTTGGCGTGATTTGGACCAATGTACAGCCAAAACCTTAATTTTATATATATATATATATATATATATATATATATATATATATACTAGATTTAAAATAAATAATGATTTAAATTGAAAGTTTTTGCCGAGAGTAGCAGAATTTTTATATATTGAAGGAGACAATAGGAATATGAAGAGGGCAAAGCCCTCGAAACTATAGTCTCGTTATAAATAAATAAAATTTATAATTCCAGCAGAAGACACACTCTTTTATTGTCTTCTTCAATAATGATTTAATTAATAATAAGTCAGAATCGTGTCGCGACCTTATAGTTATCAAGTAACTACGTATACTTTTGGTAATAGTCATTGAATCGGCTTTGAACAAGCATATTTATTGCTGATTTAATTGGTGTACAATAAACATTCTCACGAGTTTATCTCATTAAAAATGTGCAATCTAGGTGGTTTCAGCCGAAACTTTTCTTTTGATAAATAATATTTATTTTAAAATATCTTTTATTAATTCCAAAATATTTTGAAATAGATTTATTATTTTAAGTGTAGGATGAAAAATATTGTGTGTTCAATGAGGAGAGAAAGTTATTTTCAAAGACTTAATAAATATCGAGACTTAATACCATTTGCCTCGATATATGCTTTTCAAACAACGACTTTGCCTCATTAGTAAATAAATTACTATAAAAATTGATAGCTCAGGATTGAATATAAAGAAGCCCAGAAATAAATAAGAGACTAGTTCCAATAAAAGAGTATTTATTGGAAATGTTTTGTCTTTATAATAACTTGAAACCGACGTTTCGGAGGATCTTCCCCCCTTCTTCAGGGTTCAAAAGAATTAATGAAGGAAGCATAATATTATGGTATTCTTCCTACTTGCCTCCTTTCTCCCTGCTTGTTGGTTGGAATACTAGTAGGTATAGAGAATATTTTTAAACTTTCCATCATCAATAGAACATAGGGTAGGTAATCATTATACCTCCGAAACGTCGGTTACAAGATATTATAAAGAGAAAACATTTCCAATAAATGCTCTTTTATTGGAATTTGTCTCTTATTTATTTCTGGGCTGTTTTACCTACATACAATCTTGAGCTATAAATATATCAGTCCATCTCCAAAGGAAAACTTATATCGTACAAAAATTGAGTTCCCAAATAACTAATCGGGACAAAAAGTAAAAAGAGTAACATACACAATTAATATAAAAGATAAAATTTTAAATTCAGACATGGTGAAATTGGGACGACCAAAACTCTATGGTTATTTTGATTATCTAAAGCAGGAACGGTAATCTGTGGGAAACTGAAGAATACGAATACTGTTGAAAATTTTATTTAAAAATATACGTTTATTTATTTTTTTATTTTTTTGGCTTTTGGGCCTTTCTAGCCATAAGCCAATTTACGATACTATTTATATATATTTTAAAATGTGTCTCTACCTCGGGGTGAGATTTTAGCCGGATGCCTCGAGTCGGATTCGAACCCGGGTCCATTTGGTTAGCAGGCTGACACGCTACCACCTAGTCAAACCCGACCCCACTTTTATTTGTAATGTCCACCCAAAAAATGGCAAATTGTTTAGTTTATTTATCTAATCAGATTAATAATAGAAATCATATTTGTCAATTTGCTTATCTCTCTTAATATTGTGTATGGATTATTATTATTATTATTAGATAGTCTAGAATTTAATTTTGTTTAAGACAAATTAATTTCAGCACAAAGAATGGAGAAAAATGAATATTTCAAAGAAAATCTTGCCTCTCTAAGGATATTTGTAAAGAAATGCGGCACTAGAGTTGGGCGAGACTCGATTTTCTGGAGTCTGGATTGTGATGGGTAGGGTGAATATGGAATCGCTCCCCAAATAGCTAAGGTCGACCATAAAGCGCTACTTAGGGTGCTACGACCCTTGGTGAACAGGACAATTTACTTTAATGAAATGACTATGTTCCGCGAAACGAGTGGCCTCCTGCCTCATCCACAGGGTGTGAACCATACAGAAAAGGCAGCTATGTTCATATGGGATATCAATCGCGAGAGACAGTCATATGGATGGCGGTACAAAATACTGAAACCATTGAACAATAAGTGGACAGTAAGAAAAGTTGGGCAACTTCTTATCAAAAGAGATGTTATTATGCGCTTTGGATTCAAAATAATTGTATTTCCATTGGGACTTATTAGATTTTAAGGTCACTAGCTTCAGAATTTCTAGATCAAAAATGCAGAAAATCAGAAAACAATCGATAAATTTTAAGGAGTTAGGTGTTGGTCTGAGTCAGTTTTCTTTGACTCCTGATGATGGACTCACCCCCGAAATATATCGAATTCAAAACTCAATTTTGTTTTATTTCTTTTTTGTGAAACCTACCTCGCATCATGCTCAAGTTTTATTATTATAGAAAACAATCGAATCGTTAATGGATCTAATTGATGAGATTATGTCTAAGCCAAAATGTTCGATTTTCTTGAATAGATTTAATCTTTTCAAGAATGATTTTGTTTTGCCGAGAATAGCAGAGTTGTATCATGAAGAGAAATCAGTGGGGTTGTCTTCTGTTTGATGCAAATATATATACATATTTATACCAAATATAAATATGTACCTATCAGTGGCATACGTTCCATGGATGCTGTGGATTCTTAAAATTTCAGACATTTAGAGTATTCTCATAAATAAGTTATATAGGCTTTCAGGAGGATCTTTAAATTTTCAAATTTTTATCCGTAATTACAAATATTTATTTAAAAAACATTTTTTGTTTTGAAAAGTAAATTGGTTCTCGAAATGAAATAAAATTGTTGCATAGTTTCAAGGGGCCATTAAAATGAATGATTTTTCCGAAAAAGGTGCTGATAGAAGGTTTGAAGTCCCTGCCTGGTAGATATATAACTTTTAAGAAAAAGCATGTCAAAGACAAGTTGAGACGAGTTTTGGTCGAATAAAAATTGTTCCCGTTTCTGAATATATAAGATCGGAAATACCTAATAGTGCTATATATATAATGTATTTGTTTGAATCTATAGTTTCGAAGGTTTGACCTTCATCATCAGTCTTTTTCATTAGACATATTTTATCTGTTCTTATTCTTCATGGGGTCAATACCCGATTAGATATAGAAAATTCTTTTGTTGTTATAGCAAGCTAGACACATAATCGTTTGTTATGAAATAACAGATAAAATATTTATAATTAGAAAGAATGATGAGGAAGGTTAAACCTTCGAAACTATAGTCTCAAACAAATAAATAATATAAATACATTATATTTAGTATATATATTTATTTATTTATAAAATTCGACTTTTATCTTAAGTTAATGTTTAAAATTTGTCAATTTTTAATTTGTAGCCATATATCATCCAAAGGCAACATATTACCTAAATATTTTAAAGAACTTATATAAGTAAATATAAATATATTATAAAGTTAATTAGTAATTAATGTAGAGGTAATCGTTTCTTTTAGTTGAATAATTTAAATATATAGTTTTGGATTTATTAAAATAAATCGAAATACATATAGGTATGGTATCTAGAACATAATGTTTCGTTTTATAATATTTTTAATCGAATGCTTCTAATAGTCTGTTCATACATTATTTATGCTTTTGTTTACAACCAACATATTCATTTACACTTTCCTTTTATGGAACATGGAATTTAGAATATTTTATATTATACTTATTGTTTTGATTAAGGCCTTGTTATGTCCTCTGTCTATCAAACTGGGCGTTGACTTCATGTTATGATTTATAGAACAAACAATAGTGTTTAGATTGTAATAACAATTAGGTAGAAAATGATAAATTTTAAAATGAAAATAAATTAGAAATTCAGAAATAATTAATTATAATTATAATTATTCATCATCTGTAAATAATTTCAAGTTACGGCCTTGGCTTGTTCAAATCACCAAAGTTAAACTTGTGGGGGGATTTGTTTTTAATTTGGTACCCTCTTAAGACATCATGTGCCACCAGTCGTGTTGTGTGCATCCGCATTCCATTGGAATTGATTGGGAAGATACTAAAAGTTGCAGGCCACAATGTTCGTTAGAAAAGCATCATCTATACCAGGGCTGTCCAACCCGTGGCCCAGCACTGCAATGAGTGAGGCCCAACAGAAAATCATGAACTTCCTTAAAACATGGAGATTTATATATATAGAGATATATTTATTCGCTTTTAGAAATATGAATGTACATTTGTACAATACGTGAATTTTTTTCCAAGAATAAAAAAAAAAAAAAAAAAAATGAAGTTTCGAATATTTAAAAATTCTTCTTTTCATATTTTCATTTTCTAAAATATTTATTATTTCAGTAATTTATATGCTACGGCACTAGCCAAGTCTATAGTTATATCATTCTAGTACAAGGAGACAAGGAATTGGGGTTTTCTAGAACAATCACAATTAATTGATAATTTCTCTACTGGACTAAAACTTGTCAGGACTTGTCTTTTAGATCTTTCCACGTTCTTACATGTCAATATATAATGGATAGTCAGGGATTATTATATCCGTGGCCTTTTTAAAAAATAAATTATCATTTCTTATATCCTTCTTTAATCCCATTCGATTAAAACCAGGGCTTTCCAACCTGTGGCCCAATAAAAAGTAAGTAAAGTCATGAAATTCCTTAAAACATAGAGATTTATATGTAGATACTGGAAAACACACAACACCTAGGCTTGATAATTTTTTTTCTCTAAAATAAGAAATCTGAAAATCTACTGTGAAGTTTTCGAAAAATAAAAATGCTAATTTTAAATTTTGAATCTGGAACTAGATTTCAAGATTTCCGAAAAAATAATAATCATTTTGGTTTATTTTCGACTCCATTTTCATTAGAAATAAATTTTCTACTTGCAAACTTTCTGATTTAATGTTCTAGAACAACAATTAGATACAGATCTGAAAGAAAAATTGAATATTGTCTCTTTATTAGAATTTTATATAAATTATCTAGCCAGGAAAAAATGTAAACAAATACTAATACATAATATCACTTTTTGTAAGTATGTAGGTATGTATTTATATATAAGTACGTGAAGTTATTTTCAAGTATAAAATTTACGAAAAAGTAAAATTAGAAGCTCACTATGAGCTAAAAAAATAATAAAGTTTCTTATTTCTATATTACTAACTATCTTTTTTGAATAACAAATATCAATAGAATTATAATGTTTTATCCGCGGTCAGAGACAATTTTTTTTTTTCAAATGTACCCGTTTAAGCCAAAAGGTTGGACGCCCCTGAGCTAAACTCATTAACCAAAGGTTCTCATCTTTTTCTTTCCTTGTTCAATTTCGTTCAAATCATGTAAATTTTTTTAATTTTTTTTTTAATTTAAATGGTCTAAAATTGTACATTAAAGGTGTTAGAAGGTGCTAAAAATACAATAATAAATGAAATAAATGAAATAAAATAAATAGTGTGAAATCAATCTGTATGGCGACTATGTGGACGATGGGACAAATTTAAGCTCTTTAGCTAAAACCGTTCGCTATAACGATTAGATATTTTTAAGATTATTTTTTTCATTTGATTGTTTTAAATCTACTCAGTTCTTCTTATTGGAAATAAAAACTTTAGGGCACTAAAATAAATTTTCAATGACCTTCCATAATCGTTTTCATTTAATTAAAAATGTGAGGATCGACTCTTTAACTTAGTATGCTTCTATCTTAGGTATCGATTCGGCAGGTACTTATGACGACAGAAGCATATTATTTAATTTATTTTAGTTCTTTTTAATATATATCTTATGCCAAAATATTATTTTTTTTAAATCGTAGAACAAAAAAATGTCGTGTATACCATAGAAATAAAGTCACGAAACGGCAAAACTCACTCGCCTTAGGAATCATATCATGTTGCTAATATTTTTCTTAAGCCAGGGAAACAATGACTTTTCCAGCCTAACTATATAAAGTACTAATTTTTCATTTTAATAATAAAATAAACATAAGTATATCAAACATCATTGAGGAAAAGAGAATGTTACATAAATGTTCAATAATTCAAGTAACTGAGAAGAGAGAACTCATTTAATATAAATATTTTCATTAAAAGTTAGCAATTTGCTTTTGAAACGAAATAAATTAATGAATTCAATTTAGCAACATGCGGTGAGGCCAGTCCTTAAATGGGTGTTATTCTAGAAATATCATGTGAAGTTGGATTTTTACAGTGGACTAAGCCCCAGACTAATTAGTCGGATTTTAAATGTATTGTTGTAATCTAAATGGGAATATGGCGACATTCAATTAAGGGTAGATATATGTCATTTCAAAGAAAATAGAATAATAAACCTAAGTAGGTACCTACTATATTATATTTTATTGAAATTGAATATTTAATAAAGATTTTTGTTAGGTTAGGATGCAAGTGAGATTTTCAAAATAAATTTTAACCTTCCAGCGGACGCGCTGTCGTAAAATTTACGACACATGCGCCTTATCGCTTCCCCTACTTTCAAAAGTTAGTCGCAAGAATCGAGCTCCGAGCTATTCGAGGGTCAGGGTTTTTCTAAACTACAGGTGTGCTTAGAAGTGTTGATATTAATTGATATTTGGAAATTTCCGTTGAGCGTAAATTTTACGACATGCGCCTTAAACTATAAATATATTAAATAAATTATTTTTTCTCATTTTATATCGTTTCTTTTTAAAGCTAAATGTATTTTTTGGTTTTAGACATGTTCCATTATGGCTCATAGGACGCTTACACAAAAAGAGCTAGACAAAAATATTTTGTGTTGTTTCGTTATTTGTTTAAGTGAGTCGAATATATTTTTTTAAAAGTAGGTACTGTCATTTTTCATAACCTTACAGCAATTCTCTAACATGTATATAAAGAGAACACCATTGATATGACTATATTGTTAAAAATTGTACAGTAATTATGTTAGCTTACTTTTCATTTCATAGACCCCTGTGTGTTTTGAATGTCTATTACGCAAGTTGAAGTCTCCAAAATCAGAGTCTACCTATTTTGGAGCTGAACGAGAAAGATGCTGGAAGAAGAAAATGTTGCCAGGGGTTGGAAGGGTTGAATAGGATCCGATTACACAAACAGCTTAAGAAGTGGTAGTTGGTAATTCACAATAGATTGATCATAATGTCAAGAAATATTTAGAATTCGAAATATCAAAGACCAACTAAATCGTAGGTACCATAGATGAAGATATCTTTGCTATAAAAAGAAATGCGAAAGCCTAATCAAATTATTATTAGCATTATATAAAATTGAAACATATGAGGGAAAAAGTTCAAGGGCCCACTCAAATTATAATTTTTTTTCTTGATAAAGGCGCTGATGGCTTATGTATAATTAATATAATGTTGCTAATATGAGATATTGTATTTATTTTGAACATTACTCCAGTTCAGAAGGGCTCAACATACCTCATAGAAACATTAAATTAATTATAATTTTTTTAGTAGAGAAGCATTAATTTATTTGCTGTATGAATAAAAATCTAATTCAGCCTAGCCTATAGGCAACCAAATGGACAACACTTCAAAAGATTTTATCTATATTCCAGTATTTTTTTTAATATATTTTTTGGATAAACTAAATAGAAAATTAAATTTCCATTAAATATATGACATTTTACTTATCTTATCACATTTGATAGCGGTTTTGGGAAATTTGTAAAAATCAGAGAATCAATGAATTGAGACCGCTAAAAAAGATTGAAAATCTTTTTTCCTATCTTGTTCGTGAGTTTGATCCTAAATACGCCGAAAGAGAAATTTAATAGAGATTATAAGTTTTTACGGGTTATATTATCCTTTGAAAAAATTAATTAAGAATTTACATTAGTGTGCATGGGGCATCAGATTCTACATTTGAAGTCGTGTATGGATTTAGAATCAATTAAGTCTGTGATTTCCGTATCGAAATACGTGGAATGTAAGGTCTCGGGTCATGAAGGTCCCATATCCTTGATAAGGAAATCGCTTGCTTGATTGATTCTCGAATCTCGACCCATCTAGCACTTGTAAACGGCTCAGAGCCAAAGCGTTATCTATTTAATAAAATAAAAAAAAATAGAAATGTGGGAGAAAAAGAAGCCAGGGAATATTACAGGTTTTAGATGTCATGAATGAATACTACATTTAATTAATGAATACTACAATTTGTGACTTTGATCGAGACCATGGGTTCCGTAGTCTTTACCTGAGGACCCTTTGAAGCCGCGCTTGCTGCGAGACCGATACCAATACTTTATCTGCTTTGCATTGGATAAAGTAAAAATTAATTAATGAAATCTTCTTTGTTCTAATTTTTAATGAAATAAGTTCATTTCGATAATTATCCCTTTTAACTAAGTTAAAAGCAGCTCTGGCCGCAGCTGGTATTATATATTTAGTCTTCAAAGTTTCATTCATTAAAGAAAGTTAAAGTGAGTTGATAAATGAAGGGAGAATAGAAATAGCTTTTACGTGACTTTACGCTTATTTTCTATATTCGAAAAACAATGCTATTATTCTATTTTGAAAATTTTTAGCTACAAAGCATCCAGTGGGTGGATTATTGTTAGAGCACCCTGCTGAGAGAATTAAATTCCTTTAAGGAAAATTTTAAAAAACACAATGCATTCTTTGTTATTTTTAAAGATTGTATTGCTCTCACGGTGATATAAATTGAAAAAGTGAGCTTCTACCTGAAAGAATTTCTGAAAATTTTGAAGTTAAAATATTCAAAAAAATAAGAAAAATAACACTACTTTCATTTCCAACCTCCCTTGACTAATCCTATGTCCGCCCACAGTGTATTTCAAACGAGATAAAAAAATATATAGATCACAGAACGTGTGAGATATCTTAAGTATCTCCAACCTTCAAGGAAAAGAGTATAAGGGGAATGTCAATTTGGACCAAAAGCTTACCATCCCGTTGCTGGGTCATTCTTATAGTTTAAGTTTGAAAGTTCGGTGATCTCTTACGCAGTGATGCTGAGATATAGGAGTACACACACACGCAGACACATATGCACACATCGGTTATTTTGAATTTTTGGGATTGATGTCCATAAAACCCGTTTTAGTACTCTACGCTCAATTTCTATATATTGAGAGCACCGAGTACTATCAATTGGAATTGACCAAGGGGAAATTAACTTAGGTATATTTGGAGATAGAAACAGTGCAGGATTTACGTATAAGCTAAACAAGCTATAGCTTAGGGTCCCCACTATTTTGGGGCCCCCAACAAAATTGTCCTAGTGAGCAATTGTCATATTTACTTAAATATATTGCAACATTATTTGTCCCAATGCGGAACGTCCGTTTAATACATAAATAGGAACTAGGATGTTGTTGGAAAAGTCCAAATATTTTATTCTTTATCTAATTCAGTATTAATAGAATTTGCTCTTATTTCATATTTTTCTTGCTATTTTTAGAAAGCACAATCAGAATTTACAATATTGTGCGTTTTTTTCTTAATTTTAATAATTAAGAAAAAAATTGTTTTTCTATTTTTAATGCTTCTGCTAAGGAAGAAGAAAATTTTAAATACTCCTGTGGAGAGAGGAAGGAAACATTATGTTTGTTTTCTTCATTGACCCTTTGAAACCCTGAAGGAGGGAAGAATCCTCCGAAACGTCGTTTTGAAAGAAAAGGAGGAAAGAATCCAATAAATTACACCTTATTTGGATATATGTTAATTTTTTCTTTCTTCACTACCCCTGGGCTGCCTTCCATTACTTTCAGTTAATTATTCTTAACAGAAAAATATTTGGGATTATTAAGTTTTTTTTTCCATATTTATTTAAAAAAATAATATTGTTTAAATTTTCATTTATAATAATTAATAAGTAATCACAATATATAATCAGGTTAATGGGACGAAAAATTATGATAAGCATTCCATAATTAAATTCTTATCCAATTTTCAAAATAATATATTATAAAAGAAAATTGTTTTATTAAGTTATAAAAACACTCACCGAGGGGATGTTGGGGAGGAATCTCGAGTTTAGACGTACCTAAAAATCAGAGAAAATAAATTAACATTTTTTAAAATTAGATTATTATTTGGAATCGATATTATTATAATTATTATTTTGGATTTTCAATTTATAAAGTCATAGAGTATACAGTCTTGAGTCTGATTTGACGCAAATTTGGATAAATATAATATAATCAATTTATAAATTTTGTAATACACCTACTCTTCGTGAATCTGAGAAGACTGGCTAAATGGGCATTAGTTCCCGAGGCCAAGGGGTAGAAAAAAATATATAATCAAAATTAAAATTATAAATACCATACATCATACAATATTTAATAATTATTTGATTAAAAAAATTGAAATAATTTATTTTACTCAAATGTTGTTTTATGTAAGAGAGTCTATTTAATCCTAATTTCTTTCCAATTGCTATCATTAAAATGGTTTATTTAGTGGTATAAATGAAAATAATTTAAAAACTATAGGTACATTTAAAATATTATTAAGAATTAGAATATATGCTAATTCGTACATCAAGCCTGAAAATTTATCTTATGATGCTGAAATAAAGAAAATCAAGAGAGCGACATGCGGGTCTGAATATTTTTTGAGGTCCGGAAAATGACTTTCGTAAACAGAATTTTTCCTACATTAAAAAAAATACTATTTAAATAATATATTAATATATATAAATAATATTTTGGGGTAAAAAATTAATTCCAAAAAAGGGGGGCTAATCAGTAAGATACAGAAGTGATGTTATTAAAGTACAGGTTAGAACAGTGTTTCCCAACCTTTTTTGTGCCATGTCCCACTAAGCTTTTCTAAAATTTGCCCCTATATAACATATTATACTTACATAATTTTTATATTCTAAAAATGAATTATTATTTTTATAAATAGTATTAAAAAAATTTTTTGTTGATTAGTATTTTGTATTGTTCTGAATAGATTTAAGTGTATTTTATATATTGCTGAAGCTATTTACTATCAAATTTTGTTAAAATTTATTTTTTCAAAAATGGGTAACTAATTTTGTAGATTTTTATATTTATTTGGGTGAGCTCATTTTTGAATTGCCCACCTTAACAATTAAATTGCCCCCTGTGGGCCCCTTGTTGGAAAACACTGGGTTAGAACCTTACCCTAGTAAATTTTTCTTTTTTTTTTTTTCTTTCAAAATTGTTTATTTAAAAAATAAATATTTTCATTATTTACTATTCTATAATTGTTTTTTATCCTACACATTTTAAAAATTGGGTATACCTATATGATTTTGACATACTAGAAAACCAGTTGTTTTTGTGTGTACAAAACCGAAAATTCAGTTTTAGGGAGGAATAATTTAAAAATAGTACTACTTTTTTTGTAAATTTATATTAATAAAATTTTCGAATCTGAAATAAGTTGGTATTAAAATGTTTTAAGATTTACTTTCAAAATACATAAAATAATATTAGTGAATTTATAAAATATTTTATTTATTTTCAAAAATAATTAAAATATATCTTCTTGAATTCGTTTTTACTCTTTGTACAACACAGATAAAAATCATCTCTTGAAAATTCCCATAAGATAAGAAAATGTTCATTTAAGATTAATCAAATTAAAAAACAAGACATTCAAACCAAAGAATATTTCCTTAATACAAAATGTATGTGTTGTCAATTTTGATATGAACCATTTTAAGAGTTAAAAAATATGGGAATTTATAGATAACAAGGATTATATATTCGTAATTAGCCCGTTCTTACTTAAATCATCCAAAATAGTATCCAAAGATTTGTTTCTTCTTCGAACAAGTTTTACAAGACTTCTTCTTCGCATAAATTCCATGTCGCACAAAAAATTAACACAATTCAAAACTATTAAAAAAGAGCACTCTTAACGAATGTTTTATCTTGTGGACATCCACTAGGTATTGATAGAGAACCTCTTATCTTATCATTTACTCTATAGAGATAATTAGTTCAATTAACTACACACTCTTGTGTTCAAAAATAATTTCAAAAGAAAAAATAAAATCTTTGTTTACTTCAAGTCTGTCGTACTAATTGTTTACTCGGTAAGCCTGAGAGGCAGGCGAAACCTGTCTGCCAGAAGGTACTAGTATTGAATTCACGCATACAAAATTATTTGTTCATTGTGCTTAAAAATCTGTTAAGGAGAAAAATTATTTTCAACCATGATTTTTTTTTGTCGAGAACTCAATTTTTTAAAGCGATCTCATAATATAAGCGGATTAAATGAACAATTTATGATTAATTACTTTTGGGCGGATCTAGCGTACCGAATCTTTAGAGTTTTGACTTTTTTTATTCTTTAATAAGTGTGCGGATGAGTTATTCTTTCATTAGAATCTGATCGACGAAAATTACTAAAATGGGTATGGATACAATAATCTCTTCCTTTGTAGCTAAGGCATTGCCAAATACAAGTCCAGACCTGTTTCAGACTATTAGATATTAATTTTTTAATTTCTATTATTGTAGGAATGGTCTTTTGCCTTTTACACCTGGACTAAAACGATATTGGTGTTAGAGAGAAAGAATATTCAATTGGACTTCACTAAAATTAAGACAAAAATATATATAAAATATATATATATAGAAAGAATTACTTGATGAAGGTCTAATTGGTGAGTGAAAAAGCTTGTATTTTTTCCTCCGTTTTCATATCAATTAAAAATAAACTGCAACGGATCGTTCAGTGTTTTCATCGCAAATTTAGCACTGCGGGAACGCTGAAATTTTTTAACCCCTAAAATAAATAGATAAAAAAAAAAAAAAAAAGAACGCGTTCCCGCACCATTACACCTCTGGGATCGTTGCTAGACTTTATCCATGGTCATTTTAAATATTATTTACCTGTATTATTAATCAGATAAACAGAAGAAAAACATTTTAAAAAATTTTATATATAAAATCGTCGACGAAAAAAGGGTCACGTATGTTACATCCCCACGGACTAAATGAAAAAATCGCACTTTTTGGTCTCTGAATGAGACCCCTTGCAATTTTTGGCAAAATCGTCAGGTCTAAAATTCAACCTGAATGAATACTACAATTTGTGACTCTGGTTGAGATCCATCGATTCTGTAATCTTTACCAGAGGACCCTTTTAAGTCACGCTTAGCGCGAGACCAATTACAGTGTCTGCTTCGCATGAATAAAGTAAAAAAAAAAATATGAAAATATGAATTGAAAAATCTATTATAAATGTAATTATGTATATAAATGAAAGTGATAGAAATGGAAGCAGATATTTTTAAGAAAAGATTATTAATACTTTGGAGGCGCTATCAAAAATTAATAGACTTTACAACTAAGTTTACTAAACAGTTCCAAATAAGAAGAATTAACCCTATTGCCAAAGGGTGGGTGACATTTATAAACATATAATTAATGTTAAACTGGCACTCAAGGCAAAAAGAAGAATTTTTACCATTAGCAAGGGGTAGTTTACAAAGAAAATTTCAGCTTTGGAGTATAGTAGGGGTTTTCGTGTCCTAAGACATGGAAGGCACAAAAAACTTCAAAACAAAAATCTGCTCGCAAATATTGATCAAGAGAACCCAGCTTCCTCAGAAATATCACATCACCAACATTAAATCAAAATTCTATATAAGTAACCACGTCTTAATCAATTATATTAACTAAAAATCATCCTCTAAATTTCCAGCTTCACTAGTGGGAATTTTTTTTTAACACGCTTTTATTAACTTGACCTGTATGTATGTATCCATGCGACAAAATCTTTCAACGTAACTATCACCACCTTCAAGGCGTCTGATTAAATTGAATATTTGCATACGTATTTAGAACCGATGACAATACAATAATTTTAAAGAATCGTGCTGAAAAAATTAACGAGGGAGGGGGGGGGCGAAATTAGGAAATTATAGCCCCCTTTGGTCCAAACTCAACCGAAATTTGAATACATTATCTGTGGGCCCCCAGAAGGGTAAAAATACAAAAATTAACAAAAGTGTGGGGAAATTGGGAAAATATACTAGACTCTTGTCAAATTTAGTTTTAGTTTAGCGATGTACGCGTGGAATTGTACCCATTTTAAGACTAAAAAGTAAAAAAATAAATTATAGTTTAAAAAACTAAAAAAACACGGTTTTGTCAGTAATGCACTAAAAAGTATAAAATAATGTACCTAAAAACTTTTTTATGTCCAATAACTAAGTCAAAAAGCGTGGGGCACTTTGTCGAAATTAATTAAAACTACTGCAGCTTCTCGAAGAAGCGCCCCACGCTTTTTGACTTAGTTATTGGACATAAAAAAGTTTTTAGGCACATTATTTTATACTTTTTAGTGCATTACTGACAAAAGCGTGTTTTTTTTAGTTTTTTAAACTAAAATTTTTATTAAAAGTTTTTATTTACAGTCTACATCAGTTTAAAATTTCTTTAAAATGTTACACGATGTAATTTACAAAAATAAATATGCAGGTGGGGGTTAAGATGCGGAATGCGTCATTGAAATTTCTGTGGGGTGGGGGGGTTGAAAATTGTTGCAAAATTAGCATTATCTGATAAAGATAAAAACGATCAAGTTTTATCATTTCAACAAATTCATTCTTTCTTATCAGTTATGTATATATCATGTAAAAGCAACCTCATTAAGCATACGTTTTTCAATTGACACTGTTTTTATTACAAATAAGGTAGAGGAACCTATTGATGGCAGGCACCTAAGGATGGCAATCACAAGAAAAAATGAAAAAATAACTAATTTTTGAGATTTTAGTCGATTTTCTTTTAGCTAAGTTAACTTACTAAAAGAAAATCAACTAAAATTTCAAAAATTAGTTATTTTTTCATTTTTTTTTTTTGTAGATTGTCATCCTTAGGTGCCTGTCGTCAATAGGTGCCTACCTTACAGAATACCTTTTGCTCGGGAAAAGTTTTAGAATAGGGCTACTGTAATTCCTCTATTTGTAAAGGCGCAGGGGGTTACTTTTCAGGAAAAAAGGGGGCACCTCTGAAATATGCATACAGATTTAGATACAATCAGACTTCTGTTACCTATACATAAATATATAAATCATTTAAAAATAAGATTTGCACTTATTTTTTGAATTGGCATATTATTGAAAACAAAAAGTTAATAAATAAAAACAAGATAATAGATAAGAGTGCTAAAAGTTGGTTGAGATTTTTTGCCAAAAGCAAAAGTGAAACAAAAGAATCGATTTAAACTTTGTGCTCGCAAAGAGAAGAATCAGCGTACGACGACCTGGAAGATTATTTCTTTGTAGCTGAGTCAAGGGGAATGAAATGAAAATAAGAGGCAGTTTAATGTAACGCTGAGGGCTGATTTCCTAAATTGAAGGAAAATTAATTTTAAATGTCTTGTTTGCGATTTAAATAGCATACAGATACAGGAAATGAGAAATGTCTCTATTAGAAAACCAATCCAAACAAGATAAATATGCTAGGTTAATAAAAATTTCAGCATTAATCGATAGTTAATAAGTTGTAGGAAATAAGGACAATAGCTTATGCAAATAATTTTTACTTTTTGCCAATGTTTCGTCAACTTTGTTGACTTCCTCAGGGCTCAAACAAATTAACTTCTTTGCATATTTGTCATTTTATTAATATTCATTCTTAGCAAACACATAAGGCCATAAGATTGAAAATATTTTCCTATTTAAATCTTAAAATATCTTCCTTTTAAGATTTAAATAGGAAAATATTTTCAATCTGTGTGATGACTGGCCTTATGTGTTTGCTAAGAATGAATATTAATAAAATGACAAATATGCAAAGAAGTTAATTTGTTTGAGCTCCTGAGGAAGTCAACAAAGTTGACGAAACGTTGGCAAATAATAAAAATTATTTGCATAATCTATTGTCCTTATTTCCCTTCAACAACTTATTAATTTAATCGATGGACATAAATAATCAAAATAATTAATCGATAGTTTAATTAAAATGATTTTTTTTTGTTTTGAAAAATAATTGAAAATCAAAGAAGTTATAGCAGAAATTAGAAACAGGACGTCATGGTTTAAAGTTAGACTCTTTTTACCAAATTTGATAATAAATAAAAGACAGTTTTAAATGAAAAAATAAACAAAAATGATGATGGTGTTTTGTTTCCCAAAGGCTTAATTTTATATATTATTTAGTTTTTAAAGATATAAGTAATATCCCCAAGTTGGAAAACAAAACATCATTTATAATCATTATAATCATTTTTTTGTTCTTTTAAAACCATTATATTATCAGTATATTATTTTATTTGGGAGTAAACTATCTAAATCAGAGCTTCTTAAACTTTTTTCACTTAAGACTCCTTTTCGCCCGAAATTTTTACGGGGCCCTCAAAAATGTAAGTAGTAGTTAAAATAGATATACAAATCAAACAATTATTAATTCGATAACAAATTATAAAAATTAACATAAAACAATTCTTTGGTATTCATTAGCACTAAGGAAACATTTTACATAGTTATTCATCATTAAGTTAATTTTATTAATGAAAGTTGCAATTTTATCTTAAATATGTTACAAAAGTTTAATTATGCTATATATTTATTATTAATATAGGTCCTATATATTATAATTTATAATGTTTTGCTCAAAAAATTTTACTATGGCCAAATTTTTTGAGACCCCACAATCAGTTACATGACCCCCTATTAATATACATCCTATATATTATAATTTATGTTTTGCTCAGGAAATTTTACTATGGCCAAATTTTTCGAGACCCCCACAATCAGTTACATGACCCCTTAGGGGGTCGAGACCCATAGTTTAAGAAGCGCTGATCTAAATCCACATTTGTCTTTGTTTCTATTTTAGGCAATAACTTTTTTTGCAATATTTTTCTAAATAAAAGAATTTTTAATTAAACTTTCGAATCTTACTAACATTTTTAAATTTAAATTTCCATGCACTTAATTGATTGAGAAGAAAGATTGAAGAGAAAATGGATTTCCAGTATCTATAATTTGTATATATTTGTAAAGATACCAAAATAGATAGTTAAAATGGATGTTTTGCGTAAATTAAGCTTTTACTGGATATTTTTACTGAGGATTACAAAATCCGGTGTAAAAATACAATTTTTGAATCAATTTATATTTTTTATTTAATTTTCTTTTTTAATCTATTATTATTTTTATTAACAACTAGCGGCTTCACCCCTGGACCATCTCCTCACACCCTACCTCCGAACCCTCTCCACCCCACCAACCCTATCCTGTCCTCCTGGAACCCCTCCCTTCCCCTGCCTCCGATCAGTCTCCAGCCTAATTATAAGTAATATTCAGGAATATCGTATTAGCTGAGACACATCCACTGCGAGTTAAAATTTGATATCGTTTGGTACATTATTTTGATTTTCATAGAAATATAAAATAGCAATCCTTGTTAGCATGAAAATAAATATAAATTTTATAAATGATCTCAGCTGATTATCGAACATGAAAAAAGTTTAAACAAAAACGCATCCTCTACAAATTTGCTTCTAACGGAATTTTTCGCAGAGTTAATAAATAGTTTAGCGTAATATGATAATTTCCATTAGTGCCCTACACTTCTCCCAAACACTCTTTTGCCGTCGAAATATCAAAATGTTCTATATCCTAGAATTTAAATTGGAAAACATCTAATACAAATACGAAGTTTCATAAAAATACCTCCATCAGTCGTTTTTATACCAATAGCCGGAGATTGACTGAGCGAGCAGCCTCGCGAGGCTGCCTCGGGGGTTTGCTTCAGAACCGTCCTGAGTGAACGCAGGAAATGACACTAGGCTTTGAGCATTCACAAAAACCGACAACCGATGGATCGGGCCGAGGCAGTCTCAGACGAGGCAACGGACACTTTTGCCTTGGGCGAGGACCGTACTGACCGACCAGGCACGTGGCTCAAGGGGCTGGCCTCGCGAGGGAAATCCTCAGTCAGTATCCGGCTATTTGAGAACAGAATTTGTGCGGGCAGACAGAAAACAGACACCAATTTTATTGAAGGTGTTTCCATTCATAACTTTACTTGAAACGTGTAAATCCAAAATTTGGGGAGATTTTGAGCAAAGTACAGACAAAGCCTTAATTATAATATATATTTATGGATTATTTACATTAGATGAATTGAAGTAGCACAACTCAAATTGATGTTAAATAATTTTTTTCTCACCTTCACGAGAATAAATCCATAGATGTTCGGGCATAACAGATTTTTGGGGTAATTCTCGCATAACAAAAGTTCAGTCAAATAGTATGACAAGTCTTTTAAACCACTCGAACTAAACTAATGGGCTCTGTCCATCGAAATCAGAGGTCTTCGTTAGGCGGCGAAGAACGCGCGGCTAATTATAGGCGCCACGCCATGCGCCTTCTCGAGAAAGAGTTCACTTGGAAATTGAATTTATTTATGAGTCATAAGGCGTCAAAAGAATTTCTTTGCGATTTGAAGATAAAGATTTATAAACGATATTCAGGTCTCGTTAAGAATCGCGTTTAAAATAGAAAAAAACATATTTAAAAATAAATAAGTACTAATTTCATGGCATTATGTTAGTTCTATAAAAATGGATAAAAATATAGATATTTTCAAGAAATCTTAATTAAATAGATATATTTATGAAAAATGGAAGTTAATTGGAGTTTAATCATTAATATTATTATCAAATAAGATAGATAAAGAATAGTTATATCAGTACAAGTATTTAATTCACTGAAAAATATACAATATTTATTTATTTTTATATTGCCTATACGTAGGGTTGCCATAGGTCCCGTATATACGGGATGTAACCGTATTTCACTACTCAGTCTCGTATTATTATTTGTCCCGTTCTGTCCCTAAATTCTGCGTGAGGGAATGTTTGTATATCTAAAAGATTATTTAGAGAAAAATAATACCAACCAAAATTGCTAGGCAACATGAAATTGACTATGGAAGAGAAATGGTTGAAGTTTTTTGCAGATACAAAGCATATTGATCAGAAGTCATGTCTAATGAAGCTATGCGAATACTTATTTGCCATTCCACCCCACAATGCAAATGTGGAGAGAATATTTTCCCTATTGTCAACTCACTATTTTCATGTTTTATTTATTTAGCAGTTAAAGGTCCCGTATCAATGCTTGGCAATTATGCCACCCTACTTATACATGTACAGAAATGAGAATCGTGGAGAAAAATCAATTTCAAACATAATCTTTTTTTCTCTATCTCTTACTCCCCCTATAACTCGAAAATGAAATCTAGTAGAAAGTTCGTTTTCATGTCAAAGTGCTTGAATTCTTGTTGTGATTCGATTATGTAGAAGCTGATGTGCTGAGCTTGGCATAAAAGTTTATATTAAATAAGCTGATCTTTTGTGTCAAGTTTCAATTTTCTAGCTAAATCCGTTAACATACTCGCCGAACGATTGATTTTGTATTATTCTATAGGTTTAATTTCCGATCGTATATATGGAGCTCTTAAATTTCGTGTTTTAATTAATTTAATTCAATTATTTAAATTCTAAAATAAGTTGTTATCAAAAACTTTGGGACATAAGCTAGGTATATTTTAGTGAAAGAATATTTCAATTAACGATAACCCATTTTTAATAAGAACAAAAAATTCCTTCTTCCATATAAGAAAAACGGTGTAATAAAAATAACAAAAAAAATCACAAAATTTTGCGAGTAAAGTATCAAATCTAAACTTTTTTCTTCATTTCAGTTTTAGTAATTATTAGCGAAATATCAAAGAACTTGTTGCAGATTTTATCACAACTGGTCGAAGATCTTCAATATTAAGTAAATAGCCATTTTATTTTTTGATTTTTTTATGTGGGTAAAATCAATTAAACTGAATGAAGAATGATATATTTTTAGGTAAAATTTCAAAAAAAAAGTTAATATAAATAAATAAATAAATTATTGAATTTATTTCAATAATGCGATAGTACAAAAATAATGCTTTAGTTTAAATGGAATAAAATAATAGAAAGTCATTTAAGTTTTGGAAGAATAATTAATGTATGTTAATTAAATAAGTAATCAAATTACATAATAAATGTTTTTTTAGATGTTAATCAGCTTTGTAGACGAGAAATGAAATGAATTATTCAGTGAATAAGGTCATGGGGATCAATACGGAGGTTGGAATGCATCTAAACCAGCTGATTGAAATAAAAATAAATAAATAAAATAAGCAAAGATAGGTTTAATTTTAGTAATGAAGAAAGGTTAGTACATAATCATAAATGATCATGGAGATATTCAAAAAAGCTTAACGCAGAATCTTTTAATTTTCTTGGTAAATAATATCTGCTGATGAACGTATCATTGA
Organism: Forficula auricularia; assembly: GCA_024734495.1. Classification (NCBI taxonomy): domain Eukaryota; kingdom Metazoa; phylum Arthropoda; class Insecta; order Dermaptera; family Forficulidae; genus Forficula; species Forficula auricularia. The sequence continues at coordinate 14,836,257 of JALMQS010000099.1, read as the reverse complement.
ATACATTTTAATTATTAGAATCGCATAATATGAATGATAAGCAAAGTTGTAAGGATTAAAAAATATCATATAAAATATATCCTCAAATTCATATATATATTTGGCGCAAGACAAGGTCGTTTGAATCCTGGCCCCTCCCTTCCAAAACTGAATCACTTAAGCAAAAAAGTGCGATTCATAAAAGGTATATGTTTGGCACCAACTTCAAAAGTAATTTCGTGTTAATATTTCGTCGTTTAGTTGTAACTAAATAAGATAATAATTATTTTATACCTTTTAGTGTATTTTTATATTTGTTGCATTTAATTTTTTGAAGTCGGTTTTTATTTTTTTCTTAAAAATTTTTATTTTTCTCTTTTTAGTGATGTTATTAATAGTGATTATATCATCAGAACTTGACCAAATTAATATGACACTCATCCCTAAGACACCCCCTTTCGGATAAAAAAAGAACCATCGAAATCGGTTCATAAACAAAGAGGTTAGGTCTAAACAAACCTAAACAAACCTAATAAAAAAGGTCTAATACCTATGAAAAAAAATCGAAAAAAAAATGGGACCAATCGGAAGCTAGACTGGACCCAATGCAAAAAAAATTTTCAAATCGGTTGACAATTGGCGGAGATATGAGGTAACATAGCACGTCCAAGTTGACCTTATAGAGAAAATGTTTAAACAAAGCAAACTTTTGTAATTTGTACAAATGGAATTTATTAATATCTACTATATATAAATACGTGGGACCTTGTCATGAAAGAATTTAGGAAATCGTATCCTACTCAATCCGAACTTTTTATGTTCAACCCCTCTCCTCTCTAAGAAATCTTGGCTACGGCATTGACCCAGAATATTGTAAATATATATTTTAAGAAGATCTATAATTAAATTAGAAAAATCAACATCTTGGACGTTAAATTGTAATAAAAACAGTCAACTCGTCAAGATGAACCTGACGGGAAAACAAACTGATTTCGAGTTAAGTTACTTTAAAATTATTAATTTCGTGCTTACCATAAGAGTAAAACTCACCCCGAGGGTTCCATTATGTATGGGGATTAACCAATTTATCTTTATACGTTTCTTTACACTATAATATTTTTGAATTTTGTAGAAAATATTGAATTTAGAACCATGTTAAATAAAAATCTTTCACTATCATTTAGAGCATCGAAAATAATGTACATTAAAATTATTCACAGTAGCTTCTACAGATTTTTACATCTGAATTTTTTTTTTTTTTTATTATTTTTTTTTTACTTTGATGGTTGGATTATTTGCGTCATTAAACTCTTTACTATAGACAGAATTTGAAACTCCTACCTTTAATAGTGTAAAAGCTTCAGCTAATTGAGAAATGAGACAGACACACAATAAGTTTCACCAAAAAGATACAGTTTTTATTTTTATAGCGTTTTGTACAAAAATGAAACTTTACTATTAGTGTATAATGTTTGTCCATCTGTCTGATCGTCACAGCATTGTAATTCATAGATGCTGGATGAATTTTAGCCATTATTAAAATTTAATTGGATAATTATTTGGGGCAAGTGGTCCATTTTTTTCAAGGCAGAAAATAAATAATGTTTTCCCTGGGGTGTAAGATAGTATTGAAAAAAATTTATTAAATAGAATTGGGCTATTTTTTAATTTAATTGGTTTAACATGGTAGTGTGAGGACTGATAAAGTAATCATTTTTAGATAATTTTGTAAATAAAATATTTAGCGAAACCACTTAACTTAAGATTTTATTTAAAAATATATATACTAGTATATCAATTTTCTACCAGTATGTAGGTACACTAAGAGGATATGAAATATGAATTTCGTAACAGGCGCAGCAGATACACTACAGAACAGAATATTTCGCTCAATGTAAGCAATGCCTATATATAAATGCCTTTTGGAAAGTTAAACCTTTTAAAAATAGTTTACTAATTAAACATTTTTAGATAATTTTTGTAAATAAAATATTTAGCGAAACCACTTAGCTTATGATTTTATTTAAAAAAATATATACTAGTATATCAATTTTCTACCAGTGTGTAGGTACACTAAGAGGATATGAAATATGAATTTCGTAACAGGCCCAGCAGATACACTACAGAACCGTCTTCACGCTCAATGTAAGCAATGCCTATATATAAATGCCTGTTGGAAAGTTAAACCTTTTAAAAATAGTTTACTAATTAAACATGTGTGATTACAGCGCTATTTACATCTAAAAAAAATACACTTAACACATAAAAAAATAATAATGCATTTGCGATTACACTACTATTAATTACATCTAATATGATTATTCGAACATATCAATCCAATGTCCTAACTGCTTATAAATTTGATACAAGAAGTACGGTTTGGTGGATTTACTAAAGGATGTAAAATTTGACTTAACGAGTCAATATCTTAGAATCAATGTTTTGTTTCATTTCTAGTTATCGAATCTTATTTAAAGTAAAAGAGGTTTAATTTTAACTATAAATGTATCCACTTAAATTTAAAAAGAATTTCAATTTATCAAGTTCGACTTTTTATCTTCTTGGCTGTATTTTTAATTACATTGGATTAGGATTAAGAATGTCGAGAACACATACTAAAAAAAATTAGTGAGTCCAATTAGAGCTTCAGTAATTATGTGAAAAGATCGCGTGTCTGAATGTGTGTGCACAGTTCGTTCAGAAGGAATGAAATCTCATTTACCAATATTTAATATAACCATTCTTTAATCGTCGGATTGGTATACATATAACATAAGATGTTGATATATAACGTCATTCAGTGAATAATCTAAAATACGGATGAAAAAAAAAGGAGAATTCAATTCTATCTCCCCCACTTAGATGACGCGCTTAGCTATACCTGACGTAAGCCATTCAGCTTTTCGTCACGATTTTTCTCAGATAATTATATAGACGAAATTTATTTTGGTGGGTGCGAGCTAAGATGTTTACATATCAAAATCATTTGTTTTTCTCATTAGTCTATTTATGATCTCAAGTTAAATATATCTATATGATAGTGAAAGTCTTTATCTTCAAAATAATTATCACACTCAATTTATTTTTTAAAATCCAACAAAATCAATGTATAAAATGTTCTTACTTAAAAAAAAGGAGGTCCCAAACAAGGAACGAATTTCCATTACAGAAGATTTATCTTGTTATTTTTACTTTCACATTTATATTCATAGAATATAATGTGGAAGTATTGCGATGCCCTGTCTGGGTCCTGACTCTTTGAGAGCTTGTATCTCAGAGATGGAAAAAAGTTAATTTCATTTTGTAACTTCTAGGTGGAAGGAATCGATGCCCTTAATAGTTGGAAACCGGATTTGGGACATAAAACCAGATATTGTGGTCCCCAGAGGCCAAAAAGGGGCCAAAAATCTATTGGTCAGTGCGTATATGTACGTATGTAACCCCCTGCGTTTCGCAAACATAAGTCTCAGAGCTACGAAATTCGAAACTTAAGCTGATATAGGCTAGAATTAGTACAGTAAGCTTTTGGTTGAAATCGGAAGACCGGAAGTGGACATTTATATGAAAGATTTTTCGTTTTTTTGATTTTCTCAAAAACGGCTCTAACGATTTTTTTAAAAATTAGTGTACCTATTTATCAAGTGCCATGAGTTATTAGTTGTGTAAAATTTTTAATCCGATTGAAATAAAGGAAGGGGGTGTAAAGTAGGAGTATCGAGGCGCTTGATAAATACACTATTTTTTAAAAAAATCGTTAGAGCCGTTTTTGAGAAAATCAAAAATAAAATGAAAAAAAGGAAGGGGGTGTAAATTAGTAGTGTCGCGGTGATTTCAAATAAATAAAAATGTGAAAGTCGTGTGGTGAACACACCAGTTGATTTTAAATTAAATATATTGTAATTTTTGGAGTACTTTTTTAGTATATCAAAATTTCTTATCAGGCTTAAACAGTTTTGAAAAAATCAAATTGAGTCAGGGCTGGATACAAAGACTAAAAAGTTTCGTTTAAAAAAGTACGAAAATTGATTATATATATATACACAAAGAAATTAAAAAAAACCTGCGGCAGGCCGTAGGAAGAAGTAAATTTCGAAGCGGCTCTACCCACCCTCCTTTAGACTGCTCCTATCAAAACTTTTTCAGGCACAAGTTGTAGAGTTAGTAGAATATTAGCAAATTGCAACCAAACTGGTATCATTCATATTAACGTTGTTAATTTTTTAAGATTTCAACTCCCCCACCATTTACACCCCTTTAGGGCTGAAGTCACCAAAAACTAATCAGTTCTTGTTTACATCAAGACTAAATTTTGTGCCAAATTTTATTGCAATCGGTTGAACGTTGCGGCCTGCAGCGCACCCACAAAATTTCGATACATAACCCCCGCATACCCACATATATATATAAACTTTTGAATTGAGAGTGGTTTTGGGGCCTAGGGGCCATGATCGGAAAAACTATGATGAAATTTTCCGAAAGTCGCAGAATGAGAGTGAACGAAATAGGTATATTTCTTCGAAATCTACCTAAAAAAAAAACGAAACGTAAAAAAATCTGTAAGTGTTGGCATTTTTCACGAAAACAAGATTTTCATTGTTTTATTTAGAAAGCTGTTTCATTAATTTAACTAATAATAAAAATAAACAGAAAATTATACCTATCTTTAAGTTTATGAAGTATAAATGTTTTTATTTTGCTATTTGAATAAATCAGGTAAATTAATTTAAAATTAAAATGATATTTATGAGACCTTAGATCAATAATAGATTATATAATTCAACGTCATCATTCAAGACCTCAAACTATCGACGTAGCTAGTAAAACATAAAAGCGTGTTAATACCGTAATTTTTTATTTATAATAGATAATAGTTTCGAAAGTTTTTACTCTAATACCAATATTTCATAAGAATATATAAAAGATTTAATAGAATTTTAATCAAAATTGAATTTACTTCTTTCGAAAAGAATGAATAAGTCAAGATTCCATTTAATTGAAAAGACTGTTTTACCGAGAGTAGCATAGTTGTGGATATGGCATTCTAGAAAGTTAAGTTAGTTATTTTTTGTATCTCCTGATGATGATGGGTTGACAGCCTGAAATATAATACTCGTATATTGAAAAACCTCTCTTTTAATTCTTACACGTGAAATAAGTGACCTAGTGAATAACTCATGGTAAATAATAATTTTCTCAAAAAATATTTTTACTTTTCTTTTATTAATACGTATTTATATATATATATATACCAAATATAAATATGTATATATAATTTATTTGTTTGAGACTATAGTTTCGAAGATTTGATCCTGACAGCATAAGCGCTTTATAATAGAATATATATATATACGATATATATATCGTATATATACAGTCGACTCTCGATAATTCGAATTTTTCGATAATTCATGCTCTCCAGCTGTTAACTTCGGTAAATCGAAAAAATACTGTCTATTTTGATATGTTCGATAACTCGAAATCTTTTTCGTAACAAGAGGGTGAGAGAACGTTCTATAATCCGAACTAGGCCCCTTCCCTCTTTATAATTCGAATTTTTCCTAGCAAAAAATAATTTTAATTCTTAATTTTTTAATTAGGTATGTTATTATCTATTGCAATGTTTATACATATCTATGTAATTATTATTTTGTTCTTTTTTGTCGTTTTCATTATTTTTACTTTTTTACTTAAGGCTATATATAAAATCTATCTAAGCTCATACATATTTTCAAAAATATAATAAAAACTCTTAATAATTCGAATTTTTTCTCTTTCCTCTTGATAATTCGAAGTCTCGATAATTCGAATTTTTCTTGTAGTCCCTTGGATTTCGAATTATCCAGAGTCGACTGTATATGTATACCTCATTGATTCCGCTTCATGATTCCATTCCTTCACGAAAGAAGGCTGAATATTAACGGCGAATGTTGAGTAAATAAAAATATTTATATTAAGCAAAAGAGACAAGTGTTCTATTTATTCCTTAAAAACGAATTTAATATGCACCGAGAAAAAATAATTAAGTGAATCTTAAAGAGGTTATGTTCTAAGTTAAATAGCATTTTTTTCATCAAAAAGAAGCAAGGAAGATAAAGAGTATGATCATGTTGAGGATCCGCCCTTGTAAGGCCAAAGCGGAAGCCTGCTTCGCCATCGTGAGTATCGATTCGCTGCTCCAGGGAGGCAATCAACGATCTAAAAACGCTCATCTTTCATAGGACCTCAGGGAAAATACTCCTTCAATTATATTTATTATTATGAATATATATTCGAAGATTACTTTTCTTTCTTGGTTATATATATATGCACAAATGCACATATGTGTAGGGTCCAATTTAAATTTAATAATTTAAATTTTTCGTGAGTTCACAGGACAGATACTCGTAGTTATGTACCGGGTGATTCAATAAGGGTGACGAGGTACCGTATCTCAGGAACTAATAATCGTAGAAGTTTGGAAAAAAATCCTTCAGAGGAAATCGGCCAAGAAAAATTGCTGGAAATATTTTTTAAGTTCATACATCCACCGCTAGGTGGCTAAATAGCCTCGATCGTATAAAAAATGCAATTTTCTCAAAAATTCTCCAATATAAGTTTAAAAATGAATACTCTCACGTTAATGCCACCATAATAGTCCATCTTTTGATAAATGACTTTTTATTGTAGGACGTAAAATAAAGGCGGGAGGGGATGCCAAACTTTTATGGACTGTAGTGTCTATAACTTAAGTTTGACTTAACGGAATTTTGTTAACAAGGCCTGGTTCAAGAAAGGAAGGTTTGGTGAATAAAATAAAAAGCCATCCATGCCATTCTAGTTCTTGCCGCCCTCGCTAAGGGGCGTGTTTTATAAAGTTAACCGTTTTATTGATTTTTCTCCAAAATCTTAAATGGAACCGTATAATTATTTTATTAGATTCAGAAAGTAGATCAAATTTACAACAAAATATGTTTAAACCTCATGTCGATATCTTTTTTCGTTTAACAGTTATTGCTTAAAGAATATTTTATTAACGAATTTATTAAAGAAACAAAATAGTAATTGAGTTTTAATTTTTTTTAAGTTTGGTAGTCAAGCATGCCATGGATAAATAAAAAAACAGTTTAAAACTTTGATCTTATTTTCATCTAATCACAACAATAATGATATAACATAACAAACAATAAAATAACAATTAAAACATTAACATCTATTTGTGAAAAATCGCCGTTTCCATAGAAACTGTCAACCAAGTCTTTCACGGCCTTCTAAGAAATTAGACATTTTTGAAATTTAATACCTACTCACAGGCGACACAGAAAAGCGTTATTATCATTATTGTTGTGATTAGATGAAAATAAGAACAAAGTTTTAAACTGTTTTTTTATTTCTCCATGGCATGCTTGACTACGAAACTTAAAAAAAAATTGAAAACTCAATTACCTATTTTGTTTCTTTAATAAATTCGTTAATAAAATATTCTTTAAGCAATAACTGTTAAACGAAAAAAGATATCGACATGCGGTTTGAACATATTTTGTTGCAAATTTGATCTACTTTCTGAATCCAATAAAATAATTATAAGGTTCCATTCAAGATTTTGGAGAAAAATCAATAAAACGGTTAACTTTATAAAACACGCCCCTTAGCGAGGGCGGCAAGAACTAGAATGGCATGGATGGTTTTTTATTTTATTCACCAAACCTTCCTTTCCTGAACCAGACCTTGTTAACAAAATTCCGTTAAGTCAAACTTAAGTTATAGACACTACAGTCCATAAAAGTTTAGCATCCCTCCCGCCTTTATTTTACGTCCTACAATAAAAAGTCATTTATCAAAAAGATGGACTATTATGGTGGCATTAACGTGAGAGTATTCATTTTTAAACTTATATTGGAAAATTTTTGAGAAAATTGCATTTTTTATACGATCGAAGCTATTTAGCCACCTAGCGGTGGACCTATGAACTTAAAAAAATATTTTCAGCAATTTTTCTTGGTCGATTTTCCCTGAAGGATTTTTTCCCAAACTTCTACGATTATTAGTTCCTGAGATACGGTACCTCGTCACCCTTATTGAATCACCCGGTACAAAAGCACGAAAAGATTCAAGAGTAAATATAAATAATATACATATTTATAAAAATAATTTCCATGTGTGAAAAATTAAGGTTATCACAGGTTTCCAAAACTGTGTTCCGTGGCTGAGTAGCGGTAGGCAGAAAAAATGCAGGTCCTCGGAAAAAGAAAAATTCGCTCATCGCACATGTAGTAGTGAAATGTGCAATATATTGAGTATAATCAAGTATATTTAAAATAAATAACCTGATTTTTTATTAACCCATTTATCAAAAATTAAAATTGGCACTTTGAATAATATGATATATCTGAGGTTCTCGACCTTTTTCTTCCAATGAACCCCTTCTCCAATTTTGAAAGAATGCCATCCCCCTTTACCAGGATTTTCTAGCTCAAAGAGTTTATTTCAAATAATATACTTTTAATATTGAAAATACAAGGTATCATATTTTAATTTAAAGACAAGTAATATTTACTTAACGAGAAAGTTTTTTGCCAGTTCTTTAATACGTTCTTTAAAACATTTGAAATGTGTACTCAGGTTACTTCCCCGCTTGAGGTAAGGGGGACCCTTTTGTATCACTTCACCATTTTTGGAAGGGTTCATAAATTTAATTTTTTGGAGGGATATAAAAATAAATATTATAATCGAGCTCTCTATAAAATATACTATTAGAATAAATTAAAATTTCTTTAAAAGTAAAACTTTTTTTTCTTAAAAAAATCCAAAAATGGGAGGTAAGGAGAGACCCTTTGTATCACCTCAGGATTTTTGGAGTGGTTCATAAATTTACTTTTTAGGAGAGATATGAAAATAAATATTCTAATCGAGCTCTGTATATAATATATTATATTAGAATAAATTAAAATTTCTTTAAAAGTAAAACTTTATTTTCTTTAAAAAATCTGAAAATGAGAGGTAATGGTGGATCCTTTGTATCACTTCAGGATTTTTGGAGTGGTACATAAATTTAATTTTTAAGAGAGATATAAGAATAAATATTATTAAATTGGAGAACGAGGCATTTGAATATAGTGTAATAAATATTATAATCGAGCTCTCTATAAAATATACTATTAGAATAAATTAAAATTTCCTTAAGAGTAAAACTTTATTTTCTTAAAAAAATCTGAAAATGAGAAGTAAGGGGGGACCCTTTGTATCACTTCAGGATTTTTGGAAGGGTTCACAAATTTAATTTTTAGAAGAGATATAAAAATAAATATTATATTCGAGCTCTGTATATAATATCCTATTTCCTATTAGAATGAATTAAAAAAAAACTAAAACTTCATTTTCTTAAGAAGGGGGTTTACCCAAAACAGAAAAACATGGCCAGGGGCCTACGTGACAAAAAAGTTTAGGAATGTCTGATCTAAATGATAATCAATTGAAACTCCAAAATTAAATTGTATGCCCTTTGACTGATATGGACCAATTTCGTACAGTTTCACTTCAGAGCAATTATTCTTAATCTTTTTTGAAGTAAGGGAACACTTTTAATTATATAAAAAATTTGCGGAACAACCAAAAAACAAACAAAAACATCCAGCGTTAAAATATTTATATTTTAGAAAAATATTATTAAATATATTTAAATTTTATATTTTGAAATATATTATAAAAATAGATAAAAATTTGCCTGAACTTCAGGTTACAATGGGAACTCCAAAAAGTTACCCAAAGTGGCAGAGCCGAGGTGACGAGTAGCCGAGAGCTCGGTAGGCATTTTACCAGATTGGGAGGAAAGGGAGCTAAGGTGGAGGTAAGGTGTTTTTAATGTGTTCATCAAAATGAGTCGTAAAAACATTTTCATGTTATTTAAATTCATTACCATAACTCATTCCTTTAAAATTACAAATAATATACATATTACTTTACCATACAGGGTATGGTCAAGTATTGTAATCGAGCATGAACAAGGTGGGTTTTTTTCCTTCTTTTTTTTCAAAATATCTAAAAAACGGCTGAAACAATTTTCATTAAAAAAATTGAGCGAAACCATGGCATTTCGGTCTACAAAAAAGCCCTAATAAGTGAACATCGAAAAAATTGTATTTTTCGAGATAATAATTGTTTTGTCAAAATGTCTGATAGTTAGTCTTGTTGTCTGGTTGTTAGTCTGTGCGTTACCAAATTTTTGTGGACGGGCTAGCTCAAAAACTAGTGTGAATATCAAAACCAAATTTCACACGTAGTTTTGGTCCATTGAGATTAAGAGCTGATTCGATTCGAATATCGACCCAAAATTAAGAGGGGTGGAGGGGAAGGGGGGTTAAAAATGAAAAATCTAGGCCATTTGAGGAAACTCAACCAAATTTTATATACATAATCAGTGGGACCCCAGAAGCAAAAACTAACCTCCCAAAATGGGGGGGGGGGGGTTCAGGGTCAAAAATGAAAATCTTGGCCATTTACCAAACTCAAACAAATTTTGTATACATAATCAATGGGACCCCAGAAGTCTAAAATTGCAAAAACTAACCCCCTCCCCTACATGATTATAAATAATTTTATTAAATATTAAATATAAGTGAGAGGCCAGGTTGTATGGTAAAGTCAAGTGGATGGCCCCATCAGAACGTCAGCTTATTTTGCAGAAGGATTAGAAAAATCGAATAATATTGTGAAGGGTTAAAGATATTAAATTTTTATTTAAATCTCTCTTTTTATGGTAGTTCGCATTTTCAATGTGAATAAGTGATTATTAGATTTCGGGTTCTCTAGCTTTAGAACTTAGGGAGAAAAAATGCAGAAAATATCATTTTTTCTCATGATAATTAAAATCAAAAATAATTTCTAATAGTTTATTATATTTTGATTTATTAATAGGGGTTTCGAGCATCGGATAGTTCTAACTTTTTCCTCCATTTGATAAGTTGAATTTTCCAGATTAATCTCCTAAGCTGAATATCATGTTGTTTAGTTTTTAAATGGGTTTTGTTGCGTCACTCGAATCGATTGAGGAGGCTCAAAGGTTTCTGGGATTTCCATCTCAAAATTCAACTTTGATTTTATATTTAAATTATATATTTATTCACTCCTCTTATATTTGATGTTTGTAGTTTAATAAAGAAGAGGGTGCTAAGTTTTTCCACTTTTCGCAAATGCCACGAGAATATCCATGAATCTTTTACTAATAGCAGGATTAGGATCGATTCCAAAGAGGGGCGAACCAAGAAGAATGTTATCTTTAAAATATTCGCAAATGCTCGTAACTCTGAGCAGAGCATGGCACATAAGAAAGAAATGTAATAATAAAAGTAAAATGTATTGATTAAATTTTAAAGCTGAGGCTTTGGTTATCCGACTGATTGTCTCGGGTTGGTCCGCCCATGGTGAAAAATGAAAAGAAATGATAAATTATTAGTGTTTTTCAGACAATCTTAAAGCCAATAAATATGGACATATGGCATACAACTCTGGGCTTCGGCAGCCGAATCCAATTATTCAAAGATTTCAAAACAAAGTGCTGAGAGCAATAGTACCATGCGTACCAAACTCTACAATATTAAAAGACATAGAAATCCCCTCAGTCAAAGATGAAATAAGACATCACAGCCACACGTATCTAAACAAACTGACTCAAATGAGTATGCCCAAGATACAGGGTGGGGATTAAAGATCTACCACATTTTGAAGAGGTATAAAAAAATGAAAAAATTTAACTAGAAAAAACTGAATTTATTTTTGAAAACAACACAAAATAATTTTTTTTTAATGTGTTTTAAACATTATATCAGACGAAAAAAGGAGGGGGTTAAAAACGAAAATTCTAGCTATTTCAAACAAATTTTGTTCACATATTCTGTGGACTAGCAGAAGGTTAGAGATGCAAAAAGCTAACCATCCGAAATGGGGGGGGGGGGGCAAAAATGAAAATTCTAGCCCTTTCGACCAAACTATGTATACAAAATTTGGTTAGTTTTTGCATTTCTAGCCTTCCGGGGGTCCACAGAATAGGTATGCAAAATTTCAAAAATATATTCACTTTTTTTCTAGTTAAATTTTTTCATTTTTTTATACCTCTTCAAAATGTGGTAGATCTTTATGCCCCACCCTGTATAACAACATTAAAATGGTAACAACCCATTTTCGCACATTGTTGAACAAAGAATCAAATTTAGAAGTATGTTTTTTTTATGCATAGTAGAGTTAAAAAATCTTAAATCTGAACTTTTTCATAATTTATTAATTTAATAACTTAAAAATAGGAAAGAGATTAACCAGTCAAGTCAAATATAGAATAGATTTCGTAAAAATTAGTTTATTTTTCATATTTAAAGAGAAGCTGGCTTAAGCCGGGATTATCTAAAGTCATTCGTGGTATATGAGCTTTAAGGCCCAGTTCTGAATATAGTCAGGGGAATGAGATTAGCCAGGGTCCAAACACCCTCATATAACAAAATAGAACATTATGATTGGCGATGTCCCTTAGAAGGGGTAGAAAACTAAGAATTATATAAAACCTAGCCTCCACACACCAAGGAGACACGATCGGAAAGGCATAAAAAAGCTGACACAAAGAAATATGCTCTCTATTATTTTATCCAGCTCTTACCTTACATCTCTATATATTATACCTCTACCTATATTATTCTATTACTTTATCCTGCTCTCTTACATTACATCTCTCTTACATTACACTCTCCATATTATACACTCTCTCTATTACTCGATCTCACGAGTATATTTCTTCTTCCTGGAGTCGCTTTTGCGGGCATTTTCATTCATCCACTTGCGAGCCCCTCCATTGGCACTTCTATCATTAGCACGATAGCTAATTGAATAGCACGGACAAGAATATCTGTCCGGCTCTAGTGAAGACATCACGGAAGATTATCAAAAAGGCGAGACTCCAGGCCCGTTACACACTCTTCGACGTGGCAGTCTACGGAACCTGAGCGAGAGGTGGCCACGGCACAGTTAATGCTGTTTGAATTACTTTGAACCGATCAGCACACTTCAAGAGCAAACGTAATTAATCATACTTTCTTTGAACGATCTCCGTTCACCCCTTAAAGCCATCAAATCATTTAATTCTTTCTGACTGTTAAATTCACCAAGGACCTCAATAAATTATATACTATAAATTGAATTCTTGATTATCTTTCACTGTTAAGAAAATTTCCCCATTCTCCTTTGCAGCTAGAATTTATTTAAGTATTTTTATTTTATTTTTGCCTATTTAGAATTATTTTTTTTATTTTTTTTGTAAATTCATTGCATCAGATTAACTTCAGTAACGTAAAATTTGAACATAAGAGTAAATTCAGTAGTTTATCAAACTAGTACAACGAGATACACTGAGTTACACCACCACCTCCACGTCTATAAAGGTTAGTATTCTCACACTCAGGAATATTCCCCTTAAACGTCCCCTTACCAAACTAATTTCCAGACCCCTCCAACCATCACACCCTCCCTAACCCCATTGCATGGTGAAGGTGCTGCTGGGATTTGAAAATCTAAGCCATCCTATCCCACAGATATCCCTAAATTCAAAATCCCATATTAAAAATATTCTGAGAAGTGAGAATACCAGGCTTAGTAAGGCTGCAACCGAACGCGATACCTGTCTCGTTGTACTAAAATTGAACAAAAAATATAGTATATTGCCCCGTACCGTTAATTTATCTTTTTTCATATTTTTTTTATTTATTTAAATTCTCTTAACAGTGGGATATCAAAGGTTAATTGAATAATCCCGGCTTCAACACTTCTATTTTTGTAATTTTCTCAGAAGTTATTTGGCGAACTGTTTACTTTCTTTTCTATAAAATTAATACATTTTATAAATAAACAATAGCAACTTCTAATATTTGATTCTTTCTTTTACAAATACACACCGAGAATGGACGGCACACAACAGAGTCTTGACGAACGCAGGGCGATTTATGCAGGCAACCAACAGGCAACAGTTGAATTATCCAACACGCCGATCGATCCTGATGATATGGCATTAGACTCTGGGACCTGTATGTCTACCCCTACACCGGCGGAAATGGAAGAATCGACACTTCCAGCCATGCTACGAGATACAAGGGAGTTTGCAAATGCGCTTGATGGTGAACATCAAATCGTAAGTACACATACCCCCCCTCCACCCCCACCCCTCGATGTTAATAGCATGTTCCAACAAATGATGGAGCAAATGAAAGAAATGACAAGTAAATCAGATGCTAATTTTGATGAAACAAAAGCTAGTTTTAGTAAAATAGATAACAAAATAGAATCAATGGATAGAAAAATAGATGAACAAAAAAATGAATCACAAGCTAATTTTAGTAGAATAGATAACAAAATAGAGGCCATGAGGGATGAATTTAATAGTAATATCAATAATTCCATAGCCAAAGTCAATGAAAAATTTGCATCCCTTTTAATAGAATAGAGTCAAGCGATGGAAAAATGGATGAACAACAAAATAAATCAGAGGCCAATTTTGATGAAATAGATAATAAAATAGAGTCACATGATGCAACAATACAACAATCGCCACCCTTAGAAATCAAGTTAGCAACAATTGAAACCATTGTTGACCCTCCTCTTTTAGAAACCGCCCTCGAATTTACTTCAGCCCCTTGTAATCAACTTAATATAGACCCCATTATAGAACCCTCCATAGAATTAAAAACAATAACTTGTATACCCGCCATAGAAATTCACACACCCATAATTTGCGAACAAATAATTGAAATTCCGCCCCCACCACCTTTAATAAAAATTGATATAAGTCCCCCAAATAAATCCATTCCACTAGTAAAAATTTTAATTGGTTTGAATATAAAATATAAAAATTATTTTACAACATTTTCGCTTTTCAAACTATCAACAATGAATTTCATTATAAATCATATCCGTGATGTGATTCAGAATGAATCGCATCATTGCCAGCGAGCACTAGAAAGAACTTTATACGCCTCGCGGGGGATCAACCGATAAAAATGATAAGAAAACCATTTTTCATTGACCCATAAGAAACCTTCGAAAATTGCCTTTACATTGAAACTCTTCGAAAAACGAAAATGCTTATAAGCAAACCATTATTTTTTATTTAGTTAAATTCCCATATAGCCCAGTTAATTCCTATTTTTCACTTGTCGTTTGTTGTTGCAAAATTTAAATAATAATTTAGTAAAAATAGTACATTTCATTATCTTTTAAAATCCATATTTAAATAATTTTTGATAATTATTTAATTCAATTTCTTGTAAACATGAATCATCACACTATTATTTCTTTCGTCTAATTTAAAATAAATATTCTAATATAACTATTTATATTAGCAGAACAATTTCACATAGGTCCCCATTTAAAATTTTTAATCCACATTTCTATCATAATTTTGTATTTCCATTTTTTTTATATAAATCCAACAGGCCCTTTTGTAATTTAACTTCAGTAAACTCAGTAGATTTATCGATTCAATGATTTTTGGAAAATCATTAACAGTATTCATTTTTATTTTTTTATTTTTTTATCTTTTCGTAATTTTATCATTCGGCGTCAACACAACTCATTTATCACGATGAGACTCATATAAAATTCTATCCTCATTTGTCACAATAGACAAAATTCATTTTTAAATAATTTTTCATTCTAAATAAACCCGATTCAATCCTCTCTAGTCGACTATCTCTGTGATTTTAAAATTTAAATTTAAATTAAATTCTAACCTGTGTTTGTATCAATAGAGTCAATCAATATTAATTTCTTTCCACCCTCACTATGTTTCTGTTCATTTAAATAAAATTTTCTAGTATTAATGTAAATTTTTCAATTGCTTCACTTATTAATTTTATAATAAACATTCTATTAGATTCAACTTTCCTTCTCAATATCATAACAATGTTGGAACATGCAAAACTAAAAATACAATTTTCTCCCTTTAGCCCCTGAATAAGCCCCTTGCAATTAAAAATTAAAACATTTAAAAGCGGTAACCAACAAGTACATTTGCAAACAGTATCTCACATGAGCGAATTAATTATTGTTACGATTAACATAAATTCTTGAAAAATTTTTATAGTATGTCGAATGGTCCGTCACAGAGGTGGGAACTCGTGCATCCATATAGAAGAGATGAACACGATCCCAATATGCGGATAGACATGAAAAAGGAAATGTGAAATCAGGAATCGATGTATCAGTATTGGATAATTGAACTTAAAAAGCGAGATATAATAACAAATTGCTTGTGACCCCTGCGTTTCGATGGATTAGTTGTGGTCTCACGGGGTAAATAGCCTGGGCTAATAATTTGAAAAGAAATTTTTTCAGTTTATTAATAATTTAAAAAAAAAAATTTTTTTTAGTTTAAAAATTTTTTTTTGAAGGGAAGCGGTGTCATAAAATGGTAACAACCCATTTTCGCACATTGTTGAACAAAGAATCAAATTTAGAAGTATGTTTTTTTTATGCATAGTAGAGTTAAAAAATCTTAAATCTGAACTTTTTCATAATTTATTAATTTAATAACTTAAAAATAGGAAAGAGATTAACCAGTCAAGTCAAATATAGAATAGATTTCGTAAAAATTAGTTTATTTTTCATATTTAAAGAGAAGCTGGCTTAAGCCGGGATTATCTAAAGTCATTCGTGGTATATGAGCTTTAAGGCCCAGTTCTGAATATAGTCAGGGGAATGAGATTAGCCAGGGTCCAAACACCCTCATATAACAAAATAGAACATTATGATTGGCGATGTCCCTTAGAAGGGGTAGAAAACTAAGAATTATATAAAACCTAGCCTCCACACACCAAGGAGACACGATCGGAAAGGCATAAAAAAGCTGACACAAAGAAATATCTGCTCTCTATTATTTTATCCAGCTCTTACCTTACATCTCTATATTATACCTCTACCTATATTATTCTATTACTTTATCCTGCTCTCTTACATTACATCTCTCTTACATTACACTCTCCATATTATACACTCTCTCTATTACTCGATCTCACGAGTATATTTCTTCTTCCTGGAGTCGCTTTTGCGGGCATTTTCATTCATCCACTTGCGAGCCCCTCCATTGGCACTTCTATCATTAGCACGATAGCTAATTGAATAGCACGGACAAGAATATCTGTCCGGCTCTAGTGAAGACATCACGGAAGATTATCAAAAAGGCGAGACTCCAGGCCCGTTACACACTCTTCGACGTGGCAGTCTACGGAACCTGAGCGAGAGGTGGCCACGGCACAGTTAATGCTGTTTGAATTACTTTGAACCGATCAGCACACCTCAAGAGCAAACGTAATTAATCATACTTTCTTTGAACGATCTCCGTTCACCCCTTAAAGCCATCAAATCATTTAATTCTTTCTGACTGTTAAATTCACCAAGGACCTCAATAAATTATATACTATAAATTGAATTCTTGATTATCTTTCACTGTTAAGAAAATTTCCCCATTCTCCTTTGCAGCTAGAATTTATTTAAGTATTTTTATTTTATTTTTGCCTATTTAGAATTATTTTTTTTATTTTTTTTGTAAATTCATTGCATCAGATTAACTTCAGTAACGTAAAATTTGAACATAAGAGTAAATTCAGTAGTTTATCAAACTAGTACAACGAGATACACTGAGTTACACCACCACCTCCACGTCTATAAAGGTTAGTATTCTCACACTCAGGAATATTCCCCTTAAACGTCCCCTTACCAAACTAATTTCCGACCCCTCCAACCATCCACCCTCCCTAACCCCATTGCAACATTACTTCCAACAATATTAATAAGACACAGACCAATCGAGCTACCACAACGCTTCACGTGATCATGTCAAAACTTTTCTTTCTTTTTATCTTATTATTTTACTTTTAATTTATTTTTAATTCTAATTTTAATACAAAACCCACAAGTCCCACCTTTAATATAAAGTTCAATGGAACTCTCATTATTCTATCTAAAATATTGTAAATCCTAATCGAGGGGTTAACCGCGACCTTAAATCGTAAACCTACTTCCACTTTCACTTTCATTTTCAAGTAGAAGACAATTGATGACAATAGATTATCTAATGAATTCCAAAGTAATTACAAATAATTCCAAAGACGGTGTACACCTAATTCCAATCTCAGTTCACCCCTCAATCCTAATCATGTAATTTTTCATTCATTGTCTGTAAATAAGCTTATTGTCCGCTAGGGCAGATTGCCGATGTATACTATCGTGTCTAATAAAAAAAAGTGGTGTTCATGACGCTTGGGCTTCTAAATATGGAGGGTATTTTAATGAAACTACATAATTTACACAATTTTTAATTGGAGAAAATTACAATTAACATAGGATCTTATGAGCAGCATTTAACATTCTCCAACAAATACTTTAAATATATTACATTGAAATAGGTATTTTTCACGAGTTAAAAAAATTTGCAGTTGGTCAGATTGGTCGAGTGGGTAAAGTACATGCCTCGTAATCAAGCTAGCCCGGGTTCAGGCCGGACTCTCGGTAATCGGACTTTAATTTGATCCATACATATTTGAGAATAAATTAAAAAAAAAAAATTTATAAAAAAAAAAATGAAACCGACTTCAAAAAATTAAATGCAATAAATAAAATAATAAAACTGAAAAATAAAATAAAATGCACTAAAAGGTATAAAATAATTATCTAATTTAGTTACAACTAAACGACGAAATATTTACAGGAAATCACTTTTTGAAGTCGGTGCCAAACAATATACATTTTATGAATCAAACTCGACGGATTTTACTTAGTACGATTGGCGGGTACGCTCGCTTATATAGTTTGTTTAGCACCGACTTCAAAAAGTGATTTCATGTAAATATTTCGTCGTTTAGTTGTAACTAAATTAGATAATTATTTTTATACCTTTTAGTGTATTTTTATTTTATTTTTGAGTTTTTATTATTTTATTTTTTGAAGTCAGTTTTATTTTTTTTATAAAATTATTTTTATTTTTCTCTTTTTAGTGATGTTATTAATAGTGACTTAATATAATACCTTGCATGCATCTCGTAAGAGAAAGCGTCGGGCGAATGAATCAGAAAATGATAATAAAATTAAATTCATAAATATAGAAATTCTCTAGAAACGTTTGCGGGTTTTAAATGAACGTTTTAAGATTGATTTTTTTATAAAAGATTTTATTTATTATAATTTCGATTATTTGCTCATAAGAATTGGATATTTACGTTAATTCGTCATTGATCATATCATCAGAGCTTGACCAAATTAATATGGGACCACCCCTAAGGTACCCTCTTTCCAATATAAAAAGAATCATCGAAATCGGTTCATAAACAAAGAAGTTATGCCTAAACAAACATAGCAAAAAAGGTCCAATACCAATGAAAAAAAACGGGACCAATCGGAAACTAGACTGAACCCAATGCAAAAAAAATTTATCAAAATCGGTTTACAATTGGTGAAGATATCAGGTAACATAGACACAAAAAAAATTCAGTCGAATTGAGAACCTCCTCCTTTTTTTGAAGTCGTTTAAATATATAGTATCGTAAAATGGCTAATGGTTAAAACCAAAGAAAGCCAAAAAAAAAAAAAAGTAGGTATATATACATATATATTTCATTGTTTTGAGCAAATTAATATAATAATTAATAAGAGAAGTGACCTAATCCAAATCTTTACAAAAGTGAGATCTTTATACGAGTATATAATATATTATATAGTAGTGATAATTTAGTTTTTTCTTGGACTTCTGATTCTTATTGTGAATCACCACCTAGCATTTCATTTTTATTTTATTAATTTTTATATTAAATTCATCTTATTAAATATGTTTCACTTGAAGCAATACTATGCTCCTTAAATAATTCTTCTGATTGTTGTTCACTATCGATGTAGTGTATGTGAGGGAGCCAGATTAAAGCAAGCTAAATGTGTAAATAGTGTTCAGGGAGATTGAACTCCCGAGTCCGCGCCATGGAAATTGGCGACGCTACACTCTTAGTCAACTCTTGACATAATTTAATTCATTTAACTTTAGTTCTAGAGAAGCAAAAGAGGAATCATCTTTTATAAGTCTAAACTTAGATATGTAGCTGTTAAAACTTGTATTCTTGTGATTAAGTTTATTAAGGGTTGAAATTTGTTTAAATCACACATAATTAAGTTAACCTAAAATCGGAGTGGGTGCCTCATAAAGCGGAGAACGATCGCAGAATAAGCCGATCGAAACATAGTAGTTATATATTGTATTATTTGTTCGTGTTCACCAAATAATTATTATTAATTAAGTGTGATTAAAACAAAAGTGCAACCCTAAGTCTAAACTTGCTTGGGTAAAATATTAATGACAATTTACCACAAGCTTTCGTGCTTTGTGCTTATTTCTTCTTTAATAAAATTCATTAAAAAAATAATGAGATCAAAATTCTGATGAATTTGATGTATTCAAGTTAATTCGAAAAGTGTACAAATATAAACGTAATTGAAATGTTAATTACACGAATTTTCATCTTGGGACTAGAGATCAGATGGATGAATTGGAAATTCAGTACAAATAAGAATTAATTAATTTTGCGTAAAAAATAGGACTTGATTCTAATGAAATTCTTCTCTCTCATCTCATCTCCGGGATTGTTTTCCTAATATAATAACTGCAACATTCTCTCGTAGGAATTTTTAAAATTTTATCTCCATAGGGGCATTAAGAGAGAGGGTTTTAACCCTCAGAATTTAGTGAGCTATATATATTATCTAACTGGTTATAAGATTATTTTGCCTAAATGATTCTCACCAGAGCAAAATGAGTTTAAATTACCCATGAATACTTTTTACTTTATCCAATGCAAAGCATGGGTAAAGTATTGTAATCGCTCTCGGGGCAAGCGTGGCTTCAAAGGGTCCTCAGGTAAAGACTACGGAACCCATGGACTCAATTAAAGTCACAAATTGTAGTATTCAATTAGGTTGAATTTTAGCACGTGACGGTTTTGCCAAAAATTACAAGGGGTCTCGTCGAGAGGCCAAAAAGTGCGATTTTTTCATTTAGTGCGTGCGGATGGATGGTATGTATGTATGGATGGATGTATGTATGGATGGATGTATGTTATCGCTTTTTTGGCCCACGATTTTTTCCACACCGTTGCACCGATTGAAATGAAATTGAAAACCTACCATTAGTTTAACAAAATGAAGCGCTGATTAGTTTTTGGTACATATCGGCCCACAAACATTAGTACTTTATTTCAGTACTTTTTTAGTTTTTTCTAAATATCTTGAAAATGACTTAACCAATTTTGATGAAATTTAATATCCTAATTAAGTACCTTGGGGACCACAAAAAAGGTTAAATAAAGTTTTTAGTAAAATTATATTTTAAAGTACTTTACTCTAGAGTAAGATGGTACTTTTTTAATTTTTTAAATTCTTTAAAATTTATTCATTTGAAAGTTTTAATATAGCTCATTTAGCCTTGCTTAAGTAAGAATGGATAGGCTTCTCTCTGTGAAATGCTAAAAATTTGGGAGGAATTTTTATGAGTAACCATAGCAACTGCGTTGTTTTCTTATCCGTTACCTTTGCTGAAGACAGAGAAATCGATTTTAAACCAAAAATAGCTATTGATTCTCATCTAGTACTTGAGGAATAATCATTCTATATTGGATTTTTGACGTTTCGGTTTTTATTAGTAACCATTGCTGAAGACATAGAGAAATCGACTTTAAACCAAAAATAGCGATTGATTCTCATCTAGTACTTGAGGAATAATCATTCTATATTGGATTTTTGACGTTTCGGTTTTTATTAGTAACCATTGCTGAAGACATAGAGAAATCGACTTTAAACCAAAAATAGCGATTGATTCTCATCTAGTACTTGAGGAATAATCATTCTATATTGGATTTTTGACGTTTCGGTTTTTATTAGTAACCGTTGCTGAAGACATAGAGAAATCTACTTTAAACCAAAAATAGCGATTGATTCTCATCTAGTATTTGAGGAATAATCATTCTATATTGGATTTTTGACGTTTCGGTTTTTATTAGTAACCATTGCTGAAGACATAGAGAAATCGATTTTAAACCAAAAATAGCGATTGATTCTCATCTAGTACTTGAGGAATAATCATTCTATATTGGATTTTTGACGTTTCGGTTTTTATTAGTAACCATTGCTGAAGACATAGAGAAATCGACTTTAAACCAAAAATAGCGATTGATTCTCATCTAGTACTTGAGGAATAATCATTCTATATTGGATTTTTGACATTTCGGTTTTTATTGGTAACCATTGCTGAAGACATGGAGGAATCGACTTAAAATCAAAAATAGCCATCGATTCTCATCTAATACTTGAGGAATAACCATTCTATATTGGATTTTTGGCGTTTCGGTTTTTATTGGTAACCATTGCTGAAGACATAGAGAAATCGACTTTAAACCAAAAATAGCGATTGATTCTCATCTAGTATTTGAGGAATAACCATTCTATATTGGATTTTTGACATTTCGGTTTTTATTGGTAACCATTGCTGAAGACATGGAGGAATCGACTTAAAATAAAAAATAGACATCGATTCTCATCTAATACTTGAGGAATAACAATTCTACATTAGGTTTTTGACGTTTCGATTATTATTGGTAACCATTGCTGAAGACATGGAGGAATCGACATAAAATCAAAAATAATGATCGATTCTTATCTAATACTAGAGGAATAACCTTATTGCATTCCATTTTTGATGTTTTGACCATTAATGGCAATCTCTACTGAAAACGTGGAAGAATCGACTTAAAATCAAAAAGACTAAATTCTTTTTTGGTAAACAACTCAACAGACATTTTGTTAATATCCCCAAAAATTATAATTTTTTCGTATTCACTTATTAGGGCTTTTTTGAGTGTGTTTCGCCCAATTTTTTTTTTTAATCAAGATAGTTTCAGCCGTTTTTGAGATATTTCGAAAAAACGAAGCAAGAAAAAACACTTTTTTCGATATTCACTGATTGGGGCTTTTTTTATTACAATACTTGACCATGCCTTGATTGGTAAAGTAATAACCAAGTTATAAAGACATACTCTCAAGTTCGTATGTATGTATGAATGTGTTAATTTTTGAAGAAAAAATTATACAAATCATTCTAATAAAATAAAAAGAGGGTGTGATCTATTAGGATCCGATATAATGGATTATTTTTAATTATATGTCAGAAGGGTTGTTTTTATCTATCGTGAATCGAACCCGAGTCTGAATAGCAGAAATCCGAGCCATTTGGTTACCCTATGATGTGCGAACCCCTCTGACATATTTATGTCGCACCTCACAGGGTAACCAAATGGCCCGGATTTCTGCTATTGGGACTCGGGTTCGATTCACGAATGGATAAAATAACAACCCTTCTGACATATAATTAAAAATAATCCATTATATCGGATCTAATAGATGACACCCTCTTTTGATTTTCTTAGAAAATTTAAATCTATTTCTATCGGCAACTTGAACTCTCATTTTCGAATCATTTCCTAATATATATTTAATTTTACTAAAAGTTAATCGGCTTATACTTTTATTATAATTTCTTTCATGTTTTAATTAATTTAATAGATTTTTCAGTTCCGAAATAAATGATTTGCCCCATTCAAGACTTTTTATTTATTTATTTCCTCCGAAAATTCCTGTTCATATTTAGTAAGTTGAGAATATTATATCGTTTTTTCTTGGGAAAAAAAGGTAAAAATAGAAATGGGGTGTTATAATATACTTTAGGGGAATATACTATTTTTAGGTTAGTAGACTTTTTTTTTAATTCCATTTCAAATGAAAAAATTCTTCCCAGGGGAAATTCAGAGCAAATATGAATGAAAAGATTTTGTTTTATTTTTAGATTTCTTAAAGATTACTGAATGAAAAATCAGGGTCGCTTTATCACATAAACTAGTGTGATCACCATTCGATTAACCCTCTTTTAAGTTCATTGAAAAAATAACATAAAATAAAAGAAAAAGAAAAATATAAGCTTTTCAAGACTAGCTAAGCTGTCTGCAATGAGGAATGGTGCAATTTTAATGCCATTTTCCTTACGGAAGCAAGTTTATGCCAACCGAGGGGTGAACCGAGATTGGAATTAAGTGTACACGTCTTTGAAATTATGTGGAATTATTTTATTATTTAAAGTACTGGAATTTTTTGGAAATATTTGGAAATGAAAGTGGAAGTGGAAGTAGGTGTACACGATATTAGGTCGTGAGTTCACTCCTCTATGCCAAAGGAGCTTTTTTTCATTTGATTTTTTCTCAGGATATGCCATTTTACTAAAAAAGATGTATCAAAGATCTGTATATGAAGACTCTAGCATAACTCTAAGATGCAACTTATCAATACAAACTTTTATTTAAAAATTTAGCTCAGTGGCAAGAGTTCCCGATATTTTTTTCTGATTTTCTGTATTTTTAATCTAGAAATTCGGAAACTTAAAAACTCAAAGTTTAAATAGTTCTTCTCAATGGAAATACAGACATTTTGAGTTTCTGTTTTCAAATTATAATGCATATCTGAATTTAGATAGATAGAGTAAAGGTAGCTAAGGATCCTATTCAGATCCAGGCGAGTTTTTACACTCCCAGCAAATTTTCACCCTCCCAAATCGGCCTGTTGGCCCATTGAAGAAGCTTTCACTAATTCGCATAGATATTATCATGCCATATACTCCGATGAGATGAAAATCAATAATCCCTCCCAAAGCCTGTTTTGTGCGTAGCACATGAATCGCCGACTCCCATCACTTCTTTGGGGTCAAATTGGAGAAGTTGTAACCACTTCATTCCTGAATAAGTTTATCCTCGTGACTTCTAGAAACTTTAAGATTCTGCCAGCCCCTTCTTCATCTTTTCTAACTTTCATTCTCTTAAGATCTGGGTGTACAAACACCTTTGACTCTTTCCCTTTCGTATGATCAGTCTCCGAAATACAGACAGACAGACTAATTCTATTAATGGATTCAGAATTCGAAATTTGTAGAAAACTTGACACATGATGCTAAACTTCCAAGAGCGTTCTATTCACGTACAGATGCTATTCGACGGTCACTCAATTTTTATCATTAGGCAAGGCCTTTTCGAATAGTCATGTACCGGAGAAGAGAGGACTCCAAGTATCTCTTGGTACAATGAGTGACATAAAATCAAAAAAAGATTCGGCTTTAGCTTGCTCTCTTCATTTCTTGGAATAACGAGGAACCATTCGCACCCTTTTCCTTTTATTACATATAGAGATTTGAATTCCCTCCGTCTCTATTAGCTGTTCTATGTTTGCTAAATCCAACAACATTCATTCTTTCAAGATATCCCTAATTTAAATGTCTTTGAGTGGGAACTAGTATTTGAATAGTCTTATAAAGTTCTATCCCTCCCTTTTTCTTTCCAAGATCCGACAGTCATTCTTATAGATATTGCACCTTCTATGATAAAAACAAACAGATAATAGAAATGGGTGATTCCAGCACAAGTAATGGCAGTCATTTTTAAGATGTACATATATTTTGGGGGAGTTTCCACAAAAGGTGACAATGCTCTAAACATGTTTATAACGGAAACAAAGGCTCACCCATCTCAGTTATCCACCTTTAGTGAGCTAATCACCAATCAATTCCATTAGGATGCAAGCATCGACTGGAGTGGGGTTTGGACCACTGTATTAAGCTAACAGTACAAAATGTTTTACATGGTTACCGCACTACAAGTTGCCTAATTTCCCGGGGCTGTAGAGCTTTTAATTTGCCTCCTCCTCCTTTGTCTAATGCCCTTGTGTGATTATCTGGAAAAAGGCCTTTTAAAAATTTGTTATATAATCAAATAAAGCTATTGCTATTTTAAATAGGTTGATTGGGAGCAAAATCATTGGTCTAGATTCTGCTATTAATTACTTATATAGTGAAAGAGGAAGAATTGCTATTAAACCGTATAGTCGAATTCGAGTATTTATCAGAAATACAGTGTGATTTTTCTCATAAATCTTTAATAAATGTTGCCTAAAAATTAGGTAAAAATATATTTATCATTAATTGAAAGGTTTTCTTTTCAGAGATATATACATAGAAATATTTTATTGTATCTGCTGCTTGTATTTATTTTTGATCTATTTAATTCTTGTAAGTTAGCATGCTGAATAGTGTTTTCCAACTAGGCGTTTCCTTGACTGGTGCAGATATGAAAATATCGATGGACTACCTTGCGAGTAGATGGGAAATTCGCCATCGCTGTGGCTATGGGTGAGCATGGCCCGTCTGACCGCCACGGTGGGAGCAATCGGGAACAGGGCTGGGTGCGAGATGAGGGTCGAGCCGCAGGGTAGCAGCGACTGCAACCCCGTCGGTCGTCTCACCCGGAGCGTCCGCGCAGTGGCGCACCCAACCACCACCCTCCCGTCCCGCGCTCCAGCTCCAGCTCCAGCTCCCAGCCACACCACCACCTCTAGACCCCTCTAGACCAGCATTTCTCAACCTTTTCTTTACCGAAGACCGGTAGAAATAAAAATTATTTTACACGGTGAAAATGAAATGAAATTATTATTATTATAGATAGTTTTTATTATTAATTTTAAAAATCAAAATCACATTCAAAATTGGAGAAAAGGGGGAAACTTTTTCAAGACTTGGTGTACGCTGTTTGCAATTTCGGTGAATTGATAATTTTTGACGCCTTCAGTGGTTCTTAAAGGGTGAGTCCAGGCGCACTAATGTCCGGTGACATTCCTAGGTGCGCACTAGGAAATTCCAGATAGATATTTGTGGGGTTATTATTAAATTTTTATATATGTGCCCATAATTATGAAAGTGGTCTAAGTCATTGATTGTTAGTTTCGAGATATTTAAAGTTTTATAAAATAAACAAGATTCGAATTCTGAATAATGAGACAACTAGAAATCCACTTAATGGTTCAATTTTATGCGATTTTTCAAAACCGACATCTTATTATTGTACTTTTTAAATGGATGGAACATAAAATATGAAAAAACTACAATAATTTTTTAATTTTTTGACTTTCCACTTTCATAATTATGGGCACATATATAGTTAAATACAGGAATATATAGAAGTTGACACACCTGAGGGAAATATACGCACCTATAAAAATGTATTACAAAAAAGACTTAAAATATCACCAAAATCCAGACACACAGGTTACACACAGACAGAAAAAAAATGAAATGAAAATGATTTTTCTGGACGTTCAAAACATTTTTAAACAAAATGAGCAAAAAAATTCAATACTAGACTCGCCCAGATTAAACAAATATAAAATAAAAGCATATAAAGTAAAATAAATAGCTCCCAAATCTTTCTGGTCACTTAAAGTATCAATGGCCATGAAACTCGAAATGTTATCAATTTCCTACTGAAAATATCCATATCTAATACATTCTGGTATGGATCGCATTCTGTGGAATGGAAACGACGATGTGACTTTCTGTTTAACTTATTCAAGACACAATATTTCCACAAATTTTCGTAAATTAGTAATTTTTTTGTCAGATAAGGGTTTGAAATAGAAAGTTGAAATTTGGCAGAGAGGTACCGACCGATTATTATTAATACACATGTGTGCCAAATTTCAGTCGATTATCTACAACTTTTCAATATGGGCAATTTGATATTTTTCTGATTCTCATTTGCATTTTTAAACCAGCTCTGTAGAAAGCGCATAATCCAATGAGTTCTTAGTTTTGAAATCAGAAAGAAATTTCTACGACTTTTCCACCTTAAGTTTTCGTGGGTATAGGAAACTTTCAATAGTATGACCAACCAATTAAAATTAAACAATAATCATTGAATTTAAAAATTAATGTTTTCCTTGAAGAGCAAAGCTTTTAATTCAGATGGTGGGATATTGAATGAAGACACCATGACACTTTTATATATACTTATATATCTAGAACAGAATTATAGAAATTCGGGTCTTGTGAAGTCGAGAAAAATGCCGATACTTTAAATAGATTCATTCTTAATTTGTTTCCCAAAAGGTAAGCCTTTTGCATTCAGATCAATATATGTTTAAGGTTTAATGATGACAATCAGAAATTAGAACGAATGTAATTTTTTTTTTAATGATATTGATGTGAGAAGGAGATACACCAGAAGGTGCATCCCCTAAAGGCCTGTATGGGATGGCCCCTCCATCGTGAAAAGAACAGAGTAGAAGG
This sequence comes from Forficula auricularia, assembly GCA_024734495.1. Taxonomy (NCBI): domain Eukaryota; kingdom Metazoa; phylum Arthropoda; class Insecta; order Dermaptera; family Forficulidae; genus Forficula; species Forficula auricularia. Next base: position 14,808,086 of record JALMQS010000099.1, on the reverse strand, counting down.
AAAGAAGCCGGGATCACAAGCAAAATCTCAGAAAGTTAGATACAATCCAATTTACTAAGTTAAATTTATAGCCCGGATGATGATTTATCATCTAATGCAAAAATTATTACATAGCAATATTTAAAAAATCAAGTAACAAGTAAGGGTGTTTTAGCAGGGTCCTGATAAAAATTCGAGAGAATGCAAAATCCCACGATTTTTGATGCTTTTAGATCACCAGCTTCTCTGACACTCTTTCTTATTTTACATTTTAAAAGCAATTAACTAAAATTTTGAATAATTAAAATTTAAAAATATAAAAATAATTGATAAATGAAAATTAATATTTTTTTCTAAACTATCAAGACTCATTGCTAATAGAAAAAAAAAGAAAAAAAAGAACTAGTCTATTTTTATGTGATTTATTGGTTAGATAATTTATCATATTGTGATTGCTTTTTCTCATACTCTGCCTCTAGACATTCAGCAAAACTTTTGACCCGAGGAGTTCGAATGCAACCATCCATACTCGCTCTATCTATCATTCACTCTATTTGCTCTATCTATCCAAGGTTGCCAAAAACGCAGGGACATCGGTATTGTAATTAAATTTATTCATATTGTTTCAGTCCTTTTGGATAAAAATAAAAAAAAAAATTAGAAATTTAAAAATTTGGTGACATCATAATCTTCAATATTATTCAAAACCTATATAATCAAGATGTCATAAATAAATATTGGTCAAAATAATATTTTTAATTGACAAAATGTAGATAGTGTGCTTGTCTCGGCTTCATGGCTCATCCTTTGATATGGATACCAAAAAGCGAGACTAGACAACCTATTATAACACTTTCGTAGTCGCAAAAGAGTGGAGCTGGTATAAAACCAGAACAAACACGCATGTCACAGTTTGCTATATCCCCATAGATAGGTGATCTTAAATGATGAAGAAAATATAATTTTTTTAACCGACTTCAAGGAGGAAGTTCTCAATTGGACTGATTTTTTTGTGTGTCTATGTTACCTGATATCTTCGCCAATTGTGAACCGATTTTGATTATTTTTTTGCATTGGATTCAATATAGTTTCCGATTGGTCCCGTTTTTTATTGGTATTGGACCTTTTTTGTTATGTTTGTTCAGGCATAAATTCTTTGTTTATGAACCGATTTTAATGATTCTTTCTGCGTTTGGATCAGTATAGCTCCAAGATAGCCAAAATACCTAAATATTTTTTATTTATTTATTTTATGTATGTTCAGCGAGAACTTTTTTGCCACGTGGACCGATTTCGATGATTCTTTTTTAATGGAAAGGGGGTACCTTAGGGGTGGTCTCATATTAATTTGGTCAAGTTCTGATGATATGATCAATGACGAAATAACGAAAATCTCCAAATCTTATGATAATAAATAAAATCTTTTATAAAAAAAATCTTAAAACATTCATTTAAAACCCGCAAACGTTTCGAGAGAATTTCTATATTTATTAATTGAATTTTATTATCATTTTCTGATTCATTCGCCGGACGCATTCTCTTACGAAATGCATGCAAGGTATTATATTAAGTCACTATTAATAACATCACTAAAAAGAGAAAAATAATAATTTTTATAAAAAAAAATAAAACCGACTTCAAAAAAACTAAATGAAACAAATAAAATAATAAGAACTGAAAATCAAATAAATTGCACTAAAAGGTATAAAATAATTATCTAATTTAGTTACAACTAAACAACGAAATATTAACAAGAAATCACTTTTTGAAGTCGGTCCTAAACAAATTATAATAAGCGAGCATACCCGCCAAACATACTAAGTATGATCCGTCGAGTTCGATTCATAAAATGTATATTTTTGGCACCGACTTCAAAAAGTGATTTCTTGTTAATATTACGTCGTTTGGTTGTAACTAAATTAGATAAGTATTTTATACCTTTTAATGCATTTTTTTGATTTTTTGAGTTCTTATTATTTTATTTGTTGCATTTAAATTTAAAAAAGAAAAAAAATAATAATCGAAAAATAAGTATCTCTCACACACACTCACTAAATTCCGGAACTGATAAAATATTTAAAAGACTCCCCTTCATTTCGAACCACGTTACAAACCCTATAGCTTCAACTCTTAGAACATCTGGTATAACTCCTGCTTTATATAATAAAAACACTTTAGGTTCACAGGTAATTAATAATAAATTAGACAAAATTGACAAATTAGATAAATCAGGTGTATATAAATTGACTTGTGATAATTGCGACGCAATCTACATAGGACAAACTGGACGCTCTTTTAGAACTCGCTACTCGGAACATGAAAGAGCCTTTAATAGTCTTAGTAGATCAGATGATATTAATATGGAATCTACTTCTACCTTCACCAATCATCTACATTTGAATAAACACACCGCTTCTATTAGCCACCTAGTTCCGTTACATTTCGAAAGAAAGGGCTTACGTTTAGATTTTTTAGAGTCAACGGAAATAAAATTAGCTCTCTCAAATAAAACGAATATACTAAATAATCAATTAGAAGTTAAGAAAAGTACAATCATTGATTACATTCTTTAAATATTTGCAAATTTTTTTTGTGTGTAAATCCTCATTTCTCAGAAGGCCATTCAAAATTAAACAAAATAGACTTCCTACCTTTCTCCCTCCACTAATTTTAAATATTTACCCTTTTGTTATCTTAAAAATAAATTTTAACATTGACTTGTATTCAAATTCGAAATCCTCGTTTCTCAGAAGGCCATTCAAAATTAAACAAAATAGACTTCCTACCTTTCTCCCTCCACTAATTTTAAATATTTACCCTTTTGTTATCTTAAAAATAAATTTTACCATTGACTCGTATTCAATTTCGACTTATCCAGATCAGTTACTTTCTGTTTCTCCTGAAGATGGGTTAGTCACCCGAAATATATATATCGAGATTAAAGATTCTCCAAAAATAAATTCGTTTTAATTTTTATATCTTAATGTGAAACCTACCAAGTATTTTTTATCCAATAATTTTAAAAAATGTTTCACCAAATTCCTTAAAAACTATTGAAGCTATTGGAGTCTGCTGAGTCTTAAGTCTGGACCAAGAGAATGAAAAAGATATGATCCATTTAACTATAATCCAACGTCATTTATCGTTTAGCCCGCATGACGTTTTTTATATCAAACACTGATATGGATCACCAAATGAATTTGAAATCTGAGATGTTATATATTCAATCTCCCAGTCCAGCGCGCCTAGATCTGTTAACACATGTATTAGGTGTTTGGCATTAATTAATCATAAGTTTCCTGCATGCGGGCTAAATGCGAAATGACGTTGGATTATAGTTAAATGGATCATATCTTTTTCATTCTCTTGGTTCAGGCTTAAGACTCAGCAGACTCCAATAGCTTCTACCAGCAGTAGTCTCGCGATATTAGTATATCTTGTTTAAAAAGCGCGATCAAAAACAGTTCTCGTTAATATGTTAATTATTCTTTGATATATTAATGAGAAAATTATAAAATTGATTGTATTTTAGTATGATAATCTACGAAAAATTAAATAATAATGCTGAAAATATGCTTTTTCTATTAAAAAAATGTTATATTCCATTATTTATTTTTTGGAAATTTTAAAATTCAAATAAAATCACGCTTTTATCAATGAAGCTGTTTGTACTCGTGCGAATATATAAGGCGTGATGCAAAATAATATTATGAAATACAAGATTATCGGCAGAACGACAGAAAGAGTACAAACGTGACGTCACGTTACGCAATAACTAAATAGCACTTTTCGTTGTGTTCGAAAAGTCAATAGAGCAATTGAATTTTTAATTATAAAAAATTACTACAATTTTTTATTTTTTCGCGGGAAAATATTTTTTAATGATAAATATAAAATAAGAATCAATCTCAGGCATAAAAAAGTCGAATCGATTGATTAATCCTAATGTAGAATCTGGAATTGATAACAGTATCCTCAAATAATTGTCCCTTCAGGATAGATAACATTTTCAACCTACTTATTTAATCTAAAAATTTTATCAAATGATATGAGAGACTTCAATGCAGTTTTATAAAATAATTTTGATTTAATAAAACAAATAAGAATATAGGCCCACTTACTACTTTGATGTCCATTAACAAGTTCACTAGTTGATTGAGATTCTGGAATTGTTTCCAAAGGCACATAAATTTCTCTCGGACTTTCTTGTTCATCTGTTGAATAAAAAAATATATAAATATGTTTTCTAACCGATTTGATTTTCGTATAAAAAGGAGGGAAATAATAAAACTAGTGAGTAATTAGAAAGGAATATCAAGGATTTTGTCGATGTCATTTGTATTTTTCTTGACATTTACCAAATAGCTTATATCAAAATGTTAATTTCAAAAAAAGAATTTTTTATCAACTTTTCAAAAAATATTTTAATTATACCACAATTTGATTAATGCTATTTAAATTTCGCTCTCGAAAAATGGAGGATGTTTACAGCCTGACAAAAATATTCAGGTAGTAACATGGACCAATAAACATCAGGTCGAAAAGAATGGAGTAATCAAGGGATTGGGTAAAGCTGTATGTCAAAACAAAAATAATTGTCAAATATTTTTTCATACCATCAATACTAATTCAGATTAGATTAATTTATCATATAATTTTTGAATTAATGTCAAAGAGTATAATGAATAAGGAAAAATAGTAAATTAAAAAGTTGTCAATATGTTATTGTTTGGGGTTTATGTGTAAAGAAAATAATAAATATACAATTCTAAGAGTATTAAATAGTATCTTAAGGTTGGAAGTTGAAAATAGATTTTAATTAGTGAGATAACCTGTGGAATGAGCGAAAGGATATGAAGGATGTCTTAAGAAAAGACAATATGTTAATTTGTTTTGCAAACCTCTGGTTTCGTCCGAATTCTCACTTGGAGCTAAGGGATGGCTATTGCACATTGGAGTTGGGAAATTAGTTGCACTATCCACTAATGTTTCACCCGTATCAGCCATTTTCAATTTCATGAAATTTTTTAAAGAAATATAATTGTTATAAACTTCCTTATTTGGAACAAAACTGTTCACATCGGGTTTCAAAATGAAAAATAAAAAAAACTGAAAAGTCCCGACATCTAGAGGGAAGAACGGGAACCTGTTGCCTTATCGCGAGCTGTCATTTACTGAAAGAGACAAGTTCAATACCAGATAAGGAAAACGATAAATAAATTCAATTGATATGTATATTTTAAACATCATTCAGAATATGGAAATGCTAATGAAAGCTTGCTCAATACAAATTTAGTAGTGATTTGATACGTTTCTTTATTTTGCCTAAATCATGTGGGTAAAACCTCAAGAAGTACTTATGGCAAATGCCCTTTGGTAAGACTTTATATATATATTCTTTTATTTACATTTTCGATTTGATAGGCTTATTTATAGATTCAAGAGCAAGTATTTTGCGAAAAAGATTATATCAAGATTTTTTATTATCTTTTCTTTAGTTATTCTATAAATTTTATTCTCCTGTGAATTTTCTGCGAGTGTCAAGCCTGTGTTAACATTACATTGAGCGCTTATCATTCCAGCATAAATTCTGGAGAAAGAGTTTAAAAATTGATCTAAATAATGAAGAAAAAAATAACAAAAAAAATGTTGATAACTTTTAAGGAGCTAGGTGTTGGTTCTAGGTGAAATATTTTAATATAATAATAAAACTTGAGCAGGATGCAAGGTAGGTTTCACAAAAAGAAATAAAACAAAATTGAGTTTTGAATTCGATATATTTCGATGGTGAGCCCATCATCAGGAGTTTTCTTTGACTCCTGATGATGGGCTCACCCCCGAAATATATCGAATTCAAAACTCAATTTTGTTTTATTTCTTTTTTGTGAACCTACCTCGCATCTTGCTCAAGTTTTATTATTATAAAAAATGTTGTTTCTTTATTCATTCTTGGCAAAACACCTGACCACAATAAATATACCTCAAAAATTGAAAATACAACTATTAAACGGCAGTCCAACAGACATGTTTTTTATGTTCATATATTAGAAGAAAATAAATATAAAACTTTTATACAAAACAATCTTCAAACACTTATTGCAATACCAAACTTTTCGTGACGAATACTACCTTTATTAATGGAATTTTTTAACAAATTTGAAAAAATAGTTGCCTTAAGAAAGGATTTCAATAAACTTTTGATGATTGTTTATATAAAAAATTTAAATTTATTTGTATAATCACAATCACTATAATTTTTTCGATATATTAGAAGTATTTTCTATTGGAGACAGACTGCGGTTAAATTCATTCGTGAATTGATGGAAAGGCACCCTAAGGATAAAGAAAACAACAAATTCCTAGTAAAATAATTTATTAGAACGTCATTTTCATCCTCTTTAAAAACCCGACGTTTCGAAGTATCTTCCCTCCTTCCTCCTTCAATAACTTTAACGCTAATCAAGCAAAAGCACTTTTAAAGAAGACAAGAAGAATGTGCCTTCGTTTAAACCGAGGGGTGAACCGCCACCTAAAGTCGTGTACACCTACTTCCACATCCACTTTCATTTCCAAATACAAGACAATAGATGACAATAGATTAATTAATGAATTCCAAATAATTCCAAAGTCGGTGTACACCTAATTCCAAACGCTGTTCACCCCTCGGCTTAAACCATGAAAAAAGAAGAACGAGGGATATCCTCCAAAATGTCAGTTTTTTAAAGAGGAAGAAATTTACATTCTAATAACTTATTTTACTCGAAATTTGTGGTTTTCATTATCCTTGGACTGCCTAATATTCACATATTTATGATCTTATTTTCATTTTCTAATAGGGTGACAGAACAAGCAAATCCATATTTTGTCCTTCAAAGACGTAAAGGATATGGAAAAACCAAAGGGCTCTCGTCATTACTTGTTGGAACACTTGACAGTGTATTTAATACTAGACCACCACCATTTCGGATTCTTCATCAAACACCCTCCTCAGAAGTTTATTATTGTAATTTGAAATTTTTAGATTTTAAAACATTCTTATATAATAAATAAAAATGTTACATCATTTTAGTGATTGCTTGCTCTATAACATACACTGAGATAGAATCAGATTGGGAATGGCTTCAAAAAAATCTCTCCGACAGTCTCAATTCAATTGACAATGAAGACGATGTTACTGAGTTTGTTTGTTGCAAAATTCAATCTGTTATTGCTAATACTGGTCCTGATAATGCTCTAGAAGGTATTTTAGTTTGTCTTTTTTTAATTCTAACAAACAATTCAATATTTACTTAATTCATTTTGAGTCATTTCTATGATTTTGACAATGAATTTTAACAAAAATTTTCTGTCTCTTATTTTAAATATATAAATTTCCCATTTTTACCACAATTTATCGATGAAGAGGTAAGATGAAGATTGCAAGCAATATTAAAATTAAAATTGGTGGTTACTCACTGAAGATAGTAAAATAGTAATCAAAATCTATGTTGAAATAATTAAATTGGTAAAAGATTGAGAGACTTATTTTATATAAATACTAGTTGCAAGGCCCTCTTGCTAGCCAGGGGGCTACGTCCCCTGGACCGGCACCCCCGAATCCCACCCTCCACCCCATCTACACCCCCTGGACCCCTACCCCCCCTGTACCACACCAGCGCAGGAACCCCCGCTACGCCCCCTGGACCACCACCATCCGAAACTCACCCAGCACCAGCGCACCATGCACCCGCCCCCCACACCACCACCCCGACACTGCACCCCTCCACCCCATCTACACCCCCTGGACCCCTACCTCCCGTACCACACCAGCACACCAACCCCCGCTACGCCCCCTGGACCACCACCACCCGAAACTCACCCCGCACCATGCACCCGCACCCCACCCCATCACTCCGTCACTGCACCCCGCCCCAACTACCCCCCCTGGATCCTCACCCCGTACCACCTACTCGCACCACTCCCGATATGCCCCTGAACCCCCACCCCGTACCACCCCCGCTAAGCCCCCTGGACCCGCACCCCACCCACTCCCGAACCAAGTTTCTCCAAGGCCCACAGATTATGTATACAAAATTTGGTTGAGTTTGCTCCAAGGGCAAGAATTTACATTTTTTCACCCTCCCCCTTTTTGGAGAAATTTTTTTAAATAAAAGTTGTCAAAAATCACATCTACAACATTGCTCATAACAAAATTTTCCTTAGAGTTAATAGTTTAGGAGTTATTTGATAATTTCCATTTGTGCGCCCCCCAAACCCTCTTTTGGGGTCAAAATATCAAAACGTTATATAGCAATAAACGTAAGTTAGAAGTCATCTGATCAAAATGTGAACTTTCATAATAATCCCTTCGGCCGTTTTTACGTGAATCGTGAGCAACTTTTCGCGGAAACCACGCAAACAGACAGACAGACAGAAATTTTGTTAAGAGTGTTTTCGTTCATAACTTTCCTTGAAACGTGTGTCAAAATTTGGCATGATTTGGATCAATGTACAGACAAAATCTTAATTTTATATATATAGATACAACGAGATTGAAGAAAGAAAATAATAACTTTTATTATTAATTCATTTAACTAAATATTTATTTAAGTTTTGAAATTTACTTTGATTATAAAATTTAGGTCACCTTGTGATTTAAAAATATCTTAATATTTTTTATTTTTTATTTAAATTTTAAATAACATAATTTCTTGTTTCAAACGAATTTTTAAAATTAAAAATTTCTCCATGCAATATTTTAAAATTTTTTTTACAAATTACCTAAAATGTTCTTTGATTTACTGACATTACGACACATTCACTTATTATTTAATCTATTTTCAAGGTTTTCTTTCTTAGGACAATTAAACTGCTTACTGCCTCGAAATAATAAATATTCTGTTTGTGGAACTTGTTTTTTTTCATTGATTAGCATATTTTTAAATCTTTAAAAACTCTTCCTCATTAAATTTAAATTTGTTCAATTAAAAACAAGATCAGAATAATGAGAAATAAATTTTTGCGATAAACCATTATATATTTACCGTAATCTAATCTCTTCCAAAACAAAGAACAATAGCTCTAATCTTAGTTGTTATTCTTAACTAAGAAAACAAATTTGAGAAAAATATTTTGAAAATGTAATTATTCTTTAAAAATCAACTGGTGTGGAGACCACACAATTTTCACATTAGTTTCTCCCTTATTTGAAATCATCATTCCAATTTTCTTCATTCGAATTACTTCAATTTGGGTTTTCCACAAGCCATTTTTGAGAAACATGTACTTTCTGTTCTTGGGTTTTAACCAAAATCTTGAGGTACTTCTTCTTTACTTCTTCTCTCTACTATTTCTCTTCTTCTAGTCTCTAGATCAGTGTTTCTCAATCTTTTGTGGTTGACGGCACACAAAAAATATCTGGAATTATTTACACACAAACTAAATTTATAATTACTGTTTGGTGAATCGTATCCATAATTTAATTAATTTATAAGTTCTTAGGAAATTGGATAAATAAATTGAATTCAGAGTTTTATATTTAATAAGACGGACGTTTCATCACTATATTTGCGACTTCTTCAACGACTTATTCTTCAACACAATTGTGCTTTCTGTGGTTCTTTCTTTTATGTGTGATGAAAAATTAATGTATTTAAGAATAAGAACAATTAAAAAAGATAGAATGTTTCATATAATAATATCAGACAATTGAGTTGAAGAAGCCGCAAATATATTGACGAAACGCCGGTCTTATCCAATATAAAACTCTGAATTCAATTTATCCTAAGATCTTATAAATTAATTTAAAAATATTTTTTTTAGTAATTCTTGAAGTAATTACAAATAATACGATATTTCAAAGTTACCAAATCCATGCAATTTTAATTATTTGTCAAAAACCCTTGAGGTACATTTGACAATCGCTCAAGGCACACTTGTGTACCGCGGCACACAGGTTGAGAAACACTGCTCTAGATAGATAGCTTAAGTTTCAAAAGCCAAAGCTCTGCGACCTAGTGTAGATGAGATATGAACGATTAAAATATTTATTTTACGACACTCCTAATTTACACCCTCTTTCTTTATTTCAATCTTATTAAAATTTATACACGACTAATAACTCATGACACTTAATAAGTACACCAATATAAAAATATAAGAAAATTACAAAAAACGAAAAATCTTTCATGTAAATGTCAATTTCCGGTGTTCCGATTTCAATTGTCTGTGTTTATTGCGCCACGCAGAGGGGGGCAGCCCTTTACAAGAAAAAGAAAAGGTTTACATTTTATATACAAAAAACGCCAGCCGTCAAAAATTATGCCAGATGTTGTGGCTTACATCGACTAAAGTTAAATGGGCGGTCTTAAACAAATATTTTAATATGTACATTAAAAGTTAAAATTAAAATTATTTACAAGTTTGTTAAAAATTTAAAATTATGTACACATCTCTTTAGGAACGAGGCCAGATAATTGGGGGCATTCAACACACCCCGCAACAGCTCATAGAGAGTCTTTTAGTTCATTATTTAATTTTGGCCGGGCCCCGTCCTAAAGGTCCGCCTCATGAAAGTGGAGAAATTAAAAATGGAGCCTATCATCGCCCTGGGAAAAGAAAAAGCTTGCTGTACCATTTCTAGCCTATAACGAGATTAAGTTTCTAATTTCGTAACTCTGACACTTATGGTTGCGCACTGACCAATGGATTTTTGGTCACTTTTGGGCTTGTGGTTTCAAACTATTAAAGTCATCGATTCCTTCCTCCTAGAAGTCACAAAATTAAATTAACTTTTTTGATCTCTGAAATAGAAGCTCTCAAAGAGTCAGGACCCCGGCAGGCGATCGCAATACTTAACATTATATCCTATATCATTACATGAAATTGAATATATGTATATGTGAAAGAAAAAATTAATTTTTTTTTCCTTTATAATGAAAAAATTTTATTTATTTTTTAGATGAAGATACGAAATCTTTTAAATCCGTTTCCCAGCAGTTCTCAAGATTATTTAATATGCCCGTTGATGAGAAATTAGTAAATTATTATTCTTGCAGGTAAAATGATCACATAAATTAATATAACTTCTTATTATTTATATATATTAATTGTTCATTTCCCCTAGCTACTGGAAAGGCCGTATGCCACGACAAGGTTGGATGTATCTTTCTGTTCATCATTTGTGCTTTTATGCATATATCTTGGGAAAAGAAACCAAACTGATTGTTCGTTGGGCGGATATTACAGATTTAGACAAAACCAATGGTTTGCTATTTCCAGATTCAATTCGTGTGGGCACTAGAGATCATCAAGTATTTTTCTTATTAAAATATTATAAATATTATTAAAGTTCATTAAAATAGTTAAAATTTCTTATATATTTTTTTACAGCATCACTTTTCTATGTTTTTAAAAAAATCAGAAACATATTCATTAATGGAACAATTAACCAATTTAGCTATGAAGCAGTATGTAAAAAATTATTTTAAAAAATATTCAATTTTTATAGCAACAAACATATTTTTTCAGATTAATTGACAATAAAGTCGACTTTAATCAAGATAAGGATCTTTTAAATAAACTTAGGTAATTTAAATATATTTAGAATATTGCGAAAATCCCTAAGAGAGTCCTCTACTTAATCCAACAGATCAAAGATAATTTTTATTACATATTAAAAGGGTTGTATTCAGGAATTCGGGAATTTCCAAAAATTATCTATAATTGTATTCAAACGCCTCCCAATCAATCACAAACCCAAAGGTCGAAAATAATTTTTTCTTTGCCCCGGGGCGCAATCACAACGAGGCCGAGACGAAAGACAATTATAAATTAAATTAAATTAAAGAACGAAGAAAAGATTTTTTTATTATAGACAAAAGGTCACCCGGGATTCGAACCCGGGATCTTCGCATCTGCGCTGCGATGCCTTCATAAGAGCTTTAGTTCTTATCCTCTTGGCCACTGATCTCCGAACTCAAACTAATCCCTAATGTCTATATGAATTTGGAATTTTATTTTTATTTTAATCGTTAATCTCTTCCTCGTTCATTTTTGCAGCTCTGTAGTGGCCGGACTATTATGTATATAGTTTAATAATAGTCCGGCCACTACAGAGCTGCAAAAATGAACGAGGGAGAGATTAAAGATTAAAATAAAAATGAAATTCCAAATTCATATAGACATTAGGTATTAGCTTGAGTTCGGAGATCAGTGGCCGAGAGGATAAGAACTAAGGCTCTTATGAAGGCATCGCAGCGCACATGCGAAGATCCCGGGTTCGAATCCCGCTGATCCTTTTGTCTATAATAAAAAAATATTTTCTTCGCCCCCTAATTTAATTATCTATAATATTTCGGATTAGGTAGAGAACACTCTAGTGCTTTTTCCAACAAAATCAAATTCTGCTATTAGCAAATTGAACTGTTTAATACATATTTCGAATGAGTTTTCGTTTTAAAATATTTATTATTTTTACTAAAAAATCAAATAATTTGTTTGTAAAATTAATTTTAATCTTTCATTAATCATTTAAATATCTTAATGATTTTTGTATTCTAGTAAAAATGTGGCGAAAAAGCCATCGTTCTTGAAAAGAGATTTAGACGCTAGAGCTATTTCGGAAGCCTATAGACTTCTTTTCCGCCTTCCCTCAACAGAAAAACTTGATGGCTCTGCGGATGTTACTCTTTGGACTCCTTATAATAAACGCCATGTTTGGGGTAGAATGTTTATTTCAAGTAATTTTTTATGTTTTGAAAGTCGAGTGAAAGGACTTGTGAGCCTTGTTATTCCTCTAAGGGATGTTCAACAGGCAAGGATTTTTATGATATTTAAAATAAAGAATTTCCTTCAATATTTGAAATATTTATTATTTTATTTATTAAAAGGTTGAACGAGCTGAAAATCAACCCTCTAACGTTGCTGTAGATAAATCATTATTAATAACAACCCGAGGAAGGACAAGTTTTTTATTTGCACAATTACATGATCGTGATTTTATAGTTCAAAAATTAAGCGAGCTTTTAGCTCGAAGTCGGCCAGCGCCTGGTGCAGCGTAAGTTTACATAATTCAAAAAAAATTATTTTTCTTTTAATATATATTATTCCTTTTAGTCTAGATTCTTCAAGTGTAAAAAGTGGTTCTAGTGGTCAAAGCTATGGTCATTGTGAAGAACCAGGTATTTACAATAATAATTTATCATGTGAATTATCTTTACTAATTTCTTAATTCTACGTTTTGACAGAAACTTCTTGGCAGCTTCAACCTCCTTTAGGATCTCTTTTTCGTGTAAGCAAAGATAGTGAAACTATTGCTAGGGAGCAAGCAAAGGAAAAATTATGGGAATTGCATCTCTCTGAATATGGACGAGGTGTTAGCATGTATAGAACTAGTGAGGCAGCAAGATTAGTATTACAAGGAATTCCAGATAGCCTGAGAAGAGAAATATGGATGTCTTTTTCAGGTATCTTAATTATTTTTCACTTGTTTAATCTAAAGGGCCTACAACACATTCCGAATTTTTATACTGTCTTGTCTGCGTGAACTGGTATGAGAAAAAAGACCATGGTTTTTGTGTCTATACGCTACATCTTGCATACGCAAACCATATTCTTACAGGCAAGACGGAATAAAAAGACATAGCTTGAAGTTTGTGTTTGTGTTTTTTTTTCATCATTGGCTCCACGAGGAGCGCTTGATGAAAGTCATGATTTAAAAAAATAAAATAATAAATAAACAAATAAATAGATTAAAATATATAAATAAAACAAATAAACAAATAAAACAAATATACAAAGTAATCCTGCCGAGAATATGTCAGAAATCAAGTCCAGGCATGATCGTCGTCCAAAAACTCGCAAATCCGATAGTATGCCTATTTTTAGTAGTATGCGCTTAATGGAGTATTTAAATTTATTTAGAGCTAGATTAGTAATTTCCTCCGGAATTTTGTTGTAAAAGCTCACTCCTTGACCTTTGAATGAAGCGTTTACCTTTTGTAAACGAAACCTGGCGAGTTTATTCTTGAATCTAGTATTGAATTCCTACCTGTCACTATTCTTCGCGAACTCAGTAATATTCTTCTGCACATATACCAAGCATTCGTAAATGTATTGGGATGCCACCGTCAGAATATTTATCTCCCTAAATTTTTCCCTAAGAGTCATTTGTGGACCCAAATTATATATAGCTCTAATGGCTCTTAGTAGATTCTTATTTTATTAAAATAAACTAGAAATTTATCAGGCATTTTTATAAATAGTAAATTTGTATTGTATTATTAGTAGTCAAAACGAAATGACCATTTCACTTTCATATATGTTAATTACGTAACATTTAATATTTATGACATTCGAATCTCAAGCTATATTAATGTACTATATGAAAATCTTCTTTAGCCAAATATATTTTTTTAAAGGCGCAGCTCATGAAATGGCAGCGCATCCAGGAGAATATAGATCACTTGTTGATCAAGCCCTTCAACAGTCAAGCACAGCTAACGATGAAATAGAAAGAGATTTACATCGTTCTTTACCAGAACATCCAGCATTTCAAAGTGAAATTGGAATCTCAGCTTTGAGACGAGTGTTGTCAGCTTATGCCTGGCGAAACCCACAAATTGGTAAATTTAAATAATTTTTTTTTTATTTCTATTAAAAAATTTTGAATTATTCTAATTATCAAATCTAACATCCTTTATAAATTGATTTACTTATAGGATATTGTCAAGCCATGAATATCGTAGCTTCTGTACTTTTAATTCATTGCTCAGAAGAAGAGGCATTTTGGCAATTAGCCAATTTGTGTGAAAATTTATTACCAGATTATTATAATAATCGAGTCGTAGGCGCACTTGTTGACCAAGGGGTTCTTGATGATCTTGCACTTGAACATCTACCTCATTTAAGATCATGTCTTGATGAGCTTGGAATGATCAGAATGATTTCTCTCTCTTGGTTTTTAACTATTTTTCAGGTAATTAAAACAATATAAAAAAAAAATGTGATGTGGTGAACTCATGACTACATCCCCCTCTCTTTTCTCTCTCGGCTATTTTAGAAAACTGATTTTTATATTATTATAGTTTCCCACGGCCTAAAGGCCTAATTTTTTGGCCGATTTCAACCTATAATTTAAGGTAGTTGTTTCACCATATGGGTTTTCTTAAGATTTTTTCGAAATTTAGACAGATTATTATTTAAATACTTCTCCATTGATTGGTGGCAAAACGAAATTTATGAACAATATAGTTCCAGAGAAATTAATTCCAAAGATAGAGTTTTTCAGACTCTTATACATTGATAAAGAAAGTAAATGAATATTATATGCAATATTCATTTACTATAGAATTAGATTAGGTCACTTGTTTCACATTAAGTTAAAAAATAAAAGATTAAATTTTTTTCAATATACATATATATTTTCATGCTGTAAGCTCATCTTCAGAAAAGTACAGAATTATATATATTGAAAAAATTTAATCTTTTATTTTTTTTAATTTTAATGTGAAACAAGTGACCTAGAAATCTTAACTCATAGTAAATAAATATTGCATATAATATTCATTTACTTTTATCTTTATTAAAGATGTTTCACCTTCCACCAACACCACAATTCTTATTAATTATCTTATACATCGCACTATACGGGATATCGGAAAGTTTACATACATATTTAATTATAATTAAGAAACTCATCTTACCATTGTTATAAAAAACTAAACCAACATTAAACAATAACTAATACATTTTTTAAGAAAATTTTAATTCATAGTTACAACACAGTTTCTGAAATAATAATGAATAAATTATGAAAATTGTATAATGAAAAATTTACACTAAAAATAAACTGGCAACAACGGATTTATTTAGCCTAAAAAGTGGGTTAACTTTAGTAATTTTTTGACGTTGTCGCAACAGCTTTCAATCGCCTATTAAGAACTTTTTTTTATAAATCTCCCGTTTATAATTTACTTTATCTGAAATTTCTATGATAAAATATACACAAGCTCGGACAGTGTTGCCAGATTTGTCAAACGAACACGGGATTGGCTAGTAGTGGTACACAAACAGCAAAAAGTTTTGGGCTTATGAATTATGAATCCTTATTGTCTCTTCTCTATACTCTAGTATTAACTTTTTGCTAGTATTGTCGCGAAACAACTACCTTAATCAGCACTTAATCTCTTTTTAAAATTTCTTTTTGATATCTTCATTGGTTTTTGAGCTAGAGTGTTCACACAGTGTTTCATCGCTGAACATCAACATATATGATTGACACCTTTTAAACAAAAATTCTTTTTTTCAGTGTTATGCCTTTTGAAAGTGCCGTTAATATTGTAGATTGTTTCTTTTATGATGGAGCAAAAGTAATTTTTCAAGTAAGTCATTATTTTATTTACTACATTTAATTCTATTAATGATTAAACTTCTTAAATTTATTTTTCAGATAGCATTGACTATTCTTGAAGCTAATCAAGAACGACTTCTTACATGCAGAGATGATGGTGAGGCGATGCAAATTTTAGCTGATTATCTAGCAGGCGTCCACAATGAAGATAAAGTGAATTATTACCAAACTAAAGATGGCGAACTTATTAAAAAGGTTAATTTACTTTTAAAATCTTGAATTGTATAATTATCTAAATTTTTAATCCCATTATATTAGGACAGTAAGTAGTCTCATATGGATTCGAGACTGAAGAGTTCACTAAACTTTTGATAATGAAAAATTATTTATGGCCTTTCAATCACATTTAGAATATACCGTTTGAAAACTAATTTCGGGAAATCCTAATAAATTAATAAGACTCTGTTGTGTGGAACATATTCATATTATTGTGAATGGCATCCAAAGGAGTAATCGATGACAGTTAATCTGTAACTGCTGTGAAGCCATTGTTCACCGGTCAAATTGACCAGCACGCTTAAATCGTGTTTTATCTATATTATCTTTACATTAAAGGGTGATAAATTTCACTAATTACATCAATAGATTAGTCCAAAGCAAATTTTCAGATAAAAATTGTCGTAAACCAGGGTTCTGAGATATTATGTTGCGTTTTTGTTTTCCTTTTCAACTTACTTGGTTCAGCTGTCCAAGAAAATTTATTTTTTCCAAAATATTGTTTTCTATCGGCCGCATTTAAATTTTCATTACTAGTTTCGCTGTCTTCGTAATTATGCTCATTTTCATTCTCTCTTTCAATGTCTTTGGTATCACTTTCTCTGTCTTCTTCAATCGAATCAGAGTCATGCTCACTTTCTATGACAATTTTGCAGTCAGATTTTATGTCACTTGCTAATTCGTCATTATCCGGTAAAGTGTCGTCGTCAACCTCTTCAAGCCATTTCATAACCGTCTCTTCGTTAGTGTTTGTCGGTTATCTTTACTCGTTTAGATGTGCTGGTGCGTGATTCCATAATAATAAAATAAAATAAGAAAATAAAATAAAAATAAAAAATAAAACAATAACAAAATAAAAATGTATAACGTACTTACTGCGTCCGGTCAAATTGACCGGTAGGAAACGGAATTGATGAATATCGTGACATATCTTGGGGATCCCAAAACTTGGTTAACTTCATTGCAGTGAAAACTCAGTGTTGCCTTATTTCTAGGCGCGTCGACAGAAACCTCCCAAACATATCATTCGACTCAAACTCCCTAGAATTCAGGGATAAAATTACAATGCTAGGCGTAACTCTAGGGTCTGACCTTTCATGGAATGACCATATCTCAACCACTGCTAAAGCTGCAGCGCACAAGCTTGGTCTCCTATTTAGGTCTAGACGCTGTTATAGTCCCAGTCAACTTCTTATACTGTATAAGGCTCAAATTCGTCCCTGTCTCGAATATGGCTCTCATCTGTGGAGGGGTGCCTCCAAGCATTCTCTTGCTACACTGGATGCGATTTAGAAGCGAGCAATTAAACTAATAGGAGACCCGGCTCTAACCAACTCACTCGACTCCCTGGCTCACCGAAGAACCGTTTCTGCCCTTTCCCTGTACTACAGATACTATCACGGTGTCTGTTCAGTCGAGCTGAAATCAATTATCCCCCCTAAAGCCCTCTTTACGAGAAACACGTTTTCGAACGTTCAGCACCCCTTCGCTGTCAAATTGGATAAAAGTCGAACAAGCGCTTTCGCCAACTCTTTTATCCCTATGACCTCCAGAGACTGGAACTCGCTCCCTGCCACCATCTTTCCCGCGACTTATAACCTTCAGCTATTTAAGACCCGTATACAGATACCTTCGACCCCCGCCCAGCCCATAAAATTCTTTCTTCTTCTTTTCACGATGGAGGGGCCAACCCAGGCTTTAGGGGTTGCACCTTTTTGGTGTAACTCCTTCTCTCATCCTTTTCATAAAAAAAAAAATAATAATAACACGACCACACAACTCCGCCCATATCAGTCAACTGAGATTCAGAATGTAAGAAAATACACTGACGGATGAATACGCAACTAAAAAATTAACCGAGTTATTAAAATTTCAAATAGTCTAATGGTCAAATTGACCGGAGAACAGCAGTAGAGGGTTAAAAATTACTTATTAGAAATAATGTAGCTACAAAAAGAAAGATAATTGTCATGCCTGGAATGATCAGAAGTGCTGCTTCTTAAGAAAACCCTGAGCTCTCCAAATTAAAGCGGAAAGAGTGGCGTATTTAGGTCATTTGTGTCTAAACTTTAAAACTTATGAAATTTTTTTTATTTTTTAAACCATTAAATAAACATTTTCCAGAGTAGACGCCAACTTGCGGTGGACCAAGTGAGCATAGCAAATAAATAAGTTTAATTTGAACATCACATATAGAAAGTTCTTCTTTCTTTTAATAATTTAATTATTTTTTTTTTTTATTAAATTATTTTTCTTATAATTGTTTTAATTTTTTTGATTTAAGAGCATAACTGTGCAATCTCTTATCCATGAAGCATATACCAATTATGGCTTCCTAACTCCTGGCATTATTGAACGCCTACGACTTAAACATCGTTTAAGAGTTGTTCAACAACTAGAAGCAGGTGCTGAGAGAAGTGTGGTTCGTAGCCTTCAAACTGATGGTTTCTTCACTTCTGAAGAACTTCAAGTAAATAATCACTATTTATTATAATATATTATTATTTCAAAATAAATGTTATAAAATATTATTAACTCCAATATTATATTTAAATTATGTTGATTAATGTCCATTATAATTAGTAGATTAAAAATTCAGTTTATTGGACAAAGTTTTTTTATTGAAGTTCTTCTTCAATTTTTGTACAACGTTTCGTCTCTCTCGAGACTTTTTTCAAGTACTCAATTGGTTAGAACAACATTGAAATAAAGATAAAAATAACTGAGACATAGTATAATTTTTTTTCACTTATATTGTTTTATGGTATCAATCTAGAAAGAAAAATTCTACTATGTCTCAGTTATTTTTATCTTTATTTCAACCAATGTTGTTCTAACCAATTGAGTACTTGAAAAAGTCTCGAGAGAGACGAAACGTTGTACAAAAATTGAAGAGAACTTCAATAAAAAAAAAGCTTTGTCCAATAAACTGAATTTTTAATCTATTATATTTAAACAATTAATAATTTAATTAATATGTACTTGAGTGAAAATAAATTATTAAAAATTACTTCTTTGTTTAAAAAAGATAAGAGTAAATAAATATTATATTTAATATTGATTTACTATGAGTTAAGGATACTAGGTCACTTATTTCACATTAAAATTAAAAAATTAAAAGAAATAAAATTTTTTTTCTTTTTCAATATATATATTTCGGGCTATCAACCCATCTTCAGGAAGTACAGAAAGTAACTTTGTTTAAATACTAGCTGCAAGGCCGGCCTTTGGCGGCCCTCTTGCTGGCCAGATGGGCTCGCCCCCTGGAGCCCCACCCCGAAACCCACTCAGCACCCCCACCCACCCCACCATCCCAATGTACAGACAAAACCTTAATTTTATATATAATAGATAATTTCATTTAAATTAGTAACCATGACTACCCCTGGACCCCCACCTCTTGAACCTCACCCCCCCCCTCCCCCGAAATCCACCCACACCACCACCCCAATGTACAGACAAACCCTTAATTAATATATATAATAGATAATTTCATTTAAATTAGTAACCATGACGACCCCTGGACCCCCACCTCTTGAAACTCACCCCCCCCCCCCCCGAAATATACCCACACCACCACCCCAATGTACAGACAAAACCTTAATTTTATATATAATAGATAATTTCATTTAAATTAGTAACCATGACGACCCCTGGACCACCACCTCTTGAACCTCACTCCCCCTCCCCCGAAATCCACCCAGCACCCCCACCCACACCACCACCCCAATGTACAGACAAACCTTTTTTTTTTTTTTTTTTTTGGCTTTTCGGCCCTTCTAGCTATAAGCCTAATTACGATACTAGTTATATATTTTTTAAAATTTGTCTCTACCCCCGGGGGTCAGATTTTAGCTGGATGCCTCCGAGCCGGATTCGAACCCGGGTCCCCTGGTTAGCTCGCTGTCACGCTACCGCCTAGCCTATCTGACCCCCCGACAAAACCTTAATTTTATTTAAATTGGTAACCATGACGACTGTGTTTGTTGGGGGACGGACATAGGTACATAGGTAGGTACATACAGAGGCAGTCACAAATGCTCTTTAGTACCTCCCAACCCCACCCATGAACCCCACCTCCAACCCCCTGGTGGGATGGACATAAGTACATAAATAGATAGGTACATACAGAGGGAGGCACAAATGCCCTTTAGCAGTATGTGATAATGTATGGATAAAATACTCAATATCCTTTTATTAACATTAATTATTGTTGTCTAGTTTCTAAGTTTAATGTAAAACTTATTTTAGGACCTCTTAATATTTGTACGTGAGGAATTAGTAAGTCAAAGGCGTCCACCTCCTTCTCGACTTCATGATCCATCAAGACAACCATATGAAGCTTATCAATTGGATTTTGATTTATTTCGTATTATATTTACTGCACTTTCACCTTGGGGACGTGGAGCTCAAGCCGAAAATCTTGCTGCCCGAATTTTCAGGGTATATTAATCAATTTTGTATTGTTTTTCTGATAGTTATTATAAAATATTAATTCTAATGATAATTTTCCCTTTTTTTAGCTTCTTGATGCTGACTACGATGGTATTCTAAATTTCCGTGAATTAGCTGCTGCTTTGGGTATGACTTCTACCTGGGAACCAACACTTCGTTTGAAATTGCTTTATATTTTACATCTTCCTCCACTTATTATTGAAGGAGAAGTAGAATCGCCTACTTCTGGTTAGTCATCTTAAACCAATTTTTTTTATTAAAATCTGGCGTTGTAGCAATCACATTTTTTAAAGAATGTTTTCTTAAATTAACTTAGATATTTCTTTTCACAAGTACAATGGGGAAATTTAATAGACTGTATTTGGATTTTTGTTTGATTTATCATTTTTACTTTACCATACAGAGTATGGTCAAGGATTGTATCGTGCATGAAAAAAGTGTTTTTTTCTTCTTTTTTTCGAAATATCTCAAAAACGGCTGAAACTATTTTGTTTAAAAAAATTGGGCGAAACCATGACATTTCGGTCTACAAAAAAGCTCTAATAAGTGAACATCGAAAATTTTTTTCGAGATAATAACTGTTTTATCAAAATGTCTGTTAGGTTGTTAGTCTGTTCGTTACCAAATTTTGTGGACGATCTAGCTCAAAAACTAGTGTGAATATGAAAACCAAATTTCACACGTAGTTTTGATGCATTGATATTAAGAGGTGATTAGATTTTGGTGCATATCGACCAAAAAATTAAGGAGGGGGAGGGGAGATTAAAATTTAAAATTATAATATTTTCAAACTAAAAAAACAAGAAAAATGAAATATACTATAAAATTAACCTATAATATTTTTTCTTTCTGGAGCCAAAATTAGGAGGGGAGGTCAAAAAATAAAAATCTAGGCCATTTGAGCAAACTCGACCATATTTTGTATAATAAATCAGAGGGCCCCCAGAACACTAAAAATGCAAAAACAAACTCCACAAAATGGGGGGGGGGGGAGTCAAAAAATGAAAATCTAGGCCCTTGGACCAAATTTAACCAAATTTTATATACATAATCAGTGGGCTAACAGAAGACTAAAAATACAAAAACTAACCGCCCAAAATGGGGGGGGGAGGGTTGTAGGGTCAAAAAATGAAAATCTAGGCCCTTGTACCTGTAAAATGAAAGTATCGCTCCTTTTTGTTTTGAGGTTTGTAAGACCTCAAGGAAGCTGTTAGTTACTTTATAAAAAAAATAGAATGTTTCGATAGGGGATGCCGGTTCGATTATCTAGTTAATTAATATTATACATATATGATGTCCTGTAAAAGAGCAAATGGAGGGGAGACAAGGTAATTCTCTGCAAAAGCGTATGAAATAAAAGATAAAACAATTTAACGTTGATATAAAATTTATTCAGTAATTAATAAAGGGAAGGTTATGATAGAAGAGGAGTTAGTTGGATTGATTAAGAGTGTTTGAGGAAGGTACAGGCCATTTGAAGACCGGTTCCCGTTCCGCGTTCCTTACGTAAAAATTGAATACGCCGTGTGTGGGCTGGGAGCGCTGCTCAAGATGGAGCGCAAAAATGTCCCTTTTCTGAAGTTGTTCAGAAAGAAAAAGGGTGTTTCTTGCCGCCTGGTTGGGCAAGGTAATATATATATGTTGTTGTTTGCCAAGCGAATCGGGCAAACAAAACATACGTTGGGGTAAGAGTGGCTTAGTTAGGTTATTAATGAACCTTTCAGTGGTATTGCCGCATGTGGATTAGGGCAAAGTTTTGTATATGTTTTTTGCTGGTCACCAAGCGAGCGGGAAAACATATACATTGAGGTAACCTTCAGTGGAAAAGAGAGAAAATAATTAAAGATATGAACACGTATTGGATATGAATTTTAGCTATCAGAAAGAACATTCTTACCTTCAGACTCGTACAAGCCTAGCGAATAGCACACAGAGTAAATCTAAGTGATATTTACCCTTTGGTGGTTAATAGTATAAGAATGATTGAGCGCGTTAACCAGTGCTTCGAGAGCAAAAAGGTTGGTGGGGAGGGTAGTTGCAGATGCCGACTATAGGGGTCTGAGTGCTTTAATATAGTAACTGATTTGACCATGTGAAAAATTGTGGCAATTTTGAACAGTACCAAACTCAACCAGAAGTGTAAGGTAAAGCCAAGTGGATGGCCACGTGTCAATTTTTTTTTGTTACCATAAACACAAAGGATAATATTTTAAATTGGACTTAGTGAATTCAAGATTCGTTTAATTTTATTTATTTATTTTGAAAACATTAAATAAAATTTTTTCAGTTAACACTTAAATTTAAAGAAATAGTAGAATGAAATTAAATTGTCTATTTTGTATGTATGAATAGACTCAAGTTATATATTTTTATGTAATGTTATGTAAATACAAAATAAATTCTAATTTAACAACATTAAAGTATATAAACATAAAATTAATTAACTTCAAAAAATTATAATATTGATCCAAAAGATACTTTCTAGCTATAAATTGCTTAAGTAAATTATATTATTTTAAATTCTATTCTAAAAATAATTTGTCTATTTTAGAGAGCGGTGCAGAGATAGCTCATGAGGCCAGTTCATTTTTTGATGGAATATTTCATAATCCTTCGGAACCCTCAACAGAAAATGCTGGTAAACATTCTAAAAAGATAAAAATATTCTAATATTTATATTTTGTTATTTCATATTTTACAAGCTTTTATTTAACTTGCTCATGGTATATGTTGCTCATGGTGAAAACTTTGCTATCGATTTTTAAAGTTTTTCCTAATAAGTTATCAAGCTCAAATTTTGCACACAAATAAACAACAATCTACAAAGATGGGAACTTAATGTGGTGCAATAATAATATGCAAATATCCAAAATTGAAGACAAATGGGGGGAGGGGGTACAAAATAAAAATTATATTTTTATCAGATGTGAATCAAATTTTACACACTTACTCTTT
The DNA here is from genome assembly GCA_024734495.1 of Forficula auricularia. NCBI lineage: Eukaryota > Metazoa > Arthropoda > Insecta > Dermaptera > Forficulidae > Forficula > Forficula auricularia. The sequence continues at coordinate 14,784,091 of JALMQS010000099.1, read as the reverse complement.
TGGAATCTGTAAAACTATTTGGACATATATCAACTACCCGATATGGTGGTTAAAGGGAGAGGTGCAAAAATTAAAAAAATGTTGAATATGATTTTCTTGTGAATAATTTGATTGATAACGTGTAATTATGACTAAAAAAAATAAAATAAAATAAAAATTATAAAATACGCTTTTATTTAAAATGGATAAAATAATTTAATTAACTAAAAAGAAGGTGTAAAATAATTAATCATATATTTTAACTGAAACCAGAGATTAAATTTTATATATTTTTATATATATATATTTTTTTTCTCTGCCCTGTAAAATTTCCCTGTTGTGAATTAGCAGGTTTACATTCTAAGGCGACGATATATATATATATTTACTACAATACCCATCTGTCTGATTCTTTGGGGAATCGAAACAGATGAATTTTGTTCAGATATTCAATAATAAATTTTATTTAGAATGTTTATATTTTAACTAGATGAACGCGAAAGTTAAAACTTTTATCCGGTCATTGCCCTATTTTGGTGGAATTGGGACCAGACTCGTTTTTGATAGTGAACCAAGAGTTGAAAAAAGATACAGGACCCAGCCGGGTATGATCCGACATCTTCTGCGTTAAGCCCGCAGATGCCTTCTCCATTTAAGCGATGGATCCCCTGACTAGATCATATAATCAAATTTTATATATATTCAACTCTTTAGCTCAGGCGCGCTTTCTCCTATTTTCCTAATAGTATGGTTCTTATAAATTTACTACAATACAACATCTGTCTGATTCTTTGGGGAATCGAAACAGATGAATTTTGTTCAGATATTCAATAATAAATTTTATTTAGAATGTTTATATGTTAACTAGATGAACGCGAAAGTTAAAACTTTTATCCGGTCACTGCCCTATTTTGGTGCAATTGGGACCAGAGTCGTTTTTGATAGTGAACCAAGAGTTGAAAAAGATACAGGACCCAGCCGGATTATACCCGGCTGGGTCCTGTATATATATATATTATATTTAAAATATGACTCGCTCTTTATAATGATATATAAATAATTCAAAAGCGTTAAACTCTTTTATTTGATAGATATAAAATGGTAGATGAATTTTGTAAAAAGATAATTATTTAATCTCTTTTTTTCAATTAAAAAATATACCTATTATTAATTTATTAGAAGTATTTTCTTTTTGGAGAGAGGGTCTGGTAGAATTTCATTGGAGAGTTGATGGAAGGATAATGAAAAAATAAAATTACGAATAAAATAAATTTATTTGAAAGTCATTTTTTTCTTCTTAAAAACTGGACGTTTTCGGTGGACCTTCATCAGGGTTTAAAAGGTCAACGAAGGAAACACAGAATACTTCCTTCTTTTGACGTTTCCGAGGAACTTCCCTCCTTCAGGTCACAGGACGTATCTTGTATGTTTCCTTCGGTGACCCTTTTAAACCCTGGAGGATTTTATTCTTTTTAGTTCATTAATTATTTTATCCATTTTAAATAAAAGCGTATTTTATAAACATTTTATTATTATTATATTTTAATAAATAGAATATTTTATCTCATTTTAAATATAATTTTTGTTTAACTTACCTTTTAGGTGATCCTCTATGGGAAACAAGAAGTTTAGATTCTTTGAGAGCTTTTCTTGAGAGTGGTCCAGGAAGAGGAGATCTCAAAAGTTTGCCAAGAATGCGTCAATCATATTTTATAATGCTTTGGAAAACTATATATGATTTATTTCAAGCCCAGCCAGAAGATCAAGAAACATTTCATTCAATTGCTACTATAGGTAATCATTTATTTAAAAAAGAAATACAATTTCCACTTTCATATTCAATACTATTTCTTAATAATTTAATTCACTATTTTCCAAAGTGTGACTTGCTCTTAGAATTTTTGAACGTTTTGGAGACTTTTTAAAATACGATTTTTTTTTATTTAAATTAAATATCATAAGAAATCAAAAATACCAAAGAAAGCTAGAATTAAGTTAGAGTTATGGATATGTGTATTGGAAAAGATTCTCGTCCTTCACACTGTACAGTGGGGTATTTGGCCAAATTTTTGATGCTTCTAAAAAAGTTAGAAACTTGGCATTTTGTTAAAGTTCAATGATTTAAGAATAGTCCAATTGTCAAAATTGAAAATAAAAAATTAAGTCTCAAAAAATGGTTAATAAAAGACACTTACTCATTCTCATCGAGTGGAGGTGCAGTTGAAATGGCAGTTGAATTGCTCCTTTAAAATCCAATAAAAATGTTTTATAATAATTTTAATTTTGACGTCCAGGTCGCGCGTTATCACCCTACAAAGTTGCTTGCAGTGTTAGTTAATCCATTCAACTTTAGAATCCTTTAATTTAAAAATCCGTAAAAATTATTTTTAATCATAGATACAAAAACTATTTTGCCAACAGAATTTACAAGGTTCTTTCTTTAATATTTTTTCAATACTAATCGGCAATATTTTTCTGGAAACGTATAGAAACGTACACACGGTTCTAGGTATGTTTGTTACAAACCGTTCATAAAAATCAAGTTGTAGCCAATTTTTACAAAATCTTCCAACAAAAAAGTGAATACGCGAATAAGTACTACTAATTTCTTCGGGTTTCTTTAAATTGGCCTCAGAAAATACGAAAAAAAAATTTCAAAATTGTTAAATTTAAATGAAAACATATAGAAAATATTCACACTAGCCTGTTTGGTCAGAATCCATAACTATTCACTTCCACTATATGATTATATCCCGTAAAAGATATTAACTCTAAAATGTATCGATACGTTCGGGGCGTCAACATCAGCAAAGTAAACTACAAACCAAGTGAAGATTTCTACTGCTCGTATTATTCTTTCATTGAGCTGTGGAAGATGGGTAGCAAATTGTCCGCAGTTTCTTAAGGACGTTCCCTAATAAATCAATTTTCTTGCAATCCTTTTAAAACTTTGAATACACATATTTATAAGTGTTCTTTATATGTAGAAATTTTTTTCAATAGTCCTTGCGGCACTAAATTTATAAATATTGACATTTGAGATTTGCATATTTAACACGCGAACCCTATCCCGATTGATGTTAAAGCGACTGTTTCATTAAATAACAATCGTAATTTTCTTGAAATTATTTTGAAAAATTGAGAATCATTAACTGAAGATATAACAAATATTTTTCTGTTAAAATAATTATATCAAGCGGTATTCGTTTTGTATGAAAAATGTTAAAAGTTAGGTACTTTTGGTGGTTTTCGTTTTTTCTCTCATGGCAGGTCAAGTGAGAGATGGCGATTTGGCAACATCGCACTAAAATCACTCAATATTTTTAGCTAATTCTCTCAACCTAACTTCTTAACTGACTGTTCTCATCTGGAATTTCGCATTGAGCTGTTTCATGAAGTTTTTTTATTGATTCTTTGTCTTTTAGCGTCGGTAAGAATGCAATGTTGCCAGATCCGAGAAACGACGCAGTGAAAATATTTTTGTCTTTCTGCGCATGTGAGAGTAGGTGAAAGACCGAACTGCATCTGAGCTATATTAGGGAACGTCCTTAAGCTTTAAGGGATCACCTTTTTTTTGTTTTATCTAAGGGGAATTTTTGAAAAATGACTTTTGGCCTTCAAGATCGGCTAAATACCCCAATGTGCAAGGGATCGAGCTGCCTGAGAAGCATTGTATAAAAAATTAGCTACGTATCAATGATTTTGATATTTAATGTGATATTTTTAGGTACTCTCTTACTACAACTTGGAGATGTAGGGAAAAAATTTTTCTTGGAACGTGATGAATCCTCTGATAGCTTGATGGCAGCCGCGGCAGCAGCAACTAGTAATTGGCCAAAATCTCCCTCTCCTGAAGATTGTGATACTCCTCCTGAAAGAGGATCCGATCGAAATGGAAATCCAGGAATTCAGGCTGGTCCTGATTCTGACCCTGCTTGGGCCATAAGTGCTGAGCAATTTGTAGCTACCGCATTAACCGGAACTCCCATTTGTGATTTCTTTTCCACTCGATGTCAACTTTCTGATGAAATAGCAAGATTACGAGGTCGTCGATTCCATAGATTACACAGCCTCACAGAAACAGCCTTTATTAAAACAGTCTAAGAATTTATTTAAATTCAAAAAGAACCTATTTTATGCATTTATAAAGTTTTGTAAAGAAATTATTATTATTATTATATTAAGATGATTTCAATTTATTTTATTTGATAACCTTTTTTAACAAAATAAGTTAGAGTACATATGATCATAAATATTTTATTTAAATTATAATAAATTTTTATATATATTGATATTATTAATTAATTTGTTTTGATAAAATTTAATAGATTAGCTAAAAGATTTTTAATTGATTTAGTTTCACAATTATTATTATTTCAAAATGTACATGTATTATAAAAATATTAAATATAAATAATTACATTTTTATTATTTATTATTATATTAATAATAATGTTATAATAATTTTATTTTCATTTAAATGTCATACATCTTGATAATATTTATTTTGTTATACTTATTAAATTATAGTATATTTTACTTCATAAAATAAATAAATCATATTCACTGTGAATTTTTTTTAATCTAATTTTTTATTATCTAAGGCTCTTTTTACTTTCCACATACTTAAATATCCCTAAATGATTTACTTTCACTTAAAATAATAATCTCCAAGTTTATAAAAGTTCTTACACTTTTTCATTGGTGGGAGTAAACTATACACTTAAAAGGTATTAATCGAATTCAAGGTAAATAAACTGCAACGGATCGTTGCTAAACTTTATCCAAATTCATTTGAAATATTAATATGTTTATTCCTTTATTATTAATCAGATATCACTTGCAATTTGTAGTTCATGTTGACTTTAATTCAAAAATAATGATCGATTCTCATTCAATAGTCGAGGAATAACAATTCTACATTAGATTTTTGAAGCTTCGATTATTATTGGTAACCATTGCTGAAGACATGGAGGAATCGACTTAAAATCAAAAATAACGATCGATTCTTATCTAATACTAGAGGAATAACCTTATTGCATTCCATTTTTGAAGTTAGACTATTAATGGCAACCTCTACTGAAAACGTGGAAGAATCGACTTAAAATCAAAAATACTAAATTCTTTTATGGCAAACAACTCAAGCTTGAATCTTTTTGATTTTAAGTGTTATTGTGTTAGTGTTAGTTTTTTTTTCATCATAGGCCCTACGAGGAGGGCTTGATGAAAGTCATGATTTAAAAAATAAAACAATAAATAAACAAATAAACAGAATAAAAAACACAAATAAACAAAATAAATAGATAAATAAAACAAATAAACAAATAAAAGAAATATACAAAGTAATCCTGCATGGCCCACGCAACACCTGTCTGGCTGCGCCGTAGACTTGTTCTCGTCTTATTATTACCCCACTTCTTGAATGGAGAGGTCGTTTACTACGGCCTCGACAGCGTTTCTCTCCACAGGTTATCGGTAGCACTTAATTCGTGCATAAGATACATTTACGACCTGGGCCATATGGATCATGTTTCTGAGAAAGTAGTAGGGGTACTAGGCTTCACCTTCCTAACTATCTAAAGGTTAGGTACCTGAGGTTTGTCCATAGGGTCCTTATATCGAGGTCTCCCTCCTACCTGGCGGAACTACTTACCCCTGGTCCTTCAATAAGATCAAGAGCACTGGTATGCCCGCGACATCAGACTGCCCTCAGTTCGAGGTCATTTGAGATCACAGCCCCACGACTGTGGAACTCAATGCCCTCCACCCTAAGACAACCATCCTCTGCTGCCCGCTTTTTGCGTGGACTCACTGAAGCTTTATCATGCTAATGCTATAGCCTCTAACTTATATTTTATATTGTGTAACTTATATTTTGTAATATATATTTTGTATTTCTATTTTGTATTTTATATTTTGTATTTTTTTATGTTTTGTTCTGTTTCTTGTATTTTTGTATCTAATTTATATTTCATTTTTCTTTATATTGTTAATCTCTATATTTGTCAGTTTCTTTTTTTTTTTTTTTGATTGTACACAAGGGTCTACTCTGACCTATGTACATAACATCATGAATAAATAAAAAATAAATAAATAAAAATCCTGCCGAGTATATGTCAGAAATCAAGTCCAGGCATGATCGTCGTCCAAAAACTCGCGAATCCGATAGTATGCCTTTTTTAGTAGTGTGCGCTTAATGGAGGATTTAAATTTATTTAGAGCTAAACTAGCAATTTCCTCCGGAATTTTGTTGTAAAAGCGCGCACCTTGACCCATGAATGAAGCGTTTACCTTTTATAAACGAAACTTCGGGATGGCGAGTTTATTCTTGAATCTAGTATTGAATTCATGCCTGTCACTATTCTTTGGGAACTCAGTAATATTCTTCTGCACATATATTAAGCATTCGTAAATGTATTAGGATGCCACCGTCAGAAGTCGATTCTTCCACGTTTTCAGTAGAGGCCGCCATTAATAGTCAAAACATCAAAAATGGAATGCAATAAGGTTATTCCTCTAGTATTAGATAATAATCGATCGTTATTTTTGATTTTAAGCCGCCTCCTCCATGTCTTCAGCAATGGTTACCAATAATAATCGAAGCGTCAAAAATCTAATGTAGAATTGTTATTCCTCAAGTATTGATTGAGAATCGATCGCTATTTTTGATTTTTAAAAAATTTTATTTTTTTAAAATATTTTAAAATATTTTCTAAATTTTTTTAAAATATTTTTTAATTTTTTTAAAATATTTTTAAAATATTTTTTAATCGTGAAATTGTCGGATAATATGCTGGATGACGAGGATCTTCTGATTTATTGCCACCAATGAAATGGTCACTGCATATTCTTGAGTTACTTGTAGGTAGCCATGGAGTACCATCCAAACTAAAAAATTAATAAAAATGTATAATAATAAATACAGATTTATTTTCCAAATAAATCAACTTACTTGATACGATTTACTTGAATTATTAGAGAGGGCTATTTTAATTTCAGTGATTTCTAAGAGATCCAATTTAAGGCCTTTTCTTTCGAAACGAATGGGGATAGGGTTATTATTATAGGTTGAATGGTTGGATTGATGTAAGTGAATTGCGAAGGCTGAGGTCTACCTAGCTCGCATCTTACTCAAGTTTTATTATTATATTAAAATGTTTCACCTAGAACCAACAAATAACTCGTTAAAAATTTTTAATATAAGAGTTCACATTGCCAATAGAAGTAGACTTAGGTATTTTATATTCAATTTGGGGAAAGCCAAATTGGTTTAAAGTAACTTAAAATTTTTAAACTATATAATCTGCCCGATCTTCTTCGAAACTAATATAATACGCCCTTGCTTTATTATTTTATTACAATTTTCTGATTCATTCGCCCGACCTTTTCTCTTACGAGATGCATGCAAGGTAGGTATTATATTAAGTCACTATTAATAACATCAGTAAAAAGAGAAAAATAAAAATAATTTTTATAAAAAAAAAATAAAACCGACTTGAAAAAATATAAAAAAAAATAATAAAACTCAAAAATAAAATAAAATAAAAAAGATATAAAATAATAATCCAATTTAGTTACAACTAAACGACGAAATATCTACATAAAATCACTTTTTGAAGTCGGTGCCAAACAAACAATATAAGCGAGCGTACCTCCCAAAACGTATCAAGTAAGATCCGTCGAGTTAGATTCATAAAATGTATGTTTGGCACCGACTTGAAAAAGTAATTTCATGTTGATATTTCGTCGTTTAGTTGTAACTAAATTAGATTATTATTTTATAGCTTTAACTGTATTTTATTTTATTTTTGAGTTTTATTATTTTATTTGTTACATTTAATTTTTCTAAAGTCGCTTTTAATTTTTTTATAAAAATCATTTTTCTCTAACTCCTAATAACCGGAAATATATCGAAATCTAAAACTCACTTTTTTTTTTTTTTTTTATTTTTTTGTTATAATGATTGAGGAGAAGGAGTTACACCGCAAAAGGTGCAACCCTCAAAGGCCTGGGCTGGCCCTCTCCACGTCAGAAGAAGAAGAAAAGAATTCTTATTGGTAGGCAACGAAGGTATCTCGTGGATTACGTGGATATTTGGTTTGTTTCATTTTATGCGAAACCCACTTCGCAATTTTACCCAATTTTTTATTATTATCTAAAAATGTTTCACCCAGAACCACCACCTATCTCCTTAAAAGTTATCAAAAAAAGAAACACTTTTTTCATGCATGATTACAATACTTGACCATACTGGTAAAGTAAAAATGTTTAAAAAAAAAATAATTTACAACTTAAATATTTCAATTTTTGACTAATGTATTTTTTATTTTAAAGATTTAACAATAATTAAGATTGATCAAGAAAAGTTGTCTCTTCATCTTCCAATTCGGCGACCACCATTCCTGGTCCTAGAATCAAATGATCGATCAGCTGAGAGCACGCATTACAAGCCATTCGTAATTTCTCTTCAATTGCTGCTCGATTAGGCTGGGCGTATATTCTTGATTCCTGCAATTCCAATTTGAGTCGAGATAACTCCGCATTGGCCATTTGTAATTCTTCATCTTTACTCTTAAGAGCTGCTTTTAATATAGATTGTGCCTGTTAGTGAATTTCCATTTGCGCTTCAAATTCACGAATTGTGTCTCTCAGCTGAATTCGAGCCTGTTGAGCCAAGTTTGCTTCTTTAGTTTGCTTATCGGTTAGTAGGATTAAATATTCAGCTGGCTTACGGACATAAGAGCAAACGTGGTTACGGGAGGATAAAAAAGGGTGTCATTTGTGGGAAACTCATTATAATTCTTCATCTTTACTCTTAAGAGCTGCTTTTAATATAGATTGTGCCTGTTAGTGAATTTCCATTTGCGCTTCAAATTCACGAATTGTGTCTCTCAGCTGAATTCGAGCCTGTTGAGCCAAGTTTGCTTCTTTAGTTTGCTTATCGGTTAGTAGGATTAAATATTCAGCTGGCTTACGGACTTAAGAGCAAACGTGGTTACGGGAGGATAAAAAAGGGTCTCATTTGTGGGAAACTCATTATAATTCTTCATCTTTACTCTTAAGAGCTGCTTTTAATATAGATTGTGCCTGTTAGTGAATTTCCATTTGCGCTTCAAATTCACGAATTGTGTCTCTCAGCTGAATTTGAGCCTGTTGAGCCACGTTTGCTTATCGGTTAGTAGGATTAAATATTCAGCTGGCTTACGGACATAAGAGCAAACGTGGTTACGGGAGGATAAAAAAGGGTGTCATTTGAGGGAAACTCATTATAATTCTTCACCTTTACTCTTAAGAGCTGCTTTTAATATAGATTGTGCCTGTTAGTGAATTTCCATTTGCTCTTCAAATTCACGAATTGTGTCTATCAGCCGAATTCGAGCCTGTTGAGCCACGTTTGCTTCTTTAGTTTCCTTATCGGTTAGTAGGATTAAATATTCAGCTGGCTTACGAACATAAGAGCAAACGTGGTTACGGGAGGATAAAAAAGGGTGTTATTTGTGGGTAACTCATTTTAATTCTTCATCTTTACTCTTAAGAGCTGCTTTTAATATAGATTGTGCCTGTTAGTGAATTTCCATTTGCGCTTCAAATTCACGAATTGTCTCTCAGCTGAATTCGAGCCTGTTGAGCCAAGTTTGCTTCTTTAGTTTGCTGTATTAATGTTGTTTTAATTTGTTCTACTTTTTTTAAAACTTTCCAATAATTTCTTTTAATAATATTTTAACTTCGTATGTGACATTTTCTTGATCTAATTGTTTCATTTCTATTGAAAGTTTTTGATGCTAGAAAAAATAAAAAAATGAAATTAAAACATAATATTCAATAATTAGGGGTACAAAATGAGGCACTATATTAAGAAATACATACTCTATGATACAAATCGATAACTCGATTTTTAATGTATGGGTCGGTTTGTTCGTCCATTATTTTGTCTTGCAATATTATATTGAATAATATTTTTTTCTTCTTCAATCTAAAAATATCAAAAAATGATTATATACAATTCGAAATAATAAGTATTTATAAAAATAAAAAAATCGAATTTTCAAAATACATACTTGTTCTAATTCGTCGCTTATTTCGCTTATGCGAAATTCATTGCTTTCATAGTACAGGTATTCGTCTTCTGAACTTTGCTAAAAGAAAAGAAAAAATAATTAATTACCTATTTATTTTCAATGAGCCATAAATCAATAATTTATTATAATAAAGTAACCGAAATTTAAAAAAATTTTAAATTCTTGGTCGGTTTCCCATATATATATATATATATATTTGTGAAATCTACCTAGAATTTTATATTTTTTAAATTTTATGGGTGAGGTTGAGTATCGTACACGGGTCTAGGCTTTCAAGGGGTAGAATTTTCATTTTCGACCCCTCCTCCCCATTTTGGGTTGTTAGATTTTGCATTTCTAGCCTTCTGTGGACCCACAGAATATGTATATAAAATTTGGTTCAGTTTGGTCCAAAGGGCTAGAATTTTTGTTTTTTGCCCCCCCCCCCCCCCCCAGAACCACTTACCATAGTATCTGATAAATTGATTATGTCCTCATGACTGCTTTCTAATGATGATATATTTTCATAGATTTCAATTCTTTTCAAAAAATCATCATCACTGTGTTCTTCTTCATTCAAAATTTTAAATTTAAATTTTCAGAATTTTCATTTTCCTTTTCTATAATTTTAATTTCAAATTTTTTATTCTGAAAAAATCAAATTCATATACTTTATTTACATTTAGATATGTATTAATGTAATTTAAAATATATACGGTACAATATAGTTATATTAGAAAAAATAAAGTTGAATATTATTTTTAATATGAAACAATTGTCCTCAACAAGGCATGAATTTTTATTATTTCATGCATTTTAGAGAATTTACCTGCTTATATTTTTAATGAAAATTATTTTATTTTACATACCTAATTAATATTTTAAATAAAATAGGCATCTTTTTAGGGATTATCATTATTAGTGTACCTAATTTATTTCAAGAAAAAATAAATAATCATTTTCATGTCATTTACCAGAAATTTTTTGAAACAAATTTTGTTCCCTCAAATTTTTTTTATAAAATAATTTTAAAATTTAACTTAGTCACTTTTTTATATTTTTAGCCAAAATCTCTATAATTTCTCTCTGATTTTATAATTATTGGTTTAATAGTCAAGCAGAGCAATTGCTAACATATATAGGTACTACAGACATTTTCTTAAAAGGACTTTTTAAATTTTTAAAAATTAAAGATATATAAAAATTTCAGTTTTAAAATTTTTTAATAAAAATGAGGTTTGTGATTAAAAATACTTTAAACTGTAATTTGGGAAAGATATTATCTAGTTAATATGAATAATTCAATAACGATTTGAAAAAGATACCAGCCAAAATGTCTTGGAGTGAAACTTGATAAGAAATTTTAATTTATTTTCTATTATTCCTTCTTCAGTGAATTTATCCAACTTTTACCTACTTTGTAAATCAAATTTCTTCTTTTATTAATAGCTATTAACAGGGGTGTAGTGGAGGGTATACGTCGGTATACGGCGTATACCCTATGATTTGATCTGAACAAAGAGACTGTCCTATTTGAAAATTATAATAAAAAACATTTTATTTAATCCATATATATATATAAAGCGAAATACCATTCACTCACTCACACAACACGAAATCTCCTAAACTACTAGACCTAGGGGCTTGAAATTTAGAATATTGGTACTTTATACGCCATAGATGTCAGCTAAGAAGGGATTTTACGAAAATCCACCTAGATCTGTGATTGGCTGATTCTGTTGCCATGTTTTTGTTTACTTAAATTCTGTTTTTTTTTTAATGATGAAATTATATAAAAATTAAAAACATGAAGAATAACCATTCTACATTGGATTTTTGATTTTTCGGCAATTATTGGTAACCATTGATAAAGACATGGAGGTATGGAGTCAAAAAATGAAAATTCTAGCCCTTTGGACCAAACTAATGAATTCTATAACCTTTTTGTCTCTCCTATGACCAAGTAAGGCGTATGTTTTTTACAAATGTTAAAAAAAATATGAGAAAATAAAATTAAAATTAGGATTAAAGACTGTTTACCATTTGTTTTTGTGCTATATTTTAAATGTTCTATCAGTTTCAATTTATAGAACTTTGATCGTCTTATAAATATTTAAATATGAAAATTCTCTAAACTTATGACAATAAAAAAAAAAAATACTTTATGATCTAGTAAATTTTTCCGAACTACTAAATATATTAATTATTCTGATTACTTTCTTCAAATAGCTATTATTCCCCCCATGGTGTAATTATCTTTAGTTTAGGAAACATGGTCATGAAACGGATAACTGTAAAATTTGTTCCGAATCCTGATAAAGGGTTCTCTATTTCGGCGTCCAAAATATCCCTCCGCGTTTCAAATAGATTTTGTAATTTTCAAAATTTGAGAGAAGGGGATTTGGGTTGCCAAATCATCCCGTGATTTTACGTTGTCGCGATGATAGAAGCCTGTCTTTGGAGCTTGAATTTTTTGACGACTGGGGCGAAAATAAAATTCACAAAATATCATGTTTAAATAAATTTTAAAAAGGCCTATTTAATAAAACTATACTTGATGAGGTGCGCGAAATTTTTGTTTATCAGCACTTTATGATTGGCAAAATGTCCTATTTTTTTTCTTTGACTTTGACGATTGGACGAACTGTAGAGATCAACAAACTCTGCCTACATATTAAATTTCAATAATACTTTTAAGTTTAGGGGTACAGAGGCAATGAATTCTCATCAAAGTATTCCGATTTAGACTTTTGAGTTATGGAACCCTAATAGTAACAAAATTAAATGGTCGATGTCACATTATTATATAATTACCTCATTATCTCTCCTCTCTTTCTTTTTACATAAACATTGGCCTGAAATATTAAAAATTATTAGTAAAATCAATTAGAAATTAATAATTTATTAATTTAATGTAAATTCATACCCATTTTCCTCTTTTTTTTGAATATTTTGATAAAAATATTATCTGCTCGTTTTTTTTCTAGTTCTATATTTTGTAGCCTTAGAACTGTGGCAACATACTTATTGCTGGAATTAATTATATAGACTTCGAGTAAATATGCCGTTGCTAGGATTCGATACAAGAGTGGGCTAGAGATATCATCACATACTATTAAAGGGCATTTGTGCCTGTATCTGTTTATTTATATATATATATATATATATATATATATTCCGTCCCCCCAGGCTTGTCTGTATGTCTGTCCCCCTAGAAATATTCAATCAAATAACTCCTAAACTTTTGTCTCTGCGACAAATTCCATTAGATTCAAAATTGTAGAGAATGTAATTTTTGATATTTTTGTTTAAAAAATTTGGAAAATAACCACCCAAATTGAGGTGGGTCAAAAATGAAAATTCTAGTTGAAAATTCATGTTGAAAAAAATTTTTTCCAAAACTTTTTATTTAGAGGACATAATAAATTGCATATTTGCACTTCAACATAAAAATTCTTGATTAATATTTCCTTAAATACATATGTACTTAGATTGTTCCTTTCTAAATTTGAGAGGAAGCAACATTTTTTGTTCTTTTTAAAAAAATTTTACCAATGAAAAAGGGAGAAATTCAATCGCAAGATTCTAAAGGTCTTAGCACAGACTCTTTCCTGTGCCTACTGGTTAGCACTAAGAGACGAAATAATGTTTATATCTTATTATCTTGACTTGACCCGAAATATATACCTATTGATTCTTGCTCATAAGCAATATATCTTTACTTTACCATACAGGGTATGGTCAAGTATTGTAATCGTGCATGAAAAAAAGCGGGTTTTTTTTCCTTCTTTTTTTCGAAATATCTCAAAAACGGCTGAAAGTATTGAGCAAAACCATGGCATTTCCTTCTAAAAAAGCTCTAATAAGTGAACATCGAAAAAATTATATTTTTTGAGAAAATAATTGTTTTGTCAAAATGTCTGTTAGTCTGTCTGTTAGTTAGTCTGTGCGTTACCAAATATTTGTGGACGAGCTAGCTCAAAAACTAGTGTGAATAACGAAACCAAATTTCACACTTAGTTTTGGTCCATAGAGATTAAGAGCTGATTAGATTTTGGTGCATATCGAGGGGGTGGAGGGGGGTTAAAAATTAAAAATCTAGCCTATTTGAGCAAACTCAACCAAATTTTGTAAACATAATCAGTGGGACCCCAGAAGTCATAAACATGCAAAAACTAACCCCCCCTTCCCTACATGAATATAAATAATTTTATTAAAATTGGATGTTGATGAAGGCAGTCCACAGTGGTTGTAAAAAAATAAGACTATAATGGTTTTATTATCTTACATTTATTCGTTAAACCGACGTTGATTTGAACTACTTTCATTGACTTTTCGTTACCCTGAAGAAGGAGAGAATAAATCTCCGAAACGTCGGTTTAACGAATAAATGTAAGATAATAAATCCATTATAGTCTCATTTTTTTTACAACCACTGTGGACTGCCTTCATCAACATCCAATTTCATATTTATACCAGTCCGTCTCCTAAAGGAAAACGCTATCAATTTTATTAAATATTAAATATAAACGAATTAGGAGACCCCATACTCAGGTCAGAATTCGAGACAGCTTTGAAGGAACTAAAAAATAATAGAGCACCCGGAATAGACAATATACAAGCTGAAATCCTAAAGAACTCTGAGAAAAGGCACGTGACAAACTTTTTGAACTAATTAGCAAAATCTATAAATTGGGAATCATCCCAAAAGATTTCGAAAAGAACAAAATAGTCACACTTCCCAAAAAGACAGGCGCGGATAAATGTGAAAATTTCAGGACCATTAGCCTAACCTCACATGCCTCCAAAATCCTAACCAAAATAATCCAGAGAAGAATAGAACAAAGAGTTGAAGAAAATCTGGGGGAAGACCAGTTCGGCTTTAGAAGAAACAGAGGCACCCGAGAAGCAATTCTCTCTTAGACTAATAATAGAAAGGGCTTTTATCAGGGAAGAATCTGTCTACATCGGATTCATAGACCTAGAAAAAGCATTCGATAACGTCAATTGGGAAATTATGTTTAAAATATTAAAACAGGCGGGAATAAAATTCAGAGAGAGAAGACTAATCTACAATCTATATCAAAACCAGACGGCAATTATAAATATTGGTGATGAACACAGAGAAGCCAAAATAAAAAAAGGTGTAAGACAAGGATGTGTGCTGTCACCCATGATTTTCAACTTATACATAGAAGAAGCGATTAAAGAATTCAAAGACAAAATTGATACAGGTATAGAAATCCAAGGTCAAAAGATCGCTATGTTAAGATTTGCCGATGACATTGCCCTTCTAGGAAGCAATAAAAAAGAATTAGAGGACGCCTTGAATGGAATTAACCAAATCCTAATAGAAGAAATCAAAATGAAAAATAAACAAGAATAAAACCAAGGTCCTAGTATGTACAAA
The DNA here is from genome assembly GCA_024734495.1 of Forficula auricularia. Taxonomy (NCBI): domain Eukaryota; kingdom Metazoa; phylum Arthropoda; class Insecta; order Dermaptera; family Forficulidae; genus Forficula; species Forficula auricularia. The sequence goes on along the minus strand of JALMQS010000099.1, from coordinate 14,768,644 downwards.
AAAAGAACAAACGAGACAGGAATGCATCAAAATTAACCAAGAAAACCTAGAAGGAGTTAAGGAATTCCGCTACCTAGGAAGTAAAATAACATGGGATGGGAGGAGCAAAAACGAAATTAAATCAAGAATTGCCCAAGCAAAAATGGGGTTTAATTCAAAACAAAAACTACTATGCTCCTCCTCAATCAGCTTAGCAAACAGGAAGTTGCTATTGAAGACATATGTATGGAGCATAGCCATGTACGGGTGTGAAACCTGGACAATTGGAAAAGCGGAGAGAAAGAGATTGGAGGCTTTCGAAATGTGGTGCTACAGAAGAATGATGAATATCAAATGGATGGATAAAATTACAAATGAAGAAGTTCTTGGAAGAATCGGAGAAAGAAGAACCTTGTGGAAGAGTCTGAAGAAGAGAAGAGGTCAGATGATGGGGTACACACTGAGACATGGGGGACTGCTTAGGGATATCTTGGAGGGGGAGGTGGGAAAGAAAAGGGGAAGGGAAGAACCAGATTAGAATATTTCAACCAAATAATTGGGGATATGGGATGCCAGACATTTAGAGAGGTCAAACAGCTGGCGGGGGACAGAGTCGAGTGGAGACGGATTGTTGCATCAAACCAGTCTTAGGACTGTATACTCAATGATGATGATTAAATATAAGTGAGGGGCCAGGGTTGTATGGTAAAGTCAAGTGGATGGCCACATCAGAACACGTCAGCTTATTTTATTTGTGAAAGCCACCTATTAATCCATTTTTAATTTTAATAAATAGTTTTCACCTTGAACCTAAACCATTTTCCATAAGTAAAATTGGTTCTTTTCTTTAAAAAATTCAATTTTATATAGTCGACTGTGGTCAGAGTTGTGTATGAAAGTCAAAAAATAGAATGAGACATTAAAGATATGACATACCTTTATTTTATTATTCTCGTACGAGTACGTTGAGACATATGTCATATCGCTTGATAAGCTTCAAAAAAGTCCTCCAAGAAAATTCAGGGCTTTGCATATGGAAGAAGCGTTGAACGGCTATGGGCGAAAGGACGACACAGCAGGAAAACGCGCAAGTCACCGATACACCATTGGGTAGAGGTCGCTGCAAATCAAGCAGATGGCGCTGTTGCAGTGCCTGCGCAAAGCGGAGACCAGCCTCTCATTTGAGTCCCGGTAGGTAGTGGAGAGAAGGTGCGTTTTGAATTCGTGGTCAAAGGAGGAAGTGAGAGCGGTTATCCGCTATGAATTGGCACGTGGAGTATCAGGAACAGAAATTCATAACCGCCTCGTGGAAGTCTATGGGCCAGGTGTGATGTCGAAGCAAATGGTGCGGAGATGGTGTCGCACATTCAGTGGTGGACGTCAGCAAGTGGAGGACATGCCGAGAGCTGGACGGACGCGCACGGCCACTACAGATGCAAATGTCAGGAAGGTGGATGACATGATTAGAGCGAACCGGCGTATCACCATCGATGAAGTAGCGGAATGAACTTGGAATCTCACATGAGCGAGCTCAAAACATCATCCACGACATTCTTCGATACAGAAAAGTGTCAGCACGATGGGTGCCCCGACAATTGACCTCTGACACACAAGGAACAACGCATGGGGGTCAGCCTGGAACATCTCGTGCGTTACCATGAAGATGGCAATGACTTTCTGTTTCGGATTGTGACGGGGGACAAAACGTGGGTCCACCATTTTCACGCCAGAATCGAAGGCCGCATCTATGGAGTGGAAACATCCGTCATCACCTGTCCGAAAGAAGTTCAAGACAACTCCCTTTGCAGGTAAAGTGCTCCTCACAGTTTTCTGGGACGCCCAAGGAGTTTTGTTGCTGGACTTTTTGGAGGTTGGAACCATCAATGCTACGCGCTACTGTGACACCCTGTCGAAATTGAAAGAGGCGATTCGGAAAAAGCGGCCTGGCCTTCTCACATCTGGCGTTCTGCTGTTGGATGACAATGCCAGACCACATTCGGCGAGGGCAACGCAAAACCATATTGCAACTCTTGGTTGGGAGCGCCTACACCATCCGCCATACAGTCCTGATCTCGCACCAAGCGACTTCCATCTGTTTCCGGCTTTGAAGACAAATCTCGGGGGAAGGCGCTTTGGAAGCAATACGGAAGTGAAACAAGCCGTTCAACGCTTCTTCCGTATGCAAAGCCCTGATTTTTTCCTGGAGGGCTTTTTGAAGCTTATCAAGCGATATGACAAATGTCTCAATGTACTTGGTACCTATGTGGAAAAATAAAGGTTTGTTATATCTTTAATGTCTCATTCTATTTTTGACTTTCATACACAACTCTGACCACAGTCGACAGGGGAAACTTATTTTTCAACTTCCCCTCGTATATCCATATGAAATATGATCTCAAAGTATTTAATACCTATTACCTATTGATTTTAATAAAAATAATTTTTGGAACGAAGTGAACTTATGGGACGCCTCGGGGTGGACACTCAGTCTGTGAAAAGTAGTCTCCGCAACGTTAAATAAAAGCAAGCGAGCCATCAGGCTGCAAGCAAGCGCATCCACTGCAGCCGCTCTTGGGGCGGGGCCTATCGGCTTGCGCTCTGTTGTCGGGAATCGATGCTGTTCGATGTCGAATCTTTCGATTCAGCAGGTGCTATTTCATTACCTCCTCTACCTCTCTGCTTCTACTTACGATGAAGTAATCCTCTTTAAAAATTTTATTAATTTAATAGACAGAATAATAGAATTCAATAAAATGGCATCGAATTCAGAGACAGAACATCAGAACATTTCGTTATTCAGCAAAAATACAAAAGGGTGCTTACTGGACGAATAAATAAAAGAAGAAAAGTTAAAGAAGGGAATATTGCAATAATTTACTTAATTTATTTATTATATTTCCAGCTAATAGAAGAAAATAATCAATTAAAAAAATCTAGCTAAAAGGTAAGCGTTATATATTAATCGTAAGTGTAAGTGTAAAATCCCTCGTGAATCCTTCTAATTGATTTCATAACTAACTCCTATAACTTATTTATTTATTTAATTAATTGAATTTTATTATTTATTTATTCTATTTAAGGAAATAAAAATTAAAGAAGAAGAAAAATTCTTGAATTGATTTCCAACGAGGATTTGATGAATTATTATTAAAATATCTAAGATTATTTATTTATTTATTATTAGAGTATCTATTAGTTAGATATTTATATAATATACTGAGTAAAACATTGTATAAACTCATATACTGTTTTTTCTCAAATCTAAAAAATATTTCCAAACAAGTTTGTTCAGTACCCACCCTCCATCCCCTCTCCTCGATTAGCACTCATGGATTTAATTTTAACATTTTTTTATTTTATTTTCGAAGGAGAAATACGAAAAAAGTCGAGTACCAAAAAAGGTATCGGAGCGTGAAAAAAAATTAAGGTACGGTATATAGTCATATATATATATTATATAGTATTATAATATTTTGCATGTAATTTAAATACGACTGTAAAGTTAGTAGAGATCGACTGAGAAATTAATGATTTTATAATCAATTGCAGTTCGGAGAAAAATATAAAAGGAGAACAAGTACATGTCAGTATATCGACAAAGAATAAAAGAAAAAAATAAAAGATCCAAGGTATGGCATGAAAATTATATACATTTTTGACAAGCCTTAAGTTGTTACCATTAATAACTGTAATTAATCTTAGTACCTACTACTATCGATGCTTGTGCTTCTTCGTGGAGATATTTGGCAAAAATCGAATCACAAATATATATATCTTATTTTAGTTACCATAAAGCTATAGTTTCTATGATAGAACATAATTAGGCTTAATTATTATTATTCATATAAATACCTGTTTCTTTTTGTATATTATTATTATTATATATTATATATTTTTATAAATCATTGTAAATAAAATAAAGGTGTTAAGATAATTTTGTAAAAGTAGTTTCTTTTGCTTTTTATCGATAAAAAATCATAATAAAAATGTATACCCGAATAATTATTTTCTTTATACCTAGAATAGAACTTAAAATTAATATTTTTATAATAAGGAACTTCGTTCCTATCCGGTGTCCTACGACACAGATCGACTTTTTTTTATTAATTTTTATCCCTAATAATAATAAATATATAATATTATATAAAACAATTTATTTTTATCCTACTATAAAATAAAATAACAAACTAATTTGAAAAATATAAAATTCGGTTGATTAAAAAAATTGCATTTTGTCCAATAATGCACAAATGATCAGGCACATTTCTTAGTTAAATTCTTGTTTATTAGGAAAAATAACTTAAAATAATATAATAAGTATCTTCAATCAATAGTTAGTAAAAAAAGGTGTCTACTTTTAATTAACAAAAAAATAAATATTCAAATAACTTTTAAGTTTGTTTTTTATTAAAATTAAGTAATTTCAATACATAGAAAATAATTTATTTGAAAACATTTTAATATATAAAATATTACAAAATTATAATTTTTCTTTTTTCTTTTTGTAAATTTGTGGAATATGGTCGAATCGAGTTGTCCATCTGAAAAAAAAGATTGAAAATAATACATTTTATAAAATTTGGAAATAGAGAATATCTTATATGAAGAATTAGAATTACTATCATACAATATTAATTTATTTAATTATATATTCTAATAATTTCATGTATTTCTTTTCCAGATCACTTGCTGATTTAATTTCCTGATGGTTACTGTTCATCTTCAAGAAAACTTTTGAATATGATATGTATAAGTATAAATAATCGAATTGATATATGTTTGAATAATAATTGATGTGTATGTATAAAAAATAATTGAATAAATGATATTTTTTAAAAGAATGTTGTTATTTCGAGATATTTATATTTTTACAAATAATTATATTTACGTATATATTTTGACAAATTCATGAGGGTATTGTACTCCATTGACTGGGGTATTATAAACATGAAAAGTAGACATCTATGCCTAAGTAAAACTGGCATTAATATTTTTTTTCAAAATTGAACTTAGGTCACTTTCAAAATAAACGGCTCATATTGGTCGATTCATTTAAGAAATAGAATAATTTATATTAATATAACTCCCATTTTAAATTCCCAATGTGAGAAAACTAATTAATGTCAATAAATTCAATTCTAAGTTATCTCTAGTCTGATCCTTGCGTAGAAAACTACGCAGATCCGATTTTGATTTCATTTTTTTATTTATATCGCTTAACTTAGGCTCATAAAACTTCATGACTTTTATTTTTTTATCATATTGATTAAAAATTAACTTTTAATTATTTTAAATTTCCATCTGGAGTTAATTTATTTAATAACTTACTTTGTCTACCCTGGATGCGTAGATTTCTACGCATATGGAATTACAGTGTATTTTCTCGTTCGTTCTGCATAGACAATTTTTATTTCGAATGAAGATTGTTATTGAATATTGTTTTGAACTAACAATAGGTATATATTATAAAATAAAGACTAGTAGACTAGTAGACTAAAAATACAAACGATCAGAAGACAGATAAATCTTTAAAAAAAATAATAAAATTATACATAGTCCAGGGAAATTACGATTTTAACAGGAAATAATTCCCGGTAAGGATTTTATTGCTGGAATACCTTTATTGGTACTCTAATATTACTACCCTAAGTTTTCCCCCAAATTTGTGTTTTAGAAATTGTTCTACGTGGCTCAATATGAGAAAATTTTGGAGTTTTTCAGTTTTCCTTAAATAACTTTAAAACGGCCTATCAAATCAAAAAGATATAAATTTAATAAATTAAAGGTCTTTAAATTACGCGTAAGATGATAAAATTTTTATCTATTTAGGTTGAGTAGAACCGGTACTAGAGACTGTCAAAAAACAGCTCTCGGGATCACTTTTGAATATCCATAAACTCGTACTTTTTTCGTTTTTTTTCCCAATTTGACCATGAAGGAGCACTTTTTCGACGAATACAAGTCTATACATTTTTAAACTAGATTAAATTTTCTACAATTTAAATAAAGTTTCATCTTAATTAGATAATGGTAACATGAGGTTGAAATTTTGAAAAAAATGCATTTTTGCAAAAATCGCAGTTTTTCCTTCATAAAATGAAAACCACTCATCCTATAAACTTGATTTCTGTCTCATTCTCTATGAAATTTTGTTGACTTGAACGTTTACTTGGACTACTTTTTTGTTAAAATTCTTAAATTTATAGATATCCACCATTTTCCATGACAGGAAATGATCCATTGTTTCAAAAAATCGCAGTTTTTCCTTCATAAAATAAAAACCACGCATCCTTAGGAAGTTTTATTTACTTGAACATTTACTTGGACCACATTTTTAATACAATTCTTAGATTTATAGATATCCTACATTTTTGGGACAATATGATCCGAATTCTCAAAAGCGTTATGGAAAATTCTGGATATCTATAAATCTAAGCGTTTTATCAAAAAAGTAGTCCAAGTAAACGTTCAAGTAAACAAAATTTACTAGAGAATGAGATAGAAATCAAGTTTCTTTGATCAGTGGCTTTCATATTATGAAGAAAAAACTGCTATTTTTTGCAAACAATTGAATTTTTTCAAAACTTTAACCTCATGTTACCATTATCCAATTAATATGAAACTTTATTTAAATTGTAGCAAATTTAATCTATTTTAAAAATATATAGACTTGTCTTTGTCGAAAACGTGCTCTTTCATGCTCAAGTTGGGAAAAAATCGATAAAAGTACGAGTTTTATGGATAATTCAAAAGTGATCCCGAGGGCTGTTTTGACAGTCTCTATTACCGGCCCTACTGCACATAAATAGATGAAATTTTTATTATTTTACGCGTAATTTAAAGAGCTTTAATTTATCTAATAGATATTTTTTTGATTTGATGAGCCGTTTTAGAGTTATTCAAGAACAACTGAAAAAACTCTTAAATTTTCTCATTTTGTGGCGCGAAGAAAAATTTCCACAACACAGATTTGGGTAGTAATATTCGAGTACCAATAAAGGTATTCCAACAATAAAATTTTTACCGGGAGATATTTCCTGTTTATGTAATTTATCTGGACTAATAGTTTTTATATTTGTTTTAAATAATTAAGTAGGGGAAAGAGGAGAAGTTGTTCTAAGAATTAATATTTTCTATTGAGATTTGAACCGGCTGAAGGGAAGCTATACCTGCTATTGTAATAACGAATGGGAAATTACCTGAAAGGGTACAACTGGAAAGGTACCTGAGAGAGTACAATTACCCTAATATATTCAATGTGCGAACAAGGGAAGGAATGTTTAGTTAATTTATTATAATATATAATCAAAAATTGTATTTTTATACACTTCCAATTGATTATTTAAAATATTTGAATTATTAGAGAGGGCTATTTTAATTTCAGTGATTTCTAATTTTTAAACCTTCTCTAGATATTGAAATATAGTCATCGGAGCTAAATATACATAATGAACTTTCTTTTAGTAGATTAAATTATCAACATGTTTCTTCATTATAATTTTTTTAAATGTAGAATATCTAGGGGGTTAGAGCAATATATATCCAACTTTCCACATAAATTTCACCTTTAGAGCCTAACCCTTTGAGATACACAAATTTATATAATGAGATTTATTAAAGAATATTTAATTTCAAACAGAAAAGTTTATATAAGTGAATTGTCTAAAATCAATAGTTTACGAGTTAAAAAATATTCCAATATTGTAGAGTGAATGGACTCGATGAATCAATATGAAATAATGCGTCTCTGATCGAGACACTTCCTATCGATATAATAGACCAAAAGAATTATAAATGAGAGAAAAATCGATCTTATTTTATCGATTTAATTTATCTTGAGATTCATAGTAACTTTTTAATATAAGAAAATAGCACTTTGATTAAGAATTTTGTAGTTTAAAAGAAATTGTATGAAAAGATTCAATTTCTTCACTCCGGGAGCGAATCAACTAGAAATGACAAAGAGTTTTTATTTTTTCTCATTATACATTTTTTCAAATCTATTGAAATTTCATAACTATGTGTTATTGTCATTTATCTTTTATATCAAATAATTATTATTAGGAAATTTGCATTTTAAAGGGTAGTTTATTTGAAGTCCAATTTGAAAAAACGCTAATAACTCCGTTGAAATAATTTTTAAAAATATGAAATCAATTAGATATTATAAAACAATTAATTATTAATAATTTAATTTAATTTTGAACGAAATCGGTTCAGTACTTTTTGAGAAAATCGTCAAAAACCCCGAAAACCGTCTATGAAAGGCCGTTTTAGAAACATTTTAAAATTCACCTCCATGTCACAAGTCAATGTTTCGTTTCATATAACTTTTTAAGCTTTTTTCAAACCAATCTCGTGCTTTCAAAAAACATCGTTTTTTGACGGTTCAGATGGTTTTTGTAATTATACATAATGAACTTTCTTTTAGTAGATTAAATTATCAACATGTTTCTTCATTAGAATTTTCTATATGTAGAATACCTAGTGGGTTAGAGGTATAAATATCCAACTTACCACATAAATTTAACCTATACAGCCTAACCCTTAGAGGTACACAAATTTATATAATGACATTTATTAAAGAAGATTTAATTTACAACAGAAAAGTTCATATAAGTAAATTGTCTAAAATCAATAGTTTACGAGTTAAAAAATATCCCAATATTGTAGAGTGAATGGTCTCGATGAATCAATATGAAATAATGCGTCTCTGATCGAGACCCTTGCTATCGATATAATAGACCAAAATAATTTATAAATGAGATACAAATCGATCTTCTTTTATCGATTTAATTTATCTTGAGGTTCATAGTAACTTTTTGCTATAAGAAAATAACACTTTAATTAAGAATTTTGTAGTTTAAAAGAAATTGTATGAAAAGATTAAATTTCTTGACTCCGGGAGCAAATCAACTGGTAATGACAAAGTGTTTTATATTTTTTCTCATTATACATTTTTGAAATCTATTGAAATTTCATAACTATGTGTTATTGTCATTTATCTTTTATAGCAAATAATTATTATTAAGAAATTTGCATTTTAAAGGGTACTTTATTTGAAGTCCAATTTGAAAAAACGCTAATAACTCCGTTGAAATAATTTTTTAATATATGAAATTAATTAGATATTATAAAACAATTAATTATTAATAATTTAATTCAATTTTCAACGAAATCGGTTCAGTACTTCATGAGAAAATCGTCAAAAACCCCGAAAACCGTCTATGAAAGGCCGTTTTAGAAACATTTTAAAATTCACCTCCATGTCACAAGCCAAAGTTTCGTTTCATATGACTTTTTTTGCTTTTTTCAAATCGATCTTGTGCTTTCAAAAAACATCGTTTTTTGAAGGTTCAGATGGTTTTTGACATTTTTCTCGAAAAGTACTGAATCGATTTCGTTCAAAATGGTATTAAATGATTCATAATTAATTGTTTTTTAATATCTATTGGTTTCATATTTTTTATAAATATTTTAACCGAGTTATTAGCGTTTTTTCAAATTGAACTTCAAATAAACTACTCTTTAAGATACAAATTTTCTAATAATAATTATTTGATATAATAAATAAATGAAAATAACACACAGATCTGATATTTCAATAGATTTGAATAAATATCTAATGAGAAAAAAGATAAAACTCTTGCCCATTTCTAGTTGATTCGTTTTCGGAGAGATGAAATTGAATCTTTTCATACAATTTCTTTTAAACTACATAATTCTTAATCAAAGTGCTATTTTCTTATATAATAGACATACTGTGAACCTTCAGACAGATTAAATCAATAAAATTAGATCGTTTTCTTTCTCGTTTATAATTTTTTTGGTCCATTTTATCAAGAGAAGGGTCGCACAAGAATTTTTGTTCTTAAATTATCGTGGGTATCTGAATTCAGACAGACAGACAAAATGATTTTTTTCATTTTTCTATACAGTGGGCAAAAAAAGGAAAAATTAAAATTCTTCCCTTGAATCTAATACCAGGTTAATAGAAATAAAAATCGGTTTGACTAAAGCAGCGCTTCTTAAACCAAATTTTGATTGAGAAAATGTTTAGTTACCCTCGATTACATGTATATATAGAATAAACTAACATTTTTATTAGTAAATCTTAAAGAAATGTATTATATATTTTAAAGTAAATTTTTTAAACATGTCTATTATACACGGGTGTCCACCAACCCCAAGCTTCATGAGACACCCCAGTTTCATGAAAAGCAACCCCCTCCCCCCACTTTCATTAAATGTACCCCCTCCCTGGAGATTTTATTCACTTCTAATAAAGAATTAAAAAATTTTATTAAAGAAGTCTTTTTTGCTTCGTTTTTCTCAAAAATTGTCACAAGTCAATTATTCATTTCATATAACTTTTTTAACTTTTTTTCAAAGGCATTTCGTGTTTTCAAAAAACAACGTTTTATTGACAGTTCAGACTGAACTAGTACTACTATATAATTTTCATTAAAAAAAAAAATTGCGCCCTGATGACTTCATATTCTAGACCAGATTCCCATTTTATATAAATACAGATGGCCAACTATCTCTTGAATTCCTCTTCTTCAAGAAGCTGGTCCTCTGTCTTGAGCGCGAGCGAGCACACGAATTGAATATCGACACACGATTAGGCCTCAGTTTGGCCTAAAAATCCTAATCGAGAAGGAAAATCGCGGATTAAGAACCGTCGCGTAACGAACTGAAATTATGAAGTAATCTAAAACTTGAAAACGAACGGAACAAGAAAACGCAGTCAGTCCAAAAGAAAATAGTGACAAATGTAAAAGAAAAAACATACCACTCACACAAATTACCTATGATAAGAATCATTTGAAAGATTTCTTATCGAAAAATACCAAATTCAAATCTCTCCTCCCACCTAACGCATTCCACCTAATTTCGAAACGAACTAATCTGAGAAGAGTTTGAAACGGTTTAAATTACGATGGAACTGGCTATTTACCAGCAACCCCTCAAATCGGCACACTCGCGTATCTCGGTGTTTCTAAAAAAGTAACCACGCCAATACCTACGCCAGACTTATATCTGAGTAGTTCACTGTCATTCCAACCTATATATTTTTTTATGAAAATTATGAGAGAAGGAGTTACACCAAAAAGGTGCAACCCCTAAAGGCCTAGGTTGGCCCCTCCATCGTGAAAAGAAGAAGAAAGAATTTTATGGGCTGTGCGGGGGTCGAAGGTATCTGTGGATACGGGTCTTAAATAGCTGAAGGTTATAAGTCGCGGGAAAGATGTTGGCAGGGCTCGAGTTTATATAACTCAAGATACTCGGAAACATCGGTATTTAAAAATAAAAGGCCTAAACCCCACATATAATTATAGTTGTCGAAGGCGCAGATATATATTCTCTATTGTACTTTTCAAGCAAAATATATAATACATGCTTACTGTAACTGCAGCACTGATTGCAAGAATCAAAATGTACAGCATCCTGAATAAAATAACCATTGATCTCTACCATACCATTGACGATATAGTTCATATATGCTGTCTTAGTAAATTTACAAAAACCTTTTTTTAAACAAGTACCTATAAAAGAAATAAAAGTATATTTAATTATTTCAATAAGCTGATGTGGTCATCCACATAAATTTTACTATACACTTGGCACCTTTTCTTATATTTAATACCAGCTGACGACCCCCCCCCCCCCCCTCCATGAAATGTTTAATTTTATTGCATTTGCAGTTTTTTGGGGGGCCACAATACGAAATTTAGTTGAGTTTTGTCCAAGAACCTAGATTTTTCGTTTTGATATTCACACTAGTTTTTGAGCTAGAGCGTACAGAAAAATTGGTAACGCATGTAAATAGCAAAATACATTTTGACAATACAATTATTAATATCAAGAAAAATATAATTTTTTCGATCTGTACTCATTGGGGCTTTATTGTAGACCAAAAAGCCATGACTTTGCTCAATTTTTTTTAATCAAAATAGTTTCCACCGTTTTTGAGATATTTCGAAAAACGAAGTATATAAAAAACACTGTTTTTCATGAAAGTAAAAAAATCGGGTCTAGATACAATCCCACATGATAAATGTTATTTTTCGCCACCATTGGCGCTGGAGTCGACAAGAGAGTTTAGTCCGTTTCTCTATACCGAGCACACAGGTAGAAAAGTCCCAAAATTTTAGTTTAGTGGGCAGGACCCATTACAGTTGCGTTATTTTCTAATATTTTTCAGAAAGGGCGCCAAATCCCAACTTTCACCTGGGGTCACAATGGGTCATGAACGGTCCTGGCCCCTTTTACTCCTTTACTTAAGGAAGTTCCCTAATAAATCGATTTTCTTGAAATCCTTTTAAAACTTTGAATACACATTATTAGTGTCCTTTATACGTAGAGATTTTTTTTCAATACTCCTTGTGGCACTAAATTTGTAAATATTGACCATTGAAATTTGCATATTTAACCCTCGAACCCTATCCCGATTGATGTTAAAGCGACTGTTTCCTTAAATAACAATCGTAATTTTCTTGAAATTATTTTGAAAAACTGAGAATCATTAACTGAAGATATAACAAATATTTTTCTGTTAAAATAATTGTATCAAGCGGTATTCGTTTTCTAAAAAATGTAAAAAGTTAGGTACTTGTGATGGTTTTCATTTTTTTTTCTTATGGCATGGCAAGTGAAAGATGGCGACCTGGCAACGTTGCACTAAAATCACTCAATTTTTCCATATCTAAATAACTTCTGCAGCTGGTGCATTTGAAATTTTTAGCTAATTCTGTCAACATAACTCAACTGTTCTCATCTGGAATTTCACATTGAGCTGTTTCATTAAGTGTTTTTTTTTTTTTTTTTTTTTATTCTTTGATTTTAGCGTTCTTTTAGAATTCAATGTTGCCAGATCCGAGAAACGACGCAGTGAAAATATTTTTGCCCTTCTTCGCATGCGAGAGCAAGTGAAAGAGCGAACTGCATCTGATCTCAATATTAGGGAACGTCCTTAAAGGTTGGGTGGTTTTTAATTTTATCTCAAAATCAATGTCTATAAAATAAATTTTTAGAAATCGCTCTTCTTAACAAGTACATATCCAAAGTTCTGTGATATGTATTTATTTATCTCGATTGAAATACTGTGAGGGAATTAATTTTAAAGTGCAAACATGATAAGAGAATTTCAAATAAAACAAGTTATAAGTGAAAGTTTTGTGATTAGTTGATAATTTATTCTCATTTTAAATAGTTTTATTTAAAAATTAGAGCAAATATAATAATTCTTGCCACTCTTTGCTCTCTCTGGTGGCCATCATTGGAAATATAGCAAAATATAACGCTAACTTGACTTCTTAACTCTCTTTTTATTCTCTCCTTCAATTTAGCTCACGCTAGTTATCTTTGTCTACAAATATAATATAATTGTACACTATATAAGTAGGTATTCTAATATTTTATTGTTGTTATTTTTTTATTTGTATTTTTTTTAATAATAATATCATTATTTCAGTTAAAAATGGAAAACGACGCTAAAGAATTGGTTGACTTGTACTGCCCAAGGAAATGTTCGTTTATACACGTGTTTCCTTAACAAATTCACATTTTTTTTATTAAATTTTATCTTCTAATATAATGATTGTTTCAGTTCGGCAAGTAATAGAATTATCCATGCTAAAGATCATGCCTCAATTCAAATGAACATCGCAGATGTTGATCCTGTGACTGGACGTATGACCGAAACTTCTAGAATGTACGCTATCTGTGGACCGATCAGGAGCATGGTATTTACCATTATTTAAATAAATATATATTATTTCTATATATTTTCAAAATTTTAATTTCCAAATAATTTTTCAGGGTGAATCAGATGATTGTATTTCAAGATTATCCAAAAAAGAGGGTATTTTAGCTAAGAATTTCTAAAATGTATTATTTTTTCAAATAAAATATGTTTAAAAACTAAAAATAATTCTTTACTTAATTTCTCCAAATTATAGATTTATTTTCCTTAACTCATATATTTATATTTCTTGAAAAACAGATTCAAATTCCTAAGATTTAATTTTTAAGCAACTTTGTGTTGGTTCTAGGTGAAACATTTTAAATAAGTATTTTGATTATTTATGTCCATTGATTAAATTAATAAAGTTGTAGGGAAATAAGGACAATAGCTTATGGAAAAAATTTTATTTTTTGCTAACGTTTCGTCAACTTTGTTGACTTCCTCAGGGCTCAAACAAATTAACTTCTTTGCATATTTGTCATTTTATCAATATTCATTGTTAGCAAACACATAAGGCCGACATCAAACAGATTGTTGATTGCTGTTTAATGACTGGCCTTATATGTTTGCTAACAATGAATATTGATAAAATGACAAATATGCAAAGAATTTAATTTGTTTGAGCCCTGAGGAAGTCAACAAAGTTGACGAAACGTTGGCGAAAAATGAAAATTGTTTGCATAAGCTATTGTCCTTATTTCCCTACAACAACTTTATTAATATTATTTTAAAGAGTTGATTAAACCAAAGGTGCCCTCCTCCCCCCCCCATTTTCATGAAAAGTACTCCCCTAAGTTTCATAAAAAGTAAGCCCTCCCCCTTGTAAATTATATTTTATTCACTTAAAAGAATCTGAAGTTTTGTATTTTTTTTTTTTTTTGAAGTTATTAACTTAACCATTTTTATTTTGGCATAAAATTTAATTTTGCATCAATTTTCAACCCCCCCCCTCCCTCTGTGGGCACTCCTGATTAAACTACTAGGTAGATTTCACATATGTGAGTCAACTCTTATTCCTAAGCTTTCATTGAGGGCTCAGTAAAAATCACCCGAATCCGACTCGTGTTAATTTTACTAGGCCGACTCCGGCAAAAGTAAAGCCCAGGAAAAAAAACATTTAACTTAAAAAAGGCCAAGTTCAATTAATAAAAATCTTTGGCCAAAAAAAGTAGTGAGATCTAATCTGCTGCCAAGTTCAACATCAATTTATTTTTGTTAAGGGAGAATGGTGTAGGTTCTTGGTGAAATATATTAAATAAAGAAAAGAAGTTTTTTTTGAAAAATGTTTTCTCTTTGGAACTTTTTCAAAATCATTTTTTTAAATATAAAATACTAGGTAGGTTTCACATAAATAAAAGATCGAATGCTTTGTTTAGCATGACTCAATATATATTTCGGAGTGTAAGCCCATCTTCAGGCGTTCACAAAGGACAGTAACAATATATTGAATCGTGCTAAACAAGCATTCGATCTTTTATTTATGTGAAAGCTACCTAGTATTTTACATTTAAAATTTTGAAAAAGTTCCAAAGAATACATTTTTCAAAAAATTCTTTTTACTTTATCAACTTAATTAGTTAGCTGAGAACATAGTAACTTCAATCAAAACGTATGTTTTTTCATTTTTCATGTCTATTTATATTTATTGATTTCTTATTTTTAGTTGAAATTATTTTCATGAAACTTAGCATTTACTATTACTATTATTGTTTTTTAGGGCCTCCACCTCTACCCTTTTAGCCCTGCGATTCTTCCACTTATGATCTCATGATATTTTAACTTAATTCATCACATACAAAACAATACGTAATCGCCACGTTTCAGGAAAAACATTTCAACTAAAAAATGAAATCAATAAATATAGAGAGAGATGTAAAATGAAAAGCATGCGTTTTAATTGAAGTTACTATATTCTTGACTCATTTACTAAATGAATGATGTTGAATTTGGCAGCACATTAGATCTCACTATTTTTTTTGGCAAACAGTTTTTATTAATCGAACTTATCCTTTTTTACACATGTATTTTTACTGGGACTTCACTTATTTTTGAAAGTTAGATGTGTACCTATTTATGTCCTTGGAAGCAGGGAATGTTTCGCTTTATGCGATTTCATCACGGCACCAAACTACCAACATGCTAAATTTTAGCATTCCAGAATGATTATATTTTCACTATGTTAATTTAATTGAATAATAATATATGAAAAAATATGAAAATGTGAGGTTTCACAGGAATAAAATAAAACAGTTTTTATGAAAAAACTCAATATATTTTGGGATATTCGCCAATCTTCAGGAGTTACTTACATCAAACTAACTGGTTAAGATAGTACATAAATTTATTTGAGATCGAATAAGAGGGGGGTTAGTGATGGAGGAGTGGGGAGTATTCAGAAGAACGACACACACAGGTATGCATTGATATGAATGTCATGTTTGTAATAGAGGAGGACTCTAAGGGCCGGTTGTATGTCGCAAAGTAAATGCTTTAACCACTAACAAACGATAGATGGTAAATGGAGCCACTGGGATGGCCAATCAGATGACAGGCAAAAGCATTTACTTTGCGACATACAGCCGGCCTTAGATGAATATAATAGGGAGGAATAAAGGCTTTAAAGGGAAATTCATTTTAGGTCAAGAAATGTAGTAAGTGCTTTTTACCATCTACCCTGTAAGTAGTGTGTAAAAAGCATTTACTTTGCGACACTACAACCGGCCCTTAGAGTCCTTTTTTATTCTCTTCTATTACAAACATGGCATTCATATCAATACATACCTCTGTGTGGTCGTCCTCCTGAATACTCCCCCTATTCGATCTCCAATTTTCCAATCTAAATATATGTGAGTTCTTCACGGAGTTTTGAGTTGTATTAATTATTCAATTAAAAAGTAGAAATTTGTGACTGCTTGATCATGAACCATTGTTTATATGATTTTTAAAACTTGTTTTTAATTGTATGTATGATTTATAATTTACTGACCTGATGAAGCGCCAATAAAGTTACAAGACGTTTTCGAAATGAAAATTACGACATTTTTATTTTTTAAATTCTCATCAAAAGTATATATGAATCGGTAATTTTGAAAAGGGGTCATCTCTATTTTTTTTACAAAATCATTTTTATTTATTTTTCGTCTCTTATGGCCAGATGTATGTCGGTTGGTAAACTCTTTGTCAACGGTTAAAAAGAGCTTACCAACCGACATACAACTGGCCCTCAGTATGTTCATTCATGTATTACATTTGAAAACGAGTCATTTCTAGCCACCTAAACAGCTAAGCAAGTTCAGTGTTTTCCCATTTAGTTTGAAAAGTGAGCCAACTCCAGGAGAGATAGCCCGTTTTCAAAAAAAAAAAAAAAATGGAGTTGGCCCATTTTCAAAATGACCGATTCAATTATTTTAATAAAATATGGAGAGATAACAAAACAAATTAAATAGTATTTCATTATTCGTGTCTATGATTAATAATTAAAGGAATCGTAGGGAGTTGGACATGACTTTAAATTAAATTTAAAGATTTTTATTCAAATAGGCCAATCGTTTCGTTGCTGGTTCACAACTTATTCAGTGGCTCATTTATTAAACTTATTTGTCTGGAATTTTGACTAAGAGAAAAACTTCAGACAAATAAGTTAATAAATGAGCCATTGAAGAAGTTGCGAACCAGCAACGAAACGTTTGGCCTATTTGAATAAAAAACTTTGTATTTAATTTAATGTCATGTCCAACTTCCTACGATTCCTTTAAAAATAAATAGTAAATTGTTTTTGGTAAGCTGATAAAATCATTAGTAATAAAGGGCTTAGAATTAATATCCATACTATATATAATTATTAAATATTTCAGGAGTAATTCTATATACAAAATTGGCCTAATCAACAAAAGTATCAGATTAACCAGATTCCGAAAGCTACAATATATTAATCCAACCACTCTGAATAGCTCATTTTTAGAAAAGTATAATAAAATAATTAGATAAATTAAAAAAATCCCTACTATACTATCTTGTCTCAAGCGATTTAGGAACCTGAATTCTCGTCTCATACTTTTGGAGTAATTTTTATATGAAATTGAAATTTGATTAATAAATAATTATTATTAAATAAGTGAACTAAAAAAAATTGATTAAATTCAAGGAAAAGTTAATCATCAACTTAAGTTTATCGGGGTGCTCTGCTGATCGACAGTGTAGAACACGTACTTTATTATCCAATCACTTTTTTCATTTTTAATTCAGAAGAATTATGAATCTTCAGAATTACACTGAACCACTCTATAATTTTAATTTACTTACTTGGTAGCTCTACAACCCTGGGGGGTCTCGGCTGCACGAACAATTCCTAGCCACTCGGTTTAGTCTAGCTCTGTATTTTCGAAATTTGTAATCCCGATGTCTTTTAAATCCGGGACGACTCTGTCTCTCCTACACAGTTTAGGACGGCGGAGAGGTCTTTTGTCGAAAGTTGGTCCAAAGATTCATCATCATCATCATTGAGTATACAGTCCTAAGACTGGTTTGACGCAACCACCCGTCTCCACCCGACTCTGTCCCCCGCCAGCTGTTTGACCTCTCTAAATGTCTCGCATCCCATATCCCCAATTATTTGGTTGAAATATTCTAATCTGGGTCTTCCCTTCCCCTTTTCTTTCCCACCTCCCTCCAAGATATCCCTAAGCAGTCCCCCATGTCTCAGTGTGTGCCCCTTCATCTGACCTCTTCTCTTCTTCAGACTCTTCCACAAGGTTCTTTTTCTCCGATTCTTCCAAGAACTTCTTCATTTGTAATTTTATCCATCCATTTGATATTCATCATTCTTCTGTAGAACCACATTTCGAAAGCCTATAATCTCTTTCTCTCCGCTTCTCTAATTGTCCAGGTTTCACATCCGTATATGGCTATGCTCCATACATATGTCTTCAATAGCGTCTTCCTGTTTTCTAAGCTGATTGAGGAGGAGCATAGTAGTTTTTGTTTTGAATTAAACCCCATTTTTGCTTGGACAATTCTTGATTTAATTTCGTTTTCGCTCCTCCCATCCCATGTTATTTTACTTCCTAGGTAGCGGAATTCCTTAACTCCTAGGTTTTCCAAAGATTGCTCTTGAGTATTTTTCTCTCAAATCTTAAAGAGTCTTCGTCATGTTTTGTCAATGGCCAAGCCTCGCATTCATACATTGCAACGGAACAGATTATTGTTTTATATAAAAGTATCTTGCACGGACGATTTAGCACATTTGAACTGAGAAGATTGCGGAGGGAGTAAAACCATTTCCAGGCGTATAATTTTAATTTAGTTTTTTATAAGTGAAATTTCTTTACAATTATTTTTATCACTAGTAGTACATTACATTATTCCACAATGAGATTAACAAAAATACATCAATTTTGTAATTACCAGTACTAATAATAAATTAAGTCACAATTTTCTCTTGGAATGAAAGGCGTTTTGTTTTTATTATAGGCTCATTTAAAATATAGTGAAAATACAATCAAGAAAGAATGCTGAAATTTGGCATACTAGTAAAGCTTGGCACATTAATAAAGGAAGATATTGAAAAACCGAAACTTTCCCTTCTTCGGGGTCCGAAATGAAGGGGTGAAATTTATGAAAACCGACCGAGTTTTTAACAGATATTTTATGAGAAATATCTAATCATTATTAATATAAATGTTTAAATGTAATTATTTAGATAAATTAAAGGTTAAAACTTTTTAAAAAATTAAAGATATCTGACCAAAAACATAAATGTGAAAAAGGGGCCAAGTTCGGTACAAACGGCTTCGCCGACAAAAGAGTTGAGATCTAAACTGGTACCAAGTTCCATAGCAGTTGCTTAAATCATAGCTATAGGAATGTACAACGTTCTTCAGTTGATTTAATAGAAAATTTGTTACGTTCTTTGAAATTGAATTTATAACTTGGCAAGTTTTATATCCAACTAAATTGTTTGTAATATAAAATAGAACAACTAGCAAAGCTAAATTGTAAGCTTGTGATATATAAATATCATCACATTAAACGTAAGTTTTTGACTATTATAACTTGGCCATTTATACATTTAATATCAAAGAACGTAACAAATTCTCTTTTAAATCAATTGAAAAACGTTGTACATTCCTATAGCTATGATTTAAGCAACTGCTATGGAACTTGGTACCCGTTCAGATCTCAACCTCCTTTTGTCGGAGAAGCCGTTTGTATTGAACTTAGCCCCTTTTTCGCATTTATGTTTTTGGTCAGATTCAGTTTTTCATTGTCTTTTAGCATATCTTAATAAGTAATTTTGAATGTTCTGTCATGTGGGGCATTATAAATAAATATAAGATATTAGTGCAACTTGAGCCGTTCCGTTTGAACCGACGATAAAAAAATCAATTATCTCCCCTAAAGAATGAACCTTCATACATCAATATCAATGAAAAATAGAATAGGTTTAAAGCTAACTAGGATAGACACCCGAATATATTGAAGATAGTTTAAATGAAAGAAACCCAGGCGATCACATTTCTAATGAGTAAGCAATAATATAATAAAACTATAATTTTTTGTCCAAATTTTTTATTTTATTCTGTTTATCCTCTGGTTATAAACATACATATCCAATTGACTGCATAAAGTTCAAATCCCGATATATGCACAAGATGGTAAATGAGTTTTTAACAGTTTATTCAAGTGCTACAACATTTTAAAAATATGGAATCCTCTGAATTAAATAAATTAATCAAATAGTTGGAAATTTGTTTGTTTATTTAAGCTCATAAAAATGTATTGATGATTTGGACCGTTTATTTTAAAAGTGATACAAGTCCATTTTTTTGTTATTTGAAGATATTTCTATTTATATAAATACATATATTTATATTATGTATTTTTATATATTTTTACTTTACCATACAGGGTATGGTCAAGTATTGTAATCGTGCATGAAAAACGTTTTTTTTTCCTTCTTTTTTTCGAAATATCTCAAAAACGGCTGAAACTATTTTGATTAAAAATATTGAGCGAAACCATGGCATTTCGGTCTACAAAAAAGCTCTTATAAATGAACATCGAAAAAATTATATTTTTCGAGATAAAAATTGTTTTGTCAAAATGTCTGTTAGTTGTTAGTTAGTCTGTTCGTTACCAAATTTTGTGGACGAGCTAGCTCAAAAACTAGTGTGAATATCGAAACCAAATTTCACACGTAGTTTTGGTCCATTGAGATTAAGATCTGATTAGATTTTAGTGCATATCGACCCTAAATTAAGGGGGGTGGAGGGAGGGTTAAAAATTAAAAATCTAGGCCATTTGAGCAAACTCAACCAAATTTTGTATACATAATCAGTGGGACCCCAGAAGTCTAAAGATGCAAAAACTAACCGCCCAAAATGGGGGGGGGGGTCAAACAATGAAAATATAGGCTCTTGTACCAAACTCAACCAAATTTTGTATACATAATCAGTGGGCCCCCAGGAGTCTAAAAATGCAAAAACTAACCACCTCCCCTACATGATTATAAATAATTTGATTAAATATTAAATATAAGTGGGGGCCAGGTTGTAAGGTAAAGTCAAGTGGATGGCCACATCAGAACAAATTAGCTTATTTTCGATGAATTTATGAGGATATTGTAGTCGTTTGACTTGTGATTTTATAAATATGAAAAGTTGATATCTATGACTAAGTAAAAGTTGACGTAAACACATTTTTTTCAAAATTGGACTTGCACCACTTTCAAAATAAAGGGTCCATTTATTAAAGAATATTTTAATAAAAATTATACTTAAGGTGTCCCCTTTTACTTAAAATTATTTTATTAGTGCTTAAAAAGTTTTGTTATTTATATTAATTAAAATAAAAAAACATATTTTTACATCATTATTTATTCAAATAGTTCTTAAAAATGTTGTTAATTTAAATGTATAAAGTTTTTTTTTTTTTTTTTTGAAATATAAATTAAATGGGTTTAATCTTAAAATGAAGACCAATAAGTGAAAATACAAGACATTTAAGATCTTGAACTAGATAATAGAAGCAACGTAAACCCTCTGGGTCCTTGGATTGATTGACGTCAACGAGAGAGCCAGTCTTGGATGTGGTGAATGAGATATGTTCATCCCCGATGACAATTTCGAGCTCCTGCCTGCCGACACGATCAGGCTGTGGCCACAGCGAGTCGTCTTCGTGCATGATTTCCGAGTCATGGATAATACGTTTCAATTCATCCATTACACAGTTGTGGACATACGCCTCCTTCCTGATCATTGTGTCATTTTTATAGTTAGAATTGTTGGCGTACCTCAATTTACCATCAGGTCGGAATTCGAATTCTAAAAATTCATGTCCAAATTTACCTTTATGTCCTACATAATACCGTATATAAAAATCTGTAGACATCTAGAAATAAATAAAATAATATTTATTCAGAAATTTCATTGATTGTGATATATAAATAAATATTTTATAAAAAAACAGTGTTCAAACGTTTATTAGACTGGTAAACGTTTCGTGATAAATTCTTATCTTTATTAATGGAATTTTTTAACAAATTTTAAGAAAGAAATATAAGGCAACTATAAATAACAAATAAATATTTAGAAGATAGGCAATGTTGCAGATTGTCTTAGAGATGAAATTACCTTGAATAAAAATAAAAAAATATATAAGAATAATAAGTAGGTTATAATGAAAGGCAGTCCAAATTATTTAAATTTTTTATTCAAATACCAACGTTTCGGAGACCTTTTCTCTCCTTCTTCAGGTTAATGAATATTTATTGATGGGTGAGTATAACTCGGCTCCCATTTGTCTCTTTTTTCAGTGAATACAACAATACTATATATATTTGTCTAGATTAATTTGCCGCAACGCTGACGTAATGCTGCCGAGAGAGAGCGCCATCGGTATATTTGCGGCAAATTTGAAATATAATCGTAATTTGGACTCAAATTTCGAAATGAAAGACTCCAATTGATTTTAAATTAAGAAACATTAAATATATTGATAATTATTACCCCCCCCTTCACCACTCAAAAATTAAATATTCAATTCGCTTTTCTTTGCGCACAGAAAAAGAAATCAATCACATCTTATTTGATTTATATATTATTTGTTTATTTTTTAATAATTTGCCACTTTTTTATAATTTTTTAAAAATCTAAATTTTGTTATTCTTATTTTTTGATTTTTACAAAATTAAACGACTTAAGACACGCATGCCCATATGAGTTTCTCATTGCAATACTGGAGCAGCCTGTCATACAAACAACACCTGATCTCTTTTAAATATTTGGAGCCTTATATCGATTATCGATCCCAAATTTTAAAAAAATGATATAATATAATTCTCCTCCTCACACGATACCACTTATTTAAATAAATCTATTTCCACACAAAAAATATCACAATGCTGTAGATTATAGAAAAAAAATACTTCCAGATTCATATCTAGAGCCTCATTTCTGTAGCTGTGTCAGGACGAAAATGAGGCGAAACTTTTAAGAGACTATGTATTTTCGGGAGTTTACAGGTATACATTTGGAGTGTGGTTTTTTAAGAGGAATAAAATTTTTGGACCGAGACGCTGCCCGCCAGGGCACCAGCTCCGGAGGGCCGAGCTTCGAGGCGTGCCGAAGGCACGCTCGAAAAGCTCGTATTACAATACTTTTCACAATTATTATATCACAAGTGTTGACTAAGTACACTTGTGATATAATGGTGAAAAGTATTGTAATATTGTTGTATTCTCTGAAAAGAGGGACAAATGGGAGCCGAGTTATACCCACCCATCAATAACTATTCATTGCCCTGAAGAAGGAGAGAAAAGGTCTCCGAAACGTCGTGAATTTGAATAAAAAAATTTAAATCATTTGGACTGTCTTTCATTATAACCTACTTATTTCGCTTACCAGTCCGTCTTTCTAAGAAAATAAATAAAATTATATAAGAATAATTTTTTTGCACGAAATTTTCTCTGGAGAGAGACGGACTGGTAGAAATTTTAAGTGGAAGTAATGGAAGGCAGCCCAGTGGTAGTGAGGAAAGAAAAGATTAACACATATCAAACAAGGTGTAATTTATTGGATTCCTTCCTCTTTTCCTTTCAAACCGACGTTTCGGAGGATTCTTCTTCTTCTTCAGGCTTTCAAAGGGTCAATGAAGGAAACAAATAAAATGCTTCCCTCCTCTCTCCAGAGCAGTGTTTAAAACTTTCTTTTTTCCTAAGCAGAAGCATAGAAAAACAAAAAAAACAACATACTTCTGCTAAGGAAGAATAAAGTTTTAAACACTGCTGTGGAGAGAGGAGGGAAGCATTTTGTTTCCTACCTTCATTGACCCCTTGAAACCCTGAAGGAGGGAAGAATCCTCCGAAACGTCGGTTTGAAAGGAAAGGAGGAAGAATCCAATAAATTACACGTTATTTGGATATGTGTTAATTTTTTCATTCCTCACAACCCCTGGGCTGCCTTCCATTACTTTCAATTATAAGTATAATTATTTTCCTTGAAATTCTTTGATAAATATTAGAAAAACAGTCGATTTTTGACATTTTGTTAATTGAATTTTTTATGTTTAAAATTTCGATCATTTCTAAAATTATATTTTTTCTAAATTCCATTCTTTATCTAAAATTTTTGTATTGGAAAAGTTAAAATTGTGTCTCAGGTTATTTTAGTGGCTACATTCTGAATTTTCTGCTCTAATTGAATTCATGTTCGTAAATTCTCTTCGAAACTTGTTTTCTCTGTCCTATATAGCTATGTCCTGTTACAATCGAAGCATTTAATTTTGTAAACTAAATTTGTTTAATTTAAATGAGAATTTCTATCCTTTAATTTAGAAAAAATCTCACTCTTTTTTAAATTAAAAAATTTACAAAATTAAGTGTTTCAATTGTAAAAGGACATAACATATAGGATAGAAAAAACAGTATTTAAAATCGAGAATTTGCAAACATAATTATTCAATTAGGGGCAGAAAATTCCGAATGTTCCTTGTATGCTAGCTAGCCATTGAACTAACCTGGAAGACAATTTTGACAAAGTTTCCAAACCCAAAATTGTAGATAAAGTCCGCTCTTTAGAGCAAGTATTTTTTTCAAATTTGTTAAAAAAAATCCATTGATAATGGGGGAATTTTTCAGAAACGTTTACAATTCCAATAAACATTTGAATAATGTATTTTTTAAGATTT
This sequence comes from Forficula auricularia, assembly GCA_024734495.1. Lineage (NCBI taxonomy): Eukaryota > Metazoa > Arthropoda > Insecta > Dermaptera > Forficulidae > Forficula > Forficula auricularia. The sequence goes on along the minus strand of JALMQS010000099.1, from coordinate 14,743,731 downwards.
GTATTTATCTAATTCAGAAATATAAGATTTAAGAAATGTTAACTTACATTTAGGATCTTGGATTTATTTTCAAGATATATAAGATTTAATCGCTATTAGAGTATACCTTTAGTATTTGATAGTTGATATTATAATAGAGTGAATTATTATTTTCAAGATTTATCTAGGTTATATATTAAATTGAAAATTGAAGCAGTCCAAGCGTCAAAGGTTCAATTCAGTTGTTTTATTTACGCTCTCTAGTAGGAGCGGCCTCTGTTCCAATCAGGCGCTTGTTTCAAATCCATTTTGTTAATGTACGGCCATAGGTGTCAAACTCAATGCGTGACTTGAGCCAAAATAAAAAGTGTGCAGTTTAAGAGGGCCGCAAAAGAAACTTTTAGAGGGTTCGTAGAAATCTAGTTATGTTTTTAAATATAATAGAATTAATAATTATTTTGATTATTTATGTCCATCATTATTAAATTAATAAGTTGTTGTAGGGAAATAACAACAATGGCTTACTAGAAAATCATAAGATGGTGTCATTTATTAAATCCGATGGAATGGAATATTTTTAATTATATGTGTTGTGTCCATCATAATAGTAAAATATTAATAACTCAAATGGGTAACGAATAATCTTTATTAAAAAAAATATAACATTAGAATGAAAACAAAACAATAAACAGTAAACAATAACCACCGTTGCCTAGTAACGCCTATCCAGCACCTTCCCTCTAAATTTCTTCTATAAGGCGTTGAGGAGCTTTGCATGTTCTTTTAGGTCTTGTGCCTGAGACCGTTGAATTTTGCGACGGATCAGAAACGGTTCGTTGATTCGCTGGCGAAGTTTCCAACGGTGGAGACGCTGTATTTGGAATCTGGTGTCGAATAGTGGGTGTTTCAGTACTGTTGTCATTATTAGCCACGGGTGAAATTATTGGCGGAATGATTAATGGTTCTTCATCGTGATCTACAATCCATATTCTGTTTCCTATTTTCTTTTCTAAAATTCCCTTAGTCCAATCTGACCTTCTTACCCTCCGAAAATCTTTAACTATCACCTCAATATGTCAGAGGGCTTGTTTTTCATCCCCTCGGGAATCGAACCCGAGTGCCAGTAACAGCAATCTCTCTGACATATGTAAACGCGTAATTGAAATCTTTCATATTAAATTAGGAAAAGTCATTCCATTGCCCTTCGAATTTTGAATCTCTTCAAAATTTGAAACACACAACGACCTTTATTTAAATGGCATGGCTATATGTTTAAATTTAGGATCACTATATCGCGAAATTTTACAAATTAAGATGACAATCTTTGAGTAAAATATTTTACGCGTTTACATATACCTATGTCAGATAGGTTCGCATCCTGCAGGTGAGCCAGATGGCCCGGATTGTTGTTACTGGCACTCGGGTTCGATTCCCGAGGGGGTGAAAAACAACCCCTCTCACATATAATTAAAAATATTCCATTCCATCGGATTTAATAGATGACACCATCTTATGATTTTTCTAGTAAATTTGAATCTATTACCATCGGCAAATTGAAATCTTTCATATTAAACAATAGCTTATGCAAATAATTTTTATTTTTTCCAACGTTTCGTCAACTTTGTTGACTTTCTCAGGGCTCAAACAAATTAACTTCTTTGCATATTTGTCACACAGATTGAAAATATGATGACTGGCCTTATGTGTTTGCTAAGAATGAATATTGAAAAATGACAAATATGCAAAGAAGTTAATTTGTTTGAGCCCTGAGGAAGTCAACAATGTTGACGAAACTGCATTAAATGTACTAATAGTACTTTTATTTTGAAAATATAAACTACTTTAAAATAATTATATCAATTAGCAACTCCAACAATCTCTACAATTTTACCGTTCTAAATTTAACTTTAGCATATTCGTTAATTTGGGATTATGTAGTCTAGAGAGGCATCCAATGTACTTTCAAAAGAAATCAATGATAGAATTTTGTTTGGATTTTTCTCTGCTTATACTTATATCGCCTCCTTAAGGTGTCGCCTGATGGGGCCGCCTCCCTGTATCATAGCACGATAGGGCCCTGGCTCCAGGCAATATAATATAACTAATAAATTATATTAAAAAAAACTAAAAAACTCGCTTTTGTCTGTAATGCACTAAAAAGTATAAAATAATGTACCTAAAAACTTTTTTATGTCCAATAAATAAGTCACAAAGCGTGGGGCGCTTCTTTGAGAAACCTGTTAGATATAGTTTTAATTAATTTCGACAAAGTGCCCCACGCTTTTTGACTTAGTTATTGGACATTAAAAAGTTTTTAGATACATTATTTTATACTTTTTAGTGCATTACTGACAAAAAGCCTGTTTTTTAGTTTTTTAAACTATAATTTATTTTTTTACTTTTTAGTCTTAAAATGGGTACAATTCCACGCTTACATCGCTAAACTAAAACTAAATTTGACAAGAGTCTAGTATATTTTCCAAATCCCCCCCCCTCCCCCAACACTTGTTAATTTTTGTATTTTTACTCTTCTGGAGGCCCACAGATAATGTATACAAATTTCGGTTTAGTTTGGAAAATTTTCCAAATTTCTCCCCCCCCCCCTGTTAATTTTTACAGCTCGATTGTTTAAAATTATTGTATTGCCATCGATTCTTAATATGCATGCAAATATTCAATTTAATCAGGCGCCTTGAAGGTGCTGAAAATTACGTTGAAACATTCCGTCACATTGATACATACATACAAATTACCACATGACTTTATGAATTTCCGTGTGCAAATGTTCAACTGGGCTTTTTACTTGTGTGCTTTTTTATCTGGAACTATAAAAATGATATTTAAAATAATCAGTAGATAATTTCAAAATGTGTTTATTTATTAAATCTTTAAAACAAAAAAAAAAAATTCATATTACATTTTAAGCAGTGCAAATGATATACAATATATACGAGTATATATTATTGAGTATAATATTTTTGCGGTCTCAATTAATTCTTCTTTTGTTCCGCGTGAATTTGTACATGGAAGCACACAACTGACTTTTCTACAAGCTCTTACTTTTTATTATATTCTCCTTTTGAGAATAAACTTTGCGGAACGTTTGAGAGACATCCGCAATAAAAAGTGCAACGAAAATCTCTGAAGAGCTTGTAGAAACATTTAAAGAAGTGTAAATAAGATATAGATAATTATAAATTACAATAAGCATATTGTATACAGTTATGAATATTAAATACAAATTACAATATAATATTTATTAGTTATTACTAATAATAATACGAATATTTTTTTAATATAAGATAATTTGGTGTTATTAGATTTTTTTTATTATTGATCTTGAAATTTATTTAAATATCTTATTATATGAAAAATAAATAAATCTAAATCTTTTGTAATAAATATCGAATTAATAAATCATTTCAGACCATATATGATTTTTCTAAATATCTTTATATTCTCTTCTATTCAAATGTAAATATATTTTAATATGTCTATATATCAATAAACACGTATAATGCTTTAAAAAATTATTAAAATAATGTTTTTTGATATAAAAAACTTACTTTTTATATATATTTATATTTATGAACAATCAGGGATTTATTTTTTGATTATTTGATTTGAGGCAATAATATTTTAAAATAATATGTAACTATTATATATCAATGTAAAATTTTAAAACAAAAAATTAATAAGATATGATAATATCTTAAATATCTATTTTCAGAATGAAATTGTTGAAACTAAAAAAATCTAAAACTTTTTGATGATAGTCTTAGTATTTACAATGAATAAGTACTTCTTTAAATTGTAATGTTTCCTTCCTAATCGTTGTAGAAATATTCTATTTATATTTTCTATATACAGTACATTTCATGACTAACCAAAAATTTGTTTTGATAATTTTTTTTTTAATTAAAGTTTAAAATATGATATTAATAATTATTTTAAATTTAGTAATTATTTGTATCACCGCTACTTTATAAATCAATTATTACATTACCGTCATGTGTTACTTACGTAGTTTTATAACAAAAAAAGTCGCTTGAAGCTAATTTTTTTTTATTTATCTATTATATTAATATTATTGGCATGTCATCTTTATTTAGTCCAATGGACCAACTCTCTTAAAAATGTGATTTCTAATTTGTTTAAAATTTTCCATTTATCTAAAATTTTAAATTATTATTTAGGAGCTGCTTACACATCTGAGCACATACAGGAACAATGTGTTAATCAAAATTGTTCGGATACCATTCGGGGGAGTTTATCTCCCTTCGGAAAGAGGAAATATTGTGCCTCGAATATACATTCTGATGCTAAAGTTAGTATAAAGAGAGTCCACAGGTTGGCTCAGAACTCATTAGTGGTGGCTTCTTTTTTGGAGAGATTCGAAGTGAGCGAATAATGACACACATTCTAGATATATATATATATATAGCCCAATTATTTTGTGAATAGGCCAATCTGTTATTTTTCGTTGGTTCTCATACCTATTCTAATAGGACAAAAGTTATAAGCCAAAATCTGTGTACTCTATAAATCTTGTTCTGATTTGTCGTAATCTTGCCTCGGTCACTTTGCGCTTATATATGTAAGCGGCTTTATATTTCAAAAGAATCATTAATTATTTTTTAATTCAAATCAACACCATCTACATACATAGATATATAAAAAAGAAATTAATTTTTTATAAAATATGGTGCTAATGATAAAGAGCTTGCTGTATATATTGTCAAATTGTATCTTATATTATACGAATATTTAAATAAATTAAATATTCAAGATTTTAACGTAATTAATAGATGATTAGGCCGAACACTAACGCCTTAAGATGTTAAAAAGTGAATTTTAGATTCAAGAGATAATAATTTTAAAACCTTTTAAGAATGCCTAAAAATATTTAGAAAAGAAGCTGCATAACAAATATATTTTCTTTTAAATTCTTAAACAATTATTATGACATTAAAATGGTTATTTATATTTTATATTATTAATATTTTAATTGAAATTAATTTTAAGTTATCAAGTTATTTATTTATTTAAGACCACATTTAAATAATTTTAGAGAATTGAATGTATTTCTAGTAGATAGAATATTTAAGAGAATAAATTGCAATGAATTGGTCCATTTTAATAAATAAATTCTGTAAAATTAAGGAACTGAAGAGTCGATAATTTGTCCGGTTATCATTCACGGCCTTTTCTTTATTTCGATCCATTTTCTGAAAAATAAACAAAAAATTTCAATTAGCGAGATTAGTTGTTATTTAGAGATTTCATTCAATTACCTGTTGATTTATTATGTGGCGCCTTCTTTACTTTAGGAGGGTCACATTTTTCTTTTTCTGGGCTGTCTTTTGATTCCGATTTTCCCTAAAAAAAAAAACATTTTGAAAAAGAATATGAATTATTATTATTCAACATCATTTTTTTTTTTTTTAATAAAAATAAATTTTAAATTTAATAATATAACATTAAATGATAAATTAGTGATAGCTTCAAGTTTCAAGATTTTATAAGAATAATGGGTAAAATTATTTACACTAATCCTTCGGAATTTGGAAGAGAGTTTTCTAACAATGTGTTTCAGATTTGAGAGAGAAGGAAAATAATGGATGATTTTTGTATTTATCTGCCCGAAGAATAGGCGGTGTTCAATAAAAATGTGTTATTTCGGTGTTTAAAGTAAAAATAGTTGTGTGTGTTTAAAACCACACAGGTGAAGTGAAACCTTCTATGGAGATCGTATTCGATGCGAAGTATCATATGAGCATTGAGAGCAAACATTAGATAAAGATATAACAAATTCTATATAAATTATGTAATTTTTTCTCTGCTAGTCATATATCTATAATTCTATAGATACCGAATTTAAATATGTAGTAATCTATTTGTTAGAGATATAGACTCCAATGTTTGACCTTCATCATCAGTCTTTTGATTAGAAATATTTTATTTCTTATTTATCATGGATTAAATTATCCGATTGGTTATAGATAAATTCGTTTGTTAAGTGGCTAGCTTGCTATAAAAATAAAAATAATTTATCTCTGTCCAATCGGGTGATCGAGCATGAGAAATAACAGAAAAAATATTTATAATTAAAAGACTGATGATGAAGGTCAAACTAGAAAAGAAACTATAGTATCTAACAAATAAATTATATATATATTGTATAAATTATATGAATATATATATAGTATAGATACATATTTATATTTGGTATAACATACAAATATACTCGTATGTTTATTTGTATCGATATCTTTTAAACCGGTGATCAAAAAAATTTCAAAATTTACAAGGAAGAGGTTTTTGATGGGTACTAAAAAATGTCAAAAAATAAAGGAAATCAAAAATTAAAATTATTCAAACCGTCTGATTCGGCGTGGAATGTCCCATATTGTAAGTAACAGATGAATTTAATGACATCTCAATATTCTCAAACATGGTTAAACTAAATGAAAACGTTGTGTGCATAGGTAAATTTGACCCAAACAAACAGACAGACAAAATTTCAAGTTGAATAAAACCATGTAAATATTTTTTATAAGTCTAGGTTTACAATTTGTGTACGAGCTAGGATTATGTTACCTAATGGGGGGAGGTACTTAAAATATTTAGGGATTTTAAGGGGGCCGCGACTAATAAAAGGTTAAGAACCACTGGACTAAACCAACACACAAGTATCTTGTTTTGGGACATCGTCATCTCAAGCTTCCACAAGTATATAATGGCTTTCACTCGGGTTTTTCTTTTGATTGAACAAATAAAGCAGCCTTGAGTCGCAGCCCCCGGCAAGAAAGATGCCTGCCGAAGGCGGCCTTCGCAGCTGGTATAATATACTATATTTCAATTAAATAACTTTTTCTCTATTTGAAAATTATTAAATGAATAATAATAAATTTATCTTGGTAGGTTAATAATAAAATTGTTTAAGATTGAGAAAAAAAAATTTGTCAAAAGGTAGGATTTTAATATTTAGCGCCTGAGGACGCAACCCACTAATCACAATGTGCAATTCGAATGTATAACTTAGTATACCAGGCGGCGCTGCATTTTTTTCTACCTAGTTTGGACGATAGAGAGGGTGGTTTTTAAACTACTTCGCTCTTTATATTTCAAAAATTTTCGAAAATCTTTTGTTCATATTTCTTGAGAGCTTTTGAGAGATTATAATATGTGTCTATTGTTTCTATATTTTCCTAATAAGAAAGTGAAAGAATATTTTTTACTAAACTTAATATGTTTTACTGTAAACCTGGCCCCTCTCTTATATTTAATGTTTAATAAAAGGCGACATTTTTGTTTAACCCCCTCCCCCACAATATGTTTTTATTACTATCAATTTCACATAGTGTGTTACTTTCATAAGGTAATATACAGTGTATATGTGAAATTTCGTACAAATCGATTAAAGGATCTAGAACTTATATTGATAGTTCTATCTCTTTGAACCTCCCTTTTTACTTTACCATACAGGGTATGTTCAAGTATTGTAATTTATGATTTACATTTTTAACCCCCCCCCCCATAATTTTTGATTTCAACCAAAATCTAATCAGATCTTAATCTCAATTCACCAAAACTACATGTGAAATTTCGTTTTGATATTCACACTAGTTTTTGAGCTAGAGCGTACACAAAATTTGATTAAGTACGTAGTAATAGACATTTTGACAAAAAAATTAATATCTCAAAAAATACAATTTTTTCGTTGTTCACTCATTAAGAATTTTTGGTAGACCAAAACGCCATGATTTTGCTCAATTTTGTTAATCAAAATAGTTTCAGCCGTTTTTGAGATATCGAAAAAACGAAGCAAAAAACACTTTTTTCATACACGATTACAATATTTGACGATTATGGTAAAGTAAAAATTAATCTAAAATATTTTCCTCTGGGCCATCGGGAGTCCGAACTCTCACGCTAGTGAACTTCACCCTTAAGTAAGTAAATTGTAGAAAAAAGAAAAGAACCGATAATATTTAAAACGTAGATATATACCTACATTTATTAATAAAACAGGTAATAAGTTTTAAATCGATTAATAAAATAGAAAATATCGACATTTGCACTTTTAAAACTTATCGGAAAGTGAGCTTCGGTTTTTCTCTGCACATCTCGAGTATTGATCGTAATTCTGGATTGGTCTTCCTGGGCTCTAGATATAGCTAGTAGCAATTTAGCCGTTTTTTGTGTTCACGTTTTATGGATAAAATAAAACCAGATTTCAAATTTGAACCACAAAATAGATAAATATTAAAGTACATTCTTGATTACTTGATTAATACTCTGACAATTTTGACAATTAATTCAAGAAATTTATAAAGAATAAAGATAATACCGAATTTATAAACTTCTTAAGCCTTTCAGGTTTCAAGCTTATAAAAATAAGCAAATGTGGCATATAGCTGACCATCGAAGATACTGTGAACTGTTAGCATATTTATATTAAACTGTGACCAAGACCAATAGTGTTACATGCATTCCAAGTCTGGAATATTGTGAGTTGCTGTTCTCTATTTCTACTTGAAAAGCAACGGCCATATTCTCATTTGGTTCAAAGGTGTAGGAAATTTAGACATTGCCAGTACAGGCAGAAGCTAATAAAATGAAGTATATAGTTGTGTTTCTGTCTGAGGATTTTCATCATATTGATTGCCCTCGAAATCAGACATTGAAGGCAAAAAAAGCGTTTTAGAAAAAATACTAGAAACAAAATAAATGACAGCCCCAGGCATCATATATATACTTTTAGTCCCCCCTTGTCATCAGTTTAATGTAGGGAAAACCATAGTTTTAGATTTTTTATAAGAATTGTTTTAATTTAGTTTTATGAAAAAATATAATGAATAATCATGTAATTTGTTTGATTAAGTAAGTAAGAAAAATGCCCCCGATTAAAAATTTTGGGACTTATTTAAGATTTTCAATCTTTCAAATTATAAGTTGATATTTCTTTATACTTAAATCACGAATAGTTTGGGTATTGAATTTACATTGGAGTTTATCATTCTTGATACTTGTATATTTTAGAAAAATAAGATTATAAATTAATAAGTATATTTGAAGAATCTCCAATTTTTTGCTTACTCTACACTATAACTCAGTGGTTCCCAGCCTTATTTTAGGGCTCGGAACACTTTTGTGAGCAATTTTCTTTAGCGGAACACTTGTTTAAGTTAATATGAAATACATAAGCTTGCCATAGTTATTTAATTAGAATTGGGCAGTTATAATTCAAAATCACTACTTATAGTTATATTATTAAGGCCATTTTTGAGAAAAAAAAGTACCTAAATAATTTCAATGGGAAACTTGTGCCTGGTGTTTTTTACATATTTTTTCTATGTTTGGACATAACATAATATACAAGACAATGCTACTACCCATGCGAAGCATGGATCAAGTATTGGAAGCGGTGTCGCGCCAATGGGTCCTCAGGTAAAGATTACGGAACCCATAGTCTCGAACAAAGTCACAAATTGTAGTATTCAATCAGGTTGAATTTTAGCATTTGACGGTTTTGCCAAAAATTAAATGGGGTCTCGTCCAGAGGCCAAAAAGTGTGATTTTCTCATTTAGTGCTTCCGATTCTTGGTCCATTGCCCCATTGTATAATAGTAAACAATAGCTGGCAGTGATCAAGTGATTCGTTCCATCAAATATAGGTTCAAGATATAAAGGTTTACAAAGGTTGTTGAACAGCTCGGATCGAAACGACTACAGATACACGTTTTACCTGAGTTTATTAGAAGCATTCATATAAGCTCCTGAAATATGTAATCGTTGGCTATTAAGTGACTGGCTGGTTGCTTCTGGTTCCTGATTACATTAAAAGAGGCTTACGAGAGATGTACATTCATAATGACCAAATAGCTTAACTTTGGCTTATTTTAATAGATAATACGAATATGAAAAATATTTAGTATTTTTGAGTAAATTCAATATTCCGGCCGCCTGGAGAACTTCACTCATAGGTCAGCCTAAGAGTAATAATTTTTCATTTCATTTTATCAATCAATAGTCAATCATTTTATCTTTTACAATCACGAGTGAAAAAATAATTGAATATTGTAGTTCTTGTCCGAAATCGAACTTGAATTTGAATTATTTTTTCATTTAGAGCTTTTTAACTAATTCCATTTTTGGCACGTATAAGAAAAATATTGAATTATAAAATATAAATAAATAACTGTACTAATTAAAGCCTCAAATTATAGTCTTAATTTGAACTTGATTTATGATGCTGGTGCGCCTGTATTTAGGCAACAGATTGTGCGCAGTAGAATGAAAGCTGCGTAAGAGCTAGGCGAGTCTAGTCGTTGACGGAATGACAAGTAAGCCATCAAATTGTTTTCACTCCATTCAATTTGAAAGCAAAAGGGGACTAAATCCTCTGACATCCAATATAAACATATCTCTAATAAAATCTTAGATATGACCTTAAATTGTTATTTTTTTAATATATTTGGTTATATGCCAGTGAGAAGAATTAAAAAAAATTCCATCTCTTTTTAACCGACTTCAAAAAAGGAGGAGGTTCTCAATTCGACTGATTTTTTTTATTGTGTCTATGTTACTCAATTTCTTCGCCACTTGTTAACCGATTTTGATGATTTTTTTTTGCATTGAGTACAGTAGAGTTTCCGATTGGTGCCTTATTAATTTGGTCAAGTTCTGATGATATGATCAATGACAAAATAGCGGAAATCTCCAAATCATATGAGTTAATAATCGAAATTATAATAAAAATAAAAAATAAATCTTTTATAAAAGAAACAATCTTAAAACGTTCATTTAAAACCCGCTAAAGTTTCGATAGAATTCCTCGATTTATAAATCTAATTTTATTATCATTTTGTGATTCATTAGCACCAATCTTTCTCTTACGAGATGCATGCAAGGTATTATCTTAAGTCTCTCTATTGTCAACATCACTAAAAAGAGAAAAATAAAAATAATTTTTAGAAAAAAAATAAAATCGACTTGTTCAAAAAATAAAATAATAAGAACTCAAATAAAATGCACTAAATGGTATAAAATAATTTTCTAATTTAGTTGTAACTAAACGACGAAATTTTAACATGAAATCACTTTTTGAAGTCGGAGCTAAACATATACATTTTATGAATCGCACTCAACGGATCATACCTAGTACATTTGGCGGGTAATGAAGATAACATCGTATATGCTCGCTTATAAAGTTTCTTTAGCACCGACTTCTAAAAGTGATTTCATGTAACAATTTCGTCGTTTAGTTGTAACTAAATTAGATAATTATTTTTTTTTTTTTTTTTGGCTTTTCGGCCCTTCTAGCCATCAGCCAATTTACGATACTATTATGAAATTATGTCTTCTATCCAGGGATCAGATTTTTAGCCGGTTGCCTCGAATCAGATTCGAACCCGGGTAGATAATTATTTTAAACCTTTTAGTGCATTTTATTTAATTTTTGAGTTCTTATTATTTAATTTGTTGAATTTAATTTTTTTGAAGTCGGTTTTATTTTTTTTTTCTAAAAATTATTTTTTCTAAAATAAGACACTTAAATTTTTGAACTAATTATTGTATTAAATATGTATTATATAAATGTATTTTTATGAAAATTTTAAGATTTTAATTTTTTAATATTCGGCCGTTCTAATACGGTCGTACACTTCCGATTTGCGACTAAATCCTCGAAATACTTGTGAAATGCTTACGGAACACCAGTGCTCCGCGGAACACCGGTTGGGAATCACTGAATAATTAATAGAAGGTTAATTAATAATTACATTTTATTTAAAATGCAAAAGTTTTATAATATGTATTTTAACTAATTAAAATTTCTTAGGCATGACTAAATGATGAGTAAATGTAAAATAAATAAGGAAAAAATGAATATTTCTTATAGATTTTCTCTTGAGAGAAAATGAAAGAATGATGAAACATCTTGGGCTCAATTTAGGCTGCTCACCTCTGGTCAATGTCGGGGTTGTTCTTCTGCTTCTGTCTGTATCTTGGTGGTTAACATGAGTCCCCCGAGCTGCCTCCGAGTCATGGAGAGCCAATGTCGGGAAAACGGCTGCAAAAGCCATCTATATGTATAATTTGAGCTCTGCATTTATTCATTTTCTAGTACCGATATCAAATTAAATATAAAAAAGTTGGCGCGAATTCATTTTCTGTTGACGACAGTTTTTTTTTTTAAATTGAATTACAAAAACACATCAAAATTTTTAAATTCACCTGACCACCAAAGGTTAACTTGAAAATTCGTTTTTTCCTTAATTAATTTCATTAATTTCAACTTTTAATTGGCAATTGTAATAAAGTCATTTGACTTGTTAATTATTTACTATATTTATTTATTTATTCATATTATGCTGCTCTTGTGAATTTGGACCACATCATTATTGTACTTTCTAATTTGGCAATCTTTCATATCTTTAATAAGTAGGTTATAATGAAAGGCAGTCCATATTATTTAAATTTTTTTATTCAAATACCGATGTTTCGGAGACCTTTTCTCTCCTTCTTCAGGGTAATGATCAGTTATTGATGGGTGAGTATAACTCGGCTCCCATTTGCCTCTCTTTTCAGTGATAACAACAATATTACAATACTTTTCATCATTATATCATGTGTACTTAGTCAAGTTGACTGATATTATGATGTTAATGGTGGTTAAAGTATTGTAATATTGTTGTTATCACTGAAAAGAGAGGCAAATGGGGAACCGAGTTATACTCACCCATCAATAACTATTCATTACCCTGAAGAAGGAGAGAAAAGGCTCTCCGTAACGTCGGCATTTAAATAATATGCACTGCCTTTCATTATAACCTACATATTTTGCTTACCAGTCCGTCTTTCTAAGAAAATAAATAAAATTTCATATCTTTATTCACATTTTATCGGGTCAAAATGCATATTTAGTTGAAGTAGTTTTAAAAGGTTTTCATAAATAAAATTAATAAATTTTCTATACCGCATATTTCAGCTTTTTAGAAAGACAAAAAGAATTATGATTTTTATATAAAATTGATTCATTCCATGATAGGATTAGTGGACAATCCTTTTTAAATTCTAAATATGGATTTTTAGGCTTTTGGATTTCAAATAAAATGAAAACAAAAATTTAATTAAGATCGACGTTTCGTCTCTTTAGACGACGTTTTAAGCCCTTAAAATTAGGCTTATTTAATAAACGTTCTATGTTCACAATGTACATGGTTCAGAACTATTACGAACCGTCGCTTTATTTTTTTTATTTTCCCTGACATCCATTTATTTACCTAAGAATCCAAGTTTTTAAAATGTATTAATTTAATTTATGAAAAGCGTTTATAACTAAATTTATATACGGTTTTAGGCATTAAAGAGACCTGATAAAGCATCAATAAAAATACAAAACATATGAATGAAAATTAAATAAATTGACCTCATTATTAATAAATTTCATATTTGGATGATCTTGGATAAATTAATTTTAATAATAATTTGAAAAAAAATAAAACACGTCAATTAATGATCTTTTTATTGAGATTATGCACGGATTAAAACAAAATCAGACTGTCTAGATCAGTGGTTCCCAACCTGGGGGCGATCGCCCCCAAGTGGGCGATTTGGGTTATCAGGGGGCCAATAAATAAGTGAGGGCGATTTGGGGGCGATGAGTATTCAAAGGGGGGAAATTAAAATAGTACTGTACAGTAGAAGTTGCCGTTATTGACAACAAAGCAGTTTTCAAACTCATTTATTTTTTCAAATTTTAACTGTCAACTTTCTTAATTTTTCCAGATTCCAATTTAAAAATGAAAACAAGTACTCCTGTTTTTTTAAATGTACGTCAATGATCTTAGTTAATTATTTTACTTCTTTGTTCTTTAAAAAAATCTGTAAAAAATGAAACATTTTAATTGTTTTTCTATTTTATTTTAGAGTGACCTGATAAAACTGCTTTGGTTGTTTTTATATACGCTAATAAAATTGTTTAAAATAATAAAACTGCTTTATTATTTACACTTTACTTCAAATTAAATTTAGGCATCCAATGAAAATGAAAAGGGGGCGATAGGTGTTAGTCAACCTCCAGAAATGGGATATGGGCCACAAAAGGTTGGGAACCACTAGTCTAGGTCTTGTAAATTCTAGAATTGGGCTACCAGTCATTTTAGCCTCTTGATTGAATATCTTATCTATTATCTCTCGTCGTGTCGGGTGCATAATTCTTTGCAGTGCTAACTAAATTAATCAATAAAAGGTTGAAAAAATATCGAATGAATTTTTTTATTTTTTTGAAAATTTTCTGATAGATGATTTTGCACTAGCTTCACATTTTTAAGAAAAATTTTATTTTCTAAAATTAAACAAAACTAAGTGACACAGATTAAGCTTATGGTTACAGGGGTACGTGTTTTGACGAACTAAATTCTGATGTTTTTGTCAGATAAAGTGGTTTGACTGATTAGTTAGCACCGAGGGGTGAACCGCAACTTAAAATTGTGTACACCTACTTCCACTTTCATTTCCAAGTAGAAGACAATAGATGACAAAAGATTATCTAATGAATTCCAAAGTAATTCCAAATAATTCCAAAGACGGTGTACACCTAATTCCAATCGCGGTTCACCCCTCGGTTAGCACAAACTCATTGCTCAAATGAGTTAGTTCATAGAAAATTATTTTGATGTGTGAAGAATGAATAAATGAAGAACGCAAGCACAAATATTAACTATCCTCAAAATCTTTTGATTAATTTGATTGTTCTAACGGACACTTCAGAATTTAGTTAGTAAGATCACCCAGTCTATATCCATAGCTAGTATTGCGTAAAATTAGAGAGAAAGCAAGCGGGGACCTTTTTTCAAAAGAAAATTTTCAACTTTTCAGTTTCTTGTTATAAAAAGAATGAAAATATTTTTATTGTGAAATATATTCTTCAAAAGTAGAATTGATACCGGTACTAATTGTTTTTTATAATATTTTATTTGTGCAGAAGAGGTGAAGCTTTGGATTGTTAAGCATCCATTCCTACATGCTGTGTTCATATCACTATTCTACATTGTTTGTTCTAATTGAGTGCTAGGATCATGGCGTCGTCAAAAATTAATTTAAGAGAAGAGAAAAGTTGATGTAAATTGTATAGCCTATTGGACTTTCAGCATTCGCCAGAGTTCATTAACTCGAATTTAATCCTATTAAGAAAAATTTCGCTTATTTATATACTGAATTGTAAAAGTACCAGACATATAAGAATTTTAAAAATAAAATAAATAAAAACAATTTTTTAGATTAAATTTTTTGTAAGTATATTTTGTATACATATTTCAATTTCATAATTATCCCTAGTAGCACAATGTTTCAAACTATATAGCAACCATATAGCGACTATATAGATTTTCCGAATCTATATAGGAACTATATAGTTACTATATAGTTAGAAACATTGGGCTACTAGGAATGTAGTTGGTTTTTAATAAAAAAATAAACTGACACGTTCTGATGTGGCCATCCACATGACTTTACCATATAACCTGGGCCCTCACTTATATTTAATTTTTCTTATTTATTTAATGTCACCGGGAACAAAGCCCATTTAGACAGCACATAAGTAAAGTGTTAGTAGGGTTAGTGGGGGAGCCGAGTTTTCAGCCGGTAGAAATTTTTATTCGTCAGCTAGGATCGAACCCCGGCCTCCCATTCCAACATCGTCATAATCGATCGATGTCGAAACGAGACCAGTGCGTTAGCCAACCTGATAGTTTTTGTATTTTTAGACTTCTGTGTGCCCACGGAAAGACAATAAATAGATCGAACGACCCCCCCCCCCCCCCCCAGAAATTTACACGTATAAAGAGTCTTCATTTAGGATGGTGGCGTTTTAAAAACAAACACAAAAATAGTGTCGGGGTTAAGCTAAAAAACTGACTTGTTTTACTTCCTAGCGAAATCGAACAAAAAAAAATTTACGAAAGATTTACCGTAAGAGCCTGGACATTTTAACAAAATATTTGAATTTATTTATAATGATTCCTTTATCAAATATAGAACTACTAAATATTTATGTTTAAATTTAAAAGATGAGGCACATAAGAATTTTGACTCAACTAATATTATATATATGAAGAAATCAAATGCATAAAATATAATTTGTTGCTTCGCCTGCCCCGCGGACGTACCGAATAAGTAATTTATAAGTAGCACACCTCTAACTCTAGTTGGGGCTATTCGGGGAAAGCGTATTGACTGTTAAACTTGTTTTTGTTTTTTGTATGTGCGCAAAATTTAGTTTTGCACACGGGCCGTAAAATAGCCTGGCGCGGCCCTGATTCAATAAAATTTATCAGAAAAGCTATGATAAAGTCGATAAAGGAATGGTCATAATTTTCATTAAAAAAATTTTAATACATTTTAATCTAAAATTAATAAATGTCTGTTTTTTGTTGTTAACTTTATAAAATTTAACTTTTTGTTCAATATAACGTTTAGCTCTTTGTACTTTCGCATATAAGTATCATAAAAATATTTAACGAACTAAATTTACAAATGTATAAATTTTAGCATTCATATATATTTGTTGAATATGTTGCAATTCTGAAGAAACCTTAAATTAAACTTCAATCTGATGATATTTTTTATTAATTTTAAGAAGATTCCAAGGGGGACAAAAATGCTCCCTTTGGTCCCCTTCTGCATGACTCTAATTGTGAAAAGTTATAGCTTATAGTGTTTTTTTAGATATCAAAGTACATATCTCTTTCGACTTCCCCTTATTTATTAAAGGTAATTTATAAGAAAATAAAAATCCCAGAACCAAATTCCTTTGAATATATTTATTATTTTAAAGTATGTATCTTAATATTGAAAATACAACTCGATTTTATTATTTATTGAAATGCTTTTGTTTAATACAAGCTATAATATTAATAAATAATTTACCATGATATTATTGAATTCTAAAATTTTTCTAAATTTATCTTCAAATTTCAAAAACAAAATTCTCTAGATTTCAAATACCTGGACGTTCTTTATCGGCCACGGGCGCACACTGCTTGACATTTTCATTGTTTTTCATACGGCCCCTTAAAATATCTTGTTATTGTATATTAAACCGTCCTATTCGGATTTAAAATGTAACAAAATAAGGGGTTGGCTGTGATGTCGCTTGTGTGCGAGTTCTTTAATTTACTTTATATACAATAGCTTATCGCACAGTATTTTAAGTTAAATTACACATTTTAGTATATAAATACATTTCCGAAATTCCACGTTATAGTGAAATCGTGTTGTATTATTGGACGTTCCCTAATATAGCTCAGATGCAGTTGCCCTTTCCCCTAATCTCACATGCAAAGAAAGGCAAACATATTTTCACTGCGTCGTTTCTCGGATCTGGCAACATTGCATTCTTACGGACGATAAAAGACAAAGAATAAAAAAACACTTCATGAAACAGCTCGAAAGCTGCGAAATTCCAGATGAGAACAGTATGAATAGTTAGGTTGAGAGAATTAGCTAAACATCCAAAATGCACCAGCTGCAGAAGTTTTTTAGATATGGAAAAATTGAGTAATTTTAGTGCGACGTTGCCAAGTCACCATCTCTCACTTGCCATGCCTTGAGAGAAAAAATGAAAACCATCAAAAGTACTTAACTTTTAACACTTTTCATACAAAACGAATACCGCTTGATACAATTATTTTAACAGAAAAATATTTATTATATCTTCAGATAATGATTCTCAGTTTTTCAAAATGATTTCAAGAAAATTACGATTGTTATTTAATGAAAGAGTCGCTTTAACATCAATCGGGATAGGGTTAGCGTTTTAAATATGCAAATTTCAAAGGTCAATATTTATAAATTTAGTGCGGCAAGGACTATTGAAAAAAATTTATACGTGTAAAGGACACTTATAAATATGTGTATTCAAAGTTTTAAAAGGATTGCAAGAAAAACGATTTATTAGGGAACGTCCTTAATAAGGTATTATGTTAGGTGTGTCTTGCATGTATGAACTCGACATGAGACATCAGGAAAAAGTGAAAAAATTTGAGGTAGTCATTTAATAAATTAGAAAATAATTTTCCCCAAATTCTAATATCTTCTTGTTTATATCAAGTAGTGTATTGTACCCAAATTTTTCACTTGTTTCTGTATTGTGTTCTTTATCTCCTATCAAGCTCATGTTGGTTTGATAGGTAGGCACAAAGCAAGCTTTCTTTTAAAGCTACTTCAAACTATATAGTAACTATATTGCCCCTATATAGATTTTCAAACTATATAGTAGCTATATAGTGCCTATATAGATTCTCAAAATCTATATAGGGACAATATAGTTACTATATAGTTTGAAACATTGTGCTACTAGGGTTATCTTGAGGTAGCATCGACGTTTCGGTAATGTGAAAATTCCGGGTGCAATAAATATGATCAGCGTGAAATGTCCGTAACCGATAAAATAAACGCCTGGTTTTTAACAACATTTATGCACACACAATTAATCCCGTTTTCCAAAAATCAGTGGTCGATATCTGTAGAAGACAATCTTCCGATCGGCCAAGTGGTTTTTTCCTATGTACTACGTGATTTGAATGAGCACGCACGCATGGCCGATTTTTTCAATCGGCTGAATGACCTCAAGTGAATAATACTTAAGAGACTTTTGAAATAAAGAAAACATATTAAAATGTAATTACTTGTATATTTTGAGTAGATTTTAATTGATTGTATTTGTCATATATATTTTTTTAAATTAATTTTAATTTGTGGCTCATACGGTCCCTGTACACTACGCTCTCGCTAGAGCGAAGTGCCCGGTAATCACAATGAAGTGTCACTTATTTCAAAACAATTTGAGTAAGCTGCACTTGTGGCCACACCCACTTTAATCTGATTAGCGGACAGCCTCATCTACCTAGAGTTAGTCTAGTGGTGTATTTGCACCCTTAGAGCAAACTTAGTTTTCAAAGGCAAGACGTAGCGTGTGGTTTTTATATTCCGTCTATTTGCGCAAACCATTTTGTACAGGTAATGGAAGTAAAAAAGACGTAGTGTGGATCTTTAGGGGGGAGGGGGGATTTCGAAAAAATTAAATTATTTCAAAATTCGAGAAATTATTTTTCTACATCTACTATTATAAAATATGGCTTGGTATTGTATATTTTATTCAGTAACAAGCAAATTGTATTAAATACATACCTGCATATCTGTAAAATTAATACAAAATGATGTCTCTCATTACTAGAAATAAACTGGAGGTAGTGGCGGATTTTTGCACAGGCGCACGGGGCCTCATAAATCAAAGGAGCCTAAAAATTCACCTCTCAAAATAATTTTTTTTTATAGTAAAAATAATTAATAATTTAGCAGTATTCCTTAAATTAAATTGACAAATGAACTGTAGAGTATAGGAATAGTGAAATACATAGAGGGGGGCTTCAAAATTGAATTTCGTTTGGGGTCCCACAATTGATAAATCCGACACTGACTGGAAGTATATATTCTCATTTTCTTCGGCAACTATAGTATTATAATAAATACTTTTGTGCTTTTTATCATTATTTTCTTGAGTTTCTTCTTTTCTTCCCTTGCAACTTTTGTAATTTTTATCTATGATATTTCTCAGCGATTCTCATTCAGTGACATGTGATATAATTTCTGATGAATGTTTGTTGTGTCATTTATTGTGAGATTATAAAATCATCACTGAATCTTCAATTTAATGTGAATTCAATTGTGAATAAAACTTCATGAAATACACTAAAGAAAGGCAGCTTGCCGAACCTTTTCAAATTTTTCTATGATTAAAGTAAATAGAAAATTTATATTTTTTCTCATTCTACAAATTTTCTTTCTTTTTCGAAATTATTTATTATTTCGTTGTAAAAAGATTTTTTATTTCTATGGGTTGTTTTGAAAAAGTATCTAGAAAAATTATAGGGAACATTTTTGTTCTTAGTAATTAAATTTTTGAATTTGGTTTTTGATTGTATATATTTATAAATAAGAGATTTAAAACCATTGATATATTTGATTGGTCAAGTCTTTATCGTTTATGATCACTAATGGTCGGCCGAGAGTAAACTCGAAGTTGTTACATCCCAGAAATCACTGATCGAAAAATCGTTCATGCGCGCGTGGTCCAAAAACTTCATTATTTTTAGAATTTGTTTTTTCTTAAAATTTTAATTTTAAATTGAAAAAGTTTGAAATGTAAGTAATTTTATGAAAATCATTTTAATACAAAACCCAGCATCGATCAATTTTCATTTATCATTGAAATGGACGAAAGTTCTAATTCTTAATTAAACAGAATAAACCCCTAGTAAATAATCAATAGAGACTATATTTAGGTGCTCTTAATTAGAGTTTAAAATAGATACCAGGCTGGCTTTCATTAGAATTCGATTAACTTTGTATTTTATAAGACATTCAATTTATTTCAACTTTTTTTTAGCAATTATTTATTTATTTATCTGAAAGAATATAAATAAATAGCTTTTCAATTATTTTGATCCCCTTGGTATTTTATAAAGATAAATGTTTAAATTACACTCTTCTGATTGAGCTTATACATTTCAAATAAATATTTAAAATTCTTTTAATACAAATATCAATGGTCACTTTATCTTAATATAAAAATATATTTATGTTGAATTTGTTAAAAAGATAATTTTTTTTTCTTTTAATTAAAAAAAAATAATAATAAATCTGATTAACGAATAGAAATATTCGGATTGTATGGAACTTTAATTGTAGTGAAAACTTAGTAAAAAAAAATAAAAAAATAATATAATTGTTTAAATTTAATAAAAATAACAATTTTATAAATATTGAATAAGAATAAATGAAAGTTTCATTTATTGAAAACAATCAAAAGTTTAATTATTAAAGTAAAGGGAGTGTAGTTTCACAGTGAATGAAATAGAACTCAAAGAGGTTTATACAAACTCAATATATTTCAGATTATTAGTCCATCATCAGGAGTTTCCAGGTTTAGTTTTTAATCTGTAAACTCTTGATGATGGACTAATAATCCGAAATATATTGAGTTTGTATAATCCTCTTTGAGTTTTATTTCATTCACTATGAAACTACACTCCCTTTACTTTATTAATTAATATTATGTTTCATCTAAAACCTACACCACTTTCCCTAAGTAAAATCAAAAGTTTAGCTGACATCACTTTAAAATCTTTCTTAATTCTTTCGATTTAATAAATATTTTTGAGAGTAATGCACCCCATCAAGGAAGTAGCGAACATGGCTGATATTGTACAATCCAAAACAAAGACGCCGTTAGGGATAATCTAGGAAGGTTTCAAAAGGTTCAGACAGGTGTGGTTTGTTTTTGGATTTGAAGGAAATGCTCAAGCTAGGCTGTGTGCAAAAGAATAAACATCTATTGAATGATTGTTAGAACAGGAAGCGGATAATTCTCGCTCACCCTTCTTGTGCCCTCCTTGAAGAACATAACTTGGACGAGCCGCAGGGGCCGTGGAACTGAGCCAGCAATAAATGGTGGCGGTTGGGTGCCGAATCGGCTACAAGGCACGAGGGCAATCAACAATCAAATCTCTTATCAAATCGTTAATCGTCGCTGTAAGATTTGGTTGGATCAGGTCCTGGATTATTAAGCCGAAGATAGAAGAAGTTGTGGTTGGGTGGGATGCTCGAGGACCACTGGGTCGATCTCGCCGGGCTGCGTCGAAAGGGCGCCGACGCATACCACGCCCTCGTACCCCGGATCGGGGTCCAGAGCCACCCCCATAGCACACAGGACTCCCACGCTCACACCTACCTACCCTACCCCTGCCCTGCCTGCTTCCCATTCACTTTAACCGATCAGACCAAAAACACTTGGGATAGAAATATAATTTTAAATTTCCAGAAATAGGGTCATTCCCTTTTTTCGTTTCATGTACTTAAATACAATAAAAAAAATCAGTATATTTGATAAAATATTATTATTATTATGACAAATAAGAAAAAAATGCATTACATATTAAGCACACAGTTCATTCATGGTTTTAGAATGGAAAGGGGCTGAGAGAAATTTATGAATATTCAAAAGTTTAATTATGCTCAAACAGACTAAGAAAACAGTAGTTACAGAAAGTTTTGAATTGTAAAATCCAGACACTGCACAGCACCCATTGAAGTTATGAAAATATCATAAAAATAAAATAATTTTTAATAGGCCAGTAACTTTTTCATTTAAGGACGTTCCCTAATAAATCGATTTTCTTGCAATCCTTTTAAAACTTTGAATACACATATTTATAAGTGTTCTTTATACGTAGAAATTTTTTTCAATAGTCCTTGCGGCACTAAATTTGTAAATATTGACCTTTGAAATTTGCATATTTAACACGCGAACCCTATCCCGATTGATGTTAAAGCGACTGTTTCATTAAATAACAATCGTAATTTTCTTGAAATTATTTTGAAAAACTGAGAATCATTAACTGAAGATATAACAAATATTTTTCTGTTAAAATAATTGTATCAAGCGGTATTCGTTTTGTATGAAAAATGTTAAAAGTTAGGTACTTTTGATGGTTTTCATTTTTTCTCTCATGGCATGGCAAGTGAGAGATGGCGACTTGGCAACGTCGCACTAAAATCACTCAATTTTTCCATATCTAAAAAACTTCTGCAGCTGGTGCATTTGAGATTTTTAGCTAATTCTCTCAACCTAACTATACTGTTCTCATCTGGAATTTCGCATTGAGCTGTTTCATGAAGTGTTTTTTTTACTTTGTCTTTTAGCGTCGGTAAGAATGCAATGTTGCCAGATCCGAGAAACAAGGCAGAGAAAATATTTTGCCTTTCTGCGCATGTGAGAGTAGGGGATAGAGCGAACTGCTTCTGAGCTATATTAGGGAACGTCCTTAAAACCATAAGTACGGTATATAGTATATAGTTTATTTGGTAGGTAACATGAAATTTTTATAAAAAATTCTAAGACAATTGAAAAATTACAGGAGCTACTGTGCAATGGTAGACGAACAGACAGACATGATGAAATGATAGAGGTTTTTAGTGACAACGGAACTCTAATTCAGAGGTCATCAACAATGGGTGAATTTTTATTACCAAATACATTTTGGCGTAATTTAAATATAATATATAAAAATTGCATATTTTGAGCAGCCTTGTAAAAAAATCGTTCCTCGGTCCTTGTGACCGAAAATATTTGAGAGCAAAGTTTTGAAAGATGTGGATTGGAACACTCGGAAATTTCTATATAAAAAAATTTATGAAGGATTGATTTCTTCGCTTTTCTTTAATCTGACTGCGAAGTAATTTAGTATGTTTACAATTTGCATATTTCTTGAAAACTAGGCCATTGAAACATTGATTTTATTTCATTAGAACATGGTTCTAGATCGAGGTGTCGGTTCTAGGTGAAACATTATAAATAACTTATGAGGGAGGAGATTTTCTAGGTTACAGTTTCACTTTTTGTGAAACTTAGCCTAGAAAATTCTCCTCATAGAAATTATCATTGCAGGGTGATATTTACTGCGTAGCATTTCGAAATGAATGCCGCGGCTCTTGAAGCTGTTTTAATTTATTTGAAATTAATTAAGACTTGAATAATTATTTAATTCGATTTAATTAAATTATATTTTATTTTCGCTAATATTAAAGAAATTAATTCATTTTGATCAATTTGGAATTACTATTTTATATTAGAGCTAAATCATTTAGTTAATCACGTTGAAGAGATACGTAAATACATCTATAATCGATGGAGAACTGAAAATGAGTTGCGTATATAAAGCCTTTGTTACAGTTAGTGTTGCTGAAATTAAATTAGAAAAAAAAAAAGAGAGGAAATAGATGGCCCTAGTTTATATCAAAAAAATATTATTTTTCTAATTGAATTTAATTAATTTCTTCCTCATAGACCAGGCTACTTTTCAAATACAGACAATGTCTTGATGAATAAAATATCTTCTAGGTTTATGTGCTGTAATAAATTGAGAGATGTTTAATTAGAGTTTCTAATATTTTATAGAGGCAACTGTGGGTCAAGGGTTAGAGCGTCGGGCCGCAAATGTTATATCCCTCCCCTTAATCTAAGAAGGGAAAAAACCCGAAAATGTATGTAAATAAGTTTATAAAAATATTTAATAATAACTATGAATACATTCTATGTAATGTAGATTAAACTTAAAATAATATTCCATATCCGGGAGTGTTAGGGATATTATTGTAAAAAATGTATATAAATCTTTTTGGCTAATAAACACTTTAAAAAAAAAGAGCGTCGGGCTACTGGCCTGAAATACGCTGGTTCGAGACCGAGTCTCGGCAGATATTTGCAGCCGCCTCCTCTTGGAAAGCAATGGCAACCTACCAAGAGTATAATTGCCTAGTAACCTCTCCAAACTAGCCTTTCGGAACCGGCGTTAATAAGTAGGTCCCGTATATCTATGTAAAAACAGCTAAAGACACTCAGCACAGGTATATGTGGAGAGGAGCCAAAACGTCAGGGAGACCTAATATGGCACTTAAAGGAGAAGAATATTTTTATAACATTTTAATATGTGTGAAAAACTGTTCAATACATATTCATTTAAAGAGATTAGGACTGTTTGTAGGGAGGGGGAGAATTTTTCATTTTTACATTATATATTTCTAAATACAAGCAATAAATAAATAAAAATTAGTTTTTAAGTCAAAGTGAGGCCCCATTATATAGATTAAAAGTAATTTTTTAATAAAATTATAATAATAATAACATAATTTGATATTCTATAAAACCTGAAAATTAAAAAAATAAACTTTAATTTATAAACTCTTTTTATTTTATAAAGTAAATTGCTTTTTTAATAAATGCTAAATTTTTCTGGGTCGACCTTGTTTTCATTTTGAAATTGTGGAGGCATATACGCCGGATAATGAGTGTAGGCATCCACCAGGGATTCACGAAGTTGCCAACGTCGAAGTTCCCTTTCGGTTTTGTGTGCTCGAATGGATTTTCCTAAAGAGCAGGCAAAAGCTACTCCTAATAGCTAAAAATTTCATACAAAATAATTAGATATTTTCGGCAAAGAGATGTTTTAGAATGAGATATCATATTTTGAAAGTTACCTGCATGAGAGCGATAGTAAGAGCTGCGCTAGCCAACGTAAACGTGAGTTCATTCATCAGTACTTGAAGTCTAATGCGACATCCAATTGATGAGACTGGGCAAAATTCTTGTTTAGGAGTTTGGTCAGGAGGAAGATCGATACAACAGGAATCAGGAACAAGCACAGGAGAAATGTTCGAATCTGAATAAGGAGCCATATCTAAATGGAAGAGACCTTTCCAGTCATCCGGTCCATCAAGTCCACAGCAATGGATCTAAAAATAATAAAGAATATACTTTTTAAAAGACAAAAAACTAAATTGAAAGTTTTTTGCCGAGGTAGCAGAATTTTTATATATTGAAGGATACAATAAAAGAGTGTGTCTTCTGCTGGAATTATAAATTTTATTTATTTATAAAGATACTATAGTTTCGAGGGCTTTGCCTGTTGTAATAAATAGACTGATGAAGAGGGCAAAGCCCTCGAAACTATAGTCTTGTTATAAATAAATAAAATTTATAATTCCAGCAGAAGGCACGCTCTTTTATTGTCTCCTTCAAGACAAAAAACTCTCTATATATGTCAATATTAATTTTGAAAATGTATTCTCTCATAACTTTAAGATTAATTAGAGTAAAAATCTGATGGAACAATTCCGTGGTATTATAATTATAATTTTTTACTTTACCATACAGGATATGGTCAAGTATTGTAATCGTGCATGAAAAAAGTGTTTTTTTTTTGCTTCTTTTTTTCGAAATATATCAAAAACGGCTGAAACTATTTTGATTAAAAAAATTGAGCAAAACCATGACATTTCGGTCTAAAAAAAAGCCCTAATAAGTGAACATCGAAAAAATTATATTTTTCGAGATAATAACTGTTTTGTCAAAATGTCTGTTAGTCTGTGCGTTACCAAATTTTTGTGGACGGGCTAGCTCAAAAACTAGTGTGAATATCAAAACCAAATTTCACATGTAGTTTTGGTGAATGTGATTAAAAGCTGATTAGATTTTGGTGCATATCGACCCAAAATTAAGGGGGAGAGGGGGAGAAAAAAATTTAAATTATAATATTTTCAAACTAAAAAAACAAGAAAAATGAAATATACTATAAAATGAACCTATAATAACGAAAATATTTTTTTTTCTGGGGCCAAAATTAGGGGAGAGGTGGGGTAAAAAAAATCTACAACCAAAATCAACCAAATTTTGTATACAGAGGGCCCCCAGAAGTCTAAAAATGCAAAAACTACTCCCCCCTACATGATTATAAATAATTTTATTATTCGAGTCTGGCTAGCATATAAAATTTCGACTGGCTAAAACTTGGCTCCCTCACTAACACTACTAACACTTTACTGATGTGCTGTCTAAATGGGCCGTGTTCCCGGTGACAATAAATAAATTATAAGAGAGGGGCCCACCAGGGTGTATGGTAAAGACAAATGGATGGCCACATCAGAACGTGTCAATTTATTTTAATAAATTCTGAATAATTTAATTCAGTAATGTGGGTGTTTAACCGGGAGGGGTGTTATTTTTACCCCATTTGTGGGCCAAAAGTTCCACACCAAGAATAACCAAGGTTGGGCTGTTTGTTGTATAGCAAGAAAAAGGCCTGTCACGATTTGGACTCCTAAACATATCCCCAATAGGGAGCGAAAATTCCAATATATTTATAATGAAAACTAAAAAGGCTTATTGATCCTTCACTCCCTTCTGCTATTGATTTCAAAAACACATGAGTTAAGAATTTATGAATCCTCAGGAGATCATTTTAAAATACGAGTAGAAGAGCAATTGAAAAGGGGAAAATTAAGTAGGAAAGTGGTAAGATCCCAGACTAGTCAAGATATTCGTCCAGTACTTTTTAGATTATATTTTTAATAATTTTTCTTTACGGCATTTTTTCATGAGATTGACGATCTCCCATTTGTGGATTTGATAAGATTTTGCTACTGTTTTGTGCATCTCTAGAAATTGTTCAAGATATTTGTCAAATTATTTTGGTGAAATAAATTCATCTTTGATGGCTCTCTATCGTATTCTCTGGGCTGATTCTCTTCCAAGAACTATAATCTTCTCAACATCGTCTTTCCAGAATTCACTACTACTTAAAAATTAAAAGATAGGAGTAGAAAACATTTTGAAGAGGCCTTGATCTGGCTTAATCTCATTGATGCACTAGGAAAAGCTGTAAGCCTCAATCCCTGGGCCTCTCATTTAATATTTTATTAAAATAATAATTGTAATAATTTATTTGAACAAAGTGAGTTTTTATACATATGTCAACTTTTTTTCAATAAACTAAAAAATACTTATTTATTTAATTGTCTTACCTAAATAAACAATGAAGAAATATTTTAATTTGACCTGACCTTTTTGGGGTCACATAACGATAGTCACCAAAAGTGTAAATGCAACCCTATTGAGAATATATGCTTTTCTAATTATGGTGGTTCGTGGAACACCGAACACGTAGTAGTATCTACTTTTAGGATTTCCAATCTGGGCTTCAGTCGTATTTAGACATTAAATAAATAAAGACTAAAAACTTGATTAAATTCATATAAATACATATTTCGGCCATTCCAGATCATATCAAAGACTTTTAATTCATCCATTTATTTTTGAAGAATTATCGATCAACTTTGATGGAAATTGGTGATATTTATTTTCTGCTATTTACAAATATTTTTATATTCATAATATATTTTAAATATTTTAGAGAAAACATTATGAAAATTTTATAGAATGCCATGATAATAAATGAAATTTTTGAACCGGGAAATATTTAAGATGCGGAAAAAGGAAACGCTAGGCTTTGAAAGAGAAGATAAAATATTAAATTGAATGAAATTCCATAATTCATATAGGCATTGAATGTCAGCTTGGGTTCAGGGATCGGTGGCTAAGAGGATAAGAGATAAACCTCTTATAAAAGCATCGCAGCGCACATGCGAAGATCCCGGGTTCGAATCCCGGCTGATCCTTTTTGTCTATAATATAAAAATCTTTTCTTTGTTCTCTAATTTAATAAAAAATTATATTTCTTGCCTTTGTTTGAACGAAGTCCATCCTATCTTTATCTTCTTCACTATTCATGTAGTTATGCATGGAATTATTGATTCCAGTAATTAACTCATCTTGAATTTGATCTTGAAGAACGTAAGCTGCGATTCCCGCTGACAATTCTAAGATGAAGATGAAGCCTAAAAATACTG
Organism: Forficula auricularia; assembly: GCA_024734495.1. Taxonomy (NCBI): domain Eukaryota; kingdom Metazoa; phylum Arthropoda; class Insecta; order Dermaptera; family Forficulidae; genus Forficula; species Forficula auricularia. The sequence continues at coordinate 14,715,441 of JALMQS010000099.1, read as the reverse complement.
CAAACTGTAAAAAATAAACAATATTACATAATGGTTGATCAAGGAATATAGCTTTGGAGGTAGAAGACTTCGAAAATTGAACCTCCTGAATGTGAATGCAATACATTACTTACATGCTTCGCTATGTAATGAAAGTAAAGAAGCACATAGTGCAAGAGCTGGGGACACATTTTTGAGTACGGATTTGACCCAACTAGAAATAATGCATAATAGTACCGTCTATGATAGTTGTACAAGGAATGGCCAGTCTGGCTGGTCTAAGCAGGTGGACCAGGTACTGCGCATGGTGTGAGTGCAGTAAAAATTACATATGTGTTAAAAAATATTTTTGACCCACAATGAAATTATAAAAATTATCATTTATAGTCAATTATAAACATAATATATTCACCCCAGACCATTTGAGTGGTGGGACGTGGAACCAGACCACCCAAAGTGTATTTTTACAACATGCATGTTCCTTGTACAACTATCATAGACGGTACTATTACGCATTATTTCTAGTTGGGTCAAATCCGTACTCAAAAATGTGTCACCAGCTCTTGGACTAACACTTTTGATTTAATTTCTATACACCTAGAATGCTATTATTTTTATTGCTTTACGTAAAAGTTAACTAAAAATATTTTCAGATATATTAAACAGAAAAATGCGGTCAGATAAAGCCGGGTACTCCCACTCATCCGCCAACCCCCGCAAAAGGGAGTTGGTAAATAAATAAGGGTTCAGTTATTTGGATGGAGGGAAGCGATTTTTGATCGATGCTGATTATAGAAGTGAATGAGTCGCAGTCGCTGGAACGCTTGTCATGTACTAGGGGTATTGCAAAATAGCATGCAACAATCATATTACGATTAAGCGTGGCCGCTTCTCTTCACCAGGCCTCTATGAGCTAACATAATAGTGGAAGTCCATCAACGATATTCATTCAGAAAACTATTGTTAACGATGTCTGGAGAGGAGAGAATGATCTAGATTTCTAGATCCTCCAGTAGAAATCAAGAAGACTCCATTCTTCACAACTTCCTTCTTCTCCAAGCGACGAAAAACAGTTTTGGGGAACGACGCGAAAATTATCAAATATATACTTAGTTGACGTCCTAGCTTATTTTTTCTACAGTTCACTTTAAATACTTTATTTAAATTACTATAAGAATCTTAAAACTTTTTATTTTATTTTAATGATTTTGATGCATGAATATGTTGTGTCCAACTTTTATAGTCCGGATTGGACGTCAATAAAACAAAAAAGTAATCCACTGTGAATAAATATGGATTCTATAATTTAAGGTTCTAAGCTATTCTCTTCCTCAGATGTTTTCTTCTCTAATTTTATCAAGAACTTCCTCATTTGTAATTCTATCAATCCATTTAATGCTCAAGTTTACGTAAGTGAATTTAATGTAATACTAGTTTTTTTTTTTTATTTACCGAACATGTTCTATTTGTTTTAAGAGAGGTCAAAACATCTGGAGAGAGTTTTTCTGAATTGGCTTTTACATTAACACAATACAGCGAGGAATTAGATACGAATTCTCGGGGTCACATTTTTGTTGGGCCTGCCACATTCCTGCTTAACATATTTCAAAATATTTTTAAAGATTACCTATTCTTATAATAATATTTATAATTCAAACATTTTACATTTATATATTGAATTTATATAAATGCACAAATCTCATTTATTAAATAAAACATTGTAAATTTTAAGAATTTTTTCCGGATTAAATTGCAATAACATACCATCATTATCATGCAGGTACTTTCTTTGATTGCTCCACAACATCCGAAGAAGGCAACTAAGAATATGATGAAACCGATTATAATCATGAGTATTGCAGGGGAAACGAATCTATTTTCCAGAAATCGAACATTTTCAGAAAAAGTTGTCGCAACTAAAGTACCAATCATGATCACCAGGATGCCTGTTAGCTAAAAAAATTATTAAAAAAAAATTAATTCTATTTTTGCTCATTTGGTCATTTATTTTTATCATTTACTAATTTCAATTGGAATCAGTAATATTTTCTTATTTTTATTTAACTTTTTATATTAACTAATTGTAAATTACCCTTGGAGCTAGAGCTAAAAGAAAAATATTATTTGCTATTCTCTTTCAAAAAATTATTTGCTCACATTTGGTATTCCTAATCACTTTCATTGATATGATTAATTTAATTAGTTATCTACTCTATTGATTGGCTCATGAAATAAAAGAATGTTCAAATAAGTTGATATCTAAAATTAAATTTCATTAATTGTGTTTTAAAATATCGTAAAATACGCGTATAATAAATAGTAGATAAATTTAGAAACGAAAATTACGTATTATTATTATTCGGCCAAAGTATTTTCTTTTTTTCTTTTGCTTAAAATGTTTAGATAAGTCGTCGACCTGAAGAAAATTCACTTTCTGTTTGTCTTTCATGCTTCCAATACCTCCTATAATTTAAAAACATATTAAGGTCGATTTTTACTTTACCATACATGGTATGGTCAAGTATTGTAATCGTGCATGAAATAAAGTGGTTGTTTTCCTTCTTTTTTTCGAAATATCTCAAAAACGGCTGAAACTATTTTGATTAAAAAAATTGAGCGAAACCATGGCATTTCGCTCTACAAAAAGCCCTAATAAGTGAACATCGAAAAAATTATATTTTTCGAGATAATAATTGTTTTGTCAAAATGTCTGTTAGTCTGTCTGGTTGTCTGGTTGTCTGTTTGTCTTGTTGGTTGTCCATTAGTCTGTGGGTTACCAAATTTTTGTGGACGAGCTAGCTGAAAAACTAGTTTGAATATCGAAACCAAATTTCACACGAAGTTTTGGTCCATGGAGATTAGAGCTGATTAGATTTTGGTGCATACCGACAAAAAATTGAGGGAGGTGGAGGGGGGCGGTTAAAAATTAAAAATCTAGGCCATTTGAGCAAACTCAACCAAATTTTATATACATAATCAGTGAACCCCGGAAGTCTAAAAATGCAAAAACTAACCGCCCGAAATGGGGGGGGGGTGTATGGTAAAAAAATGAAAATCTAGGCTCTTGTACCAAACTCAACCAAATTTCGTATACATAATCAGTGGGCCCCTCAGGAGTCTAAAAATGCAAAAACTAGCCCCCCTACATGAATATAAATAATTTTATTAAATATTAAATATAAGTGAGGGGGACCAGGTTGTATGGTAAAGTCAAGTGGATGGCCACATCAGAACACGTCAGCTTATTTCTATGTAAAATGTAAATAATTTAAAATTATTGTAATTATTAAGTATTTTATAAACGATGGGGACTATTTTGAAGGGGACTTTATAAAAAATGATGATAAATAAATATCGTTTAGTAAATTAAAGTATTATACAAATTATTTGATCACACCTAGATACCCCTTAAGGATATGCCGTTGCAATTCTAATAAGTATTAATGGTTGCAGCTTCCAGGCGCCCCAATCAATACCATGCAATGAACCCAACACGATCTGGATTGCGATGGCTATAAAAATGCCAGTTTTACTACTAGAAGTATTGTAACGAATATTTTGATGTTTATGAATATTCACATTGATATTCAAAAGAAACATGAATATGTTTCTGTGAATATTATGTACCAAAAAACTTAAAATTGATAGTTTTGAAGAAAACAATATTAAAATTTTTAAATATTTATTTTCAAGTTTTCTCAGCAAACAACAAATATTCGAATAAAAAATGAAATCAGTCTCAAAAAATCCTTCTAAACATTTCTTTTAAATTTTTTTTCGATTTGGCAATTTTTTGTCAGCGAAAAGTTTGAGATAGAAGAGTGAAAATGTGTAGGGAGATGTAGTTTATTAACATGAATATATGTACAAAATTTCAACTGATTAATTAATAATTAGATCCGTTCGATAAATCCACTTAATGACAATTCTATTTTAATCTTTGATTTTTTGCATTTTTGAACTGGAAATTATAAAAAACTAAATAAGTACTTAAATTGGGGAACGAAGAAAAGATTTTTATATTAAAGACAAAAGGATCAGCCGGGATTCGAACCCGGGATATTCGCATGTGGGCTGCGATGCCTTTATAAGAGCCTTAGCTCTTATCCTCTTGGCCACCAATCCCTGACCCCAAGCTGATACCTAATGTCTATATGAATTTGGAATTTCATTTTTATTTGGGCCCTTGAGTGAAGAAGAAAATGTTTTCGACCTTTGGGTTCTCGATCGAGTGAGAGGCGTTTGGATATAACTAAATAAGTACTTTTAGAAATGTAAACATTTTGGTATTAGGAAGAACATTGCAAAGACTGAGATATCGCAAACTAGACAAGAAGACACAAAGAGAAAAACACTTGTGTGAAAATATTGTTTTTTTTTAACTTTTCTGATATTTATATATGTATATGACAAACAGAAAACCCATTGAGAGTACCAATTGAAATAAGTCGAAAACTCAATATTCACATTCGCGAATGTTTTCTACAAATATCTGCATTTGTATTTACTAATTTTTAAAATCATATATTCATTACATCACTAGTCAGTCACCCACACAAGAATTAACTGCATCACATGTTGTTTCATTCCGAGAACTAAGGGATCAGGTGCTTACAATTTTGGTGTATTATTTATTATATCTAACGTATATATCAGTGGCAGGTTGTGACTTTTCAACCAGGGGATGCTGTCCAAAAAATAGACCTTCATTTTTTTTTTTAATTTTATTTTATCTTTCACTCATTTTTGCAAAATTGATCGATAACAGCATCATAGAATTTTTCGTTATTTTTTTCAAATTTAACATTAGATTTTTTATCAATTGATATTTAAACAGAGCGGAAAATCTAAATTTACTTTAGCTTCTTCTGATGATGTTTCACTTATTCTTTTCATAGTTGAAAACTGAGAGACGCGCTCGTAGAAGGGACAAGGCAAATTAAATGTATTAAATCACGCATAAAAATAAATATTTGCTCATAAAATGTCAGAAAAATATTTTTCTCTTTGTGTATCTGAATTCTGATACCCACGATAACCCAAGAACGGAAAGTCAAAAAGTTCGTTTGTATCAATACTACTGATTAGATTTTGCAATATCAGGTTCGAAAGGCAGAAAATATTTTTTGAATTATTCTATTGAGATTTTAAGAAGATGTTATATATAGTATAGCCAAAAATGAACAAGTTATATTTAAGTTTATTAATCGTTACCAAAGCAGCTCTCTGTCCCGAGTATTGAAAAAGTTTTCACTTTTTTATTATTTAATATGCGGTTGAGAGATTCTTTCATTAGAATCTGATCGATGAAAATAACTAGAAAGAGCGCGGATACATGATCTACTCTCTTTCTTTAAAGGTGTATTGCAAGGATGCCAAATACTATACAAGTTCAAACCTGTTTCAGACTATTCGAGCTTAATTTCTTAATTTCTATTACTCTAGGAATGGGCTTTTGCACTCGGGCCAAACCGATACTCGTTATAGAGAGAGAGAATATTCAATTGGACTTCATTAAAGCAAATACTTTTGCCCAAACATCTTTTAGTTCATCTTTCACGATTAATGCAATTTATAGATTTTAAATGAAAATCATGGGACGAGTACATGTAAATTAATTCACTTTTTAACCTCGTGAAATCAAATTATTTTCCACAAGATAGCTGAAGTGATTAAAATAGGAAATCTCTAATTTGTTTTCATATTATTTAAATTTGCTAACGTTAAAAAGCTCCGAAAATTTTAAATTGTATATAACTTTAAATAAATTACTTAGTTGTATAGTATTTATTGAGTGTTTTTAAAATTTTACAAATTTTCAAATATAACACGGATGAAAATACTCTTGACATTTTGGAATTTGCAGGATGCGCGGGATCCACAGCATCCATGGACCGCACGCCACTGATATATATTATATTTGGTTGTTTCGTCAATAAAATGATGTATGATAAAATGATTTATTAAAGTAAAATTTTGGGACCAAAAATAAAAAAAAAAAAAAGATAAATTATAGATTATTATGAAACCTTTTCTAGAACGGATTAATTATGAGCAATTATTTTAAAAGAACCATTGAACGCAAATATCGTATTGTTCTAAATTATTTATCACTTCCTTTCAAAGATAAGCTTCGATTAATTCTTTTACTGATAAGTAAAATTTAAAATAAAATTTTTTGAAATTAATTTATATTCGCTTTATAGTTATAAAAAAATTTATCCACTGAGATTTCCTATACTTGTGTTGTTCATATTAAATTAATTATATTTATGGAAATATTTATTAAAAATAATATTTACGATAAATTAATACACTTTAATCACTCAAGATGGCCATGAAAAATTTACACAATATGCATTACATTTTCCTTTAGTATTATATAAGTTCACTTTTCCCGTTTATTAAAAATTAAAAAATTAACTAATATGAAATATCATTTATTTTTAGATTACAAATATATTAATGTACTGCTCCAATTTTTTCTTCGTTTATTTATATAAGTATAAATGTTTTTTGCATACCTATAGGTACTTAGGTATTAGAGATGTAAATTATTAACGAATTGAAATAGAGAACACATTTTTTATTTAAATAAAATGTTTAAATTTAGATTGGGTACTAGCAAGGGTTTTCGTTCGTAATAATTAATGTAAAATTAATTTTAATTAAAAACTCTTACATACCACCATGATGAAATTGAATGTAAATAATAAATATTTAATACATTTCATTCCTTGATTTTCGTTCCGCATTTTGGAGCTGATTCTTTTTACCTTCCCTTCATAAGATCACTAAAAATACTGAATTTTCGAAGGCTTATCTCAATTATCTTTTCTAATCTAAAATCCACAATTTTATCAAACTATTTTATCTTTAACCAGAACAATCGAAAGCAAAGCCTTATGCGTTGTGTTGACACCTTCGCAGGGCCTCTTGCACTAACTATATAGATAACAAGAGAAATATATTGAAAACAAAAAATAACATTTCTAGTGATTCTAATCTAAACCATCGAATTATTAAAATGGAGAGCTGTTTGTTTGAAGAGAAGAAAACACTTTCACATGAACTCTTGTTTGTTTCACTACTAGAATGGCGATGATTAAGAACTTTAGGAATTGAATTAATTTATCTACTGATAGAGTTATATATACCATATCTATTTTTATAAAGTATAGGTATATATTTATTTATATATTGTATATATATATATTGAAAACTATTTCGATTGAAAAGATCATTAAAAATAAGTTATTGATTGAACTTTCATTAAACAACTTTTTTAAAATCATTTTGATTAATGGTTATTTTTAATTGATCAAATATGATATTTTTCCTTCTATAATTAGGTTTAAACCCGGGAAGGGGGAGGATCCAGGATATCCGGAACTCCACTTCCCCTTTCACCACGAAGTCAAAAAATAAAACATGCTTTGTAATTTTAGATGAAACAAACGTTGGAAAAAATCCATATTATTTTTACTTTACCATACAGGGTATGGTCAAGTATTGTAATCGTGCATGAAAAAAGTGTTTTTTTTTAGAAATATCTCAAAAACGGCTGAAACTAATTTGATTAAAAAAATTGAGCGAAACCATGGCATTTCAGTCTACAAAAAGCCCTAATAAGTGAACATCAAAAAAATTATATTTTTTGAGATAATAATTGTTTTGTCAAGATGTCTGTTAGTCTGGTTGTCTGGTTGTCTGTTAGTTAGTCTGTGCGTCACCAAATTGTTGTGGACGAGTTAGCTCAAAAACTAGTGTGAATATCGAAACCAAATTTCACACGTAGTTTTGGTCCATTGAGATTAGATTTTGTGCATATCGACCTAAAATTAAGGGAGGTGGAGGGGGGGGGGTTAAAAATTAAAAATCTAGGCCATTTGAGCAAACTCAACCAAATTTTGTATACGTAATCAGGGGGAACCCAGAAGTCTAAAAATGAAAAAACTAGCCGCCTAAAAACCAAATTATGTATACATATTCAGTGGTCCCCAGGAGTCTAAAAATGTAAAAACTAATCCCTCTCCCCTACATGATGATTATAAATAATTTTATTAAATAATAAATATAAGTGAGGGCCCACCAGGTTGTATGGTAAAGTCAAGTGGATGGTCACATCAGAACACGTCAGCTTAATTTTAAAAATAACTAAGATTCAATCATATACCCAATGGAGAATTAAGGATATTTGTATATATTGGCCAGATTCTGTCTCTTTGGGAATTCCCACTGTTCTCTCTAGGCCTTCCCAATGAATTCAAAAGAATGCATGATACAATCACAAGACGAGTGGGGTCGGAAGACTATAAATAATATTTATAGCAGCTTATAAAGTAGCCTTTGTAGGGCTTGACAAAGGTGCAAAACCTTAGAATGCACATTGTGCCCGGCCGGATGGCACAATCAGATGACACTTTCAGTCTGGTTGGCCATCCCGCCGAGCACAAGAGTGAATTTTAAGTGTTTTTACCTCTTGTCAAGATTTTACAAAGACTCTCTTTCCAGCTTCTCTCTATATAATCACTCTTGAAGTACCTTAATAAATTATAATATGTTCGTGCTAGCTAAAATGTTAGAAATTGTTACTGAGGATTTTCAAAAAAAAAAATATTTAAGATATCCGATTGTGTCCATAAAACATGTTTAAACTTCAGATTGACGGTTTTTGAAAATTAAAATATTAAATTTGAGTAAGTAACTTAGACCGAGTATGAGTGCCAGTAGTAACACAGGCTATGGCCAAGTATTGTAATCGTGCATGAACGGAACTCACAATAAGACCCTTTAAGACCTTCTCAATCACATGACTGGAATTAGTAACTGTACTTGTTTAGACTTTTAATTAAAATTTGATAAGGTGGTATGCTCCTCTATCGAAATAATTTTCTAAACACGAGCCTGTTATATTATCGACCTCTAATGAGTCTAACTATATGCTTTGATTTGCTAATGACACTGTGTCCTTCATAGTGCCATTCATCCATTGTCCATGGTTAGTCATAGTTTTGAATAGTTTTTAGCATTTATCTCGTGATTGTAAACAATAGTAAGGCTGTGAAATTTCTTTGGGAATCTACATAGTAGCCACTGCCCTCAAAAATGCCAAGTTTAGATCGAAAAAACTTAAACAATAATATAATAATTATTTACTTTTCTTTTTTCTAATGTATAAGGGTAAATATAAAATATAATAATTTAAGTCCTATTGATTTCCTATAGATATATATCTAATTATTGAATTAATAAAAGCGTGTTAAAAATGACCTCACTGGAGACTAACTGAACAACCGAGCCCAACTGAATAGAACCAGGCGAAAGAAACAGCAGGCACTTATTATCACCAGATACAAAATTTATTTTCATATGGCATTTTTTATTATTATTATATACAGTAAATAAATAATCAATTTTTAAGTGATACCATATACTATATATATGGGCCTCAAACGAAGAAAAAATTGAAATAAATAAATTAATAATTATCATAGGAAATATAGTGCATTATTCAACTCATGTCCATCTCTATAATCCCATAAATAAACTTTCTACTTAATATTTCAATAGCTGTGATTAACTTGTTGCTTTATTATAAACCAGCTGCAAGGCCCGCCTTCGGTGCCCCTCTTGCTAGCCAGGGGGCTTTATGTATAGTTGTAATATTTTCCGGAAAAAAGTAGATTCAAATGTGATTAAAATTCTAATAAAATCAATGTAAATTATTTATACTAGATATAACAAATCAGAGGAAAAAAGAGAACAATCAAACTCTATGTTAAATCATACGACCAACGTTTCGCTAATTTATTGTAGCTTCATCAGGCTCTTGATCAAATTATTTTCAAACACTTTGATCAAGAGCCTGATGAACCTACAATAATTAGTGAAAGGTTGCGATTGATTTAACACGGAGTTTGATTGTTTCCTTTTTCCTCTGATTTATTATATCTAATACTGATTATGGAACTGAACAATAATAATGATTACTATTTATACTAGAAATTATACATTAACATATTAAATAAATAAAAAAAAATATTTTTTAAGCAGTGATTTCTATCAGTTGTACATATAAGTTTTTGTTTGCTCTGAGCCTGGGCCATACATTTACTCTGTCTATTCTATTGAGAATTTCGTTCACATTCTCATCCCGTCTATTATAATGACTTTATGTATGACTTATATTATAGCTATTACCCATTGCTAATGAGACAACTAATCCTTTCTTGTTCTTCTTACTTTTCTTACTATACACTAATCTCTTACAGCCGGTTCAGACAATTGTATTTGTTAGACTTATTGAAATGTGCTCCCGCTGCTACCGTTGGAGTGTAGAATGAATCGTGTAAAAGCTCGCAATGAGATTAGACTTGTCAACGCGAAAATCTTCATTTGTTCTTGCTTTTGTCAGGGCGAGAAGATGATCTTGGTAGACCTTTGGATTATCTGAAAGAAGACGTGTCGACTGCGCCCACTTGTGGAGTCGGCACAGAATCTGAGTCTCTCAGGACGCAGTTCAGTCATACAAGTGGATACAAAGTAACAATATTCAATATTTAAATCATATGAAAGAGAAATATGGAGCGAGACAAAAAGATTATAGAATGTTTAAGAACGAAACTACTTCTCCATATGCGCGTACAACTGTTTTTTTTTCGTGCTGCGCTGCCTGTGTGACACAGCTCAGTGTTGCGCCTTAGCTAATGGCCGAGGGCACTTAAATTTTGAAATCACTTGATAGTAAAAAAAAAATTGTTGTGTTTAAAAAAATTAGAAACTTGGGGAAAAAATAATTTTCAGACGTATTTTATTTATTTATTATTTTTTTGTCATTCAGCCCTGTCTGAATACTCACAACAATTCCAGGATAATGGCGTTCATAGAAAAGTTTGTTTTAGAGCCAATATGTTAGTATTTAATTCTGAACATGAAAAAAGTTTCCACCTGCTAAGAGCCGTCGTGTTAGAGGCATCCAATGTTATCAAAGACGGTTTTTTTTAGTTTCTGGATTAAGATCTTTTGAAAAGCGCTAGCGGAGCGATAGCAATTGCGATAAGCATGTCCAGTTGCTACTTTTAGCGCTTTAGTGGTTGCACTATCATTTGAATGAAGCTTGTCTTTGCCTCATATTAATCTCAGGTTCAGTAGAAGAAAACATTCATAAGAATGAAATGGCCCTGAGAGATCTCCCCCAGTGCGTTCAACTCTATAACAGATTTTTTAAAAGACGTAATGAATATCGAAACACTGATACTGGACCATTTTTCGTCGTATTTCTGAAGAAAAAAAAATCACAATTAAATATTTTGGTTCAGATAAGGATGAAAATGAAATTCTCATAGATGGAAGAGACTCTGCTCTGGAGACATTGATGAAATCAAATCCAAAACAATATCTAAACCTATCCAACCCAATGGTGTTTGCAAACTGATTTACCAAAGTATGGATGCAATCCACAACCATCCCATCCTTGGAATCTCACAAATGAACAAATTCAAAACTAGAATCCAGTTCCGAAACCTCAAACTGATGCAAATGCATTCATTAAAGACCTAGTCAGACAGAAAACCTGAATACGCCGCAGAGAGTCCCTTATTTTTTGCTACTACCACAGGAGTAGTTAGAAACTATCCCCAAGAACTAGACGCGAAATGATTCTCAGAAAATTGCTTCTGCAACTTCTTCCTCAGTAAAATTCTGCTAAAGCGGAGAGGATTTGAACCTGCTTTGTTAAGTTCCAAAGATGGCAATAATCCTCCTCAACTATTACCAGCGAATTCAATTAAAATTACATTTGGCAGCCAACTACTTCCTTCTTATATTTGTATACATTCCGTCAGATGCGAAGTTATTCCGCTTATTCCTAAGCCTCCAATATGCAAAATTCGCTGGCGCTTTAACCATGTTTCCAGAATTGCAGCTAAAAACCTAGATGCAAAGCCTGTGGAGCGTTTGACAATCAGTGAGCTTGATCGCTGCCCTATGAAAATACGTTTATTTCATAAAATTGCAAAAAGTGATCATATTTTTGTTCAGAATCCTCGACAAATGTGAAGACTAGGCTTCGGAGACAGAAAAAATTAGAGAATTGATACGGTTTTAAAATGCTACTCTTATAAAGAAGCACAAGACACAATAAAATACAAACCATTTTCAGATAAAGCGCAGAAAGTGTCCCTGAACTTTTGCCTATATATGGAAAGCTCTTCTTTAAAATCTAATTTTAATTTAATAAGCTCCAACAAGAATAGAAACAACCATCCAAATGAAATGTAATGCATAGTATAGTGTAAGTAGAGAAGGCATGTTAAAAATTAAATATAAAAGAACTGAGAAAAGCCTCAAAACAAAGCTCCTTGCCAAATTCTTATATTACCTAATGAACAAATTAACACATGCACATTCGTTGCCTGCGCAATCCTTATGGACTCAAAAGTGGCAAGACATTAGAAATGATTAATGTCTATAGATAGAGATGTAGATATGATCAGAATCCAGTTGAAAAAATTTCAAAACAAAGAATCATAATTATTAATAACTAATTCTTTGAAGAAATATCAACTAATAGTTCTTCAAAAGATAACAAAATAAATAAAAATAAATAAATGATTAAATATATTCATATATACCTATACTATATTAAAAAATTACACGAGAAATTATTTTATTATTATACTGTGCAAAGCATTCCATGTGTACTTTATATTAAGTGTATGACTAATGCCTATCAATGGCTTACATATCCTTTGATTTATTGAACTGTAAAAAATATTGTAATACTTTTCATAACAATGAGTATATTTAAGTGTAATTTTATGTATTTTGTTTATCAGTAGAATAATTCAAATGTTCTCTGTAAATAAGTACATATTTTTAATAAAAAAAAAAAAAAGTTTGTGTGGAGTTCTGAAAAATATTAAAGAAAAAAGTATTTCAAATGAGAGCTATAGTTTCAAAATATTCTATCTATGCTTCTAGCAGAGCTGTAATTAGGCAATAAAGTTTATATTAATAAGCTGCTCCTTTATGCAAAGTTTCAACTTTCTAGCCCAAATTATTCCTAGACAAAAATTGATATACCCCCAATATTTGCGTAATAAGTCTGGAAAAATGTTTCCAATTAAAACATATAATAAAATTAAAAGAAATTACGAAAACAAAAATACATTTTACTTCAATTTATTTGAGATATTAATAATTATAATAATTTTATAAAAATTATAGATATTATATAATTATATTAGTTTGGACAATCACACCTTAATTAACAGCATTATTTTACTTGAAAAATTGAAATTAAATAACGAAATTCTGATCTCTATGGACTTAATAAGTAATTCAAACAAAAAATATACTTACACTATAAATAAATTTAATATAAAGAAATAGCAAAGTTTTACACTAGGATTATATTTACATTTTTAATAGTTGTATAGTGAAAAATAGCGTATTTGACTTAATGAAGTCGCAGAGTACTCCGGAGTACTTTCAAATTTCTCAGCAGAAATGTCTACTGCTAGTCAGTCAGTAAGCCTGAATGTAATGCGAGCGCATTAAGTTGAATACGAAATTAAAATAGGAATAAAAATAGTAGGGCCCCCGCGTACGAGCGCTTTAAGCATGTGTGGCCAACATTTACTTTGTCTGAAATTTAAAACTCAAATTAGTTTTTAGGCTCGAAATTTATAACAGCATGGTTTTGGTTAAAATCGCCCAAGTAATTAATGTAAATAAATGTACTTTTAATTTAATTTGGTTTTTATTTTTAAATTTGATTATTCTTTTTTAATATTTTAATGATATTAAAGGAATAAGTGATAGTCATATAGTATGCAGGTATGCACTAAAAACAGGCCAGAGATTTTTTCTCGTTGAACAGATCTGGACGCTGGTGCGCGGACGCCCTTTAATATTCTAGGCTCAAAATATATATTCTAAATTATAAGATTCATAATATATATATATATATTATATATTTAAAGCCTTATTAAGGTCACACTTTATGATTCTTAAGGAAATTTTTTTTTTTAAATAAATTCAAAAATTATTTATTTGTGAATTCTAGATTGATTAGGAACAAACTGATAATTAATATATTTATATATGTTTCTGGAAATTATAATACAATATATTACTTCTCCAAATAACTAATTCCAATTTTTATTTAATAAATCTTATTATTTATCTCTTCTTTATTTAAAAGTATTTATAAATTTATATATCAAAAATAATATTAATCACATATTTTTTAATGATTCCATTGAAATATTTATTCAATATTAAAATTGTTGATGAAGATGTCTTATAGATTTGGCCAGGTAACATGAAAGACATACGCCAAAAAGCTATTAAAAAAAGAAAAACAAATTATTGCTTAATAAGGAATATATGGAAAATCTAAAATGAATTTAAGATATTAAAATTATGGTAGAAATTTGAACTTTTACGGTTTCGAAAAATATGTATATATACATTACTTTTTTTATTTATTTAATTGGTTTCCGGAATTAGATTGCCATTTAGTCAAAAACAAATATATAAAATAGTTATTTGTTTGATGGAAAAGATATCCAAATGACCAATTTTGAGACAGAAAATTCTTAATTTCAGTAAATTAATACAGTGGTTCTTAACCTATGAGTCGCGAAGCATATTCTTTGGGACGCGCAGTCATTAATCAAATATTTTACTAATATTTATTTTCAATAAATTTAAAAATATATTATGTTAAAAAATATATATTAGTATCATCTAAAAAAAGGTAATGAAAAAAATGTATGCCTCGTCTCCTACATTTATATTTAAATGATTTTATTTCTATTATATTTACAATAGATAGAGATCTAATTGTAATCGCGCAGAAGGAAATGTTGTTTTCCTATGTTTTTCAAAATATCTCACAAAGGGTTGTTGGTTAAAAAATATAAGTGAAATCAAGGTCTTAAAGCATTATAAAGTAAACATTGTAAAAACTTTATTTAGATTTTAATTATTTAAAAAAAAATTTCAATTATATTCAGATTTCATAGAAAATCTAATCAGTTTTAAACCTGAAATAAGTAAATATGAAATTTCGTCTTGATTTTATAATTGGATTTTGAGCTAGAGGGCATCAAAATTTAGTAGCTCACTTATGAATGTATAAAATAATTAGTTTATTTAAAAATTTTTTTTTTACTTTAAAGACTTTTGTGTAGCCCTTAATGCCATGAAATCGCTAAATATTTTTACCAAAAATTTTTTTAACCGTTTTCGAGATATTTCAAAAAACTCCCTTTTACTTCTATACTTAAAAAAGTTCCTACATATTGCGTATGCAAAGTAAAATGGAATTGACGAGTTTCTTAAAAAGTTTAAACTGCTGCCACTCAAAAAGACTCTAGGTTAATTTTAGAAACTTGTGTACTATTTTTTTTTTTTTTTTTTGGGGGGGGGGGAGATTTTTGATCGAAAATTATAATTTTTTAAAAATAATGTATGTGTGAATATCACATACTACTAAAGGGCATTTGAAAATTGTAACTTTTGAAATTTAAATATCAAAATTGGCTTTCTTATATATTTTTTCGAAACCCAAGTTTCAATTCTATCCAGATCATATTAGATTAAATGAAAATAATTGATTTTATACCTGAATAATTGAGATGACGATGCCCACGGCTCCTAAACTTCCAGCATTATCTTGCATGGCAGCGGAGAAACTTTCAAAACAACCAATTTCTTTTACATATGAAGAATTGTCATGCAATTTACAAAATTTTTCACCAGCCCAATTGCTCATATTATTATAGCAACATGACAATGGTAAATTATCATTCGGAAAAACTTGTACCCAATCTGAAGAATTGTTAATACCGCAACACGAAAACTATAAAAAATATAATATTAAATGAAATACAGCATATTAGATATAAATTATTTAATTATTTTCCTTATATATAGATTTAAAAACATTAGGCTAGGTCGTAGTCAGTTTGTTCGTATGTGCTGTTTGAAAAAGTTGACTCATTCAACATGAATTCTGGATCATGTGTAATGGATTTGGATATTTTCAATTGAAAAAGATGCAAAAATCAAAGCATGCTTATGTATATTTTTGATAAAATATTTACCTGAGTTTGGACGGTATCCCAAATAGCATGCGAGGTTTTAGAATTGTTGAAATGTTTTAGTGAGATATTCATTTGGTCTTGTACATAATCTCTGGTATCATTTCTTAAAACAAATCCTGCTATTCCACCAGAGAACTCGAAAATAAATATGACAATCATGCAAATGGAGAACTGAAATAAATTTTTGTTTATATATATATAATTATATTGAAATAAATAATATTACTAATAAATCCTACTCACCGTTAAAAGCATACAATTATTCTCTTTAATTGCACCACAGAATCCAAAAAATGTTACTAACATAATAATTATACCGATAGCAATTATAAATGAAGGCAAAGAAAAGAATTTGGATGTAAGTAGTATATCATAACTATAGAATGCAGAAGATATACTCGCTCCCACTGCTATCAAAATTATACCTGTAATCTGAACAACGTTCAGAAAACAAAAAGAAAGATGATATTAATATTATTCTATGTGGGAAAATAGGGTTCTTTGTATTAATATAGAAACTTCTCAACAACGTCACTTTCAAATGATAAAATAGAAAGAGATTTGGAATTGCTTTTCAAGACATGATATTTAAAGCTACCACAATTGGGAAATTTCGTCATATTTTTTAAATCAATAAAATTAAGTAAAATATTTTTGAGGAAGTAGGGATTGAAATTAAAATTATTTTAATTGGAGAAAAAAGGGAAAACTTTTGCAAGACTCGGTACAATCTCCTTGGTGTCCTTGATGGTCGGGAAATGGGTGAGCTAGTATTGTGGCCAACTAGGGTAATGCTGTCTACTAACAAATTTAAATATAGTAAACTATTAAAAAAAATTTATTGGTTTAATTAACTTGACATAATTTCTAATTTTTAGTTTTAATGCAAATATAATCTTATTTATTATACGCTATCAGTGAATTTTAAAACAAATAAATTTAATAGAGATTGAAAAAGAATTGTTATTTGTTTAAATTTTTGATTATGATTACGCCTTAAAATCTCAGTAAAATAATTTAAAAAATATATTTTTGGATTTTTGAAGCCGAGGCTGAAGCTAGAGAGAGTCCAAAATCTAATCAGCTCTCAATATTGAAAATTGAACATTTTACCATTTTCTACATTCCGTTTTTGCGTGGTAAAATCTAGAATCTGCCCAGTCATAAAGAAAATCATGGTTGTAAATATTATTTTTTAAATATTTTTAAAAATAATGACTAAAAAAATGAATTCAATACTAAGACTGCCAGGTCTGCAAGGTTCTCACACTTTAAACTCATAATATAAAAAACCCTATAAAATCTTATTTGTTAGAAATAGGAGATTTTCAAACATTCATCACCCCTTCGCGATCAAATCGGATACATATCAGACAAACCAGTGACATAGCTTGTCCTAAACGGGCTCTGTATCAACGGTATACCGGGGCGGCCACTCCGACTGCGGCGAATATTTTTGCTTACGCCAATGCTGTCGGGACTCTCTGCAGCCTTCGGGGCCCTGGATCATTGATACGGCCGGGATACAGCTAGTGTGAACTATAAGGGGTTGCACCTTCTTAAATCAATTTCATTAAAAAATAAGCTGACGTGTTCTGTTGTGGCCATCCACTTGACTTTACCATACAACCTGGCACCTCTCTTATATTTAATAAAATTATTTATACCTAATCATGTAGGGGAGGGGGGGTTAGTTTTTCCATTTTTAGACTCCTGGGGGCCCACTGATTATATATACAAAATTTGGTTGAGTTTGGTACATATTAAAGCCTATATTTTCATTTTTTAGCTTGGCACCCCCCCCCCCCCCATTTTGGGCAGCTAGTTTTTGCATTTTTAGACTTCTGGCGTCCCACTGAATATGTATACAAAATTTGGTTGTGTTTGGTAAATGGCCATGATTTTCAATTTTTTGACCCCTCCCCTCCCCATTTTGGGGTGGTTAGTTATTGCATTTTTAGACTTCTGGGGTCCCACTGATTATGTATACAAAATTTGGTTGAGTTTGCTCAAATAGCCTAGATTTTTAATTTTTAACCACCTCTCCACCCCCTTTAATTTTTGGTCGATAAGGCAACCAAAAAATCTAATCAGCTTACCTCATCTCAATGGACCAAAACTACGTGTGAAATTTTTCCGGTTTTGATATCCACACTAGTTTTTGAGCTAGCTCGTCCACAAAAATTTGATAACGCACAGACTAACTAACAGACTAACAGAGGGGTGAGACCTAATATGCTGTACACCTACTTCCACTTGTACTTCCAAATATTTCCAAGTACTTCCAAATATTTCCAAGTATTTTCAAATATTTCCAGGCACTTCCAAATATTTCCAAGTAATTATAAATATTTCCAAGTACTTCCAAAATACTTCCAAAGAGGTATACACCTACTTTCAATCGCGGATCACCCCTCGAGACTAATTAACAGACTAACTAACAGATAAACTAACCAACAGACATTTTGACAAAACAATTATTATCTCGAAAAATATAATTTTTTCGATGTTCACTTATTAGAGCTTTTTTGTAGAGCGAAATGCCATGGTTTCGTTCAATTTTTTTAATCAAAATAGTTCCTGCCGTTTTTGAGATATTTCGAAAAAAAGAAGGAAAAAAACCACTTTTTTCATGCAAGATTACAATACAATACTTTACAATACCCTGTATGGTAAAGTAATAAGGAATACCTAAGCTATGCGCGAGAAAGGATGACGACGCAATCAAAAAACCTTTAAACAAGCTTAATTAGTCAGATTGACGTTTCTTTCATTGAGGAAAGTTTTTACTTTGCCTGGGGCAGTGAATTATATATAAATCGTTTGATACGCAGTTGGAGATTCGACTTCGAGCAAGTCCGTGATCACTACGCTTATCGCTTTGTTTTTAAATGCATGTGGGAAGATAGCAGGCACAAGTCAGGGAGCTAGAATACCCAGGATTTTATAACCAATATTTGTTTAATTTTCTTCAATGAATAATTAATAAGCAAAAATAAAGAATAATCAATACAATTATTGATTATTGTTCTATTAAAAAATCATGAATGAAAATATCGGGTCACGAAATAAATTCACGATCAAATCATAAATAATATAAAAGATTAATATATTTGTTAGTCTTTGCATTTTTATACTTCTAGGGTCCCACTTATTATACATATGTATACAAAATTTGGTTGAGTTTGTTCAAATGGCCTAGATTTTTAATTCTTAACCCCACTCTCACCCCCCTTAATTTTGGTGTCGATATGCACCACAAAAATCTAATCAGCTCTTAATCTTCACAATGGACCAAAACTACGTGTGAAATTTGGTTTCGATATTCAAACTAGTTTTTGAGCTAGCTCGTCCACAAAAATTTGGTAACGCACAGACTAACCAGACAACCAGACTAACAGACATTTTGACAAAATAATTATTATCTCGAAAAATATAATTTTTTCGATGTTCACTTATTAGAGCTTTCTTGTAGAGACTTGAAATGCCATGGTTTCACTCAATTTTTTTAATCAAAATACTTTCAGCCGTTTTTGAGATATTTGGAAAAAAAGAAGGAAAAAACTACTTTTTTCAAGCACGATTACAATACTTGACTATACCCTGTATGGTAAAGTAAAAATATCAACTTTCTCTCATGGGATAGAGCTTTTTTCACATATAGACTACGTGGCGTTTCGGTCTCAAATTCAGAAATCGTTTTCAAGTGATTATAGATAAATTGTCGCTCTTTTATAAAGCTGTCGAATAAAATTTAATTGCGTATTATTATCTTATCTATCTTATAATATAAAAGAATACATTTTTATAAATAAATCATTTGTTTAAAATCTCGATATAAATAAATGCAAATATGTATTTTAATTTATCAGATAAATTTAATTGTTATTTAAGCAAAATTTTTATGTGATATATAATAATAAAATAAGCATAAAAATTTCTATTATGCACTTTTTTTAATATAGATCTCGCATTCTAATATCAATTTTCATTCTATAACAATTACGACCGCCGTTAGGCATTTACGCCCAAGTGGATGACTCTCCCCCCACAGTGGTGTAGCGAGGGAGGGCAAGAGGGTCTATCATGCCCCGGGCGCCACTTGGAGAGGGGCGCGCCAAATGGTCTCCAAGACAAACAAGATATCTATTGGTATATATAAAATTAAGGTTTTGTCTGTACATTGCTCCAAATAACGCCAAAATTTGGTTGTACTCGTTTCAAGCAAAGTTATGAACGATAACACCCTCAACAAAATTCCTGTCTATATTTATGTCTGTCTGTTTCCGTGGTTACCGCGAAAAGTTGCTCACGATTCACGTAAAAACGGCTGAAGGGATTATTATGAAATTTCATATTTGGAACAGATGTCTTCTAACTTACGTTTATAGCTATATAACGTTTTGATATTTTGACACCAAAAGGGGGTTTGAGGGGGCGCACGAATGAAAATTATCAAATAGCTCCTAAACTATTAACTCTACGGCAAATTTTATTATGAGCAAAGTTGTAGGGGATGTGATTTCTGACAACTTTTGTTTAGAAAAATTCCCCCCAAAAAACACCCAAAAAGAGGGGAGGATGAAAAAATGTAAATTCTTGCCCTTGGAGCAAAACTCAACCAAATTTTGTATACATGATCTGCAGGGCCTCTAGAGAGCCATAGAAATGCAAAAACGGTACCCACCCAAAGTGGGAGGAGGGTCAAAAAATGAAAACTCTTGCTCTTGGACCAAAACTTCAAATCCAAATTTTGTTTCATCATCATCATTGAGTATACAGTCCTAAGACTGGTTTGATGCAACAATCCGTCTCCACTCGACTCTGTCCCCCGCCAGCTGTTTAACCTCTCTAAATGTCTGGCATCCCATATCCCCAATTATTTGGTTGAAATATTCTAATCTGGTTCTTCCCCTTCCCCTTTTCTTTCCCACCTCCTCCAAGATATCCCTAAGCAGTCCCCCATGTCTCAGTGTGTGCCCCATCATCTGACCTCTTCTCTTCTTCAGACTCTTCCACAAGGTTCTTCTTTCTCCGATTCTTCCAAGAACTTCTTCATTTGTAATTTTATCCATCCATTTGATATTCATCATTCTTCTGTAGCACCACATTTCGAAAGCCTCCAATCTCTTTCTCTCCGCTTTTCCAATTGTCCAGGTTTCACACCCGTACATGGCTATGCTCCATACATATGTCTTCAATAGCAACTTCCTGTTTGCTAAGCTGATTGAGGAGGAGCATAGTAGTTTTTGTTTTGAATTAAACCCCATTTTTGCTTGGGCAATTCTTGATTTAATTTCGTTTTTGCTCCTCCCATCCCATGTTATTTTACTTCCTAGGTAGCGGAATTCCTTAACTCCTTCTAGGTTTTCTTGGTTAATTTTGATGCATTCCTGTCTCGTTTGTTCTTTTTTTGTACATACTAGGACCTTGGTTTTATTCTTGTTTATTTTCATTTTGATTTCTTCTATTAGGATTTGGTTAATTCCATTCAAGGCGTCCTCTAATTCTTTTTATTGCTTCCTAGAAGGGCAATGTCATCGGCAAATCTTAACATAGCGATCTTTTGACCTTGGATTTCTATACCTGTATCAATTTTGTCTTTGAATTCTTTAATCGCTTCTTCTATGTATAAGTTGAAAATCATGGGTGACAGCACACATCCTTGTCTTACACCTTTTTTTATTTTGGCTTCTCTGTGTTCATCACCAATATTTATAATTGCCGTCTGGTTTTGATATAGATTGTAGATTAGTCTTCTCTCTGAATTTTATTCCCGCCTGTTTTAATATTTTAAACATAATTTCCCAATTGACATTATCGAATGCTTTTTCTAGGTCTATGAATCCGATGTAGACAGATTCTTCCCTGATAAAAGCCCTTTCTATTATTAGTCTAAGAGAGAGAATTGCTTCTCGGGTGCCTCTGTTTCTTCTAAAGCCGAACTGGTCTTTCCCCAGATTTTCTTCAACTCTTTGTTCTATTCTTCTCTGGATTATTTTGGCTAGGATTTTGGAGTGCATGTGAGGTTAGGCTAATGGTCCTGAAAATTTTGGTTTAAATAATCTGTGGGTCACTAGAAGGCTAGAAATGAAAAAATTGGGTACGGAGGGGTGGAGTGATAGTGCGGGGTGGGTTAGGGTGGGGATGAAGGGGCTGGTATGAGGGTCCGGGGTGGAATGGGGTGGGGTGAGGGAGTGAGGCGCAGTAGGGGTGGGGGTGCAGTGGGGTGGTTGTCGGGGTGAAGTCCAGGGGGTGTAGCGAGGGTGGGGGTCCAGGGGCTAGGTGTGGGGGGTGCGGGGTTGGTGGAGTGGGGGTTCAGGTGAGGGTCCAGAGGCGCAGTGGGGCGGTACGGCCGGTAAGGGTCCGAGAGGGTGGGGTGCGGGGGTGAGGGTGGAGGTGGGGGAGGGGTGGGGGGTGGGGTGAGGGTGGGTTCGTGGGTTGGGGTCCAGAGGGTGTGCCCCCTGGCTAGCAAGAGGGCCGTTGAAGGCGGGCCTTGCAGCTAGTAGTATGGTTAAAGTGCCACATGGGTGTTTCTGGAGGGGGCGCCAATAAAGTGTAGTGCCCCGGACGCCAGTTATGTTCGCTAAAGCGCCACCGCCTCCCCCTGCCCATCCCCATGAGTGGGAAAATTCGTATAATTAAATTATCATATTAAAAATCGAACCACTTTAAAAATGAGTGAAACAATTTAAAGAAATTTCATAGTAATTTATTTATTTATTTTTGTCAATACAAATTATTTTAAGAATTGCTTAAATTTTCAAAATATCTTTTTAAATGAGTGTTTTTTAATTGGGGTGGTGACCACTGTCTATTCGTTGTGCATGTATTTTCGCGAAGGCAAATTAGAGGATGCTTCAGGGGTAATTTTAAGACTCTCATCATATACAGATGTTTTTGTCGAATTAAGCTGAGACCGTTTGTTGACCCGTTTGCTTTGCTTGATTATGTTGTTGCTAAATGTCATTTACTTGAATATCAAATCCTTTATAAAAGTCGTTCTAAATGATCAATTTTTATAATTCAAAAAATAATTGAAGTTTGCTTATTTTTCCTAATTTAATAATAGCTATTTATTAATTAATTAGAAAATTGAAATGTTCCAAAAATTCATTCCTTCAGGCCAGAGCTTTACAAAGTGTGGGTCTCGAGATTTTTTGGGGGATCGCGAGACTTTAAATTCAGTTAAGAATTTAATATACAATTATATTATTTTTATAAAGTTGTTCTCATGCATAAATTTTAGATAAAATGGAGTCGTCAAGCCAGAAACTTTGAAAAGCTCTGCTTTAGGCCATAAGATAAATAAGGTTGGACGTCAGAGTTTTGTCTCACAATATGTCGCCAAACCAAAGTTTCGTAAACAAAAAATAAAATTTTTAGAGCCGATTAGGAAAACGATCATTTCATGACTTAGGCCAGTGGTTCACAATTTCCTATATTTCCCAGCCCATTTTATAGAAAGATAAAATATTGTCACACATGTTTTTTTCCTTAGTTTATTTATGGATTAAGAATTTCCGATTTATTTTTAGCCAATCATGCGGCAACATATTAATCTAATCTGGGGTGTGGTATAAGTAAAAATAATTCAATTGATGAACAAGAAAATCAATCTGATGTTTTTTTAATATATCTAAATAATTCAACAATGTTATTCAAAAACTTTTTGAGATTTATGCAAAATTATACAAAGAAACGCTAATAAACTCGGTAAAAACGCTTGGTTTTTTTAAATGCTCAAAATAAATAGTAGAAAGGCTGATTGTCTTGATTTCTAAGGCGTAATAATATATATATATATATCTTTTCAGATAAGAGAATTTAAAATATAATTTCAAAAAACATTGCACAATATTTATTTTAATATCAACAAATTATTCGTTCATTAAATAATCACGTTAATATATATTATAATACTTCGAATTTTTGATTTATATATTTTTAATAAATATTAATATTATTTTTTGTTTTTAATAAATTAATATAATACTTTGAATTTTTGATATATAGGTATATATATTTTTTTATAAATATTAACATTATTTTTTATTTTTAATACATATTAAAAAAAAAAATTTTAAATAAATATTGTGCAATGTTTTTTGAAATATATATTTTGAATTCTCTTATCTGAAAAGAGAGTTAAGCTGAAAATTTGTTTCGTTTGATAATCTAATCCCTATAGTTCTGAAAAAACAGGTTTTCAGAGTGCCTTTCAACTTGTTTGCTACCACCTGCTTTTGTTTAGGGTCTCTGGGCAAGGCTTCCAGACTTTTCGAAATTCCAAAGGCACAAGGAAATTCAATATAATCTATCTATCATTATTTCATTATTTCAAATGATAACATATCACACCCACTAAACTATTGATCAACATTCCAAATTAATAAGAATTTTAATTTTTCCAAAAGTTGAAATTTGATCTAAAATCTTATGATTATCTTTGACTTTTTTTAATTTTTTACATTTATAATTACTAGTTTAAAAATAGAATATATTTTTAAACTATTTTTTTAGAAATGTGATAGAAAGTAAAAATTATTTCTATTATTTAATTGAATGAATTTTTATTTAATGAAATTAATATATTAAAAACCTCTAAATATTTTTTTTGTTTTTTATAAATAATTTCTATTTATATCTTATGTTATAAATATGGAATTTTAACACTTAAACATATGGATTTTATCATTTGTGTTAGAAATTGAAATTATATAATAAAATAATATACTTACAAAAAATATTAAATTAAAAATAAAAAGGCAGTATTTGATACACGATTGACTCTTTGACAGACCCATCATCATATGTTATGAATAAAACTAAAAGAACACCCACTTTAATTTCCACAAACTAATAAAACTGATCCGGTAAAGTGCTTAATCGGAGAGCAACTGGAAAGTGGAAATAGGAAATCCTCTGATTGGCCGGTAGAGCCACTTGCTGCTGCTCAGTCGACTAAGATTGAAAGCAACTGGTTGCTGCAGGCAAAAGCTAATTATGTGAGCAAGCAAAATCAATTTCACTCTCTACAGACAGTAGCCTTGGAGAAAATCAGTATGATAGTAGGAATTTTGACGTGGCAAATGACAACTTCTTTCCCACCACGTAACTTTACACTCTTTCACTTCACTAACACTAAATATAAATTAGATAATACGCATGACAACTCCGCTCTAATTTTTCTTAAACAATTTGGAAGAATGAGAAATATTTTGATAAGTTGTATATACATATAATAATAATAATAAAAAAAAAAAAAAAAAAAGAAGGAAAGAAGGAAGGAAATTCAAATTACAAATGATTATTTGGATTTGGAATATAATGAGAGTCAGTTAATAAAATGTTAATCATATTGCCCTTCGCTCGATGTATATAAACATATATATTGCAGAGCCTTTCAGAGAAAATCGAGTGGTAAACCGAGGTTGGAATTAAGTCTTTGGAATTATTTGAAATTACTTTGGAATTCATTAGATAATCTATTGTCTTCTACTTGGAAATGAAAGTCGAAGTGGAAGTAGGTGTACACGATTTTAGGTCGCGGTTCACCCCTCGGAGAAAATGCTAGGCCCGCGGCATCTAATATTTTTGAGGACCTCCAAAATTCAAAATTAAATAAACTCTGAACAAAAAATAAAAACAATTTGATTTTATATTTATTAAATTATAACATTTATTTATTTCAGAGAAACTTTTGCGCACTTCAACATTAACAAATTTGTTATGTTATCAACAATCAACTAGATGTAAAATCAAATGTAATAGTTGATTTTTTAATATCCAAATGAAAAAATCATTTCCAACCCAGAGACATAAGTCAATGACCTCACAAACTTCCCTTTTACCCAAACAATCCTATATGTAAATAAAGGTCAACCCGATTTTCTCTTTCTGAACAACAGCTTAAGAGAAAGTGTCCTTTAAAATAATTTAATAAATTCTGTCTCTCTGTTCAATAAACATATATATAGCCTGTCATTCAATAAGTTTATTTAGTTACCTTCTGTATTTCCTGAAGATGGGTTGATAGCCCGAAATATATATATTGAAAAAGAAAAAAAATTTTATATCTTTTAATTTTTTAATTTTAATGTGAAATAAGTGACCCAGTATCCTTAACTCATAGTAAATCCATATTAAATAAAATATCTATTTACTCTTATCTTTATTAACAAATTTAGTTATTTTGAGGCCCTTAAAATTGTGAGGCCCGATGCAGCTATCGTGGTCTCCAAGTATATAATATATATATATATATATATATATATATATATATATATATATATATATATATATATATATATATATTAGGGTCGTCCTTATTTTGGGAATTTTCGAATTTTTACGAGGACGAGGGCTCATATTGTTCGAAATAAATAAAAAATATATCCCCCAAGTTTCAATTCTCTATCTCAGTTATAACCTGTGCTCCCGAGCGATGTAAGTTTCTCATCTAAATAACATGGGGTTTTTGGAATTAAAATATCAATTTTTTATTCCTTCCAAAGTAATGATTCAAAAAATTTGAAACTCTGTAGACTTTATCCTTATAATACTAGCTATCCATCAGAATTATTACAGATTTTTAGCTATTATAATTTTGGAGTTACAGCTAGGTAAAATACTGCTATATCTTAGTGTTACTAAGTTACAGACTCCAAAATTATAATAGCTAAAAATCTGTAATAATTCTGATGGATAGCTAGTATTATAAGGATAAAGTCTACAGAGTTTCAAATTTTTTGAATCATTACTTTGGCAGGAATAAAAAAATTGATCTTTCAATGGCAAAACCCCGCCATGTTATTTAGATGAGAAACTTATATCGATGGGGGCACAGATTATAATTGAGATAGAGACTTGAAACTTGGGGGATATTTTATTTTTATTTATTTCGAACCATATGAGCCTTTGTCCGCGTAAAAATTTGAAAATACCGAAAATAAGGACCACCCTAAAATATATATGTCTTTATTTTTATAGAGAACATAATTTATGTTTGCCTGTTTGTCCGAGTATCGTAACTAATAAAGAAGATACAAACTTGAAATTTGCATGTTATATATGTAATTATTTTTCTGATTTCAAATATTTAAATTATATCATTATTTTAAAAAATGAAGGTCGAATTTTTCTTATATCGAAAATTAAATATACATTTATCATAGAGTGTAATGTACCCTTGTAAAGCAGATGTTCTCAACCTGGGTGGAATCTCATACCCCCCCCTTTCCCCAAAGGAGAATTTTATTTCAAGGAGGGAATTAATCTGCGTACATATTTCAAAGTTTTAAAGAACGTATTAAAGAACTGGCAAAAAAACAAGCTCAGCTATCAGCTTTATCATTAGGTAAATATCTACCTATCACTTAACTTTATCTCTAAATTAAAATATGATACCTTGTATTTTCAATATTAAAAGCATATTATTTGAAATAAACTTTTTGAGTTAGAAAATCTGAAAAGAGGCCATTCTTACAAAAGAGCAGAAGGCGTTCATTTTGGAAGAAAAAAGATTGAAGACCTCTGTTCTAAAGATTACCAGCATAAAGTAGAATAATTAGATGATATTTTACATAAAACTTAATTCTCATAAAATGACAGTGTGGGAGGGTTCCAAAGTGGCAATTTTTAGATAATTTGAAAAAAAGGATTAATATAAAATTGAGAGAAAATTTGCCTTTTCCCTTTTGAACGATAAATAAGAACGATTTTGTTATCTCGTGTATTATTTCTCATTTATAAAAAAGGTATGACTTGATCTTTAATTGATAAGAATATATAAACACAAGTTCAATTGCACAATAGCTAGTGTATAATAAGAGTCGAGTGCGTAAGGATATTTTGGTTCAAAACAAATCTCATTTTTTTTTCAAATATTAAATAATAATTTTATTTTATTTATTTTCTTAAAAAGACGGACTGGTAAGCGAAATAAGTAGGTTATAATGAAAGGCCCGACGTTTCGGAGACTTTTTCTCTCCTTCTTCAGGGTATTGAATAGTTATTGATGGATGAGTATAACTTGGTTCCCATTTGTCTCTCCTTTCAGTGATAGCAACAATATTACAATATTTTTCAACATTATACCATAAGAGATAACTATATAAGTATATACTTAATGATATAAAGTTGAAAAATATTTGTAATATTGTTGCTTTCACTGAAAAATATTGTAATATTGTTGCTTTCACTGAAATATAATACTTTTCAACATTATACCATAAGAGATAACTATAAGTACACTTTTATGATATAATGTTGAAAAATATTGTAATATTTTTGCTTTTCACTGAAAGGAGAGACAAATGGGAACCTCATCCATCATATCCATCCATGGGTATACTACTCATCCATCAATAACTATTCAATACCCTGAAGAAGGAAAGAAAAAAGTCTCCGAAACGTTGGAATTTGAGTAAAATTTAAATAATTTATGGACTGCCTTTCATTATAACCTACTTACTAAATAATAACTCTGCAATAACTTCTTAAACTAGATTTAAATAAGGATGTGTTAATCATTATCAATTTTAATATTTATTAGGAATGGAACCCTTATTATGCTAGTACGTCTCGCACTTGGCCTGCTTATTCTAATTTATCAGTTGGCGGGTATTTGCGGCATTTTCCCTTTAAAAATAAATTACATATTAAATTGAAAATTAATCAGGGTCACATTTTATATTTATTTAATTATTTTTTATTTTGGTACTAAAGCTAATATGCCTAAATTGATTTTTTTTTATTATTTATTTTAAAATATAGATTTTCTTTTTTTTAATTTTTAATTTACAAATCATACCAAAATCTTAAGCCAAAACAATAAATAAATAATTAGTTTTGTCAGCAGATTATTATTATATCCAAATAATATTAAATATAATAAAAGTGCGGAAAATTGTTTTTTTCTTCTATCTTGTTCAAAGTATTAATTTTGTTGATATTTCGTTGTTAAGTTTGTACTTGGTCAAATATTTTCTCCTTTCTGTCATTTTTAATCAGCTCTATTTAATTTCATCATAACGGTAAAATTACACCAATTGTATTAATTATTAGTCATTTTAAAGTGAATCATTTTAGATTAGTTTAAAATTAGTAATTGATTCCTATAAACAGATACTAGGCATTTAGTCATTATATTGCATTGAACGTGTCAGCATATGAGATTTTAGTTTTTGACATTCATTATTTTCGATTTATTTTTGATAACAATTCTTAAGAAATAAATATCGAAACATAATGGTGTCCGCAGGAATGACATGCATTAAATATTTGCTCTACGTATTCAATCTTCTATTTTCTGTAAGTTGTAATTTTTTATTTCCGATTGATAAATAAATACATCTCTATTAATTATTAATAAATAATGGACGACTCTTTTAGATTTCAGGAATACTTTTGCTCACTGTAGGAAGCATTGTTAAATATGTTTATTCTAAATATGATAACGTTGTTGGAAATCAAATCGATATACCTGCTGTCATTTTGATTGTTGTTGGAGTTATCATTCTTATTGTTGCATTTTTTGGTTGTTGTGGAGTAATTAAAGAAAACTATTGCATGATTACAACGGTAAGTTAGCCATTTTATAAAATCTAAATTTATATACTAATTCACAAAGAGAAACAAAGAGGTTGTCCTTTTTTTAAATGTTAGTTTATTCAGCAGTAATAAATATATATACACATTTTTTCTCTTAAGTCCCCTAACATTTTAGGATCTTGTGTTAATATAATTCATTTTAACCTACATTGCCGGCCTGGCATTCTGGGTTATTTTTTATAATTACAATTTTTTTTTTACAATATCATTTTAACATTTTCATTTTTCAAAGAATGAATAAAAAGAATGTTTACATCGATTTTTGCAAGGAAAAATCTGAGAAACCTTGCTAGGGGTTGTCCTCTGCTTGATGTAAATAAAACATACACACATATATATCGAAATGATATATCTGTATATATATATATAAATAATTTAACGTTAGAATCGATATCGCGAAAGTTAAAACTTTTTATCAGGATCACTGCCTTATTTTGGTGCATTTGGGACTCCGATTCGTTTTGATACTGAACCAAGAGTTGAAAAAGAGATAGACCCAGCTGGGTACGATCCGACATCAAAACGTATCAGGTCCCAATTGCATCAAAATAGGACAGTGACCTGATAAAAAGTTTTAACTTTCGCGTTCATCTAACGTTTACATTAAACATTCCAAATGAAATTTATTATTGAATATCTGAACAAAATTCATCTGTTTCGATTCCCGAAAGAATCAGACAGATGGGCTTTGTAGAATTTATAATAAATATTATATATTATAATATATATATATATATATATAAAGATATATCATTTCGATATATATGTGTGTATGTTTATTTGCACTCAAGCAGAGGACAACCTCTTTGTTTCTCTTTGTGAATCAACAACTCTGCTACTCTCGCAAAACAAAAACTATTCAATTAATATATACTAACGAATATTTTTTTTCTTTTAGTTTGCTTCGTTACTTTCGATCATCCTTATTTTAGAGTTAGCCGCTGGCATTGCCGGTTATGTTTGGCAAAGTAATGTCGAAAATCAAGTAAATAAATGGTTTAATACTTCTATGCAACAATACTCCACAAATAAGGATGTAAAAAACACTTGGGATATTATGCAAGTTGATGTAAGAATATTATAATATTTTAATTATGATTAAAATCAAACATAACTTTTAAGGTAGTTCTTTCACAAATGCAAAAATTCAAGAAGTTTTTGAAACTTGGAATATAAGTCATTAAAAGCATAATACACATACTGCTAAAATTTGAAGACGATTTACCACACCAAACATGAAATAATTTCAATTAAAAATGACATTTTTAACATAGGTTAGATAGGGCAAGGGTGGGGATATGATCATTATTTTATTTTTTTTCATTGAAGGACTTTCACCATCTTGATGAAAAACTAATATTTGTTAGAATAATATATACGGAGTAACTTAAAAAAAAATTGAAATTATTTACCACGTAGTTTTGATATACAAAAAAAAAACCTATTTGGGCGATTATTTTTAGTGGAGGGGATAAAAGCACAATGGCTTGAAAACGACCGGCAAGTATGTGTGTATCTCTATAGAGATTTCGTAGTGTGAGTGGACAGTCGCGTTAAAAAAAATACCCTAAAATTTTAGTTCCGTTCGTATTTATAGAGTGGTTACGAGGCTAAAACTTTTTGTATGGATTGTCGCGATAGAACCTCCTTAAGGAGTTAGGTGTTGGTTCTAGGTGAAACATTTTAAAATAATAATAAAACTTGAACAAGATGCGAGGTAGGTTTCACAAAAAAAGAAATAATACAAAATTGAGTTTTGAATTCGATATATTTCGAGGGTGAGCCCATTATCAGGAGTCAAAGAAAACTGATTATAAATTGGAAAAATAATTTTACAAATAAAATTTTTTTTTTTTTAGAAATGTATGTGGTGAGGGGAAAGTAGGGGGAAGAGGAGAAAGTGTACTAAGAATTAATATTTTCAACAAATGGAAAAATTGAGTTTTTAACCAGCTAATGGGAAACTATACCTGCTATTATAAGAAGGAATGGGAAAGTACTTGAAAGGGTACAATTACCCTAATATCAATATTCAATGTGCGAACAATAAAAGGAATGTTTAGTTAATTTATTATAATATACGAGCTTTTCGGGCGTGCCGTCGGCATGCCCTCGAAGCTCGGCCCTCCGGGCTGAAATTCTGGCGGGCGGCGTCTCGGTCCAAAATTTTTATTCCTCTTAAAAAACCACACTCCAAATGTATACATGTAAACTCCCGAAAATACATAGTCTCTTAAAAGTTTCTGCCTCATTTTCGTCCTGACACAGCTACAGAAATGAGGCTCTAGATATGAATCTGGAAGTATTTTTTTTTTCTATAATCTACAGCATTGTGATATTTTTTGTGTGGAAATAGATTTATTTAAATAAGTGGTATCGTGTGAGGAGGAGAATTATATTATATCATTTTTTTAAAATTTGGGATCGATAATCGATATAAGGCTCCAAATATTTAAAAGAGATCAGGTGTTGTTTGTATGACAGACTGCTCTCAGTATTGCAATGAGAAACTCATATGGGCATGCGTGTCTTAAGTCGTTTAATTTTGTAAAAATCAAAAAATAAGAATAACAAAATTTAGATTTTAAAAAATTATAAAAAAGTGGCAAATTATTAAAAAATAAACAAATAATATATAAATCAAATAAGATGTGATTGATTTTTTTCTGTGCCTGCAAAGAAAAGCAAATTGAATATTTAATTTTTGAGTGGTGAAGGGGGGGGGTAATAATTATCAATATATTTAATGATTCTTAATTTAAAATCAATTGGAGTCTTTCATTTCGAAATTTGAGTCCAATTACGATTATATTTCAAATTTGCCGCAAATATACCGATGGCGCGCTCTCTCGGCAGCATTACGTCAGCGTTGCGGCAAATTAATTCTAGACAAATATATATAGTATAATCAATAATTGTATTTTTATACACTTCTAATTGGCTATTTAAAATATTTGAATTATTTGAGAGGGCTATTTTAATTTCCGTAGATTCTAAGAGATCCAATTTAAGTCCTTTTCTTTCGAAATGAATGGGGATAGGGTTATTATTAGAGGTTGAATGATTGGATTCGAAGGCTGAGGTCGAATCTAATTAATGTTATCGGATCTATTGAGACGATTAAGAGCTCTTACATGCTCAGAGTAACTTGTTTTGAATGAGCGGCCTGTCCCATCAGCTGCTTAAAAACTCAATTTTTCCATTTGTTGAAAATATTAATTCTTAGTACACTTTCACCTCTTCCCCCTACTTTCCCCTCACTACATACATTTCTAAAAATTAAAAAAACTTATTTGTAAAATTATTTTTCCAATTTATAATCAGTTTGCTCTGATTCCTGATGATGGGATCACCCCCGAAATATATCGAATTCAAAACTCAATTTTGTTTTATTTCTTTTTTTGTGAAACCTACCTCGCATCTTGCTCAAGTTTTATTATTATAAAATCAAACATGTTTTTATTGTTATAAAAAGCAAGGCACGGCCCTTCAAGGGATGGCCCTGGCTGGGAACGTCTCGCGATGGGTTTATTAGTTGTCCAAAATTTATTACTTTCAAATAAAGTATCCAGTAGTCTTAAAAAGAGACCGAACAAACTTTGAATATTTTGCCTCCCTCTTTCGCCCTACTTTGGATAGTTCATTTTTGCAGTAATACTTTCACATGAACTAACTCTATAAAACTTGATCACATTAAACAGAATTTCAATTTTTTTTACCCCTACTCACATTTGGGTAGTTAGGAGTCGAATTTCAAAAAATCGAGAAATATTTGTATGTTGAAATTTATTAAGTCAAAAGCAAGTAAATATCTTACCATTCTTAATAGATAATGCATAAACACATTTTGTTTTCTTTGACCCCCTTGGGGGTCGAATTTAAAAAATCCTGATGGAACTTTTTAGACATTTGTATATAATATTTTTATTAGAAAAAAACAAGTAGATATATGGCCCTTAAGAGATTTAATAATCATTAAAAACACATTTGTCACCTTTGACCTTAGAGATCGAATTTCAAAAAATCCTTCCTTAATGAACCCCTATATCATGTAAGTAATAATCTTTGGACTATATATGATAAATGAATGAGTGAGTATTTCTGGGCGTTTGTTTTTATATATGTATATGGTATACTAGCTGCAAGGCCCGCCTTCGGTGGCCCTCTTGCTAGCCAGGGAACTACGCCTCCTGGACCCCTCCCCACATCCACCCGCACCCAGTTTTTGCATTTCTAGCTCTCTAGAGGCTCACGGATTATGTATACAAAATTTGGTTGAGTTTGCTCCAAGACTTTACATTTTTTTCACTTTTTTTTGGGAGGTGTTTTTTTTAAACAAAAGTTGTCACAGATCACATCCCCTACAACTTTGCTCATAACAAAATTTGCCTTAGAGTTAATAGTTTAGGAGTTATTTGATAATTTCCATTAGTGCGCCCCCCAAACCCCCTTTTGGCGTGCAAATATATAGCAATGAACGTAAGTTAGAAGATATCTGATCCAAATATGAAATATCATAATAACCCCTTCAGCCGTTTTTACGAGAATCGTGAGACGAAACCACGGAAATATACAGACATACAGACAGATGTTTTCGTTCATAACTGCTTGAAACGTCTGCAACCAAAATTTGGCGTGATTTGGACCAATGTACAGACAAAACCTTAATTTTATATATAGAGATAGATAGATACGTCAATGGTTTGGCAATTGTTCCCATATGGTCATCCAAGTTGGGCAACATATACCGCGTTAGTTGTTATTAGATGGGTAGCCCACCCACTAAAATAAGGTGCATTTAGCCAATCCAACCATTGAAAGCCACCACAAACATAAGAGAAATTAATAAGGTTGTCCTCTGCTTGAAGCTAATAAACCTACCTTTTTGAAATGAGTTCTTTGGAAGCCTAATATATATCAAAAGAGCTTCTAAAGATGCAATAATAACTAGGGTGTTCCATTTAAAAAAATTGATTTTTTTCAAGAACAAGCAGTTTTAGCCACCCCGGATAATGATATAAAATTATTACATGATAGTTTAGGTAGCCCTACAAAGTTCACATCTGTAAAATACCATAATTGTATAACTAACTATAAAAAGAGATATTAATTATTAAAAAGGCTTCGGAAATAGTTGATATTTGTTGTAAAAAGGAAATAAGTCGAAAACTACATGTTTTAGACATAATATATTTTTTATGAAATTCATTTATTTTTAACACAGAATCTATTATCGCATTCAAAAGTATATTAGGTTTTCATTTGAAATTAACAAGTTGATGTCAATTTACGGTATAACTAATGTGACCATACGTCCCGCTTTCGGGCTATCTGTCCCGCTGTCCCCATCGAGAGCAAAAATGTCCCGCTTTTGCAAACAGACCAGATTTATATACACTGGAGAAAAAAATGTGGATTTATCAAAAAATCATAAGAGATCTTTTTTTGTAGAGCGCTCAATTCCCCACAAAAGTCAGTTCTGATCTTACCGATATCTTGATTCATTCATGATCTTGAGTTATAGAAGTTAAAAAAGTTTTTTTTTTTCAAATGTTATTTAAACGTGAAATAGAAAATCGCCAAACAAAGTCTATTAAATCATTTATCCTATACTACTAAAGCGCATTTGTGCCTGCCTCTGTATGTACCTATGTCCCCCCCCCCCCCCCCCCCAGGCCCTCGGGGGTGGGGTCCAGGGGTGGAGTTGGGAGGTACTATAGGCCATTTCTTTCTGTGTCTGTACTTAAATTCACGGCGCTACTAAAGGGCATTTCTGCCTGTATATATACCTATGTTTGTCCGTGTCATTTGTGCCTGCCTCTGTATGTACCTATGTTTCTATGTCCCCACCCCCAGGGGTTGAGAGGTTCGGGCGTGCGGGGTCCAGGACTAGGGGGTAGGTTTACTAGGGTAGAGGGTGATCAAAAGTGGGGCAGACGTTCCGGGGTTTGGGAGAGAGTCGGTGGAATGGGAAGTGGTTGGAGATTGAGAAGAGGGAGTGTTCAAGTTACGGGGGTCCAAGGGCGAAGCCCCTTGGCTAGCAAGAGGCCCACCGAAGGTGGGCATTGCAACTAGTTTAAAATAAAGAAATATATTATGTTGTCGTAAGAATATTTAGTTAATCCAAATAAATGTTACTTTAACATAATTTAACAAAACCCATTTTATTGTCAGAAGAGAATTTTTTTCTCAGTGTAATCGCGCGAATCGAGACAAGGCCGTGTGTTACTTATACATTGAACGTTATTCTAATAGTATTGCATTGCAGTTGTTTTCGTAGACGGTTTCCTGTTTATATCATTGGCAAAATGCCTAAACGCAAGTGTACTTTTTTTTATATTAATTTGCAAAATAAGTATCCGTTTATTAAACAAAGGAGTGGTGAAGCAGACGTTACGGGTGAAAAGTGCCGCACAGATTTTAGTGTTGGACATCATGGTGGTGCTAGCGATATTGTGAAACATTTAAAATCAGAAAAACACAGGCTTTCTGATCAAGCTGCTGCTTCAAGCTCGTCAATGCTTAATTTTTTCAAAAAAAATCTATTCACTGACTTCCAAAGATTTGGATTTAGCTGCAGCGGAAGGTGCGTGGGCGTATCACACAGTGCAAGAAAACCATAGCTTTCGCTCAAATGACTATGCTTCTTCTAATTTAATTCAAACATGTTTTGAGCAAAAATTTAAATGTGCTCGTACAAAATCTCAGGCTATTAGTTGAAAATGTGCTATCACCTATTGCGATGGATGAATTGAAAAAGCGCCTTCGCGAAGTCCACTGTATAACTTTATCAATTGATTTTTCGAATCACGGCTCAATAAAATTATTCCCGGTTTTGATTCGCTATTTTTTACCTTATGAAGGCGTTAAAGTCAACATTTTAGAGTTTCGAGAGCAGCCGGGTGAGACATCGGATATAGTTGTCAATTATTTGAAGGAGGTATTATCTTGCAATGATTTAAATAAAAAAATAGGGGCATTTTGCGGAGACAATAAGAACTGCAATTTTGGAGGAAAGAATAGAAAAGGAAGTAATATTGAACCTATTACTCGGAAGAGAACTCATTGGGATTGGATGTGGAGCCCACATAGTTCACAATGCGATCAAAACAGCTTCAGATTGTCTCCCTGGATAAAACTGAAGGGGGTGAAATAGGGGATGAAAGTTTGTATGGGGAACGAATTATTTTTCAAGGATATAAAAATTCATCATAACTATACATTTGATAAGAAATAAAGAATATTTCTGCATTTACATACCAGCTATGCTTAGTTTGGGGTCAAATGGTCGTGTGTGAATTGTCCGAAAATTATTTTTATACATTTTTTTTATATACAAAATTCCGTAAGCGTCCCGCTCTGACATAAAAAAAATGGTCACGTTAGGTATAACCAAAAGTAGTTAATGATATTTTATTTAAATAGATCCCAAAGAGTCAGGCTAAGAAAAAAATCTAAAGTTTAAAGTCAAAATCTTTTAATAGACCGCTCTAGAACAATCACCCTGAATGAAGAATTTGAAAGAATTTTTTCAAATATTAATGTTATCTCACTTTTTTTAAATTCTGGTTATATTTATTGCCTTGAATTGTTTATAAATTAAATGAAAGCTCGGTTTCTGGTTATAGCTTTTTTTTTATTTTATTTTTTGACCAAGCTCAAGACTTATTTAATATATATTTGTCAATTGGAAAAAAAAATTATATTAATATATTGTCAACACTTTTACAACTCCAGAAAAATAGGCCATTTTTTTTTTACTTAGAGATGGAAATATTTTTATCATATTTTTAACTTTCTAAAATCAATAAAACAAATATTGCTTATTAGATTAAACTTAGAAAAGGAAATTTTAAATAATTTTCATTAATAATTATGTCATACCTATTTAAAATCTTCCCACTCGTTTTGATTTAAGGTTGTAACTTCTTGATAAGATTTTCTAAATTAACTATTTAAAAAAAAATTTTTAGCTTCATTGCTGTGGAACAAAAGGCCCATCAGACTGGGAACCCATATTGAATAATTCTCTTCCTGAAAGTTGCTGTATGGAGTTGCCTATCGGGGAAGATGATGCTTGTAAGTTAGACAAAGCTTTTCGAGTGGGTTGTTTCCCTGAATTACGAGATAAAATCAGACATAACACCATGGTTGTAGCTGGCATTGGCATTGGAATACCCTGCATCCAGGTAAAAATATAATAAACGATATACTTTTTTATCTTCTTGATTCATGATTTATTTACTTGCATTTATAGATGATTGGAATTGCTTTCGCGTGTTGCTTGGCCAAACACATCCGCAGAGAATATCAGAGTGTTTAATTAAAATGTCCGAAAAAGAAGTTTAATATATTCATGTATTAATATATTTTATTAAGGTAAATTAGATAATCTCTATTAGAAGAGTTTCCTAATCAATCTCTTCTCGATGTTGATATTTATGATTCACATTTGTTAATAAGTATTGTTAATTGCATAATATACTCTCCTATTTACTTTATTTTTATAATCTCATAATATATATGATATATCAACTTATTTTACTTAAAAGTATTAAAATCTCATTTACACAATAGTTTTAATGATGAATGATTGTGCAATAGATGTTATTGTTCGTACTATTGTGATCTTAAAAAATGCTCATTGTAGTTGATCTTAAATATTAATAGTTCACTAGAAAAATCTTACTTAAAGATAGATTTATAAAATATAATATAAATTTTTTTCATTTGTTTTGTTAATCTCACATCATAGATCTTATTGTTTTACTTAACTATTAATAAATCTTAAATATTCAGCAAAATATGTATTCTTAAAAATTGTGCTGATACTTAAATAAAGAAATCAAGTATATTGACATTTATTTATTTTATTTCGTATAATTTTGTATCTAATCACTAGAATATAGTTTAAATTTTAATTCTAAAGTATAACCCTAATGCTTTGCCAATATATTTAAGATCTAATTAAGCATATTATCTCAATCTGGATATTATATATAGTAATGTCGATGTCTTTGCAATATAAGACACCATTGACAAAGCATGAGGTAGAAAAAGCAAAACATTAAAACATTTCATTTCTTATGAGTGTCAAATTTCTCCTAATAGAAGCAATAATGCAAAATACATCTTGAGTTAATTTCACTCTTAAAAGCAAATATATAGGAAACTACACTCTTCTCAATGCATTTACTCAAGAAATGTTTACAAGAAAATCAACTTTTGTTTGGCACCAGATAATAAACTATCCATGTCATTTTAGTCCGATATCAAAAAACAGACACTTAAGAGAAAATTGCTTGAGATAAATGTAGTTAGTCTTGAACTTATTATTTATCATTACACATTAATTTGAGAATATATAAAAAAATAATACAGTTTAAATCTAAATGAATGGAATGATTAAATGAAAATAATATGGTAAATTCAAAAGTATTTTATACTTCCATTTTTTTTATCTGCACAAAAGTTGTCGGCTTATAAGCTCGTAAACAAACTAATGAGCATTAAAAAAAAACGTTCATAATTATGAAAAAATAACCTACCAACACACACAATAGACACAACATGGGAATCGGACACTTATATAAAATTAAATGATGCACCAATTTTTGGATATTGTTAAAGGATTATTGGTTTATTTTAGTTTTTAATAACAGTCCACTGAAATTTGAGTGGGCCAGATTTCGTACGAAAGGCCCAATCACGTCGCATATCTTTTGGTCCAGAGCCGGGCAATGCGATCATGTTCTTCTCGATTTTGCAGATATTGAGTTGCGATGCTGCCCACCAAGGGATCGGCTGAAAAATTTTTAAGTTCATTTAGTAATTGAAATGATTAATATATCGGGAAGATCTAAATTTTTTGTCTAGCCATCTTAATTGTCAAAAAAGCCATATTTATTGGACAAATGAAAAGGACGAAAGTTTAACAATGCTAACATCGAAATTATTAGAAAAACAATTATTCAGAATTGTTTTAATCATCGGAGAAAGGAATTTACAAATAGGCAACAAATCAATTCCTTTCTTCGGATCTCTATCATCAACAACGATTTTGAATATCAAATCTATCGAAAACCTAGTTTCACGGATATTGTGACCCCCTCAACTGAAAACTATCTGACATCTACTAGATGTTCAATCGATTAGAAAACATTCCTTTAACTCATAAACACTATAACCATGAATTAGCTATTATTCATTAGATAGGCAAAAATAACAATTATCTCCGACCCATGATGAACAATATCCTGAAAAAGGTAATTAATAAAAAAACACCCCCCTTTTATATTCCTTCACCGCAACAATAGAAAAAAAACTATAAAAAACTTTATTTCCAGTCGAATAATGTCAGCTACCCTATAGCCATCATTTTTCATAAACTAAATATCACTCTCGCATTTTACAATAGGAACAAACTTTCGTCTATATTAGTAAATAATAAAATAAGATATTATTAAACCTAGAGCGAAAATTGGGGTCTATAAATTACAATGCGATAAGTATGACGCGTTTTATATTGGTCAAACAGGCAGATCCTTTTGTTGAACGACATGTTGAACATATGAGATCATTACGAAAGCTACAACCGAACAGTCACAATCCAAATGCTACCCCATTCAATTACATCTCGGCGTTTGCAGACCATTTATTTGACTACAATCATTTACCTTCATCTAATAATCCCCTTCCGTTAAATTTCATTCCAAAAAGCCGTAAATTAGATATGTTTGAATCAGTCAAAATTAAAAAAGCCATACACCACAATCAGAACATTTTAAACAACCAACTAGATAGGTATCAAAATTTCACCTATTATAGATTAATTTGAACAATAAAAACAAAATTGAAAGTTTTTTGCCGAGAATAGCAAAACAAACATTATACAATTCCCAACACCCGAATATCTCATCCCATTCTTCATTTTCACTTTTCACTTTTATCGAGCAAAATTGTTCATTCTTGATACCAACTTTGTGTCACTCCCCCCTTGACGGTCTCTCTTTATCTTCGTGAAACCTGTGTAAACATAGGGCTTAAAAATAACTAATTATTACTTGAATTGCTTTGTTTAATTGTTTATTCCTGGATTATTCATGTTTTATACTAAGATCGTTTAGCATTTTGGGATTTTTATTTTTTATTTTTAAAAACTAAGACCGTAAAGAACTTGGGCTCTGTCTAAGCTAAACCTATAACGAAGGCACCGAACTAGGAATTTAAAACAAGCATGAGGGATGTGTGATCTTAAGATGGGTACCTTTTAAGAAACTGTAATGATTGCTTATAAACCCCACCTCTAAATCATAGTAATGTGGTTTGTATTTTACTAGAATTGAAGAAGTTACCACCATATCTCCAATAGTTGAGGAATTGTTATACTTCTGTAAACAAGTCCATATAGGAAGATGTGGTCTAATGATAAACCAATATATTTATATGCATGGTGATTCAAAACCCATGGCTTAACTCAGGTGTTTGATTAATGCAATACGGAGTAGAGATAAAAAAAATAATATATCCATGCTCGATTGTCAAGGTTTACCTACTTATGAAGAAAGACCTTAAAATTTATTATGATTTTACATTTAGTTAAAATTGAAAAACAAACAATTTATTTATTAACTATAAAAGCTTATCAGAAAAGATGTTCATTCTGATGAGTTTGTCTCATTAAGATGTTTCATCCGAAACTTCTTTCTTGATAAACAGCTCATCCGCCGAAGCATCAAATCTTCAATTATTATAAAAGTTGCTTTGAATCAATATTTGTTTAATTATTAGTTGGTTTTACTATTAGTAGGTATTATTATTGAATACAATGACTAATTCCAATCACGAATGTTGAAATGGTTTTTATTTGTGAAATAGGCCTTAGAAATGTTGCTGAAGAATATCGTAACATAGGTGGTATCCGCATGGCAGAGATCCAAGTTTTTTTTTAATTACAGTAAACAAAAACTTTTGTAATCTCGGTAAATTACCCCAGCTCTCATTCACATTGTTTTTCAATATTTGGAGATGTATCAATGTAATGAATTTAAATAAAGATTTGTCTTCATCAGTCGGTATCCGTTGAGAATGAAATAAAGGTAGATATTAAATTTTTACTCTACTCAGATTTGTAAAATTAATCATAGCCTTAAATTGTTATATTTATTCCTTAGAACAACTTTATATAGTCTTTTGAATAGATGGGTCAAGATTTCGGGAAATCTGTTGACCCAATTTAAAACTGAATAAATTTGATGTCCTACATTATGAAATTGAGTTTAAAGATTGAGAGATGAAGAAGATTCTAACGATCAGTGACATTTAATTCAAACTATCAAGCAGAAGAAAAGATATCACGAAAGTTGTGGTTGTCTTGAATCAATGCTATTGTCTCAAAAATTAGTTTTATTTTTTTCTGCAAAGTTATGGTCATGTACTATGTTATCCTTCTCTATTTTTGGAATTGTCTCCATAAAGTAAGCTGGCTAAAT
This sequence comes from Forficula auricularia, assembly GCA_024734495.1. Classification (NCBI taxonomy): domain Eukaryota; kingdom Metazoa; phylum Arthropoda; class Insecta; order Dermaptera; family Forficulidae; genus Forficula; species Forficula auricularia. Next base: position 14,673,239 of record JALMQS010000099.1, on the reverse strand, counting down.
CAATATTATTTTATTTCATGAAAACATTTCAAATAGTTAAATTAATAATTGAGAGTGAGAGTAAGTGTATTGTTTTAATTAAAATAAAAAAAAAAAAAAAATTACTTTAGATGAATGTGCTATGTTTCAATGTATCTAGTTACAAACTTTCATGATGTTAACTGTCAAAATTGATTTTCTGAAATGTGTCAGTAAGTGTCAGATTACAAATTTATGACTAATTTGAGTGAAAATTGATTTTATATAAAATATGATAGCTTGCAAAAAGAAGAGTTCAAAATTGGTATATATATAAAATAAAAAAAAATAAAAACATATTTACCAGGATTACAATCTGTGAGAAGAGAACAAATGGAGAGCAAAACTTTGGAGATAGTTAGAGCAGGGGACCAGTTATCCTTAAGAATATCTAAACAAATCACTCCTTGACTGTTTATATTACAGTGGTATATTCTTGTACGAAAAGTGACCTAAAATTAAAATATTATATAAAGATTATCAAATGGTTATTTAGAAATTATTAAGTAAATGTATTATATCAATATTAGATTTGTAGCTGTTAAAGCTTGTATTTTTTCGATGAAATTTTGTTTCAATCACACATAATTATTTATTGAACACGAATTCAATATAACTACGAAGTTTATTCTGCGATCGTTCTAATGAACAATCAATCTGATTTTAGGGTAACTGATCGCAGAATAAGTTTATCGAAACTTGGTAGTTATATTGTATTATTTATTAACTTTTAAGGAGTTCGGTGTTGGTTCTAGGTGAAACATTTTAATATAATAATAAAACTTGAGCAAGATGCGAGGTAGGTTTCACAAAAAAAGAAATAAAACAAAATTGAGTTTTGAATTCGATATATTTCGGGGATGAGCCCATCATCAGGAGTTAAAGAAAATTGACTCAGTTTTTAGTAATGAAGCTGTTGAAGCTTTTATTTTTGTGATTAATTTGATTAAAGTTTGAATTTTTATTTAAATCACACATGATTAATTTATAATCATGCGTGATTTAAATAAAAATTCAAAACTTGACTCAGTTTTCTTTGACTCCTGATGATGGGCTCACCCCCGAAATATATCGAATTCAAAACTCAATTTTGTTTTATTTCTTTTTTTGTGAAACCTACCTCGCATCTTGCTCAAGTTTTATTATTATATTATTTGTTCGTTTTCAATAAATAATTATGTGAGATTTAAACAAAATTTCAACTGTGTATATCAATATTATATACCTTGGGAGGTTTAAAAGGATATTCCGGTGAAAAATGTATGTCTAAGAAGAAAACTCCTCCTTCATAAACTGAACCTGGTGGTCCAAGAATAGTGGATACCCACTCATAGAGATTGTCACCTTTGGGTCCAGCACTACAATTGGGTGGTGGATCCAGAGTAATCTCTGCTAATTCTTTTTGAATTCTAAAAATGAATATAATAAAAAAAAAATGTTCTCCATTTTTCAAAAAAGATTCATTTGAACTTGCCTTTTAGCCGAGGTGCTTAATGCCTTGGACATTTTCGGGTTGGGTTTAATATCTTTGTTCTCAGTCTTATTATCAGTCAACGAAGAAGATCCTCTACCCCGCCCCGTGCCACTTGATCCGGCCCCCGACATTGAACTGCAAAAACTTAAGCTCAGCTCTCTTTGTTTGCCCACCTTATGAGGAATAATTGCTTAGCTAGAGTGACAAAATCACGATCCAGAACGTGTTGAGAATATTCCACGGTTGGTAGAGAATTAACCAATAAAGGGAGAATATGAAATAAAGGATTAGGGATTAAAGAAATAGACGAAATGAAAACGATGTCTTGAAATCTAAAAGAGAACAATCTCATCCGCCATCTTGGGAGAATCTATCGATAAAAACTATTTTTGTTAATATTATTAAAATTAAATCATATAAATAGAACACTACTAAATTCAAACTCTGAAAGAAAATTTGTTTTTTAGGAAATATTATAAAAACCGGCTCGGGAAGACAAAATGGAAATTTTTCTAATTAATTTCAACTAATTACATATAATAAAATGAATTGATTAGATTAGGAAACTACATATTAATAGTTCAAGATTAGGTAATGAAAATTTAAGAATAATTTAAAAAATAGAAGAAATTTAAAGAGCAAATGCTTGTACCAATTTGCTCTCTGAACTCAACTATGGAGCGTGCAACAAAGATGGACAGGCTAGTTGTTTCAATTTAATTTATTTATATTAATTACCTTCAAAACCGTGAAAGTTTTCTTTTTAAAAAATGAATTGAAGTTTAGTAATTAAAACCCTTTGATAAGGGAGTGATTAATAATTTCTAGAATCTGTAATCTAGATTCGAATATTTAGATTCATTTCATGTTTCTGATACAAAGGTTGGAAGAGCACATAACCGTAAGCTCATCCCGAATATTGACGGAAATTGCCGAAAACTCACGAAGGATCCATTTTACATAGTTTTTTCACAACAAAAAAAAATCAAAGAACATTCCAAAATAAAAAGGGAATATCAAATAAATAATCAAGAAGAAATAATCTACTTTTATTCTCTTAACCTATTATAATAATTATATATATTTTAAACTAATAATTTGTATTTAAAAACATAAAAATGGGGAAACGTCAACATCAAAAGGATAAAATGTGAGTGATTAATTTTATTTTAATTTGAGATTTAATGTAATTTTGGAATGTAAATTTGAAAATATTTTTAGGTACCTCACTTATACAGAATGGACAACACTTTATGGAGGAAAACGCTCAGGGCCAGAAAAATCCAATTTTTCAAGATTGCCCTTCGATCATTGTTGTTTAACATTATTACCATTTGAACACCCATATTGTGACAAACAAGGAAATATTTATGAATTACAGGCTATTTTAGATTATATAAAAAAATTTAAATCTAATCCAGTGACAGGAGAAGTAAGAAAATAGTCTCTTTTTGAATTATCTTTTTATTATATCTTTTACTCACTTTTTAATATCTTTTCAGCCACTAGATGCTAAATCTTTGATTAAATTGAATTTTTTTAAAAATAATAATGGTGAATATCACTGTCCTGTACTTTTTAAAACATTTTCAAATAATTCTCATGTGGCAGTCAACAGTATTACTGGAAATGTTTTTTCTTATGAGGTATTCCTTCTTTATTTTATAAATTTGAATTTGATTAACGAGGATTTATAGGTTAAGTTGGATAGGTGGAAAAGATAAACTCAAATGTCAACATAAGAAACAGGACTATGGAGTCGAAGGAATTCCTGGCCAGAGGAGTCCGAGTCAGGAAAATTCTCTTGATTCGGACTCCGGTATTTCTCTCTTTTTAACCGACTTCAAAAAAGGAGGAAGTTCTCAATTCGACTGATTTTTATTTTCTGCCTGTATTATCTATAAATTATCGTTAAAAACAACTACAAGCACAACTCTTATGTTGAATCTATCTGCTCTTATTAAACGAGCAAAAATTGTATATATATATTATTTGGCAAAGCAAAACTTATGTGTAGGAGGTTAAAATTAAAAGCACCCCCCGGTCAACAGTCTATTTTCCATCTTAATATAGGGACGGGTAGGAAGAACTTGTAACTCTGACTGTCATTCGGTCCTCTTGTCAATTCCGAGGTGCATTCTGCGCTCTCGGGTACAGAAGTATTTCGGGTAGTTCAGAGACGAGTGGCACGAAAGGGTTGCAAAATATTACAATATATATATCTGGTCGGGTTCTCGAAAACGGCTCTAACGATTTGGATGAAATTCACGGGTTTGGAGGGTTTTGTGTTGGCGATTCGATCTGTCACGGTTTCATCTTCGGCTAAGTTGTTTTTGATGGTTTTTTTTTTTAATTGAAATAATTATTCACATGTGGTTGTCTCGATAAAAATGTATAATTACATTTTTATTCAATTTCCTTTTAATAATTAATTGGTTTTTTAATTTTAAATTCCACTAATAGACATTACACTAATAGACATTACAAATATTATTATATATATATATATAACGTATTTTTTCTAAATTAGAATTTGGCAATTAAATTGATGAACTCAAAAATTGTTATTTAATTTAAAAAAATTATTATACCTACGGTATTTATTTATATACCTATACATATATACACACATAATCTGTGGGCCATTACAAGGCTTGAAATGCAAAAACTGGGTGAGGGGGTGGGGTCAAGGGTGGAGGTGACGGTGCGGGTGCAGTGGTTGGGGAGGGGGGGATTAATATATAGCTTTTAACTGAAGCAAAAAGTTACCGAGCATCGCTCGGTGGCCAGGTACTTTTATTTAACAGTAATAAGTATTAATTCTAATCTAATTTCAGGCTATTGAACAACTTAATATAAAAACAAAATGCTTTAAAGATTTAATATCAGATGAAGATTTTGCTAGGAAAGATCTAATTATTTTACAAGATCCAGCTAATATTGAGAAATTTAATTTAAAAAGTTTTTATCATTTGAAAAATGATATCAAACTGGAAGAAGGTTAAAAAAATTTTCAACTAAATGACTCATATCATAAAAATAAAATAAATTTGATATTAAAAAAAAAAAAATTATTAATTTTTAGAGCCTCCAAAAGATCCATCATCATATCTTAAAACTGTATCTAAAGAAGCTAAAGACATTTTGGATCAGTTGAATAAAGATTATAAACCTCCTGAAACGTCGAATAAAGATACTAACGAAACTGCTGATAAATTTAATGCTGTAAGAAAAATTATTTTATACTATCTCACTTACAATTTTTCTTTACTTAATCAAAAATTCAATATTTACTTATAACAATTTATTTGATATTATAAGATTTTATGTTACCTTAAATATAATAATAAGCTTAATTAAATTATTTTTAAAAAAATGTTTTTCAAGGCTCATTATTCTACTGGGGCTGTTGCTGCAGGATTTACTTCAACTGTAATGACTCCACAAACTGTTCATGAAGCAGCCATTATTGATGAAGATTTAGTAAGATATGAACGCGTTAAAAAAAAAGGTAAACGACATTATAGAGTATGAGTGATGATGAAAATTTAAATCTCTTATTCTCTACCGTTTATGTTTGAGTTCGTCACTACCTCCGAGTTCAGCCATTTACTCTAGTCTTTTCCTTATTTATATAAATGACATAAAGACTTAGTCCTTTAATCTTCAATCCTTGCAAGGGAATTACAATGAAATTTGTTCATTCCTAAAAATAGGTAGTCTCGTAGCTTAGTTAACTTAAATGCACCTAAGCGACATCATTATCTAATATCTAAGCACGTTGATAGGAATCTTACAAATATTTAGTTAGAGTTAAAAATCTTAGTGCAAAAAGAGAAATTATCACTGTCACATTAGGGACTAGCTTCTTCTTACATTATAATATAAGGTCCAAATTCGCCCCTGATTTAATGAAAGAAGGTGCAGCAACCTCTGTAGTTCGGGTTGATTTTTGCATCGGAAAAAATTCTTCAAAAAAAAAACAAAGATCTATTATGATTCAAAAAAATAAAAAATATATATCTAGTCATGCCTGCTTGAAGGCTGAGGCAAAAGTCTTGTAGATCTCTCTCTTCTGGTCCTAGGTCCGTTCGCTTGGTTGAGGAGAGGAGACCCGACGCTCAATTTCAAATTAAAATATATCGAAATTGAGACAGCGAGATATTTTCCCCAAAGGGCACTAGACCCTTACAGATAGAAATAAATTTCGGGGATTGGTTCTGAGTTGAAGGTAACCCTGGATGCAGACTTTGAAAGACTAAATAAATGTTATATGTAGCGGGAAATAAGATGTGGGAAGAGAGTTAATTCTCTAGAATTCTAAGGATAAAAGTTGGTGTTCGATTCATTTCTAATTTAATCTCGAAGGGGTGGGGAATGTTTGAAGCGTGTTTCGCACAAATGAGTCTTTAGGGGGGGAAAGAAATATTGTTTCAATCTCGAAAGATCAAACGCCATGGCAGTATCTATAAAAAAAAAGGAAAAAGCCGATACTATTATTCGATGGAACAGGGAATTGAGAGCGCTAGTTAAAGCTGGTCTGATACGTCTCCTCTGAATTGCATGTCAAGAGAAAATGATTTGAGGCCCAAATTCCAACGAATCCAATATCAGCAAGGTCTCTATCGACACGACTAGATATTAAACTACATTGTATCTTGCCTGAATGTAGTGTCCGATCGAAGGTCGATTTCTAGCAGAACCAGATTAATCGTCTATTCCCCTCCTTCGTCCCCCTTTGGCTACGCCACTGGTTATAATCATTTATCATTAGATCACATTAAGTGAAGTTCGCTAAAAAATATTTATACTTAGTCTTCTCAAAAACTTCTTAATTAATGCTACATTGATTGCTTTTGAAAAAATCGCATAGTAATAGTCAAGGGAGCCTTCTCTCATTGGCGTTTTGATATCTATCAATTAAAAAGATTAGTAATCAAAGTTAAACAATCTTATGTTTTAAGCTAAAAATAATCATTTATTTACATTTCCACCAATCAAGTTAGATCGCCTGCCCGCATATATTTGTCCCGTAGCGCTGAACACTTGTTCACTAGGGGCACTATAAATATTTAAGTGCAATTGGCCTTAGTTAATAACTCCGGCTTCGGCCAAAACTTCGGCCCATTTTGACCGAAGCCGAAGGTTTCGCCGTAGGGGGTTTTTTTGGTCGAAGGTAGCCGAAACCGAAGCTTCGGTCGGACACTACCTGATTGAAAGTTAACCAAATTACGAGATCCCCAATTTTTAAATCTGCCTAAATCGAAATTAACACAGAAGTAATGACTAAAAGGATTAAGCGTAATGGAAGGCACTATCAATTAGTACAATTTTACTAATTCCATTAAATTTTAAATGGGAGTTAACACGGGTTAATATTTAAGTTAATTAATTTTCGAGGTATCATTTTTTGACCTAAAAATATGTATATTATATCTTTTGGAGTTGTTGTTGAATCTGATGGGCAAAACAATTTTTGACGGCTCCTTGATAGGCCTTTCAGTCCTTATGATGTCAAGTCATAAAAGAGACTGTTAAAGTCCTGTCAAGAAGCCGTCGAAATTTTTTTGCAGATCAGATAAATCAACAACCCCAAAAGAAAAAAAAAAATATAACACATTTTCAGGTCAAAACATTTGTAAAAAAAAAAAAAAAAATTATACACAAAAAGATGCTTTGTTGAATTAGTTGTTTAAGGGAAGGACAAGTTTCAGCTGAAATCACTTCATCATCATCATCATTGAGTATACAGTCCTAAGACTGGTTTGATGCAACAATCCGTCTCCACTCGACTCTGTCCCCCGCCAGCTGTTTAACCTCTCTAAATGTCTGGCATCCCATATCCCCAATTATTTGGTTGAAATATTCTAATCTGGGTCTTCCCCTTCCCCTTTTCTTTCCCACCTCCCCCTCCAAGATATCCCTAAGCAGTCCCCCATGTCTCAGTGTGTGCCCCATCATCTGACCTCTTCTCTTCTTCAGACTCTTCCACAAGGTTCTTCTTTCTCCGATTCTTCCAAGAACTTCTTCATTTGTAATTTTATCCATCCATTTGATATTCATCATTCTTCTGTAGCACCACATTTCGAAAGCCTCCAATCTCTTTCTCTCCGCTTTTCCAATTGTCCAGGTTTCACACCCGTACATGGCTATGCTCCATACATATGTCTTCAATAGCAACTTCCTGTTTGCTAAGCTGATTGAGGAGGAGCATAGTAGTTTTTGTTTTGAATTAAACCCCATTTTTGCTTGGGCAATTCTTGATTTAATTTCGTTTTTGCTCCTCCCATCCCATGTTATTTTACTTCCTAGGTAGCGGAATTCCTTAACTCCTTCTAGGTTTTCTTGGTTAATTTTGATGCATTCCTGTCTCGTTTGTTCTTTTTTTGTACATACTAGGACCTTGGTTTTATTCTTGTTTATTTTCATTTTGATTTCTTCTATTAGGATTTGGTTAATTCCATTCAAGGCGTCCTCTAATTCTTTTTTATTGCTTCCTAGAAGGGCAATGTCATCGGCAAATCTTAACATAGCTATCTTTTGACCTTGGATTTCGATACCTGTATCAATTTTGTCTTTGAATTCTTTAATCGCTTCTTCTATGTATAAGTTGAAAATCATGGGTGACAGCACACATCCTTGTCTTACACCTTTTTTTATTTTGGCTTCTCTTTGTTCATCACCAATATTTATAATTGCCGTCTGGTTTTGATATAGATTGTAGATTAGTCTTCTCTCTCTGAATTTTATTCCCGCCTGTTTTAATATTTTAAACATAATTTCCCAATTGACGTTATCGAATGCTTTTTCTAGGTCTATGAATCCGATGTAGACAGATTCTTCCCTGATAAAAGCCCTTTCTATTATTAGTCTAAGAGAGAGAATTGCTTCTCGGGTGCCTCTGTTTCTTCTAAAGCCGAACTGGTCTTCCCCCAGATTTTCTTCAACTCTTTGTTCTATTCTTCTTTGGATTATTTTGGTTAGGATTTTGGAGGCATGTGAGGTTAGGCTAATGGTCCTGAAATTTTCACATTTATCCGCGCCTGTCTTTTTGGGAAGTGTGACTATTTTGTTTTTTTCGAAATCTTTTGGGATGATTCCCAATTTATAGATTTTGCTAATTAGTTCAAAAAGTTTGTCACGTGCCTTTTCTCCAGAGTTCTTTAGGATTTCAGCTTGTATATTGTCTATTCCGGGTGCTCTATTATTTTTTAGTTCCTTCAAAGCTGTCTCGAATTCTGACCTGAGTATGGGGTCTCCTAATTCGTTTTCGTCCACAGATTCTTCTTCTTCTATTGGGTTCATTGTTTTTTTCTTCTCCATAGAGTTCTTCTAGGTGTTCCTTCCATCTATTTGCCTGTTCGTTTTCGTTTAGAATAATGTGGCCTCCTTTATCTCTTATGTTCTTGCTTTTTGGCTTGTCTTCTTGGAAATTTCTTTTTATTGCCCTATAGGCTACATCAACTTTTCCCAATACTAGATTTTCGTTGACTTCTTTACATTTTTCTTGAATCATTTTTTCTTTTGCTTTTCTACATTCTCTTATAACTTTCCATCTTAATTTTTTATATGTTTCTTTCCCTTCTTCGTCTTTTCTGTTCTTAAATTTTCTTCGTTCGTCCATCAGTTGCAGTATTTCGTCTGTTACCCATGGCTTTTTAATTTCGTTTTTCTTTGATTTAAGGACTTCGTTGGCTGTTTCAGTCAGGCTTGATTTCATATCATTCCATTCTTGTTCGATTTCTTCTTCTTTATTATTTGTGGGTGTTTTTTCTTCCAGTTTCTTATTCATTACGTTTTCGAAAAGTTTTTTGGGTTTCCTTATTTTTTAATTTAGATATATCCCAGTTTTTTCGCGACCCCCCCTTTTTTATTAGTTTTTTAAATTTTAGTTGGCATTTCATCGCAATTAGATTGTGATCACTAAAAATATCAGCCCCAGGATATCTTTTACAGTCCTTTACTTGATTTCTGAATCTTTGTTTGACTAATATGTAATCTATTTGAAATCTCCCCTTGTCTTTTGGCATTTTCCACGTGTAGATCCTTCTTGGATGGTGTTGGAAGAGTGTGTTTGCTACTACTAAACTGTGCTTACTGCAAAATTCAATTAATCTTTCGCCCCTTTCATTCCTATCTCCTAGACCGTGTTCGCCCACCACTTTTCCTTCTTTGCCTTTTCCTACTCTTGCATTCCAATCCCCCATAATTATTAAATTTTCATCCCCTTTAACGCGCTTCATCAGTTAGATTGCCCATTTTAAATAAGATAAACTCATCAAAATGCACGACGTTTCAACACTTAGTGGAATCATTTTTGAGTTCTTGGGAAGTCTGTCTTGATAGGTCTTTCAGTCCTTATGATGTCAACTCATAAAAGAGACTGTTAAAGTCCTGTCAAGAAGCCGTCAAAAATTCTTTCTTAATTCGTTTAATTCATTAAAAATATGCATTCTGGATGGTTTCAGCCGAAACTTCACTTTTGTTATACTTATGCCTATCTCTACAAATGTATAAAACTCATGTTAATTCACACTTAAAATTCAACCCCTCTGTTAATTATCATTAATTGTTCGAGACTATAGTTGAATTTTAGTAAGACTTAGCCTTTACTTCAGTCAGTTTTTAAAAAAATTAAATTTATTAATTTTATGTTTAATTTGAGCAATATGTCTCATTCGAATATACATTCTAGATAGGTTGAGATTGTATGCTTTCTCAAAGGAAAAAAAATCAAATAAATATTTTTTAAAAAGATTCAAGAGAGAGATAAAAGGATAATCTTCGAAATTATTTGCATTAAGCAGAGGACAGCATCTTTAATTCGCTTCTATAAAATCACCAACCCTGCTACCCTCAGCAAGAAAAACCTTTAAATAGATTTAATATTTATTTTTATTCACATTATTATATATTTCAGGTTATGTACGATTACTTACTAATTTTGGTCCCCTTAATGTGGAATTATATTGTGATATATTGCCGAAAGTATGTGAGAACTTTATAAAACATTGTCAAAATGGATATTATAATAATACAAAATTCCATAGATCTATTCGAAATTTTATGGTAAGAATAAAGTAAATGATTTCGTCTTTTGGAATTTTTATTTTTCTAATATATTTAATAGATTCAAGGTGGAGATCCAACTGGTACAGGAAATGGAGGAGAATCTATTTGGGGAAAACCTTTTGAAGATTGTTTTAAACCTAATTTAACCCACACAGGCCGAGGAATCTTATCAATGGCTAATTCGGGCCCAAATACTAATAAATCACAATTGTAAGAAATATATAGTTTTATTCCTATTATCATTTAAAACATTATTAATTAAATAAATTTTTTTTAGTTTCATAACATATCGTTCATGTCGACATCTTGATAAAAAACACACGATATTTGGAAAGGTGGTTGGTGGTATGGATACATTAAGTGCTATGGAACGCATTGAAGTAGATAATAAAGATAGACCCATTGAGAATATTATTTTAAAACAAACTCAAGTCTTTATTGATCCTTATCAAGAAGCTGATGATCAGGTATATATATAAATTACTAGCGGCGACGCCTGCCTCCCACGGTCATTTTTCTAGCCAAGGAGCTTTGCCACTTGGACCCTCTTCTTCCACCTCCGATCGTCCTCTACCCCCCAATCCTATCTTCGCCCCTTGAACCCTCTACACACCTCTACCTCCGATCACTCTCCACTCCAGCAACCATATCTTCGCCCCCTGGGCCTCTCCGCTCCCCTAGAGTGACTCTATAGGGAGAGTGGCGACACGTAGGGTCATCCGCCATTTTGAGTCGTTTTTTAAATTGAAGAATATTAGGAAATTTATGAAAATTAATATTTAAACACATTCTATACACATATTAAAGATTATTTAATTAAAAATAAAATGTAATAATAATAATATAATCTTATATTTCCTAATATTATTTAGCTTAAAATACGACTAAAAATGGCGGATGGGCCTACGTGTCGCCATTGTACCTATATACTCACTCTACGCTCCCCTACCTCCAAAAATTCATCCCATATCTAATTCCCTAGGTGCCCACAGATTATGTATAGGAAATCTGGTTGAGTTTAGTCCAAAGGTCTAGAATTTTCATTTCTTTGCCCCCCCCCCCCCCCCATTAGGATATATATATATATAATTATTGATTTATTGTATTTAAAATATTTAAAAAAAAAATACAAATCTTTTACAAAACAATCTAGAACACGTTTATTTTCAACCAAACGTTTCGGGAAAATTTCTCCCTTTTTCAAGAGTAAAAATTTTCGGTACTTACGTATTAACGCCACCTCAGCTACAAATAAAATTTTAAACTACAAATTTGAAATGAAATTGAGTTTATGGACTGTGATGTCTCAAATTGTCTCAAGTGAGCGCCAGTGGGCGTTGGCAATTTTCACTTTTAGGTTTTTTCTTAGGTTCGGTTCTATTCATCACGGTTTATTTAGATAAAAAAATGGGCTCCCGAACAAACTTTGGAAGGTTCGGTTAAGATATATTCAGTTCGGCTCGGTTTGGCTAGTATAACTTCATTACGGGTTGGTTTTTAGGCGAATAGGTTGGCGTTAGTAGCGGCGCTTAAAAACCGCCAAATCTGTAGCTGCGGTGGCGTTAATACGTAAGTACCAAATTTTCTTCTTCTTTATTATAGGCTTATCGCCTGTTCTTCTACACACGTCTCAGTGGCAGAGGACGCCCAGCTTTCTTTCCACCTCTTCGGCGGTCTGCCCCTAGGTCTCTTGGCTGCAGGCCTTCCATCCCAGGCTATTTTGATTAGTCCTTCCACGTTAGCTCTATCCACATGTTCGTTCCAGTACCGACGGCGATCTTTTGTCCATTTGACGATTTCTTGGATCTCACACTCTTCTCTGATATCCTTGCTCCATACTTTGTCCCATAGTGTTAGGCCCAGTATAGACCTCAGCGTCCTCATCTCCGTTGATCTTAAGAGCTGCTCCGTTCTTCTTGTGCCGGCTCGGGTCTCAACAGCGTGATGGTAGGTCTTACACCTGCTTTATAGATCTTTGCCTCCGTGCTCATAAATTTGTTCCTCCAGACAATGTCCTCAAGGGATCCTTATATCCTGGCACCTCTAATTGTTTGATCCCTCACCTCATTATATAGGTTGCGATCGTTAGAAAAAATTTTCAAAAAAAGAAAAAAAAAGTTTTCTCTTGTACAATTGTCTATATAAAAATATTTAATATCTTAGTGTTGCTTTCTGAATTTTAGAGGAAGCAACTTTTTTCTTTTTTTGAAAATTTTGCCATTGAAAAAGGGAGAAATTCTCCCGAAATATTTGGTAGAAAATAAACGTGTTCTAGATTGTTTTGTAAAAGATTTGTATTTATATATATTATATATAAGTAATATTATGGAAATAGCTGGGAGACATCCCCTGCAGGTAAAAATTTGATATCGTTTGGTATATTATTTTGATATAAATATAATATAAACAAAGCAAATCATAGGCAAGGATGTTTATATAGCAACCAGCTGAGTAAATGTAAAATTAATTTTAATTAACGCTCCTCTTTTTTCGCTAGATGATATATACACCAACGAATCCATTTTGTTATAAACTCTTACTCTTCATAGTGTGTGTTACCAAATATTGTGTACACCTTAGACCATGAAATATATAGACACGCCCTCTGCTACTCTCCACACAGAGTGAAGTGAGACCAACATCGCCTACAGATGACGTCTCGTTCTCGCATACATATTTTGGTTATATTAATTTAATATTAATTTGCGATTATTGGAATCCAAAATAAATAATCTAAACTACGATAAATTTATCTAAATGTATAATAATTCCTATAGTGGCCATGCTATTTCTGGGTGTTCCTACCTACAGATGACGTCAAGTTCTATAGGAGATGTTGGCCTCACCAAATAGACACCAGGGCGTGTCTATATATTTCATGGTCTAAGGTGTACACTCTAGCTCAAAAACCAGTGAATGTATCAAAACGAAATTTATATTTAGATATTTTATAATGTGATTAAGACTAGATTTGGGTTGAAATCGGACCAAAAATTAGGGTAAGTTTAAAAAAAAAAATTTGAATCCTTTTTCCGACTTGGATCAAATATCGCACAGCTTAGTCTTTAAAGTCTTAGGGAATTATCAATACAAAAATTACTTTCCTTAAATTGGCGTGGAGGGGAGGGGAGATATATGGTAATGCATTGAAACAGCCACATTACATATTTTTTCTATAAATATGACAAAGAAAGAAATAATTCTATAAAAAATTGAATTGTTAGCTTGCAGAAGAAAGAGCTGAAGAAATAAAAAGAAAAGAAGAAGAAATAAAAAAAAAAGAACTCCAAAAAGCCAGAGAACAACCCCTAAAAGTTTTTGGAAGTGGTATTGGAAAATATATTAATATGAAAGAACTTACAAGGTAGTATTAATGAAATTTACTTCTTTTTTTTTTATATTTCAATTTATTTAAAATATTTTATCCTATTTTTTAGGGTAGATAAATCTGAAATTAATCCCAATCTAAATCCTAAAAAACCACGAATAGGATATCAATTTAAAAACTTTGAAAATTGGTAAATTTCAAAAAACTGTAAATACAAACAAATAAATTTCACAATTATTTAAAAATAAGTTATATATACATATAGATTTAAATTTATTTAAGCATTGTATCAAAAAAATATTGTTATATAAATAATCTCTAAATTAAAAACTAAATATAATCTATTATTTTATATATTGTATACTTAGTAGTAAAATACTATTTCATTGATTCTCTTTCCTAATTATTTGTAAAATTATATTAAAATATTAATCTTTATTTAAATAATTTCATTATAACTTTTTTCACTTTATATTTCTATTTACTTTAAAATGATAGATATATTTAATTATGTTATTAACTTGGAACTATTTTTTTGAAGACTTTGCTTTCATCTTTAATCTACTACAAATATTTCACACGAATATTCAGGTACTGGCGGATTTTTATTTAAAAATTGAATCGACTTCATGGGCTAGGTAGAAAAACTTATGACGTCAATTCATTTTTTAACTGAAAATCACCACCTGAATATTTTTGTTGCACTTTTGTACAAGATAAAACAAACCCTTCGAAACTAGAGTTTCAAACTTATAAAACTAAATATTCACATACAATTATACATTCATACAAGTCAAAAAACCAAAAGCAAGTGGAAATTAATTGCGAAGAAATTTAAGGGTATCGCGCAATTTTTTTCCAAAACGAGATGTGTTCTATTATTTTTCTAAATCTTTTTTAAATCTTGGAAAGATTATTATTATTACATATTTTTTCTTTTTTTGAACCTGTAAGAATAATAGTCAAAAATCAAAAACAAAAATATTAAAAAAAAACCTTAGCTAATTTGAAAATTTTCATGAAAAGAAATTGTTGGGTGGGATAAAAATTCAGCGTTCCGGCACTTTTTTTTTTTTTAATACTACATCCCTGAAGGAATTTAAACATTGTCTCTAAATAAGGACTCCAAATAAATTAACATTCCATTAGTTTTTTTTTTTTTTTTTTATTTGTATGGCCTCGGGAACAATGCCCATTGAACCAGATAGATCATAAGTGAAGTATTTTTTATATTTTCGTATGTATGTTTGTCTAAATTGGTATAAGGGCCAGATTATAACCGGTCCAGCCTTTATTCTGGTGAGTCGGTCCTGAACTACCACTAGGCTAATCTGTTCGAGATATCGGCTCAAACGTAAATTTCACTTATTTAATTTTTATTTATGTTTTTATTTCTTCTTTTTTCCAAGTAAGTTGCAATTATATATTTATAACAAAAATATAACAAAAATGAAAATATATGTATTATGGGCCTGAAAAACCATTGTTCCAAAGCTTGTCAAACTTCTATCCCAATAGAAATTTAATTTAAAATAATAATAATATAATTTAAGGAAAAGTTTCATTCAAATTGAGAACATAAATTAGATTTGATATTTCAAATAATTTTCGAGCTATTTGTCTTTAAATAAAAATATTCTGGCCCACAGATTACGAATCCGCTATGACAATTTTTTCCTACTGTCTTTCGCTTGGAAAGGCGCTTATTTCAGCGGGTTTTTTTTGTTTCGTTTTTTCGCATTTCTACTCAGCCTAAACTACGATCTCATTTGATTTAATTCTTTCATTAATAGATATGGCCTAAACTCATGCTCTAAAGTTGAAAATTAACATATTTTGAGCATTGTTATCAATGGATAAAATTCACTTTTGTTCAAAGTTTTATTATAGAAAATACAAATAAAAAAAAAAAAAATTAACATCCTAAAAAAGTTTTATTTCAAAACTAAGATCATTGTACATTCAATTATTTTTCGGCTCATCTGGAGAATTAAACTAAATGGCTTATTTGCGATGCATTATAGGCCGGTTGGCAAGTTTTTTTCTTAGGAAATTAATCTCTTGAAGTCTGAAACAGGTCTGGGCTTGTTGCAATGCCTAAAGGAAAAGAGTTCATCTATTTATTCGGTATTTTTTTAGTATTTTTCCTCGATCATATTATAATGAAAGAATCGCTCACCCGCACATTTATGAACTTTTGATTCACTTCTCTTTTTTTTTTTTTTTTTTTTTTAAACTTAAATAAGTCAATTTTCAGTGCTTTTTAATTAAACTTAACTGTAAACTGCCATACAATAGAAAATAATAATTTAGATATAAATTGTACATTTATGCCCGCGTTACTAAGGTAAATATTTTGTTTATTTTTAAAATATTTTTTCTTATTTTTAGATAATATGGTTAAAAGGGATAGTCAATCCAGGGTTGGGACTAGAAGTATAGGTGTTGAAACCAGTGGTGGTATTTTTCTTATGAGAGTGATTCAGATGGTTATCTAGATTATAAGGATATAGGGAAGAATGGTATTAATTTAAATACAGTCTGGTTCTTACAAGTTAGTTAATTCAGATATTAATATGTAGGTTTGCATTCATTTGTAGGATCTGGCATTGATTTGTGGAAGTCTGTCTATTACTACTTGGGATTATAGTATTCTGCCTCCCATG
Source organism: Forficula auricularia (assembly GCA_024734495.1). Classification (NCBI taxonomy): domain Eukaryota; kingdom Metazoa; phylum Arthropoda; class Insecta; order Dermaptera; family Forficulidae; genus Forficula; species Forficula auricularia. The sequence goes on along the minus strand of JALMQS010000099.1, from coordinate 14,656,681 downwards.
ATTAAATCAATTATAAATTTTGTCCTAAAGTCCTAGAATTGTGTAAAATTTTATTTAGTTCTCACAAGCAGAGATTAGGATAGGTAGAGAGAGGTCATACCATCCTTGTTAAGGTTTTGACCAGGTTTCCTTAACAGCTTATGGCTAATGCGTCGCTTGCTCATGGTATCGGGTTTTTGCGCGGAATTTTTAAATTACTTTTTGTCTTTTGATGGAAATCTATGGTCATGTTATTTGTTAATGAGCATACATTTCTATTTTTTTTTCTTTTTCTTTTTTTTTTTTTTTTACTTGTTTATTATTTGTTAAATTGTTGTAATTAATTTGTATTGATGTTTGTTAATGTATTGTAGCTAGATTGTATTGATGTTTGGAGGACCTAGCCACCGAGGACTTGTGACTCTAAGCAGGTCGAGGAATAAAGATTTATTTATTTATTATTATAAATACATCGCCTTAAAATCTCAAAAAAATTATGTTTTCTGAAATTTTGAACTATAAGTTCTAGAGTTAAAAATCCCAAAATCTAATCAGTTCCCCGTATTGGAAATACCTATAAACATTTTGGCGCAAGAAAGGCCTTTTTACGACTTTTAGTTTTTAAGTTATTGTGAATCAGGACAGACGGAAAAAATCATGGTTGAAAATTATTTTTCTCCACATTCCAGACATTTTTCAACAGAGGGATAAAAAAAAATTGTGTGAATTCAATACTAGGCTTCTCCTGCCTCCTGACCATACTGAGTAATTCTATTTATTATATTTATTTTATTTTTTTAATTAAATATCTATGTACCGTAACTAGACATGTGCACCCGCACAGTGCCCGGACTGTCTAAAGGGCCCCGTAAATTCTCTTGAAATAAAATAAACCCATAGTATAAATGATAAAAAAGTTAAATTGGACAATACTAAATAAATATTAATAATAAAATTAAGTTATTACAGAAATTTTTTTTCAAAGTTTTTCTTTGCTTTATTTTAAAATGTTTCTTCAGGTAACCACACCATTCTCCCGTAAGGACGTTCCCTAATAAATCGATTTTCTTTCAATCCTTTTAAAACTTTGAATACACATGTGGGGAACATATTTATATGTGTCCTTTATACGTAGAAATTTTTTCAATAGTCCTTGCAACACTAAATTTGTAAATATTGACCATTGAAATTTGAATATTTAACACAGGAACCCTATCCCGATTGATGTTAAAGTGACTGTTTCATTAAATAACAATCGTAATTTTTTTGAAATTATTTTGAAAAACTGAGAATCATTAACTGAAGATATAACAAATATTTTTCTGTTAAAATAATTGTATCAAGAGGTTTTCGTTTTGTATGAAAAATGTTTAAAGTTAGGTACTTTTGATGGTTTTCATTTTTTCTCTCATGGCATGGCAAGTGAGAGAGAATTAGTTAAAAATCTCAAATGCACCAGCTGCAGAATTTTTTTAGATATGGAAAAATTGAGTGATTTTAGTGCGACGTTGTCAAGTCGCCAGCTCTCACTTGTCATGTCATGAGAGAAAAAAACGAAAGCCATCAAAAGTACCTAACTTTTAGTATTTTTATGACAAAACGAATATCTCTTGTTACAATTGTTTTAACGGAAAAATATTTGTTATAACTTCAGTTAATGATTCTCAGTTTTTAAAAATAATTTCAAGAATATTACGTTTGTTATTTGATGAAATAGTCGCTTTAACATCAATCGGGATATGGTTCCCGTGAGAAATATGCAAATTTCAATGGTCAATATTTACAAATTAAATGCCGCAAGGACTATTGAAAAAATTTCTACGTTTAAAGGACACTTATAAATAAATATGTGTATTCAAAGTTTTAAAAGGATTGCAAGAAGATCGATTTATTAGGGAACGTCGTTAACAAAAAAGAAAAATTAATTGTTTTATTATCATTTAATTATTTATTAATATTTATTTTAAACAATAGTGGGGTCCAAAAATAATCCCAAGGACACAAAGTTCTTTATAGACTAGATGGCAGTGCCGCCTACGTTTAAAGTATTTTAGCGCAATTCACGTTTTGTTAATTTGAAATGTAATTTTCGAAATGTACCGCCTCGAAAAGAGAGCGCACGATAATCACTTCCATCATTTAATAGAATTCCCTCCTATTTCCTTTCATATCAAGGTTACAGGTGTAACCAATAATTAAACGATTTATTAATTAAGATTTTTCACATTTGAACGAATTAGTGTTAATATTATATTGAAAAATAAACTTAAATGTCATCATTCTAATTCAAGAAATATTTCATTGAAGATGGAAGATCTAGGTAAGTTTTTCTCTATACATCAAAATTTATGTCATCTCAAAAATAAACTAGTCTTAAGATAAAATTGGAATCACTAGAAGTTTATTAAAATTATATTTCGCCTTATTAAACCGTTTTTACACTTCATTACAATATACTTATTTATTGTGTATTGACAATTAAAACTTAAAATTCATTCATGTAAAATATAAATATTCATGTACAAGAGGTTCAATAAACACATATTTATATAAATATTAATGAATATATAGGTTTATAGACCATCTCAAAAATTAAAATTCACTTCATTTTATTTGTATTATTAAAATTTTAAAAGATTATTTAAAGAATTGTCCAAAATTAAATATTTAAATATTGACATTTATTCTAATAATATTTCGCCTGAAGACTATATTTAAAATTTTACCATTGATTCGAATTGACCAAATACTATATTATAGCTAAATCTGACTCATATGACCTTGCCAGGCGAGAATGCCTTTAAATGGGATAAAATTTGGGCCATAGGTGAAAGTGAATTGTCTAAACTATTCATTTGCATGACATTGAACTACAAGTCATCATTTATTATATAAAATAATCTTGGAAATAGGATTATTTTTCATTTGAATCTACCCATCTGTAATGAGATTTTAATATTATTCAGCACTCGAAAATGGTTTTAACTTTTTCCTATTACCAAGAATATTGTGAATGAACAAATAATATTTATATTAAATAATTTCTTATGTGATTTCTTACTTTATTTATTTAATAGAAGGATAAATGTATATATTTAATGCATTGTCAGAAGGAAAAGGACTTATTTAATAAAGTAAAGGTGGTGTAGTTTCACAGAGAATGAAATAAAACTCAAAGAGGTTTATACAAACTCAATATATTTCGGATTATTAGTCCATCATCAGGAGTTTACAGGCTAAAAACTTTTATTTCATTCACTGTGAAACTACACCCCCTTTACTTTATTAATTAATATCATGTTTCACCTAAAACCTACACCACTTTCCCTAAGTAAAAATGACCCTATGTTATCTTTTTTTTTCAATTTTATTTGTCTTTTAATAAAGGAAGAGTAGACAAAATGTCAGTCCTTAAACACTCAAAGCTAAACTTATGAATTAAGAAATATCTGTTTGGAAAAAATGTTTCCACCCTTCTTATCTTTAAAAATCCCTATCATATTTTACATAATCCATAAAATTCCTTCCAAAGACAATATCAAACAAATCTTTAAATTTAACAAAAAAGGTTTTTTGTGTCTCAAGACAGAAAGGAAAAATATAGCTTCTAGAATCAAAATTGTTTACACTTTATGGTAAGCCTTTGAAGGGACCAATTTTATTTTTGTAATTTTCTATCTTATTTATTTATGGAATAATGCTAGAGCTGTATGACTTGGAATTGTTTTAATACATGTATTTTTTTCGTAATAATATTGATACAAAAAGAAGTTGCAATAAAAATGTACAACCTCTGCAGTTCGGGGTGGAACCTTATTGTGTATTGTGAAAAGAAGAAATGTCAGAGATTGGGTCGGAGTTGAAGGTATAGTCTTCTGAATTGCGCCCAAGGTAGCGCGGAAGTGCTTGGAGGCTTCTTTCCTCTTGTGCGAGCCATATTTGAGACAGGGGCAAATTTGATAATTGTATATGGTTAGAATTTGAGTGGGCGTGAAAACGCGTCTGGACTAGAAAAGAAAAACTTACATGCAGCAGCATGGACTGAGCTTAGTAATATTCATAGTTATAATTCTGGGTAATTTTATTTTAATAATAAAGATGAAGAAAATACATTCATGAAAAAACAATGGAGAATTCAGAAACAGAATGGAGTCGAAGGTGATTGTTCACCCAAATCTTGGCGGATTAAATGTTGTACGATTCGGCAAAGAGGAAGGCAGAGAACAAGTTCCAGTATCTGGAGCTTGTTGGAATAAACGTTTCACGCTGCTTAGAAACGTGTACACTTTGATAGTCAACTGGTTCTAGGTGTCTACCTATAGCAAATTTTGTGCAAATCCCGCTTTTGGAAAAATAGTTGATTACATTTTACCAAAACGCTTGCCATTATAATCTCTATAGGTATTCAAGGAAAAGAGCGCTAGCGTGGCAAGAAAATGCTTGGAGTACCCTCTCCACAGATGCGATCCTTCAAGTTTTAAGGAGGGTCAAATGTTGATGGACGCATATAACTCCTAGACCTGTTTAGAAAGCCATTATTCCTTGGGGCGGATCTAGCCAACGATATATTATGTTCTCTCTAGTGTGATTTATATAAATTAATTAAAGTAATTTATTTATGATATTTAATCCGAGATTTTCAAATTAAAATTATTTATCAACCGGTTATGATGATTGATTATATAAAATATATATATACTGTTGGATTGTAAATATAGATATATTTAATATGTTATTAACTTGGAACTATGGTTTTGAAGACTTTGCCTTCATCTTTAATCTACTACAAATATTTCACACGAATATCAGGTACTGGCGGATTTTTATTTAAAAATTGAATCGAATTCATGGGCTAGGTAGAAAAACTTATTACGTCAATTCAATTTTTAACTGAAAATCACCACCTGAATATTTTTGTAGCTTTGTAGAAGACTTTTTACAAACTCTTCGAAACTAGAGTTTCAAATTTATCAAAATATTCACATTCAATTATACATTCATACAAGTCAGGAAACCAAAAGCAAGTGGAAATTAATTGAGAAGGAATTCAAAGATATCGCGCAATTTTTTTCCAAACTGAAACGTGTTGTATTACTTTTCTAAATCTTTTTTAAATCTTGGAAAGATTATTATTTAAAAAGAACCGTGTTTGGGAGCCCTATTTTATTTTAATGAATTGGCTAAGGGGCCAGTTGTGGGGGAAAAAGTTGAAATAAAAGCCAACTTTTATTTAATACTTTATTTTGGGCAGACGTAATCGATAATTATAATTAAAATATTATTATTTTTTTTTTTTGAACCTGTAAGAACAATATTCAAAAATCAAAAAGGAAAATATTAAAAAAAAAATCTTAGCTATTTTGAAAAATTTCATAAAAAAATTGTGAGTCGGGATAAAAATTCAGCGTTCTGGCCCTTCTTTTTTTAAGCACTAAATCCCTGAAGGATACAATTTAATTTAATTTAATCCCACGGCAATTTTAGGAAAGTAATTTTTGCATTGATAATTCCCTAAGACTTTAAATTTATATAAATATATCAAATATGTCTTCGTGATCAAAAAAAAACTTATTTTCTTGAGTAAAAATCATTTTGCTATCTTTTTTGGTGTGTCACTTCTAGCCAGACTGAACCACAAACTTATTTATCTAATTGTTTTACTAATAGAGAGCTGATGTACTAAAGGTAGAACAATCTATTTTTGAAACTAAAAAACAAAAAAATTATAATAAAAAAAACACGAAAGGAATCATGAAATATCCATAACAGAAATAAATATATCTTATTTTAGCAAAAACATACGCAAAATTTCACATTTATTTAATTTCTATTAAACCCCAGGCCAAATCTCTTTAAAGGAAATCACGAGAGATTATCATCATCTACCGAATCCCTGAGTTATTAAATAATTCACTAGTTAACAATATCTCGTGATTTTCTTTAGAAATATTAAAATCTGCTCTTTTCGGCATTTAATAATTAATATTCATTGGTCATTCTATTTCCCTTCGAGTTTTGAAAATTTTCAAAACTAACAACTCGAAACTTTACTCAAATTCTATTTTAACTATATGCTTTGGGTGTATGTTTAGATTAAGTCAATTGACCGCGAAATTTTTTAATAATGAAGATTAAATCTTTTATAAAATGTTAACGTGTGTTATTTATGTCAGATTGGTATCGTCTGGAAGAACAGCCATTGACCAGGATTATTTTTTGATACTTTGATTCAATTTAACCCTTCTGACATGTAATAAAAACTTCATTACAACTCGGATTCAGTAGACGACAATTTCTCGTAAAAATGGAAAATTGAGCTATTTACAAATTTTAGAGTGATAGTTTTATAATTTATTTTAATTTAAATCAGATGATAATAAATATTCAAATAATATAACAATTTTTAATTTGTTTTGTCGACCCTATCAGAGTTGTTGATTCATAGAGAGATATCAATGAGGTTGTCCTCTTCTTGATGCAAATAAACATATACATATTATAATATATTATTATATTTAAAATTTTAAAAAGTTTCAAAAAAATTTCAAAATTTTCTTTATCATATTATAATATAAAAACGACGAGTAGGTATAAATATATAATTTATTTGCTAGAGACTATAGCTTTGAAGGTTTGACCTTCATCATCACTTTTTTAATTATAATTTTTTTTTATCTGTTATTTCTCATGGGTTCAAATATCCGATTGGATTCCTCCTTTGTTATGTGACTTGCTTACTATTACGACAAAGCGAATTTACCTACAACCAATACGGTATTTGAACACATAAGAAATATGAGATAAAATATTTATAATTTAAAGGTCTGATGATGAAGGTCACACCTTCGAAATTATAGTTTCTAACAATTAAATTACATATTTATATACTTGTTTATATGGTATTCTATATGTATTATGTATATTTGCATCAAGCAGAGGACAACCTCGTTGATTTCTCTTTATTTATAACAATTTTTATTAATTGAAAAGATTTTGTTTTACCAAGAGTAGCAGAGTTGTTGATTCACAAAGAAAAACAAAGAGGTTGTCCTCTGCTTGATGCAAATAAACATACACACATATATATCTGTATATATATATATATATATATTATTTATTTGTTTGAGACTATAGTTTCGAAGACTTGGTCTTCATCATCAGTCTTTTTTAATTATAAATATTATTTTTCATGGGGTCAATACCGTATGAATATTGAAAATTTTCGATCTTTACTTAGCTGGTAGGCAGTTAAAAGCCAGTTGAAATGAAAAATAAAAACTAAAATTTATAATTAAAAAAGACTGATGATCGAGACCAGTCTCAAACAAATAAATAATATATATATACAGATATATAATTTCGATATATATGTGTGTATGTTTATTTGCATCAAGCAGAGGACAACCTGTTTTGTTTCTCTTTGTGAATTTTTATTAAGTAAATTAAAAATTCATACGATATTTCTTTTATATTTTTTAATTTTTTACTGTTTTTTTGAAAAAAATATTAAGTAACATGATAAAAATCTGCAAACAATTTTAAATATTCTTATCAAACCAATAATCTTTAAAGAGGATCTATCAATTAGTGTAGTATTGATAATGTAACTGTGAGTTCTCACAGCCAAGGATAGTTAATTCATTGAACCATCAACTGGCGTATAACATACTTTAATAGCAGTGAGCGGCAGTCGTTGTCAGGCGTTCGCCGAACCAAGTCGTCATGTGTTTTACATTTGAATAGTGGGAGAGACAACACTACATAAAGCTTTACGCATCCGCCACATAAAAATAAAATCATCCGAACAGTTTTAAAATACTACCTTGATGGTTTGGGGTGGATTCCGAAGGTCTAAGCCAACGCCAACAACAGGCGCTTAAGAACCATGGATCGAACGATGTATGGGAAATTTACTCCCGGTGAATGTCAGCCTTATCGATGTACTTTACGTCTTGGATCAGAATCACCTGGATGTAAGTACTTGGACTAACATGTGGTGCTATTTTTCTTTTATTTGTTTTTATTATTTTAATAATTAATTTATTAATCCTCAAGAATTTTATGAAATAAATTAATAATTTAAATAATTAATTCTTTATTTATTCATATTAATTGACCATATAGTTTGGTCACCACTGGTTGACCATCTTCAGTAGTAAATAACCACTTATGTTTTGTAATTTATCAATAAAAACATTTTATTCTTCATTAAAACTTAAATAAGGAACGCGGTTTTGGTTGATTAATAAAGTAAAGGGAGTGTAGTTTCACAGTGAATGAAATTAAACTCTAAGACGTGTATACAAACTCAATATATTTCGGATTATTAGTCCATTATCAGGAGTTTACAGATTAAAAACTTAATTTAATCTGTAAACTCATGATGATGGACTAATAATCCGAAATATATTGAGTTTGTATAAATCTCTTTGAGTTTTATTTCATTCACTGTGAAACTACACTCCCTTTACTTTATTAATCACAGTTTTTAATCTGTAAACTCCTGATGGTGGGCTAATAATCCGAAATATTTTGAGTTTCTATGAACCTCTTTGAGTTTTATTTCATTCACTGTGAAAGTACACTCCCTTTACTTTATTAATTAATATCATATTTCACCTAAAACCTACACCACTTTCCCTAAGTAAAAAAAAAGTTTTGGTTGATAGTCAAATATTTTTAAAATAAAAGTTTGAATTTGGAGTTGTTGGTGTTTACGTACTCTGTAAAACTCCTGATGATGGGCTAATCACACGAAATATATCGCGATATAAATCTACATGTTTGAACTCAGATTATTTTATCCATTTCATTTTTCCTTCAGTTTTGGAAGAATAATTGAGAAATCATTTCTAAAATAATTAAAATTCACGATGAAATTTTCATAATGATGATTAAAACAAATTTAAATTTTGTGTGGAATAGGCATTTTAATAAATTTTGCAGTAATTAATCGTAACTTATAAAATGTTATTAAATAATTATATTCTATATACCTACAGTACATTATACCACAGTATATCACAATAAATTAAAATAACTTTTTTTTTCTTTCTTTATAAATCTAACAGTTTTATTCGATTTTTGTTTAAATTATTAAAAATCATATCAGACAATTTAGCTATTATAAGTAGACTAGATTTTACTGAGTTCATTTTTGTCTATTATAATCAAAATTTTGGTGTTTATATATACTCTATAGATAGGTACTCATATATAATTAAAAATTATTTTATTTAAAAAACAGAAGACTCTCTCATTTTATTTTATTTTTAACCTAAAATAAAAACAATTCTGTTACCATCGACAGTGAAATCTTTTATTCAACTCATATATTTAGATTTTTTTTCTTTAAGTGCCATGCCCAATTTGGAACCTTGGCGATTACTAATTCATAGTAATTTTTCTGGGGAAATTGTTCACAGGGGGTGGTTTTCCGTTGCCTTCTTTTTTCATAACATTTCATTAAAAAACTCTCCAAATAAAATTGTCAATTTCAAACTTCTCTCAATTGTTTAATTTAATAAAAATATTTTGTAATTGTACAATTAGAATACAAAAAAATAAATAAATATATTTTTTTTTAATTTTCTTATATCTCTATTTATATATAATTTGACTTTTGTAAAAGTAATCTCAAAGAAAAAACTTTCTAATTTTCAAATTTTTTAGATTTATTATAATTTATTTTAATAAAATCTATTACAAAAAATTTTGAGGGAGAATTGTAGACAGCCTATTTTAATTTATGATTTTTTATTGAAAAATCTTGATAATTGAATACATAAATTTATGTAGAATACATTCACTTAAAAATATAAATTTTGTATTTTAAATTAAGCCTCCAGACCATTTCTAAATGGGATGCAGACAAGGCTATATTTTCTTCATCCGGATATATATTCTTGTCCAACCTCACTCTAAAAGCATGTAACAAATTTGTCTGTTGAGTTTTTCTATTTAAAAATTCTAAACATAAATCAATATTCTAAAAAATCTTTCTTTAAATCTTTCGCGTAAGTTTACTTTACAATTATCTTTTTAAATATTTATTTTGTCAATTTAACAAACGTCGATTCATTCATTTGGGATATCTAAATTTCAATTTTAAATTGAATAAAAAAAAAAATACTGATTATAGAACATATTGACATAGAGATAAAGTATTAATAGTAAAAATCATTAAATTCCTCCAAACCTCAATAAATAAAGGTGCACCTGCACTCTTTTTTTAAAGTCTTAACGACAAATCCCCAAAACCTGTCTAAATTTAAATTCAAATAATTTGTTAAGGTTTCGACCACCCGAAACACCGTTTTTATATCCGAGAATTCTTTGTGAAAGTCTAGATCAAACTCAATATTTATTTATTTATTATTTAAGTTTCTTACTACTAGAACCAGTGGCGGAATAAAGTATTACAAATATTGATATAGCGCTTTCATCTTCGTAATTTGTAAGAATTCTACAAGGATTTTCATATGGTATCAGTTATACTTATGGAAAGTGGTGTAGGTTTTAGGTGAAACATGATGTTAGTTAATAGAGTAAAGGGTGTGTAGTTTCACTGTGAAACTACACACCCTTTACTCTATTAACTGGTATCAGTTAATCATAGCTCACTAATATAGGAGTGACTTAATCCATCTTCTCACCATAAACAATAAAAAAATCTATAATATAGGCATTTAGACGTTTTCTTTTGGCCAGATCTTAACACTTATTTTGCTTTTTGTAATTATATTTAGGTGTGGACAAGTTATAATTTATTACTTAATAAGTCAAACAAACATCTGTTTAAAATAATAGCTTCCTTTAATATAATATTCATAATTTTTCAAATAGATATATAAATAAATTTTATTTATTTTGAACAATTATCTATTTTTAATAAAGTAGATTTTAATTTTTTTAGATTCTCATATTATTTAATTTTTGCATAATATTCCCATATTACATCATCATTAATTTATTTCAAGTGATTTCATTTGAAATTTACATATTTTCATTTAAAATTTGAATTATATGCGATGATTGAAATATTTTATCTTGGATTTTACTCAATATTTATTCATTAATTTTAATTGAGGCATCCTGTAGACAAATAGATCAATTATTCTTAAGCCACTGGTGACGTTAGCTATATTATTATGTTTTCTGCAACGCCTCTTATTGCGTTTCGTTTCTTGCTCAGCTTACACTACTATTACACAACTTTTACAAACAAACATTTATTTATTCAATGGCCAATTCAATAAAGCACACAAGTACTCATTAATTAAAGAAAACACTTCTTTATTTTTAAATCATTTTTTTTTAGTATTTTTGTTTTATTTATTATTTTATTATTTTTTTTTACATTACTAAAAAACTAAATTTATATATTTTTTTTTGAATTATCATCAACTTGCAATTTAACTGATCCATCATACTTAAATAAGTTAAAATAAATGAATGACAACTAAATAAATTATAAAACAATCTTAAAAAATCCTAATTAATATGTATCTATAATATAAAAAAATGCTTAACTTTGGTGCTTAGATTATTTTGTTTTAGAAAATGTTTTCGGGTTGAATGACCCGTTGAAAATAATAAAAACGTCTTTTTAAAAGAAAATTTTATATTTTTCAGCAATCTAAAAATTATTATGAAGAGTTCAAGTTGCCAATAGAAATAGCTTTAAATTTTCTAAGAAAATCCACAAGGTGTCATCTCTTAGATTCGAGAAGGAATGGATTATTTTTAATTATATGTCAGAAGCGTTGTTTTTTACTCCCTCAGAAATCGAACCAGAGTGCCAATAATAACAATCCCACCAATTAGCTACCCTTTAAGGGTGTGAACAACCCTTCTGACATATAATCAAGAATAATCCATTCCATCTCGGATCTAAATGATGACACCCTCTTATGATTCTCTTAGAAAAATTATTATTCAGCATAAACCCAAATTGATTTCTTTAATAAATATTAATTTGTAAATTCTTCTACTAGTAGTAATTAAATTCAGCAGTATGTGGAAAAGCCAACGGAATATTCAATGTACAAGTTATTGAAGTTAAGTAACATATGGTGTGGTTTGTTTTGAAGCTGGTGACCCTCTTCTGGCACATGTGCTGCTGGCATATTTCCAGCCCTTTCCAATTCTAGTCGTGTTGCGTGCATCCGCATCCATAAATGGAATTGATTTGGAAGGCCTAAACGGAGACCTGGAAGTTGCTACACTTTATCTTTGATAGAAATGTAACGGCTAAAAATATTATTACTTTCAATTTAAAATATTTAAGAGAATTCATATATTACGAAGTTACAATGCCACCTTTTCATCAGCGGAATACTTTATCATAGATGTCTTATGAAAGTAGGTATTATATTTTTATATCATTGAAAAGATCAAGGCCTCTTCTTTCGTTCTCTTAAACATAAGATATTACGTATATATTTTTTAATTATTAAAATTTAAAGATAATCGGTAATTATAATTTGTTATATTAAATTTTCTATCTATAAACACTGTTCATTCCTTTTAAAGTTAAAGATGGAAGCAAGTTCTTGGATCAGGAATTCATAGTGACGAATGACTTGGTTCACTTTCACCCTAATTTGACGCATATCAAGTACAAGGTGCATCGTTGGTTGCCTAACATTAGGGGCTTTTAAAACTTCTGGATTTTAAGTTGATTATTTATTAGGGAATTTATTTATAATATATTTTTAAAATTTATTTATAACGCATTTCCAAAGGAAATTCATCATTTTCTTTCTGAATAAATAAATATTTGTATTTATAAAGTCATCAAGTTTCAAATCTTACTATAACCTGAAATATATATCGAGATAAAAACTCAAAACATATATTTGTTATATTTGTGAAACCCACCTAGAAAAAATATATTTTTACTTATTATCTATATGAAAAAGATTTTGTTTTGCCGAGAGTAGCAGAGTTGTTGATTCATAGAGAGAAATCAATGAATTTGACCTCTGCTTGATGCAAATAAACATATATATATATATATATATATATATATATATATATATATATTGTTTGAGACTATAAAGGTTTGACCTTCATCATCAGTCTTTTTAATTATACAAATTTTATCTGTTATTTCTCAAGGGCTCAATTACCCTTATATAGATATAGAAAATTCATTTTCTTATTATAACAATCTTCAATGGCAATCGTTTATGTGGCTATATACTTATATAATAAATACAAATCTTTTAAAAAACAATCTTCAATAGTTTAATAAAACCTAAATGTTTCGGGAGAATATCTCCCTTTGTCAATGGAATTTAATGAAATGAAAAGATAAAGTTGCTTTTTCTAAGGATTAAAAACCAATGCTAAAGAAATTAAACATTTTGAAAATAGGCAATGATACAAATTCTTAATAAAGTAAAGGGAGTGTAGTTTCACAGTGAAACTACACTCCCTTTACTTTATTAATTAATATCATGTTTCACCTAAAACCTACACCACTTTCCCTAAGTAAAAATGATACAAATTGTCTTGACCATATATATATATACCGGGTGAGTTTTTTGTCTTGAGACAGTTTTATAACTCAAAAACAATGCATTATATAGAAAAAAGTTTCAAATAAAAGTTTATTTATATCGAGGGGAAACTAAACTACGCTATTGTTTGCCGACGCAGAACAAGCTTTCAAGGGTATTTTAGGTCAAGTTGTGTTTTTTAAATGGAACCCTATATTTTTATTTGCGTCACCATATTTTACAAAAAAAAAACTCAACATAAGAAGTATTTTTTTTTATACGACACAAATAAACAAAATACGTTAATCAATTAGATCTCAAAAAATCTTAATAATTATTTAACTTATTATCAAATAATAATGATTAAATAATTAATTATTAAATAAATAATTATTAAATTGAAAAGTCATAACAATGAAAATAAGGGTTTATAATGATATTAAAACTTCTTTATACTCAGATTTAAGAGATTATTTTCTACTTAATAGAACTACTTAAAATTCTTGAGTTTAAAAAGTTTATTTCTCGTGTCAATCCAGTAGATAGTTATATAGTATTACTATAATAAAAATGGAGTATTTTTTTTTTGAAGACAGAATTGAAATGGTCTTAATTTATGGTGAATGTGAAAGAAGTGTTATGGGGCTGCCATTGAAACGGATGCTGAGCATATTCCTAAAAGGAATACACCCTCACAAGCTTCATTTTATCGTGTTGTAAATCTGTTACAAAAAATTAGGAAATTGGAACTGAAATTCATCCAGAAGAATTGCGTTACACTCTGGAATGTCACAGAACATAGTCGGAAAATGATAAAATTATTAATTATTATTAAATTATTTATTTAATAATTAAATATTTGATCATTATTATTTGATAATTAAGTTGAATAATTATTATTTGGATTTTTTTAGATCTAATTGATTTCATATTTTGTTTATTTGATGTCGTATAAAAAATACTCCTAATGAAAGTTGTTCAGCTTTTTTTGTAAATTTAGGCAATGTAAAGAAAAATATAGGTTTCCATTTAAAAAACAAAAAGTGACCTTGAAATACCCTTGAAAGCTTGTTCTAGGTCGACAAACAATAGCTTAGTTTAGTTTCCCCCTTGATATAAATAATCTTTTATTTGAAACTTTTTTTCATATAATGCATTGTTTTTGAGTTATAAGACTGTCTCAAGATAAAAAACTCACCCGCTATATACATGTTTATTTGCCGCAGAGTACAACCTCATTGATTTCTCTTTATGAAGTTTCAAATCCTTCATTCAACACTAATATATATAAACGACCTTATCGTTCAAACGTCAAACTCCACTCACTGTTACGCCGACGATAGCACTCTGCACGACAAGCCCTCACTCCCGAATAAATATTTATTAAGTTGGCTCCTCAATCACTCTCGACTTAAACGAACTAAATAAATGGGGCTCTCAAAATTTAGTTAACTATAATGCAAACAAGACCCAATGTTGTCTAATTTCTAGGCGCAAAAATAAAAATTTACCTGATATTCTCTTCGGTTCGAATATCCTGAAAATGTATGACAATCTGTCCATGTTGAGCGTCTCTGTCGCATCTGGTCTGTCTTGGAATGAACACATCTCCTCTGTGGCGAAATCTGCACCAAGAAAGATTGGTTTCTTATTCAGGTCCAAGCGATTTTTAACGCCCCATCATCTTCTCACCCTATACACGGCCCAAATCCGACCCTGTCTCGAATAAGACTCATATTTATGGAGAGGAGCCTCTAAATATTCTCTTGCTACCCTGGATGCAATTCAGAAACGAGCCGTCAGGCTAATTGACGATTCTTCCCTCCCCGACACCCCCGACTCGCTAGCTTATGGAAGAAATGTCACTGCTCTTTCCCTTTTTTGTAGATACTATCACGACAGGTGCTCTGATGAGTTAAAATCAGTAATTACCCCCAAAAGCATGCTTTGCGCGTAGCACACGTTTTCCCAATTTCCAACACTCTTTCGCGGTAAAATTAGAAACGGACCAATTCATTCGCCAATACGTTTGTCCCCATGACTTCAAGGAACTGGAACTCTCCCAGCCTCCATCTTTCCCAGCACTTATAATCTTCAAACCTTCAAAATCCGAGTGCATAAACACCCACGCCTCCACCTTCATTTCACTTAATCAACTTTCCCTTCTCTTCGGTAATGCAAGGGTCTTTCGAGATCCATAGGGGCTGCATCTACTTACTGGTGCGCCCCTTCTTTCATTCGATTGCATTAAAAAAAAAAAAAAAAAAAAAAAATAATAAATTTTTTTTTTTAAGTAGAATTCGTGATTCTTGCAAATAGTAATTACAAGGATTATCTGATTATTCTTTGATCTTTACCTATTTATCTAATGTACATCTATATAATTTATCTTTATATAATAAAATGAGTTTTCATAATTTGAATATCAAAATAAGTATTAAAACGTGCACATGTGTTAAAACTTGTGCGCCTGCTATTATTTTTCCAAAATGATCTCCAGCTTCCTCTGATCGAATGCAGATGGAGACCTGATGCTATATTAAGTCGCTGGCCTTATTCACCAATTCCCTTTATCAGGTTGACTCACTACACTACCCGCTATCTCCTAACTTTCCTCTTTCATTTTCCTTCAAACATTCTTCTTTTCATTTAGTGACCATTTTTATCGAAGAATTTTTTTTCTCTATCTCTCGTTCTCTCTGTAGCAATTAATTTATCTAACACGTTTAATTTTTAAATCAACGATACAAAATTTTGAAATCAGGCAGTTTATTTTAAAGAATTATTTTAAATAGTCTTTGGGCGTCGCCTTCCTCCATCCGGACAAAATGAATAATAGTGAGTGTAAGCTATTTTTCATTAACTACAATCTCATTAATATTGTAAATCCAAATATTGAAAAAGTATTCAATTCCAACATTTTTTTTTCTTTTGCGAATATTTTCATAGTTCTAAAATTAAACTCAACTTATTTATTCATTTACTTATAATTTTTTTTTACCTAAGTTAAACTTTTTTTTTAGATTTCCAAAATTTTATTTCTATGATATAAAAATATTTTTCTAACTCTCGATTTCTAATTATAACTTGTGATCTTTTATGTTGACGATGTTAAAATAGCTAACTTGAAACTTAGCTTAAACACACAGTCGTTTCCTTTGTTTCATGATACAAGAATGATTTAAGTTTATTATTTTAAATTTGATGTTATTGTTTTTGTGTTAAAAATTAGCTTTAATAATTCCACATTAATTAAAATTAAATTCTCCCAATAAATGAATATGACAAACTTATCATTTAAAACGATTTATAAAGATAAATAACATAACTTAAAAATCAATCTTTCACAATACTCAAGCTGTTACTTATTTATTTCTTAATTTATTTATATAAATGAAAGCGAGAATTTGTCTTGCCCTACTCCCGTGCACCTATATGTACATTTTACTATAAAATCAATTTCTTTTTTAAACACTCTTCATTTTATCCTTGAAAAATCTGAATATTTAATGTAAATAGAATAAAATACTCAACAAATTTACCTGATTTGGGTTAACTGATTATTGTTTCACATGAAATAATCATTCTGGATTCTTCTCTGTAATTAATCAAGTAGTCAAGATGGAAATGCAATTATCAAATTAGACACAAATAGAACCAAAGCATCGTCTGACTATATTATAAGTTTTTCTTCGGAGACGGACTGCCAGATTTATTAAACTGAGAATTTTATAGTCCTTTAATAAATAAAATGATTAATTCTAATAGAAGGGTATTTATTGAAAGGTTTTCTCTTTACAGCGTTTGAACCGACGTTTCAGAGAAGGGGGGAAGATCCTCCGAAACGTTAGCTTTTGAGCAATCCAATAAATACCCTTCTATTAGAAATAATATTTTTATTTATTTTTGTACTGACTTCCATTAATTCCTCAGTTATTGTCTGATTAGTTTATCCCCAATACTCATGGAGACTGGAATTCCCGCACTCCTACAATCTTTAATCTTTCAGAGCTTCCTCCTGAGCCTTCAGAGGAAAAATTATGCATTATACCAATGGTTCCAAGAGGGGACCCTATTTTCTAAAAACTTTATTTTATTACTTTACATAAATTTAAAACTATTAATTAAAAGCTTCAAACGAAATGTGAAACTTTTAAATTACATAGATCAGGGGTTCCCAAACTATTCCGAGTCGCGGCGTCCTTTTTCAATTAAAATTGATACATTATGTATTATTTATTTGGCCACGCAGGATGGGACCTCCTCTTACACAGATAAGAAGTTTACAAATCATGTCTATAAAATTGGTGGTAATATTTACATTTTCTCTCTCTCCCTCTCTATTTACAGCATTGTTAAAATTTGATACATATATATGTCAAATAAATAATAAACTGCAACGGATCGTTGCTAAACTTTATCCAAATTCATTTGAAATATTAATATGTTTATTCCTTTATTATTAATCAGATATCACTTGCAATTTGCAGTTCATTTTGACTTTAATTCAAAAATAATGATCGATAGTCGAGGAATAACCATTCTACATTGGATTTTTGACGTTTCGGTTATTATTGGTAACCATTGCTGAAGAGATGGAGGAATCGACTTAAAATCAAAAATTGCGATTGATTCTCATCTAATACTTGAGGAATAACAATTCTACATTAGATTTTTGACGTTTCGATTATTATTGATAACCATTGCTGAAGACATGGAGGAATCGACTTAAAATCAAAAATAACGATCGATTCTTATCTACTACTAGAGGAATAACCTTATTGCATTCCATTTTTGATGTTTTGACTATTAATGGCAACCTCTACAGAAAACGTGGAAGAATCGACTTAAAATCAAAAAGACTAAATTCGTTTATGGTAAACAACTCAAGCTTGAATTCAGACCACAGGGGGGGACGTTTTGTATATATTTCAGATTTTTTCGAGGCTGTCAAACTTAATTTTTTTCGGCTTATGTATGTAAAATCGTAATTAAGTGAAATTGATGAAAAATTTAGAAAAAACAAATCCTAATAATATATGATCTAAAATACTCACCCCTCCCCCTGAAAAGCCAGGGGTTATTGGCCCCTTTGCCACCTTCTGCAAACCCCTATGCAAACACCTCTTTTTCCTGTAGAATTATTATACTTAAAGTAACATAATATTGGGTTATTTCTTTTGAATTGAATATCTAGGGATTTTTCTGACCATTACTTTCCTCAGTTAATTCTACGATAGATAATAAATTCTCCTCTCCTACAATGCCTCCAATTTCTACATCTAAATTGATTATTTTTATAAATAAAACATAAAGGACACCAGCATTTTTTAATGAAAATTATAACTTTAATTCAAAATATATTTATTGATTATCTATTCTCAATTAATTGGTCAAAGGATTAATTTTGAATGTATCGATAATCAGCACCAATTTTGAAAATTTCTTAAGTTAATTTGTATATTCGATTTATAAATCGAATAATATAGTTAATATTTGGCTCTTTCTTCGCCTCTTTCTTTCTCTAAAATTAACACATTTTCTTTTATCCATATTGGAAATTAGTACGAGACTTTCACAGCTACTGGTTCTTGCTTAACAAATATAATCTTCTGCCTATGGATATATACTTGGACGTCCGCAGCAAGATGATGCACCTCCTTCCCTGGGATCGAATAAAAATTTCTGTAAAAACCCTGACTTCCGGCCCGGCCTCACTAAACTACTACTGAATTAGTGTATTCTACTTGTGGAAAAAAACTCAAAAAACTAAATATTCAAATAAAAATTTGATAATGTACAGGTAACCTTCCTATGAGGCGACTGTGGGTCAGTGGCTAGAGTGTTGGGTCGCTGACTCGAAGATCGCTGGTTCGAGACCGAGTCTCGGCAGATAGATATTTGTAGTCGCCTACTCTTGGAAAGTAATGGCAACCTACCAAGAGTATAATTGCCTAGTAACCTCTCCAAATTAGCCGTTCGGAACCGGCGTTAAAAAGTAGGTCCCGTATATCTGTGTAAAACAACTAAACACACTCAGCACAGGTATATGTGGAGAGGAGCCGACACCCGTTTCGGGTATGGCACTCGAAGAAGAAGAACCTTCCTATAGCACGGTAGATAGGTTCCTAGTAAATGCCGTGTTGTGTGAAACCGTGTTATATGAGACCCAGAGCCAGTACAAAAAGGGGGTAGGGGTTTCGTTCCGAAAGCTTATTAAAAACAAACATTTGTTTTTAATTCCATATAACATATAAGCAACTTAATTTTTATTAAAAAATTAAATGTATATACAACACAAAACGAAAAGAAACAAAAAATATTATTTTAATTTAATACGACCTTAATTTAATAAATGCCTTCCTCATTAGGTACTGCTCAGTACAATCAAAAGAGAACGTTTTCACCTTCACTTTCAGAACCCTTATCTTCATTTAGATTTTTCCACCTTTTATCCTCTTTAAAAAATCTGTAATTTTGGTTTGTTTGCTGGTTCTTACAAGATCATTGTATATTTCACAGTATGTAGATAGACAATTTTGCAGCTTCCTTTTGAATTTTCGTCTTCTTTCAGCGGAAGGGTCTCCATTCAAGATTTTCACCTGAGCTTAGGCCTTCTTGGATTTTTTTATTTTATTGTTAAATTATTAACTTCACAATCTTCATCAGTGCAATTGTCCTCAGAATCGATTTGATTTACAGCTTCGGATGCCATTTTCATCAAATATTCTTCCACTAATAGAATAGAAGTACAGTATTGTATGTACAAAGGTTTTCCCATATTGTTTTATCTTGTTAGAGCGAAACCGTGTTTCATGTTACATGTTGCAGTTTTATACGAGAGTTCCCGCAATTTATCCTATCGTGTTAGAGCGAAACCTTGTTGTAAGATGTCGTGCTGTTGGAGGTCTACCTGTAATTATTTGCCTCCAAGCTATGCCCCCCCCCCTCTGAAAATTTTCTGCGGACGCCAATCGATATATGTATTGTATCACAGTATGACCGACTGTTTGATGGTCATGAAGTTTTTTTTATCTATTCTTATTACAAACTTTAATAAGTTCCCTGAATTATAAATCTATATAATTATGTAAATATAAAATATTAGGATTTTTTCTGTCTATTTGTATTCATTATAGACCCCCAAATGAAAGACCATATATTCACCAATTTGTGTCTATCATGTATAGAAGTATTCTTACCAGGACTACATTTATTTCTCGGAGCCAAAAACTAACCACACAAAACGAAAATTCTAGGCGTTTGGACCAAACTTAACAAAAATTTGTAAACATAATCTCTGGGCCCCTAAGGAATTAGAAATGCAAAAATCATCTACTCAAAATGGGGAGGGGGAGGGGGGAAAAGGGATTAAGGATTTGTTTGTGGAGTGGAGGAAGATCGGTGGTGAGGGGTCCATCAGGAGTCGAAGCCCCTTGCCTCGCAGCTAGTAAATACATAAAATACGTAAAAATTGTCATCATTAATAATAAGTAACATTAATTATTTCCAAAGATATCCTTAATGACGTTTAAATTATAAAAATCGAGTTTTTACGCGGAATTTGTAAATTACTTTTTGTCTTTTGATGGAAATCTATGGTCATGTTATTTGTTAATGAGCATACATTTCTATTTTTTTTTCTACTTGTTTATTATTTGTTAAATTGTTGTAGTTAATTTATATTGATGTTTGTATTGTAGCTAGATTGTATTGATGTTTGGAGGACCTAACCCCCGAGGACTTGTGCCTCTAAGCAGATCGAGGAATAAATATTTATTTATTTATTTTAAAAAAATCAAAATTTCAGGCAATGCTTCAACAACCACAATAGACACTATAGATTTTAATTTATAATTTGAAAGTTTATATTGGGAAAATAAGGACAAGTTTTTGTGTGTGACTTTTTTATTTATCCACCAACGTTTCGTCGACTTTGCCGACTTCTTCAGGGCTTCTATAATTATAAGAACATTCTTGATATTAATTTACAAAAGTACAGTCAGAATCCAAAAACATACATGTATCAATGGTTTACCTACCAAATAGTCATGTCACACATTCGTTTAAATTTTCTTATTACCTTCGTTACCATTGAACATTTTAACTGTGGGTTCATTGTATAGTAGATTAAAAGATGGAACAGAGAAGGAAAAAAAGTCAGGCGTTGTATATAAGATACCCTGTTCATGTGGAAAAGCATATATAGGACAGACATCGCAATATTTAAAAAAAGATTAACACAACATATATATGATTGTAGAGTGTCTAATATTTTAAAAAATGACAAAACCGCCCTAGCTACCCATCATTTTGATCTAAATCATCAATTCAAGTTTGATGATACATTAATATTAGATTTTGAACCAGTGTATTTTAAAAGAACAATAAGTGAAATGATTCACATTTCGTTAAATGATACAGTGAATTTTAGAACAGACACCCAGAATTTAAGTGGCATATATAGTTTTTTGCTAGACAGGTATAAAGATAAAAATAAAAAGTTAAAAAATAAATAATAATAAAAAAAATTTCAAAAATAAATGTAATTAGATGTTGAAAATAAAAATAGATTTCTAATGGATATTTTTTTCATCTAATAATAACTTGACTGGTGTCGTTGACATATATTTTATTAATATATAAGTTTAATTTATTCGAGGTTGAGATTTTTGTATATAGGGATAAAAAGTAAAAATATTCTATTCTATTTTTTTGTAAGAAGTGATTACTGTTCTGTTCTGTATTGATAAGGTTGTTATTAAAAAGAGAAAAAATTGTGTTTTTTGTGAATGTGCCAAATATCTTTTGAAAATTGTATTCTGATGGCCTTCAATGGTAACGAAGGTAATAAGAAAATTTAAACGAATGTGTGACATGACTATTTGGTAGGTAAACTATTGATACATGTATGTTTTTGGATTCTGACTGTACTTTTGTAAATTAATATCAAGAATGTTCTTATAATTATAGAAGCCCTGAAGAAGTCGGCAA
>JALMQS010000099.1:14578071-14634103 GCA_024734495.1 Forficula auricularia | reverse complement strand
ATTTTATATAAACTATCATAAGTGATTTATTATATAACAGAATGTTGAGATTTTGCTTAAATTATCTTAAAAATCAGCTTTTCACCTGAGATTCATAATAAAAAGTGTTTTTTCATCCCTTTTACTCCTAAGAATTGAAAAAAAATCACCATTCATTAAAATGCAATTGGATGTTGATGAAAGCAGTCCACGGTGGTTTTAAAAAAAATAAGACTATAGAGGTTTTATTATTTTACATTTATTTGTTAAACCGTTTCGGAGATTTATTCTCTCCTTCAGGATAACAAAAAGTCAATGAAAGTAGTACAAATCATAATTACTTCCTGTCTCCTTTGACAATGCCAAAAAAACATTATAAAAATTTTTCATCTCGAATAGAAATAAAGTAAAAGCAATTGATGATTAATATGTTAATTACAACCACCGTGGACGGCTTTCATCAACATCCAATTGGATATTTATACCAGTCCGTCTCCTAAAGAAAAACTCTATCAACCATTCATTAATTTTGAATTTTACTATTGAAAAAAAAAATCGAAAAAAGAGGTCTTTTTAAAAATCTAAAAAATCGTTTGAGATAAAGAGCTAAAAATTTATCTGAATTATTTTTATTTAATGTCAAATTGATCCCCCGAGTGCAAATCGAAAAAGGCGTGGTGGCAGATTTCCCATTCAAACCCGTGTATACTTTTTTCAAAATAAAATTTGAGGAAAAATTTGAAACTTTTTCAAGACTCGGTATGCTCTTTTATACCTACTTATATTATGACATGGCCTTAAATAAATAATAATAAAATCAATGAAAAAATTATGTTTTCTGCATTTTTATACCGAGAGTGATAATGACATTGCAAAAAAAATGTATTCAAAATTTGTAGTTTTCATTAATTAATGTTACGGTCACAGTGGCAGCGACATCGGCCGTCCAATTCTTTTCATCAGACGTCGGTCAATAGGGTGGTGGTCACAGACCCTCCGACAGTTATTCACTTTAATTTTTCGAGTATGAGAGAAAACTAAACGAACTCTTTATTATATTATTTTGATTAGTTATATCCATCGATTAAATTATTAATGTTGTTATAGGGAAATAAGGACTATATCTTTTATGCAGATATTTATATTTTATTGCCAACGTTTTGTCAATTTTGTTGACTTCTTTATAATTGACAAATATGCAGGGAAGTTAATTATTTGAGCCCTGAAGAAGTCAACAAAGTTAAGGAAACGTTAGCAATAAAATATAAATTATATGCATAATTTTTATAAAAAAAATAAATAAAACCGACTTCAAAAAAATTAAATGTAACAAATAAAATAATAATAACTTAAAAATAAAATAAAATACACGGAAAGGTATAAAATAATTATGTTATTTAGTTACAACTAAACGACGAAATATTAACATGAAATTACTTTTTGAAGTCGGTGCCAAACAAACTATACCTATTAGCGAGCGTACCCGCCAAACGTACTAAGGATCCGCCGAGTGCGATTCATAAAATGTATATTTTTGGCACCGACTTCAAAAAGTAATTTCATGTTAAAATTTCGTCGTTTAGTTGTAACTAAATAAGATAATAATTATTTTATACCTTTTAGTGTATTTTATTTGTTGCATTTAATTTTTTTGAAGTCAGTTTTATTTTTTTTTTATAAAAATTATTTTTTTTTACTTTTTTTAGTGATGTTATTAATAGTTACTTAATATAATACCTTGCATGCATCTCGTAAGAGAAAGGGTCGAGCGAATGAATCAGAAAATGGTAATAAAATTCAATTCATAAATATAGAAATTCTCTCGAAACGTTTGCGGGTTTTAAATGAATGTTTTAAGATTTTTTTATAAAAGATTTTATTTATTATAATTTCGATTATTTGGTCATAGAATTGGAGATTTACGTTATTTCATCATTGATCATATCTTCAGAACTTGACCAAATCAATATGGTACCACCCCTTAGGTACCCTTTTTCCAATAAAAAAAGAATCATTAGAATCGGTTCATAAACAAAGAAGTTATGCCTGAACAAACATATCAAAAAAGGTCCAATACCAATGAAAAAAACGGAACCAATCGGAAGCTAGACTGAACCCAATGCAAAAAAAATAATCAAAATCGGTTCACAATTGGCGGAGATATGAGGTAACATAGACAAAAAAAAATCAGTCGAATTGAGAACCTCCTCCTTTTTTAAAGTCGGTTAATAAAAGATATAGTCCTTATTTCCCTATAACAACTTTAATAATTATCATATATATTGGAGAATATAAGAGATAAAATCCAAAGCAGTCAAACTTTCGAAAATGTATACCCTCTGAAGAAAGGCTTATGGTAATCATGAGATAAGTTATATATTTTTCAATTATCATACTACTTTATTATGAGATTAAAAATAGATTACTAGATTGGTTTCACAAATAAAAGAAATATTGCTTATGAGATGAGCAAGACTAAATAAATCAGATTCTTTCTATTTTGTCGCAACTCTCAAAATTCGCAGAACCATCTCCACGAAACAAATCATTCCGTCTCTTCAAGCAACATTCTGAATTAAAGAGACAACGTTTAGATTCACTAGAATCAGCAGAAATCGAAATAGCAATTATAAATAACTTTTAAGGAGATAGGTGTTGGTTCTAGGTGAAACATTTTTATATAAAATAAAAATTGCGAGGTAAGTTTCACAAAAAAAGAAATAAAACAAAAAATGAGTTTGAATTCGATATACCTATATATATTTCCTTCACCAAACTTATTTCCAAAAAATTATTATTTGTAAAAATTTTTTCCAATTTATATTCAGTTTTCTCTGACACCTGAAGATGGGCTGACAACCCAAAATATATAGAATTCAAAACTCATTTTTGTTTTATTTCTTTTTTTGTGAAACCTACCTCGTAATTTTACCCAATTTTTAAAACTACATATAAATAACTCTAATGTCAAACAACCAGCTTCTCCACAACCCATTCATTCATTGATAAATAAATAAATGATAAATTAATTATTCTATCTTCACTTTTCCAGACCCAACAACCTTTTTTTATTTTAATATTTTTCTATTTGTCTATTTAGTTATCAATGTAAACTCATGAAGATGGGCTCGTCGCCCGAAATATATATTGAGTCAAGCTCATAAGCATTAAGTATTTCTTTTATTTGTGAAATCGATCTAGTAATCTATTTTTAATTTTATTAAATATGTTTCACCTTGAACCTACACCATTTTGCCTGAACAAAAAATACTTTATTATAGTTACATTAAATATTTGTGGAAGAAGTCTTTTTTAAACTAGTATCTGAGCAGGTAATCTACTCTTATTAAACGAGCAAAAATTGTATATATATTTATATATTTGTATCTTTGTTCTATTTTGAAAACAGTTCTCCGATTTTGATGAAATTCACGGGTTAGGAGGTTTTTGGGTTGACAATTCGATCTGTCACGGTCTCATCTTCGGCTAAATTGTTTTTGATGGGTTTTTTCGTAATCAAATTAATTATTCTCAAGTAGAAAATTCCAATCTTAGGGTTTTAAAAAAGGTTTCCCTTTTACTTTAGTACCAAGACAGACAATGGGTTAGGTTAATTCATTGTTCTCAAAGGTCTTGAAGAAGTATTGTGATTCTGGTTTTTAACATATTTTGTTCTCCTAAACATTAGAATTATTAATAAACGTTTTATAATTGTTTTTATAAAGAACCTTATTTATTTAATAGAATAAAAAATAATCAAGAATTTATTTAAAAATATCTTTCGCATAAGCAGGAATCAATTTTCTGAAAAAATAACACATTTTGATAGGTTTTATTGATTAACAATTGATGAATAAAAATGAATGCTGTGGTTGAATCAAAACAGGTGCAGGAGGTGGGGTGCAGTGGCGGGGGATCCGGGGGGTAGGGCGAGGTTTCGGGCGTGGGGTCGAGCGGGGCGGAAGTGTATGGGGGGGGGGGGGGGGGGTGCAGTGGCGAATACTATATATATTTGTATATTTTTTAATTTGAAAACGGCTCTCAAATAAAAATCGATATGCAATTGGATGTTGATGAAGGCAGTCCACGGTGGTTGTAAAAAATAAGATTATAATGGTTTTATTATTTTACATTTATTCGTTAAACCGACGTTTCGGAGATTTATTCTCTCCTTCATTATATAGACCCTGAAGAAGGAGAAAATAAATCTCCGAAACGTTGGTTTAACGAATAAATGTAAAATAATAAAACCATTATAGTCTTATTTTTTACAACCACCGTGGACTGCCTTCATCAACATCCAATTGCATATTTATACCAGTCCGTCTCCTAAAGAAAAAAGGCTATAAAAAAATCGATATTTTTAATCAAATTAAAAATAATATCAAAATAAAGCTTTTAACTTAAGGAAAAAGTTACCGAGCATCGCTCGGTGCCTCCAGGTACTATAATATAAATGGTGCATCAATATAAAATCGGAATAAGAGAAATATATTTATTATAACCTTAAAATTAATACAATAAGCAATATAGGAACATAAGAAATTTATATTTATAACAACCAAAAATTTCGAAATATAAAATAAAGTTTCAAGGCTTGAAACACAAAAAATCGCCGAGAGCTGCTTCTTGGTGTGGTTTTATTATTTGTTCAACATGTTCAATTTTACAAGTCATGTTACTCTGTTGCGAATTTGGCGAAGGTGAGTTTGAGTATTCTGAAGGGCTACCTAAAGGTGTGCTGTGATGGTATGAGGTACTAGTTTGATTTGTAGGATGACATTCAAGCAAAACCTGTTGTATTCTTATGCGCGTTTTTAATTTTTTGTGCTGTGGTATAGCACGTAGATGCGGAAGTAAGCTCATGAGAAAGAAATAATCCTCATCTTCCTCTATGTCTCCTTTTTTATTTTTAAGTTCTTTCAGGTGGGAAACTTTAACTTTTTCTAGTTGTACTAGATCATGAATTCCATCTTTTTTTACCCGTGGTCTCTTCTTTGTTGATTTGAAAAGTTTGTTTGGCGCTCGAGTCACATAAGGGCCGCATGAATTGCCAGATTCTTGTTCGTCCGATTGTTGTTCAATTATTTCATCTTCATAATCTGACATGCTCTGATGGAGTGATTCTCCGATCTCCGGAGAATAGTCTTCGTCGCTTTGGTGAGGTCGTGGCACATTTCCAACGAGACGTCTTGGGCCATATGTGTCTTGCAAAAAACTCATCTGATTAAAAAACTTCCATTTCGAATCAATCTTTACAAGCTCTCGACGATAGGTGTCTCTCAAGTACTGCCATTTAGTTTTTACTCCGGAACCTGAAACACACAATAATGAAAGCATATTTTAAACATAATATTGAAATAAATAATATAATATTTAACCTTTTTATTTTTATTCAAAAACCGACGTTTCGGAGGCTTATTCCCTCCTTCTTCAGGGTTTTGAAAAAGTCAGTGAAGGAAATCCAATGCGACATTTCCCTCTGTCTCCTCTTTCAGTGGCAGTAACAATAATATATTGTATTTCATTCTCAGCAGAATTATAATGTAATGTATTGGAATGTCGCATTGGATTTCCTTCACTGACTTTTCAAACCCCTGAAGAAGGAGGGAATAGCCTCCGAAACGTCGGTTTTTGAATAAAAATAAAAAGATAGTATAAATTATCTTCTTTTTTTGGACTGCCTCATCAATATCCACTCAACTTCACTTATCAGTCCTTCTCCAAATATTTAACACCATTTAAAAAAAAATTAAGTAGCATTTCGTGTTCTATGTTTCATTTTTCTTTCATTCTTTTTTTATTTTTATTTTACATAGCCGAAGTAAGATATATTGTAATCGAATCTGGACATTTTTTTTTTTTTTTTATTATACATATATGGGCCGTTTATTTTGAAAGTGGTGTAAGTCCATTTTTTGTTATTTCGAGATAATTGTATTTATATTTTTATAAATACCTACACACTTACATATATATATTCCGATAAAAAAAAAAAATAATGGATATTTTTTCAAAATTATGAGTTTATTAGAAAGATTGGACATTTTCATTTAAGAATGAAACACAACATCATTCAAATAACTGTGGCAGTACATTTTCAATTGGGTTGATTGGACGGGGTACTGTCAAGCCAGCCGTGCCACAGTCATTTGAATGATGTGTTTCATTCTTAAATGAAAATGTCCAATCTTTCTAATAAACTCATAATTTTGAAAAAATATCCATTAGTTTTTTTTATAGCCGATTCAAATTCCAAACGTTAGATGGCCCACCCTATATATATATAAATTTAGTACCGTAGCTAGATTTATAAGGGGCCTGTGCTAGGTGTTAATAATAAATAACATAATAAATAATGACCTTTATTATCCAATAGCTAGGTGTTAATTTGGTTCCCTATACTTTTGAATAAAACAGGTAGTATAATGCGTTTATTGTAAGAATTTAATTTTATTATTATAAGACCAGCAATTTAATTTTTCGCCATTTGCGGGTGCCCCTCTACACCTGCCTAGTTACGGCACTATTTATAAATATGAAAAGAAAATATTTATAAAACGAATTTAAGGGTCCGCAGAATACTCATGATCCCCCCCGGCAGAATAAAAAATCCCTGACTTCCGACCCGGCCTCACTTCTCACTAAACTATGCTTAATGTATCCTATGTGTTTTTGTATTTAAGCATTATTCTATTAATGTATTTTACTTGTGCAAAAAAAATTTAATTGTGAAGTTAATTTTCTCATTAATATGTCAAAGAATAATTAACACATTAATAAGAATTGTTTTTGATCGCGCTTTTTTAAACAAGATATATATCACGAGACCACTGCTGGTTGAAGCTATTGGAGTCTGCTGAGTCTTAAGTCTGGACCAAGAGAGAATGAAAAATATGTGATCCATTTGGCTATAATCCAGCATCATTTCGCGATTGGCCCGCATGTCACTTTTTATATCAAACACTGATATGGATCACCAAATGAATTTGGACAGATTTCAAGACTTATGACTCAACAGACTCCAATAGCTTCAATCAGCAGTAGTCTCGCGATAGATATCTTGTTTAAAAAAGCACGATCAAAAACAATTCTCGTTAATGTGTTAATTAATCTTTGATATATTAATGAGAAAATTAACTTCACTATTTCAAGTTAGAAATATATAAATTCGGATATTATTTTCAGTTAATATTTGACAAAAATCATCTGCATTCGATTCGCGATCGAATCAAATACAGGAAACTTATGATTATTGATTAAAAATTTAATCATGTAATTATTTGTCTCCAAGTTTTGATCTCCTCCCCCTAAACATTTTTCTGGGGACGCCCCTATATATATATTATTATATATCAGTGACATTTCAACCAGGGGATGCTGTCCAAAAATTTTATTTTATTTTTTGTAAAATTCATAGATAAACGCAGAATTGTGCGATATTTTTCAAATTTAACATTAAATTTTTTATAACACAGTATAAAAATACTCTTGACGTTTTGAAATTTTAGGGATGCGCAGCATCCACGGAAAACGCCACTTATAAAATATATATATAAAATAATAATATAGAAAAAAAGATTAGTAAAAATTAATAAAGATTGGTACTCACTTGTATTTTCCAATATAGTTGCAATTTCATCCCAGAGACGTCTTGCGATATCTCTGTTATGATATGCGATATCGTCATTGTTCCATAAACTTCTTCTTTCTTCAACTAATCTAATCAGTTTCTCGCAATCCATCGGGTTGAGAATTATTCTATGTGTAGTATGGAAACGATCTACGTCTGTCAAGTCGGCAGATAAAAACAAACTGAATTGAAATTCGCCCGACAGATGGCCGATGCCGCGTCGGTGTAATCGGCCGATGAGGTCGGATCCACTGAGACCATAATCGCATAATCTATTATATTTTTTGCTTTGTTTGAAATTATCGGACGAGTTTGGACGACGTCGGCGGTCGGTCGAATCATAGATGACGGATATATAATCGAATCGTCCGATGTAGGTGTCACTGTGACCGTAGCCTAAAGATTGGCTTTCAATAAATTATCCATTGCATATCTATTCTAATAAATTTCCTTTGACAAATATAAAGAATGAACAATAAGCTTTTATATAATAAAAACAAAAAATATTTTCCTGAAATTAGCAGTTTTTAGTTTATAAAAAAAAGAGGCTTTTTTGTAAAAGGTAAGACCTTCTGTTCATTCAAAGTTTTTTTATTAAAATCCCCGGCGTACCGAGTAATTAAAATCAAAATGAGAAGATTAAAAGAAATAGTCAAAATAATTTCTAATACTTACATTTAGTTGATTTTTGTCAAAGCTGATCTCGGCGTCAGAAGATTTCCCACTCCATACTCACATGCAGAAGGTGGGATGATTTCATCCATTATTTTAAATGTTAAAACTATAAATTAATTAGAAAACTAAATATTATTATCTCTTGTAAATATGAAAAACAAATTCAAAAAGTTGTCTAATGTCAAATTTGCCAACAACGGTAGCCATGATGGGTCACGTGACTAGTTCAGCCGCGAAAATCAGAGCTTCGGGTCTAAAAGCCGATTGCTTCCGAAGGCAGCCGAAAACCAAGGAGGAAAAATTGAAAATTCAAATAGATTCGAAAATCTTCGTGAAAATTCTTGGAAAGCGCCTAAGTATAAACCCGGTCCGGAAAGTTTGTTTAGGAGTGAATTAAATATTTTTATGAATATGTGAGTAGACGAAACTCAAAAGCCGTTAAATGGCATTTTTATTTAGTTTAATTATAAGATATGAAGAGTGTTAGTTTTTTTTTTTTTTTTGGCTTTTCGGCCTTTCTAACCATAAGCCAATTTACGATACACTATTTATTTTTTCAAATTTGTTTCCGGGGTTAGATTTTAGCAGGATGCCTGGAATCGTATTCGAACCCGGGTCCACTTGGTTAGCAGGCTGGCGCGCTAATCCCTGGCCTATCTGACCCCCCCCCCAAAGAAGAGAGTGTTTATATGTTTAAGAGATAGGCTAGGCACACACAGTCGATTTTCACTCGACCCAACAATTATCAATTTATAATCAACTTTAATTAACTAACAAAGCTCAATTTTTTTATCATAAATGCTCATCGACCGATTTTGATTAAATAATCGAGTTGATCTGCAGTTGTGTTGTGTATGCACCTACATTAAACTTAATATATTTATGTCCATCTACTAAACTATCGTTCGATTGAAAATCGACTGTGTGTGCCTAGCCATAATCACAGAAATTACTCAGTAGATTTAGATAATTCTTTCACGATTTCCTTTCGGTAGCTAATTATTATGCTTATTTTTCAGCTAACCGAATAGTGAACATGAATAGTCTATAAAAACAGCATCTGTTTTTATTTAATGTCTAAAAGATATATCAAAATTATTGCGGCTTCTTCAGCTACGGATGCGGAATCGTTATTTTTTTAAGAGTGCAAATAGTTTCCATTATACTAGAATAAAAATTAATTATCAAACACAAAAATAATAATGAACACAACATTAAAATAAAAAAAGAATTCACAACGAAATAAGTTTAAACTTATCAATAAAATTTAATGAATAGAAAAGATATTAGCTAAAAAATATGACTACAGAGTTTCTTTTAAAATATTTAAGCAGTATTTCTTCTCTACATGATAAAATAATTTAATTTATTTTAATGTAGACAAGGCATAATGTTGTCTAATATCTAAACGTGATGATAAAAATTATGACAACATTTTCTTTCTATGAACACTGAAAATGAAATGCTGCTTTCGATATTGGGCATCACAATCGGTTTTGATCTCTCTAAAATTATCAGCAATTTGAGATTATATTAAAAAATGCATGCGTTATTTTACGTTTACTTAACTTCAACCTAAGGCTCGAATTCGATCATGTCTTGATTGTGTATCGGATGTTTTCTTCAGACATTTTCTTGTCATCTTTGATTTGTATGTATTGTTTGATCTTATGAATGTTTGTTTTATCTTTTTTGATTATTTTAAAGTTTTTGTATATTATTGATTTCTATCACTTCACCTTTATTTATTTTTGTGACTTTTGTAAACATTTTCAATTGTTTTATTGTGTACAAGGACACTTTTGTCCGTCTATTGATTTAAAATAAAATAATCTTGGAAGTAATTCAAAAATGAGTGATAGATTAATAGATAATTCAACGCTTGTTGCATTGTACAAGCTTGTTCGCTAATTCCGCTTTTTACAAATATTGTCATGGCATGTGTTAAGATTAAATAAAGTCAATAAATAATTAATAATAAGTGAATGTATTTTTTTAAAAAAGTACTAAATAAATAAATCATTCCTTCAAAAGCCCAAGGCACCTTTTGCGATCAAATTGGAGAGATCCCAAATCAAGTCATGACGAATGAATATATTATATATATATATATGTATTTATATATATTTTATATCAATGAATTCTAGTTTTTGGAATTAAATTGAGTTATTGGAAATTTCTTTTTCTCTAATTAATTAATTTAAAAAAATTTCTTTGAATTCATTTGATTTTTATCGTGATTTTATGAGAGTTACATGGAGGCCATAGGCCAATTTGGAATTGCTTCAAACCAAAAAGTTGATTAAATTAATATGAAATTTAAATGGCTTGGTGCGTATTGCATCTGTTAATTTTTAAAGGAGGATGAATAAAATTCAAGTGGTTAATCCAGATATTTCGAGAAAATGCCTTGTGAACCCACTATTATTCTGATTTCGCAGTTTCCGGAAGAGGTGCCGTAGTGATCTCGAAATATTCTGATTAACCACTTAAATTAATAAAAAAATTACTGGAAAGAAGCAATTGAATTTCATTCATCCTCCTTTATAAATCAATATTCTTAAAATTTTTGGTTATTTTATACATTTAAATGCTTTATTGGGGATGAAAGTTATTATGTAGTCAAAATGAAATGATTCAAAGTAGACGCCCAAGTAGGTACTTTACAGCTGAAATCTTGAATAGTGTAATGCATGTCCTTATAGGCTAAGGGTTAAGAAAAATCAAAAAAATATTACCAAAGAAAATGAAATGAAGCTAAATTCAGAGTTCTCACTCTTATTTGACCATATGAGGGCATCGTGGTTTTAGCCTTTTGGCCGCCCCCCATTAAATAAATCCACAATTATGTAAATAAGGACACAATAAAAAAGTACTTGATCTAATTGAAACGAGTACAGGTAGGGCTGTAGTGGAGGCTATATAGCGAATACGCTGTGGTTTGATCTGAGCAAATAGCGTATACCCTGAGCTAGGTTATACATTTTATTTTAAATTACAGTTTCGTCATTTATTAAATATCCTCTTCCCAGTTTAAAGAGTATATCCTCCGATTTTTACGGTCCATATAGCGTATACCTTCTACTAATTTTACGACTACAGCACTGTGTACATATATTCCTCGTCTTATGACCGAGATAGGTTTCTAGACATCGCTCGTAAGTCGATTTTTCATAAGAAAAAAAAAAGATGTATATAACAACAAAAAGAATAGTAGATACAAAATTCAAATTCATGGTTCAATCTTTATTCAAAATTATGATATGTAATTATGTATTTTGCGGGATTCCGTAAATATATATACCTATATTAAATTTTACCCGCAACTGTTTGTTTCATTTATGTAATATGCGCATGAATGAAAGAGACAAATACAAGATCTAAGAGCGAACGGTCGTAAGTCGAGGACTACCTGTAATTAATTCTAAACTCAATTCATAATAAATTATTTATAAAGTACTAGTTGATTCGTTTAGGTAGTATATTATTGTTCCATGTTCATATGAAAGAAATTACGGGAACGAGTTCTAACTCTGATTATTGAGATGATTTAGAAAATTATTTAATTTAATTGTAATAATTATCCCAAAATGTTTCTATTTTTCCAAAATATGGAAGAAAACTATAATTTAATTGAAAAATTTATTTACACCTTAATTCAATAAAATTACATTCAGATATAATACACAATAATAATTTCAAAATTAACTGACCAAGGAATTTTCTTTGAGGTTTTGCTTTTTACACTAGACACTATTAATATTAGGCCCGTGTACTTAAAAAAACAAACTTAATCGATTAAATTAAATTAACATATAAAATAGAATGAAAAATGCTATAAAATATTTCATAATATGTATGTGTATTAACAAGAATATTTAAAAGACATAAAATATTAAAAATAATAATTGTACAGATATTAAGAATTAAAAAGAAAAAATTATGCAACATTTCTAAAATATTTAAGATATATTTTATTTAATTCGAAGTTTTTAAAAAGGCAGAATAATGTAAAAAGATATTAAGTAATAAAAATAATGAGACGTCGATGTTTTTTATAATAATATATCATTTAACTATTATTCAGTTGTAATAAATATTTGAAATTATTTGATCAATTACACTGTTCGACAAAAAATTTTTCGCCGTAAATCTAACAATGCATTCCGGTAGAGTTTTATATGCTGATTATCATGCGATTTCCCAATTTTTACAACACGTCAGAGTTTTGAGATATTATAGGTCACAATGACGAAAAAGGCCATTTTGACCTATTTTCGAGTCACATTAAATATAAAACAGCAATATTTGAAATCAAATATTTTGTTAACGTAATAAAAAACAGCTTCCTCTTTGATTTTCAAATCACCACTTGTTTTTAGCTCAATTAGAACTCGAGTTATATCTAAAAAACTAAAACTTACTTGATTTTAAAGGATAATAAACATAGATAAAAACATAAGTCTTTAGTCTTTTAGTTCTAATTGAGCTAAAAACAAGTGGTATATTGAAAATCAAAGAGGAAGCTGTTTTCTATACGTCAACAAAATATTTTGATTTCAAATATTGCTGTTTAATATTTAATGGGACTAGAAAATAGGTCCAAGTGGCCTTTTTCGTCATTTTGATCGATAATATCTCAAAGCTCTGACGAGTTGTAAAAAATCGTGAAATTGCATGATAATCAGAGTAGAAAACTCTACTATAATCCATTGTTAGGTTTACGGGGAGAAATTTTTGTTTAATTTTTGTCGAGCAGTGTTATTTGTTTAAAGTAAAATAATGGTAACATCTTATAAACATAATTAGTAGAAAATGTGTTTAAAACTTTTAAAAATGTTAATATTAGCGCCTAAGTCGATTATAAATATTTTATTTTCGTTCATCATCGTTTATTATTATTAAAGTTTAAAACTCTTTTATTCTTGGAAGATTATTTTATGTAAAATTAATATTTATATTTAAGATAATGTGATTTTTGGTTTATAAAATAATTTGTTAATAGTAAATGGAAGTTAGATTAAGTTTCAGGCTCACTTAATTATCATCCGCAGTGATTGTCTGAAAAGAAATCTAATTTCTTTTAACAAAATTTCTAAAGAAAAGCATCGCCTATAGGCGCGTTAAGTAATTCATTTTATAAATGTGATCGCGAATCATAATTTCAAAAAATAAATTAAGAATGTTTTAGAAAAATTGATAAATATGTTGATAATAATATTTTAAGAAAACAAATAGTTTTAATATATATATATTTAGTATATAATCCATAGATAAATAATAGAATAAAATTTATTTGAGATATTACTAAAATTAAACTCAATAACGTAATATAAAAATTTAAATATATGTATACCTATATATATATATATTTCTTTTACCGAATATAGTTTTTTAGCCGAATAATTTATCAAAGCAGGCATGGCAATATGGTTTATCATTTTGTTCTTTGAATGTACCCTTATTAAGTTGTTTCAAACAGAAAGCACAAACAAAATGTTCAGGATGGAACTTTCGGAACATGGCAGTGATACAACGACCTAAAAAATATTATAAAATTAATAATTATAAAGATAAGGTACTAATAGATTTAGTTTCCTTTGAACAAATCTTAAATCTTAATTTAGAAATAAAAAACAAGGGAATTAATGAAAAGACAACTTTTTTACTTAGGGAAAGTGGTGTAGGTTTTAGGTGAACCGTGATATTAATTAATAAAGTAAAGGGTGTGTAGTTTCACAGTGAATGAAATAAAATATCCGAAATAATCCGAAATATATTGAGTTTGTATAAACCTCTGAGTTTTATTTCATTCACTGTGAAACTACACATCCTTTACTTTATTAATGAAAAGACAACTTTGTGGAAAAATCACAGGAAGAGAAAAGCTCAGATGATAGAGCACACGTTGAGATAAGGGATGAGATTTCCTATCGCAGGCATGCGAATTAGAAGAACTAGATTAAATTTTTTTCTCCAAATAATGAATGTGGG
This sequence comes from Forficula auricularia, assembly GCA_024734495.1. Classification (NCBI taxonomy): domain Eukaryota; kingdom Metazoa; phylum Arthropoda; class Insecta; order Dermaptera; family Forficulidae; genus Forficula; species Forficula auricularia. The sequence continues at coordinate 14,619,822 of JALMQS010000099.1, read as the reverse complement.
ATTTTTAGACAAGGGAAAGAGTTGAAGTGGGATTATAGAGGTGATTGGTTGTGTCAAACCTGTCTTATTCTTAATATATACTCGACGATAAAAAAAAACAAGTCCTAATTCTACATTGAACATCTTTATTTATTGAGAATTACCTCCAAAGATACTTTACCAACATGCAATTTAGATAGGGAGTCAGGTTGGCCGAGTGGTTAAAAGTGCATGCCTTCTAATCAAGCTAGAGCGGGTTCAAACCTAACTGGCTGCAAATATTTGACCGACTATAATCTGATTCCTTCAGGGGAAGGCAATGGGAAACCACCCCTGTGAAAATTTCAATGGGGAGGATTCTCTAAATAGTAATCGTCTACGCTCGTAATCGAGTATGGCACTTGAAGAAGAAGAATTTAGATACACACGAATAACTTTGATAAAATTTAGGGAACGCGGTGTTGGTTTATATTGAATAACTTTGAGTTCTAGCTTAGTGTAGAAAAATTTTGTCCTTTACCCATATTATGTTATTATGAAATTAAATCTATCAAGTTTCAAGAACGTGAGATGAAAATATTCAAAAACCTTCAAAAATAGATCAAATATGTAATTTTCAGCTTTTAGAGAGTGTATTCTTTATTCTTCAAGTCACGGTTTTTCAAATATAATAACTTAACTCGGATCAAACCCTTGAATATTTCTTAAGTTTCTTTTAGCTCCTACGATATACTAGCAACTTTTAGATTTCTTACTATTAATAAAAATAAATGAAATTTATGAGTTAGCCCATTTGGAGGATGGTCAAATTCGTAAAAGCCTACGAATTATCAAAATAACTAAAACTTTATATTAAAGTAATTCATAAGTTGTTTTTTTTTAATTAAAATGATGAGAGACGGAGTTACACCAAAAAGGTGCATCCCCTAAAGGCCTGGGTTGGCCCTTCCATCGTGAAAAGAAGAAGAAGAGGGAATTTTATAGACTGGACAGGGGTTGAAGTTATCTGTGGATACGGGTCTTAAACAGCTGAGAGTTTTATGTATTATAATTTTATCTTAAAAAAATTTCTATATACCTGTTATTGGTTTATGACACCCAGCACAAAGCGAGCCTCTTTTGGCATGGTAATGAGTTTCACAATAAGGTAAACCTTCATGGTCAAAAAATGAACCTCCTTGAAAGGGTTGACGACAATCCTACAATTATTAATAAAAAAGAAGATAAGTAAATAGTATATATATATATATGGTATATCAACTGATCATCAAAGAATAGAAATTTACTAGTTAATTTAAAAAAAGAAAAAGAATAGTTAACTCAAATTCAGAAGAAAAAATAAATAAATAGAAGTACTGAGAAAGTTCAAAAGGATCGTTTGTTAAATTTATATAAATAAATTAAAGAGTGTGTCCTAGGAAGCCTTCGAAACTATAATCTCAAATATATTAAATATTTATATTTGTAAACATTTTTATATAGTCCTACATGTATATTTATTACAAGCAGAAGGCACGCTCTTTGATTATTCTTATAAAAAACAAAGTTAAAAATATGACCTCATATAAAATAGGTAATTTTAAAATACTATAAGTTTATAGTTTTTCTAATTTAAAAATCAATAATTCATTCTTAAATTTGACGTTCTTGAATAGTTAAAAAAATTTCAAGATTTAGTTACATCATCGAAAATCACTTAGTTGCCAAGATGAGGTCAAAAAAATAGGGCAGTTATGAACAAACAATAATAATCAAAAATCAGAAAACAAGATTTCCTGTAAAAATAGTTACTAAGATATATATAGACAGTGTAATATTATATATAGTGATGATGATCCTTTCGTAAATGTTGATCGAATGAAATAGGCAGCAAAGTGTAATTAATTAAGCAAATAACAATTCTAAAAATTTTAATAAGATATTCCAAATATATGAAAAAATGCAAATTCTCAAGTATTTAAATGACAAATGGTCCAAGTTATTAAAATATACTTTGTTTCCTAGTCGTGTTGCTATTTTTCTGTGGTCCATTTCATAATAGATATTCGCAGACAAACGCGAAATAATAAAGATCTAAGTTAATATCATAAATTTTGAAATGCAAGTGTCGCTTTTATAAATCTTTTTGTTCAGAATGACAAATCCTTTTAATAAACATTTCAAAAATAAAATCATTTTTTTTATAAATAAAGCTAATATAAAAATAGATCTTTATGTCATCGGTTATCACTTTTGTTTATGTGTTTGGAATTAAAACTGAGACATGACCTAGACAAATCGTTCCTCCCTTGTAAAAGGTAATGACCTTCACAGGGAGGAGGAACCCGTCGACACTCAGCCCGTAAGACAAGCTTTCAGAGTCAACGGCATTTATTATTTGTTTTGATTTTTTTTTTTTTTTTTTTTTATTATTTATTATTATAAATACATTGAAATCTCTTTGTAATATCATTATATATAATAGTTGTATGAATATTATTAAGGTGATGGAAGCTAATTTACTGATTTAGGCTATGAAGCTTTAATTTAATTATTCTCTTTTATCTCATAAATTTATTTAATTCTCATATTTTTAAATTTCCTCATTTTTTTGTATGCTAGGGTTGGATGGGATGTAAGTATGATTTTCGAATAACTCTCATTGAATTTAGGAAGGGGAATTAATCCTCGCCTTCCTCTTCATCCAACCCTACGCATTTTGGGCAAACTGGTTTGCCTTCCATTGCGTAAAATGATTTTCCTTTGACAGCTATTTTACAATCCTAGAATATTAAAACAAAAAAATAAGGCTTCTGGGATCAAAATAAGGAATAAGGAGAAATTGGTAAATTAAACATTATTTTTCTTTTCTTTTTATCTTCAGAGTTGTATGGCAGGCCTTGTTGATGAATTCCTATATATGAAAAAAAAGAAAAAAATATTATTAATCTCAACCTACCCTGCAAACGAAGCAATCAGCATGCCACTGGCTATTTAATGCGCTGATGTAATTTTCCATTATGGGACGACCACAGCCTCCGCATTTTGGAGCAAACATATCAAAATAATCATCGCGACAGTATGGTTTCCCGTCTCGTTCATGAAAGCCCTCTTCACCAAATTGCTTTCCACATTGTGCACAAAAAAAATGTTCTGTGTGCCAGGTCTTCTCGAGTGCAGTTACGCATTTCTGTAAAAAAAATAGATTTTTTTAATACATATTTCATAACAAAAATAATAAGAAGAACTCACATCAAGAATAGGTCCATTGCAATATGCACAACGGGGAGAAAAGAGATTATGATAATCAGGCTCGCAATAAGGATGGCTATCCCTTTCAAAAAAATTACGAGTTCCAAGCTCTTGATTACAATGTGTGCAGGTAAAGTGCTCCGGGTGCCATGTTTTTCCTAAAGCAGTAATTACTTGACCTACAATAGGTTTGTCACAAGCATGGCAACAGCCCTTTTGTGTTGTGCTAACTCCTTGACGGCTCATGTCAGCTTGAAGATTGCCTAGCATACAATCCAATTGATTCGGTTTTCCAGTGGCTGGAGAATGGCGTGTGGCTTTGTTGGGTTTGGCGTATGGTGAGTCTGTGACTGTTTGATGTTGTGCTGCACCGGTGTTCGGATTTATCTGAAAAAATCCAGAAATGAATATCAATGAACTTTTTAATATAAGTTTGTTAAAGTGTAATTGGGGAGAAAAAAGTGAGGGCTGTAAAGTAAGAGCTATGTCGGACCGAATGCTAGTGATGATGTCGTTTTCTCGGGTCTGCAGCAGCGCGCAGACTGACATAGAAAACCCGCCCTACGAAGCGCCTGCCCCTCGGGCCGCCGCCCACCCGAAGCAGAAGTAACTATTTCTGGCGGCGGGCCGTTTGCTGGGCCAAGAAAGGACACACGCCTCGCCCCTGCCCAATATGCCAACTATATAGACCTGTGACTATCGATGGGCGACAATCGATCAGAACTTCTTAAAAAATCATTCCATAAAAATACTTATAGTGAAGCAATTTGATTTATATTCTTATCTAATGATATAATTTTCGAAATATGGAAGAAAATATAAATATCAAAAATATATAGCTTCTGTTTTATAAGGTAGCTTGTTTAAAAGCAACAGAAAATTTTTTAGAAATAAATTCAACTAATCTCCACTCTCGACAAAATTCTATTTTAATTTTAGAAATCGAATCCTAACTTTACTTAAGAAAAAAATAAAATGAAAAATAGTTTTTTCATGTTTAAATATCAATACCTTATTATTCTTCAGTAGGTAAGTACTTAGAAAAAATGAATTGATGAAAAAAAAAAATCAAAATCAAAAAATTATTGATTTTATATTAGAGGCTCAATAAAAAATAAAAATAAACTTAAAAAGCTTTAGAAAATAAAATAAAAAATGTACTATGTTTTTGTATTAAAAAATTTCGAAACATCAAATGGCACATCTCAATTAAGAGGACATTCACTAAACAATGTTTTGATCAAAAATATATAGCATTGAGAATTCGGCCTTCAACTTGAGCTAGTATACATGAGGCCAACTTCGAGTCGCTGAACTTTGAGGAACGTAGTTTTAAAGATTTATTTATATTTTGAGATTTTCTTTGTTATTCAGAATAATGGGTTTCGACCAGCGAGGTAAATGAAAATTGATTATATTTAAATTTAATTAAATGATCTCAAAAATAGAAAACAGGAAATTCTTTCTGTTTGCTAATTAAATTATTTTTGCTAATATTTCTTAATTAAAAAAGTATTTGTTGAGTTAAAATTAATTCACATGTAATACTAACTTTTTGAAAAATAAATAAATATTTTCTAATAGAAATTTTAAGAATTTTTTACTTTATTGATGTAAAAATTATAGCATTAAAGAAATGTATTGAATTGTTGCAATTCTAAGGAAGAAAGATTTGGAAATCCCTAGGCTTTGTTGAGATTCAGAGCAGAGAAGGCGCACTAAAGAATATAAGACTCTTGCATTTTCGAAAAAAAGTGTTTATTGAAAGGCGTGAAGACCGAAGGTGTATGTGCACCCAGGTCTTGGACAAATGAAGTTTGTAAAATTAGTTGAAGAGTCCTTAGAAGTCATGGAATTAATATATTTAAGAAATGAATATTGTGTCGGTCCAATTTTACTGGGAAAGTGTCTTAAGAATTTGGAAATTGTGTACTAAGAGCAAAAGTTGTTTTTAGAGGAGTTATTGACTTTATTTAATAGGAGCACATTCCATGGTATTATCTTTAATAAAGAGAAACACGGTTGACGCCTCTTCAGTGGGCCAGCGAATCAATGGAGTCGGAGTAAGTGGCAGATCTGGTATTAATCTATTTTTGGATCTATAGTCAGATGTGCTCTAATTTCAGATGATGAATGAATGAATTAAAATGCAATTTAAGTAGATAATTAAAACTAAATTTAGACTTTATTACTTAATTCATCTTTAAGAATATCATCATACTTGGTTCTATTCAATCAGTCAATAGTTCATAATTACACGGGACAAGAGAGTGATTTTTGAATAATTTTTGAGATTACAGGAATCCCTTGATTATCGTGGGTTTGATATATGTGGTTTTGATTAGTGTGTAAAAAAAATTGAGGCCATGTATCTGCGATACAAAATTTGATTAGTGCGCTTCAACAAGTGTGATTTGATTGCCAACTGATCCTCGGGAATTGTATCTACATGATTAGAGCACTGCCCTAAATTATTTATTTGTTTGTTAATTCTGTTAATATTACGACTTTATTAATCTAATTGTAATATTTTAAATTCGATCATAATTTTATTTATTAATAAATTTAGCGAGAATGTCAACTACCTAATATGTAATATGAATTATTAAATAATAGAGAATTTAGATAAAATTTGAATTTTTAGTTAAATCCCACATAATTAATCGAGGGGTGAACAGCGACCTAATATCGTGTACACCTACTTCCACTTCCACTCTCATTTCCAAGTAAAAGACAATAGATGAAGGGGCATTATCTAATGAATTCCAAAATAATTTCACATAATTCCAAAGACGTGTAAACCTAATTCCAATCACGGTTCACTCCTCGTAATTAATTATAGCTATTTATTGAACACGAATAAATAATACAATAAAACTACGACGTTTCGATCGACTTGTTCTGCGATCGTTCTCAAGTATGAGCTCCCACTCGGATTTTTATTCCATATTATGTAAGATATTTGTAAATTTGGTCTTAAGGATATAAGGCTCTTTGATTATGGAAAGATTAAATGTATATTCGAATTTTCTCGGATTGCGAAAGGTTTTCACTATTTTCGAATGGCATTTTCCTTGTAAATGATAAAATAAAATGTGATGAGTAGATTAAAGTATATATAAAAATGTGATATGGTCATTTCATGACTCTCCCCCCCCGCCATTTTAAGTTGATTTTTGCATTGATAGTTCCTTAAGGCCTTAAGGATTAATTGAGCAAAGTTCAGTCCCAATCGGACAAAGTGGTCAAATTTTAACCATGACCCCCCAATCTAATTTTTGTTCCCATTTCAACCAAAATCCTATCACTCTTAATCTCAATATAAAATTTCTTTTTGATAACTTCATTGGTTTTTGAGCTAGAGTGTACACAGTATTTAGTAACACACACACACACACACACACACATGCACTGACATTTTAACAAAATAATTAATATCACTGAAAATACCTATACATTTTTCGATGTTCACTATACATGGTTTTATTGTAGAGTGAAACGTCGTGAGTTCAATCAATTTTTTTTATAAAAATAATTTTGGACGTTTGTGAGATATTTTGAAAATTTGAATAAAAAACAACACTATTTTCATCCACGATTACAAACTTAATCATTCACCGTATGATAAATTAAAAAATTAAGTTCTTTGTTCAATTAATAAAATTTAATAATTTTATGTAAATATATTAACAAATTAAGAAGAAAAAAATTAAAATAATCTCAAAAAGAGCAAAATTTAATGATGAATTTCTTTGACCCCTTATAAGAATTTCTTATTGGAGGCCTTTTAGAAATCTGGGGCGCGTAATTGAAGGGAAAGTTGAAGGAATACATTTTAAAATAAATGGAATGTGCTCTGATGGTTTAAAATCAATAACTTCCCTCAAAGACTGCTTTGCCCGTAATATGCGATTCGTCGACTCCTAAAATCGGTTCGGGGTTAAATTAGAAAAGTACCGAATCACTTCATTCGCCAATACGTTTGTCTCCATGACTTCAAGGAACTGGAGCTCTCTCCCGCCCTCCGTCTTTCCCAAGTCTTATAATCTTCAAAAGTTCACAACCCAAGTGCACATCAGTCACTATTATTGAATATAACATCTTCACATTTTCGCTAATATTTTTAAAGTAGTTTTTCATTTTACTTATTTAATGTGTGAGAACGGAGGAGGAAGGGCCTGAAAACAATGTGGAAAAGGGAGGGAGCAACTACAAAAAGGTTGAAAGCCACTGTAATTGCTCTATAAAATCTCTAAATAATTGTGACTTCATCAATCAACACTTGGTTTTTTCAGGTAATAAAAGTACGAAATGACATAAATATGTTTAAATATCTTTGAAAATCGTAATAAGGATAAATATTGCATTTTTAATATCAAATCGCAAATCATTTTATATTTACTAATGTGTGCCAAATCTAAAACAATATTTATAGAATGTATTTAAAAATTTTGAAGCGAATGATTTCGATTTATTAATATCCCATTTCTCATCAGTGATCACAAAGAATCAAAAACAATTTAATGAGAGCTTTATTGAAATATATTAATTAATTCTAGAGTAAGATCTTAATTAAGTATTTGATCTGAATTCTATATTTTTACTCGAGTTAATTTAATGTAATAATATAAATTGAATTTTGAAATTTAAATGGTCTAAATATATCAACAAATTGTTTTAAATCTTATCTTATCTTATTATATTAAACGAGCAATTATTGTATATATATATAGAATCGGGTTCTCGAAAACGGCTCTAAAGATTTGGATGAAACTCACGGGTTAGGAGGTTTTTAGATTGACAATTCGATCTGTCACGGTCACATCTTCGACTAAGTTGTTTTGTTGGGTTTTTGTTAATTGAAATAATTATTCACAAGTGGTTATCTCGATAAAAATGTATAATTACATTTTTATTCAATTTCCTTTTAATAAATAATTTGATTTTTAATTTTAAATCCCACAAAAAGATCATTACAAATATTATTATATATTAGAATTTGCCAATTTAATTAATTAAAGATATTTTTCTATAAAATAATTTATTAGAATATCAATTTCATTCTCTTAAAAAATCAGCCAATTCGAAGGATCGTTACTTCAGGATTTAAAAGGGTCAACGAAAGAAATTCGGTGTATATTAATATGATTTTTAATTGCAATTTCTTTCAAAACTTTGTGGCCAGTGTATACGTCTTGGTGATTACCATAGAGGGTGTAAACGTTGGTAAAAATATAAATTAAGTTTTATTTCAATTTTATTTTATTTTGGCTGCAATTGAAAATCGACCTTTTTACCTGAATTTAAAATTAAAAATAATATTAATAAGTATATCCCTTTTAACTGAATCAAAAAATTACCGAGCATCGCTCGGTGTTCCAGGTACTAAGTTATTATATAAATAAGACGCTGAGACATAAAAATATTTAAAACAGAAAGAATAACTCTATTAATCCCTAAAAAATAAAATACTATAGCACTCAACCGAAATATATTTAGATATGAGCAAAAGAAGTTGAAAACAAGCCAAAATTAATTAGAGATAGATAATTCAATCATTCATGAAAAGAGAGATATTTTTAAAAGTACACCACTGTTTGAGTTCAAATTTGAGGAGAATAATTAGATCTTAGGTCTAAATGTAATATAAAAAAAAATCAAATTTTATTCTTAATTTATTTTAGAAAATTATTATAAATATAAGTGCTAAAGATTCATGGACAGAACTATCGCCCAAGAAATCCTAAAATGGAAGATTCTTCTCCAGAAGTATTCGAAAACTTCTGAAGTGTAGTAGGGGTATATAGAGTGTGGATCTGAGTAGTAAGCCAAGTTATTTGAAGCAGATTTGCTACAGAGGTAAATATTATAATAAATATCATTAGCTTCATCATCTTTCCATTATTTATTCAAGGTGTATCTTCTCGGCGGGGAGGGGGGAGTTTGGAAGACGGTATCGCTAGTGGACTCGTCTGTAAATACTGGGTCGGATATCTCGCTGAGTTGTGAAGTCTTAATAAAAAAAACGTCTGTAGTGATATTACTTGTATCTTTAGTATGAGATATGGTATCTGCCTCAGAGCATCTTTCATGGTAAATAAATATATAAATAAATAATTTCCAAAAGAAATCAAACTTAGAGTTCCCAACTTTGGAGCACAGCATTGACCATTCAAAATCGGGGTGGGGCTGGAAAAATCGGGACACAGCGAAATTTTGTTTTAAATATAGAAAGGCGTGAAATTTGCAGAAACAGTGGAACGTTTATTAAAAGAGTTAGTAAAATAAAGCACACTTGTTTTGGTATAGATTCGTAAATCTTTATTTCATGATTGAATTGCTAGTAGCAAATTAAATTTTCGGCATCTCATAGGAGTATAACGGGACAATTAGCATCTCTTCCCGATCTAGAAACGGTACATTCGGGCTCTCGCGGGACGGTTGGCAACTCTAGTTAAATAAATCCTAGTTGAGGGAAACTGGAGTAAATTAACAAAAGTGGGATGTATTGAAGACTCAATAAACATGAATACAATTTTCGCACAATAATGGATTATCTAATAAGCGAATCCATTCAAATATAAAACTGCTGATATGACTGAATGAGCATGAAGAGTTCTCTCTTTGGTATCTCAAGAGGTATCTATTTAATAAGTTTTTAATGGAAATCTGAAAAGTTAATAGATATCTAGAAGCCTGTCTTGAATTCACTAAGAAATTTGATTTTTTCCCCTCTCTTGTTTTATAAATGTCTGAAACATTTTTAAACATAATTTTTTTCTGTCTATCTTATTTTAGATTCCCACGATAACTCAAGAAAGTAAGGTCGTAGAAAGTTCATTCTGATACAAAAATATAAGTATTTGCAAAATAAACAATTGATTAAATTTTATCTTTTTTAGTACGGAATGTCCTGTTAAAAAAAATTCAGTCGAATTGAGAACCTCCTCCTTTTTTGAAGTCGGTTAATGAAAAAACCTATTGTTAAATGAGAAGCTATTGAACAGTTGTAGCTAATGAGCTGAAATTTGGCATTAAAGTTTAGATTAATGAACTAGCCTCTATGCCAAGTTTCTACTTATAGGTCAGAAATGTTCGCAGGAAAAATCTCAATTCCTATTTCATTTTATTTTAGAAAATTTATTTCTTTCCTTTAATTATAATTCAAGTTATTTTTATTTATATTCGTGTAAAAAAATATAATAAATTAAAAAAAATATGTATTTATTGTATATTTAAATGTTGATACAAATGAAAATGAGGTGCCAAAGAAATAGTGTCATAGAACTATCACGAAATTAGATTGTTGGAAAGAAGCCAGCTCCAAATTTGCTGTATAATTTAATATGAGAATAATATATATTTCGATCATAATCATCGATTATACAGTCTTAAGCCTGGTTTGACGCAACCACCCAGCTCCACTCGACACTTCGCATGCCATTCTACGAATATTGATTATTTAATTATGGATGCACTTTATATGCCATGATCATTGGGAGAATAATAAGGAATTAATAATAACTCAAAATAATAATAAAGCAATATGGGTTTTTAGAAAAAAATAAAAAAAAATTCGTTAGATCAGTATCAAGTGTGGAGAATACATTTTTATTTCCATATAATATATAGGATTAGTTTGAAAAGAAAAAGTTGACTATTACCTTAAAATCCGACAAGGAAGCCATAAGATCGTCCAATTCTTTAGTTGCTGATGAAGCTCCGGGAGTAGCACCAACAGAATAAGATCTGGTTTCAGTTGTTTCTCTAAATGAAAATAAAAAAATAAATATTAAATGCAAGTTAAGTGAAATTTTTTGTTAGACAAGCTTTTATAATGGTAATAATGCAAGAAGAAGATAATAAAAATTAGGGAAGGTAAGAAAGGAACTTATTAGCCAATATATACTTATTATTAGCCAATTTCTGTTGGAAGCGGCGTAACCCTTAAATTTTACAATTAAGCCCCCACCCCCGTCTAATGCAGGAGGTATCTGGGGTATTACAGAAAGAATCATTAGTAATCAACAATTAAAAATATTTGGAAATTTATATAAAAAAATATTAGACCAAGATCCCAGCGACCCCAGACCTACGTCAAAGTATAAAGCCTAAGATTTTTTTTATGGGTGGGTACTATAGTAGGTTATAAGGTATGGGTATTAGCTAACTTGGGTCAGGGGGACTTTGGCAGATATCGGTTACCGAAGAGGTGAAAAAAATGGTTTAATCTACGTCATAGTAACTAAGCTAGTTTTTTAATATATCATGCAGGATAGTATTAGCGACCTACAAATACTATTGCCAGACGCTCTCGGCGTGTCCTTGCTGTAGCCAGACGACTCAAAGATCGAAAAATAGTATAGTATCAAGGCTAAATTTTATATATTTTACTCAGAAGAAAATTATAATCGATAAAAATCTGTAAAAATTCAAGAAAGATAGCTACTCTTATAAGGATAAAGTCTACAGAATTTCAAAATTTTTGAACCATTACTTTAGTCGAAAAAAAAAATCGCTAGTTCAATGATAAAAACACCATGTTATTTATTTTAGGTTAAAAATAAAATGAGTTATAATGTTATTTAGTTGGGAAACTTACATAGTTGTGGGGCTCAGGTTAAAATTGAGATAGAGACCTGAAACTTGTGGGATATTTTTTTTTCGAATCTTATAAGCCAGATCCTATCTATCGATCTATCTATCCTTCAGAATTTTTACAGATTTTTAGCTTGGAGTTACAGTTAGATAAAATATCGTAATCTAATCTTATCGTTAGTAAGTTATAGACCCAAAATTATAATATCTAAAAATCTGTAAAAATTCTGAGGGACAGAGGCTCATATAGTTCGAAATGAAAAAAAATATCCCCCAAGTTTCAAGTCTCTATCTGAATATCACTACAGGAAATCTTTAGATACGTATACTTGTGGAAGATTTATATTTGAATAAAGTTTAAAAGAGTGAAAAAGGAAAATCAAATTTAGATTCATGATTAATAAATAGATATATAATTTTTTCAACCTAAAAATATAAAGCCTGAATACTACAAGAGAAAATTTAAGAAGTTTCTCGCTTATTGATAAAAAAAGGCCAATATAATAGAATATTTAAATAATTTTTTATTAATAAAATTTATTAATAATTTATTTAATATTAACCTTATTTACCGTGGGGTGGTCAAGCGTGTAAGTTTCCCATCTAAATAACATGGGGTTTTTAGCATTGAACTAGCGATTTTTTTTTTGCCAAAGTAATGGTTCAAAAATTTTGAAATTCTGTAGACTTTATCCTTATAAGAGTAGCTATCTTTCAGAATTTTTAAAGATTTTTATCGCTTATCATTTTCTTCTGAGTAAAATATATAAAATTTAGCCTTGATACTATACTATTTTTCGATCTTTGAGTCGTCTGGCTACAGCAAGGACCTGCTGAGCGTCTGACAATAGTAATTGTAGGTCGCTAATACGATCCTGCATGACATATTAAAAAACTAGCTTTGTTACTATGAAGTAGATTAACCCATTTTTTCACCTCTTCGGCAACCGATATCTGCCAAAGCCCCCCTGACCCAAGTTAGCTAATACCCATACGTTATAACATAACCTACTATAGTACCCACCCATAGAAAAAATCTTAGGCTTTATACTTTGATGTAGGTCTGGGGTCGCTGTGATCTTGGTCTATATACGATTTAGCAAGAAACCCTAGAAAAATGAATTGACTCTGTAGCCTAAAAGGCGCCTGTGAGCTATGCACAAGAGATGCGGATTCGAGTTCCAGTCCAAGTCCAAGTGGCATGTTCATTGTTTCATTTTTTTCGATATGTAGAATAAACTATCTAATTTATTTAATTTAATACTAATATGATATACTTAAAGTCAGCTTAAATATTTTCAAACTAGTTTACGGAATATTATATTCGATATATTTTGCTTTTAGTCTGAAAAAATGAATAAAAAAATAAACAAATGTTTTAACTATAACTCCAGATATTAGACATGCTCTATTTTTAATATTTATTTTTCAATAAAAAAAGAATGATGCTCTCAAATTTCCGCTTTTATCTAAGCCGTATGGATCAAATCCAGTTTAAAAAAAACGAAATGGGAATGAATTAGAATTTCTATTAAAAGATTTTATAGACAAAAATAAAAGTGAAAATTTAATTTTATCCAGGATGATGTATAAAAAATATGTGGAAAGGATATAATAAAATTTAAAAACTAGATTAAAATATTTAATAAAAATAAATATTATAGTATGATATAATGTTGTTTATTCTGTTACCATTATTTCTTAAGTATTTCTTATATAACTCAAGTCCTCAACAAGCGGTTAATTTTCTCCAGGAAGAAATTTTAGGGTTTCAAGGAGAAATTGGAGAACATATGGTCTGACTCAATTTCAACTTGGAATATTGATTTTATTTTACTTATGCATTGCTTTTATTTAAGTCAACATATCTTTGGTAGAAAGGCTTTTAATTTCAGAGGCAAATAAGAAATTAGCTTTTCAAGCTTTAAAATGACCTTCCTTAAGGTTTCCTTGGTGATGAAAAAAAAGCACAAATTTCACATTGAATTCATAAAACAGATTCAGATATCCTATTTATATCAGATATTCTATTTAACTTTTTTATAAGTTGGAAATTTTTGACTGAAAGAATTGAGATATACCATCAGTGTTTGGAATTTAATTCTGGATTTTTCAAAGTACTATTCAAGTCATTTAGATGCTTGTTATAAGTCCAATTTATGTTATATAAGTTCATTCATTAGCTAATTCAAATTGTTTTAGATGAAACTCTTAGGTTTTTAAACAATGCGATCACAGAAGAGTAAATCCAATAAATATTCAACTAGGTATTGGTTTAGATTAGTCATAAATAAAAGATTAGTGAATGTCTTTGTGTTGGGTTATTATGTAATAAAAACTTACCCATTGTGGACACTGGTACTTAATTCGTCCAGCAAACTATCTACAGTAGGCCTTCTTGGTTGATCTAAGCCAATAGTACCATTAGTAACCGAATGAACTTCTGAAAAAGATATAATACTATTTTTAATGACACTTAATTAAAAAATAAAAAATAGATAAATTAATTAACGCCTGTTGAGCAAAAGCAAAATAATCATATTAATAGAATAGATTTTAAATGAAAATTCCAAAGTTATTTATCTTTAATATTCAAATTTAAATGGATTTTTCATGTTTTGAGTCTTAAGTTAAACAGATAAATGTATCCATGAAAGGATCATCATCATCCCTTTTATGAAAAATATGAACCCCTGATGATTACTAATATGATATTTCATATTATAATTTAGGTAATATTATAATATTTTAATTAATATTCTTATAATAAATTATTTATTATAAAGAAGTTTTATAGGTTTAAATCTTCCAAAAAATAATTATTTTCTTCTTAAAACTTATCTTTATAATATATATTGGGTTGGTGCATAATTATTGAGGCTTTTTTTAGCGACTTTTTTTCTTTAAAAATTGTCGTATTGTTTAATTTTTGTCATAAAAATAATCTTCTCTTTTCAGTTAATGAAAGTGGAAAGTGGAAAATCATATCCACATTCGCCATATTTTGCTCTACAACTTCGAGAAAGTTTGAAATGCAGCACAGTCATTTTGAGATCTCAACGAACTTTTTGGCGTAGGAACAATAAGCAAAAGCCAAGTTGAAAGATGGCACACACCACATTGCCTTCTTACAGTGGAAGCCTTTCGGTATTTCTTTGGGTGAAACACCTGGCGAAACCCAAAACTTGTTTCTTTTAATGTTTTTGAAGAGAAGCGTCGGTTCATCCTCGGTAACGAGATTCTTCAGGAACAGAGTTCGCTCGTTTCGCTGCAGAAAATTGGGGAAAATTCGTACACGTTAGGTTTTCTTGTTGTCGGAGAGTTCGTGGGTGACCCATCCAAAAAATTTCCATACTTTTCCGAGCTTTTTGAGACGAGGAACAATGGTCGAATGGTCACATTGAAGTCTTCGGCCAACATTCTGGATGTCAAGCTTTCGTCCTCTTCTACGGCTGCTAAAAGTGGCTGGTCGACCTCTTCCTTCATCTGAGAGGTTTGTTGGGCGAAGACTTCAAATGTGACCATTCGACCATTGTTCTTCGTCTCAAAAAGCTCTGAAAAGTATGGAGATTTGCTGGATGGGTCCCCCACGAACTCTCCGACAACAAGGAAACCTAACGTGTCCGAATTTTCCCATTTTGCTGCAGCGAAACGAGCAAACTCCGTTCCTGAAGAATCTCATTACCAAGGATGAACAGTGGCTTCTCTTCAAAAACGTTTGTATCGCCCGATTTGAACAATTTGAACCATCTTTCAACTTTTTGCTGATTGTTCATTCGCCAAAAAGTTCATTGAGAGAGTGTGCTGCATTTCAACCTTTCTCGAAGTGGTAGAGCAAAATATGGCGAATATGGATATGATTTCGATAGGCATTTTCATTAACTAAAAAGAGAAGATTATTTTTATGAAAAAAAAAAATTAAACAAAAAGCCAATTTTCGAAGAAAAAAAAGTCGCTAAAAAAGACGCAATAATTATGCACCAACCCAATACAATCAATTTTATATACAAAGAAGCTTCATTACTTAACCAACTTTAGTAAACTCAAAATGGAAATGGAAGCTTTAAATAATCAATACTAAAAATACTATTTTTAGTTCACTCATTTTAAAAGAATTCAAAAGATAGATGAGTTTCATTTCATGAATCACGCAAGCAAAACATAAAAAAGATTATTCTTTGTGCAAATTAAAAATATTAAATTTAGATGTGGGAAAAGTTTAGAAATAAATTTGAATTAAAGTTGTAATTTGCATTCGATCATCCTCCTATGCCTCCAATTTCTATATCTAAATTAACTATTTTTATAAATTTAGAAATAAGTTCAATTTTTATTTTAAATTATATTTTTTTTCTTTTTCTAATTTATCATTAAATTATTCTTCTTATACTACAAAGGGGGGAAAGTTATTACAGTTGCATTTGTTCTAATGAGATGAAGTCAATAATCTTTATCGCCTCATTTACGAGAAACACGCGATTTTCAAACAAACTAAACCACCTGGCAGTCACATTAGATACAGATCGAACAAACACATTCGCTAACGCTCGTTTATCCCTAAGACTTTGGAAGAATTGGAATTCCCTTTACGCTTCAACCCATCCCTAAGCAAGTTCAACAAGATAGGGTTAATTCACATCATATTCTTTAATGATGTGAATTAACCCTATCTTGTTGAACTTTCTTAGGGCCCGGACTCAGTGGAGAGCGTTAGGGGGGGGGGGAACCATTTTATTTTTATTTCTAGGGCCCAATTTGAAATAATAACAAATAATTCTTTAACAATTATTGAATTTGAAAATTTTCCTTAATAAAAATAAATGTAGATGTAATATTATTAATGGAAATTTCTCACCTCTTCGTTCTGTTCGTGAATAGCGTGCACTACTTAAATCTTGAAGAAGTGAATCAAGTTCTGAAAGGTTGTTATTCAGAGGACCACCACTTCCTTTACTTGGGGCACTACTTGTGGTAATCGTTGTTTCAACTCTTCGTGTTTGATAAGTAGGCTAAAAGAAAATATAAATGATAAAATATTTATTATTATTAAATTATTACTATTTAATTATTAATAAAATTTCGAAATAATTGGTGGATATTTAAAATGAATATTTATTTTCTAAAAATGAGAAAGTAAAGGATGATATGAGATAAATAATAATCTATCTATCTATCTACTCTTATTAAACGAGCAAAAATTTAACGATTTTGATGAAATCAAATTTATTATTAAGTTTTGAGGATGAGAAAACATTCTGGATAGTTCTCTACCTTGACAAAATTCATTTTAATTGATCTTTTCTTAATTAAAGTAATTAGTGACATCAAGGGCGGATCCAGGAATTTTTTATGGAGGGGGGGGGGGAGAATGTAGATAAGGTGCCCGATGTATATAAGATCTACTTTTTATCTCGAAAGTGTGTCGCGATCGAATTGTCCAATCAGGGGGGGGGTCAGAGACACGCCCGCCCCACACACACACACACACATAGAATTTTATTTTCAATTTTAAAATTTTTTAAAAAAATAAATGTTTTTTTTTTCAAATTTTTATACAAATTTCATATCTCATATTTTAAGTTCATTAAAATAAAAAAAAAATAAAAAAATTGTTATAAATTCCCTGTCGATTTGGCCGCCGTTTTTTGACCTCTGCGTGCGACGCACGTGTTGCACTTCCGCCAGGCACGGGCCTCTATGGGGGGGGGGCGGTCGCCCCCTCCGTCCGTCCCCTGGATCCGCCCTTGAGTGACATGTGAAAATGTCAATAAAATATATAATTTATAACATTTTTTCAATTTCTTTTTATTCATTAATTGTTTTTTTAATTTTAAAACCCACTAATAGTTCATGACAAATTTCATTATATATTATAATTAAGAAATTTAAATTATTTAGGCTATTTTCTATGAAAGAAGAAAAATTAGAGTTACACCTTTTCCAGGTCTTTTTCAGAAAATCCCAATTGTATTTCAGAATTCTCAAAATAATGTCCACTGTATTTAAAAAAGTTTTTTTTTTCATTTTTTTCAAAATTTGACACTTGAACCGAAAAATGAGGAATTTTGATTTTGGGGGCTTAAACATAAAAGGCATGGTATCTTCCATGTTTTTAAGGTACTGAACTCATATTGGGATATAGGTGTCTTTTTCATACTAAAAAATGTTTAGAACTGTTTTTTTTAATCTGCCCTGTCGAGGGGGGAGAGGGTTGGTGGGCTGAAGAGGGATCGTAGGTGGATGAAAAAACGAATATGGCACAAAAATTTGAAATAAATATATTATAATTGTATCAGATAAATTAAAAAATTACTTTTGATGAAGTATAGTAGGACTTTGTTTTAACTACTACTTCAACTAAAGCCTGCGTATAATAATGTGGTCAGCCCTCTAAAGCTGTACCAAAGAAATGTAAATTTTTGTTAAAAATCAAATAATTGTTATATTAATGTTTAATTACTTGGAGTTTTGAAGGCTGCTACATCTAACTCTAGCCTGCGATTAAAGGAAATCAGTGATCTAGAGTAGAAAACGAAGGTTTATAGAATTCATAATGTTATATCAAAAAAATTGGCGGTACCATCGACATTGAAAATTTCCGTGAAGTGAAATTATCCGAATACTGCATTCTTATATTTTATCTCTATATCTTGCAAGTAATTCCCATTTTTATAAAGAATTTTTATTTATTTCATTATATGCAATTAACAAGTGACATATAAAGTATATATTCAATAATAATAAAAAAAAATTAAGTAAAATTACAGGGTAGGTTTTTAATTATTCAAAAAATGTTTCACCTTGAACTAACACCTAACTCTTTAAAAATTGTATATATTCAAGTTATTAGCTCAGGAGAAATCCTGATAAAACCGTGATTTCTTTATTTTTCTTTTCTTACTGTTCTTAGCATTTATAACTTAAACGAATTATACGTAATTTCAAGTTATTCGCTCCAGTAAGTCCAGAGAAATCCTAATAAAACTGTTATTTTTTTTTTGTTTTTTCCTTTGTCACCTCTTTAAAATTTGATTTTTTAAAAATCATTATTATAAAGCATTCACGTCTTACAAGTAATCCCCATACAAATTTTCAAGTTTCTAATTCCACTAGGGAGCGTGAAACACCACCAACTCCAACCTAATTTAATATGTATGATGTATTTATGTGTTTATTTAATAGCTTTGTCGTTTGTTCTTCTGGTATAAATAGTGAAATAGGTATCTGTATTATAGACAGAAGATGAGGACAGCCCTTATATATGGTAAGTGAGAAGACAAATATGTATCTATTTAAAAGGTATTGTGAAAACTTTTGAGCCATCTTTCCAGCATTAATTTGGCCCTCATCCAGTTTAATTTGGAGAGCCTTTTCGATGCCTCGGTAGGGTGTAAGCATTTCAAAACAAACTATTATATTTTACATGAAGATTTTAGCATGAGAAAGCTGTCTGCTTGTTGGGTGTTGCAAGTTGAGTGCCGGGCTTGCTCACATTGGACCAAAAATGCATTTAAGAGAACATTTCTAATTCCTTGTTAGAACTATTTAAGCAAAACGAGTAGGATTTAAACTTGAGATACACCTGAACATTCCAGGGAAAAAGAAAGAGTATAAACGGTAGATTACGAAGAGTGAACTTGCTCTGAAAAAGGTCATGATGTTATAGGGGCTGATTTTTGAGATAGTCATAAAATTGTTCAATGACTACCTTGAAAAAGGCGACATAATTAAGGGAGTATACTATGGTATGCATAATTACTTGACAAGCTGAAGGCTGGAATTGCAAATAAGAATATGAAGTTTCATCAAGATATCACACCATCTCACGCTTCGGGATTCACCATGGCCGAAATTCAAGAATTGTGGTTTTAACTGATAGGCCACACACACACCGTATTCAACAGATCTGGCCGCCTGCCACTTTTGATCTTTTTCTTATACTTTTTATCGAACAAGAGGGTCAATCGAATCAGTAGCCATTTATTTTGCATAGCAAGACGCCAACTACTATTTGGAAGAAATATGAGCATATAACTCGGTCACATCCTGGCAGGGAGAAAAAAAACCCTGTTTTATGTAGTAAAGGCTCTGTTGTAGCCAGTGTCGCTAGATGGCAGTACCCTAGCTCATTCGAAAAATTAAAACTTAAGTTTATTAGCAAATTAATTAAAAGCATTTGAAATTAAATAAAATTAAATAAATTGAAAATGTGATAAGATTATGTTCAAAAAAACACATTAACCCTATCATAAAAATAGTTAATAAACAAATGTTAAATAAAGGAAAATAATGATTGTGAATAAAAGCGAAAATGTTAATATTTTATTATAAATAATAATTGTTAAAAATATAAAAATTTGTACTTTAAAATGAATAAAATGACTTTTGTTATAAATATACAATTCTTTTAATTCATCAGACAAAGTGACCAAAAGGAAAGTAAGAGTGCCTATGACAATATCATAGGTAAATCAGGCTGATCCCAGATCAGTCACTCTTGCTTTCCTGACAATTTCACGTGGACCCAATCAAATGCTTAGACCGCCTTGAAGAATATTCTCGGCAACCCACTCTGATCTAAGATCGGAGGGTCTGACCATTTGAGACAGACAACCACAGCTCTATGCCTTCATAAAGTACGTACTTTTCCTTTGTTTAAGGGTATTTGGACAGTTTATTCACTGTTGTATTCTCAAGGAAACAATATATACAATTACAGTACTGTATTTTCTGAGGAAACACGTCGCGTCGATAGAAACCTCCCAGACATATCATTCGATTCAAACTCACTGGAATTCAGGGATAAAATTTCAATGCTAGGCGTCACACTAGGGTCTGACCTTTCTAGGAATGACCATATCTCAACCACTGGTCTCCTATTTAGGTCTAGACGCTATTATACTCCCAGTCAACTTCTTACACTGTATAAGGCTCAAATTCGCCCCTGTCTCGAATATGGCTCTCATCTGTTGAGAGGGGCCTCCAAGCATTCTCTTGCCACACTGGATGCAATTCAGAAGCGAGCAATTAAACTAATAGGAGACCGGGCCCTAACTAACTCAATCGACTCCCTGGCTCATCGAAGAAACGTTTCTGGCCTTTCCCTGTACTACAGATAGTATCATGGTGTCTGTTCAGTCGAGCTGAAATCAATTATTCTCCCTAAAGCCCTCTTTAAGAGAAACACGCGGTTTTCGAAAGCTCAGCACCCCTTCGCTGCCAAGTTGGATAAAAATCGAACAAGCGCTTTCGCTAACTCTTTTATTCCTATGACCTCCAGAGACTGGAACTCGCTCCCACCCACCGTCTTCCCCGCGACTTATAACCTTCAGCTGTTTAAGACCCGTATCTACAGATACCTTCGACCCCTACCCACCCCATAAAAACCTTTCTTCTTCCTCTTTTCACGATGGAGGGGCCAGCCCAGGCCTTTAGGGAATGCATTTTTTTGGTGTAACTCCTTCTCTCATCATTTTCATAAAAAAAAAAAAAAAAAAAAAAAATTAGGCCGAGTTTTCTGGACTCTACTGTATCACCAAAGATTTTTCGAGCAGGAGTACCACCGGTTGAGAACCAGTGACCTCAATATACCTATATTCTTCGGAAGAATGTATTTACATGCTTTCCTAATTTAAAAGTAGGTTTATAATGTAAAAAATAGACAAGAGAACATATTGGATTTATTCTTAAGTTTATAGAGCTAGAAATAGATATAAGTGAAAAAATTTTGTTTAGAAACAGATAGCCATAACTTTGAGATTAATCATTTTTTAACAGATTAACACAGCTCTCCGCAGGAGGCGAAAAATTGGCATATCAGTGACTGAGATGGCCGAAAAATTTGGAAGTCCATAATATAGTTTGGTATTGACGCAAAATTACTCTCTTGTATAACATTTCTTACTTGCTACTTATGCTTGTACATAGGTACATACCATATGTTCAGCTGGGGAAGGGTATAGTGTATTGTATATATGTAAAAAATCAATGTACTCAAATTACTAATATTTAGTAGAAATGCCATAAATGGTTGATCTGGAGATAATTTTGAATATCTTTGTTTACTTTGGCAGGTCTCGCTGGTCCGTGGGAGAGCGTGTCATAATGTTGTTGAGCGTGACCCTAACAGATGATTTACTTGCACTTCGGCTAAAATGAGATTTTCTTGATTTTAATTTTTCCCACATCTGTTGACAGTCTTGTATTCTGTTATAGGCTCATATATAATTGTAATAGCAGGCCGTATGAATAATTTTCAAAAGTTATTGCTTTATTTATTCATTTATTTACATTTTCATTTTACAATATATTACATTTTTCAATAGTCAACTTGCTCCAAATGAGAAACTGTTAATTGCTACAATAAAACCCAATTAGGTAAGCGTATTTCCTTTTCATAATGACTTACTTTAAATTACTGATCATCGTTAATCCTATATATACATCTACACATGAGTGGTGAATCCCGGAAAAACTTCCTACTTGGTTTTAAAAAAGATTTAACAGCTTGGAAAATAAAATACTTCAAATTCCGACAAAAAACTAATTGAAATGTTTTTCAAGTGAAAGAAATAAGTTATAATTCAAAAAATGAATGATTGATAATTCAGAAAATGTATATAAAAAAAAAATAAAGTAATAATCTAATTAATAATAATCTCATATCGAAATTAGAGATTGATGGATTGAAGAGGGTGGAGGCATTGGAACGATCCCTTTAACTCTCCATGATTTCAGTAAGGATGGCTATTAGTTATTTTAGCACTGGCTGCCGGCCAGAGATTCGCAGCCTGCCATGTAGGACAGACACATTTCTGCCATTACTTGAACAACCTAATTATCTCATTTCATTAGTTTTCTTAGAGACAGGCATGTCTATCTAAACAATAACAATGTGAAGTGAAATTATCTTCTCTGTCCATTTATCTAATTAATTAAATTTAATTATTTCGAACTAAAAATTAATTGCAATTTTCCTCAAAAATTAAATATGAAATTCAATTAAAATATGAATTCATATGTTTTATTTTAAATTAAATGATAGGTAAGTAAGTATTGAATATTTATTATTTAAAAAATAAAAGTTAATAAATAAAAAATAATAAAAATTACATGATAGATTTAAAAAAAAGAAAAAATAAGTCATTAAAATATAAAAGAGATAGTTCTTACAAATGAAAAACATTATTCATGAAAAGAATGAAGAATAGGAGTATTTTCATTTTCAACATGGTAAGATTCAATCTTTCTAATAAATTATAAGTTATTTTTGGGAAGCTATTTTTAAAATTTACTAAACCGACTAGACAGTCAAGTTCTAAGGTTTCTTAAAAATGAGGTAATAATAATAGTAGATGTAAAAAGAGTACTGGAAATATGGAATACTTAAATTAATTAAAAATAGCAGATAATTAATTATATTTCTAAATTAAGGATTCTTTTTAAATTTTCTAATGAAAAATTAATTAAATTTCTTTTAAATTTAAATTTAATTAATTCTCTCATTAGTAGCAAAAACTTTTCGAAATTTATTGTGATTTTTTACAAAAATGTTACCAATAATTATCTAATTTTTTTTTGATCAAATGATTGAATTTCTTATGAAAAATAATATTCTATGAATAAAACAGAATCTGGGATCAACGAAGTCAAATTTAGTTCAAATATCAAGGCCTCAATAATCAATTACCGTGAAATGCAAATAACACGACTGTAACTGGGTCGAATAACCTAATCTCTATTCAAAAATTGAACTATTTCCAAAAAACATAAGAAGAAAAGAGAATGGAAACAATCTATCTAGTTCAAACGAAATCGAAATTTATCCAATTGTTTGTTTGTCTTCAATGAGATGTTTAAAGCATAGCTGGCTTGATTGGTTGCGTAGTTCAAATGAACCTAAGAAACGTTCATGGAATCTCAAGTCATGCCAAAATATTCTATCCATTCATTTAAGAATTTATTTATTGACTAATCGAAACAACAAACTTCAAAAAAATATATAATTGGCCAGTTTTCTTCATAAGGCGTTACAATTCTAATGAAAATACGCCAGCGAAATGCGAATAGAAATCGCATACGAAGGTTTCCAAAGTTCTTATTTGTTGTTGATAATTAGAGAATGAGAATTTGTGCATTTTTTTGTTGTAATTGTAAGTAAACCACTTTTGAATGCCCACAAAATTACTT
The DNA here is from genome assembly GCA_024734495.1 of Forficula auricularia. Classification (NCBI taxonomy): domain Eukaryota; kingdom Metazoa; phylum Arthropoda; class Insecta; order Dermaptera; family Forficulidae; genus Forficula; species Forficula auricularia. Next base: position 14,595,825 of record JALMQS010000099.1, on the reverse strand, counting down.
ACAGGCAGAAACCATGGTATTGACACTAAAAGGGCCCCATTTTATTTTTTGAACAGAACCCTAATGAAATCTTGCTATCTCCCTTTACGACTAGTGGTATACATGCCTCACGACAGAGATGGATCAGTTATAAAATATGAAACCTTCTTCAAGAGTCACCGATCTAAGCAAGAACTATACTGCCCTATATATTATTTGTTAGCCAGTTTCTCCCTATACTGCCAAAACTCTTAAGGAGTGCCAAGTTCTCATTTTCAGATAACTTTAATTTTATTGTTTTTTTCTTAATTAAACTAATTATTCACAGGTGAGTATTTCAAAAAAAATGTATTGCTTTTTTTATTTTAAAACCCACTAAAAGCTCATTACAATTATTATTATATATTAAAATTAAAGAATTTAATTAATTATAGGTATTTTCTGTTGAAGAATAAGTGGTAGAACTCAATGCTGAATTGATGCAAAGGCTGCCCAAAGATCATTAAAACTCAAATAAAAGAATGCATTAGAACGTAATTTTGATCCTCTTAAAAAAACTGACGATTCGGAGAATCTTCAGGAGCTAAAAGGGTCATCAAAAAACCTCCATGTGTATCAAAATTATTTTTCATTGGAATTAAGTTCAACTGCAAATAATAGACCCTTTTACATTAATTTAAAATTAATAATAATATTGATATATCATTTTTGACTAAAAAAAAAAATAATAATAATAATTTGGATAACATTTGGTGTTTGCCTGTATTTAGGCAACCGATTGGGCGAGAAAAAATGAAAGCTGCTTTAAAGCCAGGCGAGTCCACTCAGAATTTTTTATTTTTTTTTACTTTTCAACCTCACAAATATTTTATTACAAATATTATTATATAAAGGAGGAAAGAAAGAAGGTAATGAAAATCCAATATATTACTCAATATATTTGAATATGTGAAAAAAAATTTCTTTCTTCACTACCCCTGGGCTCTGCCTCTGCCTTCAATTACTTTCAGTTATTATTATATATTAAAATTAAAATTTTTTATTAATGATAAGTATTATAACTCAATGCAGAATCTTCCAAAGGGAGCCAGGGATAATGAAACCACAAATTCCGAATTAAAGAATCTCTTATAATTATATTTTCATCCTCTTGGAAACCCGACGATTCTAAATAACTTCTCTCCTTCTTCGGGGCTTAAAAGGGTCATCGAAGGAACGTCCATGAGTATTAATATTATTTTTCATTGCAATTAAGTTCAACTGCAAATAAAGATTCTTTTACTTGAATATAAAATTAATAATAATATTAATATATCGTTTTTGACTAAAAAAATACCGATCAATCTCTAAGTGTTTTCAAATGTGATTTGATTTAAATACTATATTTCATTTCAGGGAAATTAATACCTACATATAACTTATAAATTTCATGTTTTTATCTTATTGAGTTTACAAGCTCTGACAGACCACAGACATTGTAGAGAGACTATAATATGGTCTCGTTTTAAATTTTAAACGAAACCCTAAATAAACGACCAAGTGTGATGGTGATTGCATACCGTGGATCTCTCCTAATTATATTAATATAGTTGAAAAATTTTATTGATTGTTTTTAGTATTAAGTAAATACAAATACAAATCTTTTATGAAAAATAATCTGGAAACGTTTATTTGAAATCTTAATTAATTAATTCAGGATAAATTTTACCTTAATCAATAGAAATTTTATAAAAATTTGAAAAGATAGTTGCTTTAAAAATAAATATAAAGAACTATTGATGTTGTTTTGAAATTTAACTAAAATTTTCATTGATAAAGGAAGAATTTCTCCCGAAAAGTTTAGGATTTCAAATAGACCCTTTCAGATTGTTTTTAATAAAATATTTTTTTAATTCAATACACATATATATATATATATATATATATATTCTACCTAATAAATAAATGAGAATTACTGATTCTTATTTAAACCTAATTTAAGAATTTTTAGCTGTATGAATATTAATTATTGCATAGTTTCTTTTTAAAAACTGCTACTCTTTGCAAAATACAGTTTAATATTATAATCATTATTTAAGTAATAACAACAAGAGCAAATATCTAGAGCAGACGAGTTGACAGAAATCAAAGGTATTTAAATAATACCTTTTTTAAAGAAAGAAGGTGATCACTTAAGATCAAAAAATATACATAACGAAATTAAAATCGAAAAATGTTTGACATATTTTACAAATCAAATATTTGCTAAGTCTTCCATAAAAAGAAAAAAAATCAGTTTTGACTGGTATGCTTATAAATATTACGTTTTTTAAAATTATTTAAAAAAAATACCAAAAGCTTTTTTTTAAAGCCCGTATCAACGAGAAAGCTCAAGTCCAACCAGGTGGAACTTCAAAACGAGAACAAATGATTTATATTTATTTATATATATGTTTGGTTTTATTTTATTATTTTTTTTGGTAGCGTAGACGTTTTAACTATTAAACCCATTTGCGCCTGAACTGGCTTTAAACTTCTTAAGTTTAAAATAAATAGAGTTATTTTTTCAAGAGAAAATTGTCTGTTTAAGAATTCTCTGGAGAAAAGACGGAAGGCATCGGGCCAATATCAAATACTCACTCTGCAGGGACAGACAGAACTACAGGGCTAGGAAAACAACCGGAAGAAGAAGGAGGGTCTGCAAAAATACCTCAATGAATAGATAATAACATGCATTATAGGACAATATTTATTTCTATCAAGTATATATGGTATTTAATAAAATGTAACGACAAATTTAATTAAGTGAAAAGAAGAAGGGTGACATCTGAAGAGGATCGTGACCTTTGGAAAAACATGGAATCAATAAATCAACACAGTCAACATCTCAAAGAGACCTCTAGAGAAATGACTAGAGAAATGATCATATTTTTATTTAGAGAAATAAATATACAAAATAGAAGACCAATCATTCAAATCATATTTTATTTCCGAAAATTGAATATATTACAATTGGTTTTCAGATAATACTCGTATATATTAACATAAAGAGAAACAAATAGGTTAAAATCCCCAAAATGTCCAATTTTGGGGTTACGAGGTATTAGAACTACAGCGACGATATACAGGTCCACAAATTTAAATCCTCCACCAGGATTCATGAGATTCGGAGGGTGATCAGAGTTAGGGACAGAGGAGAGAGTCCAGAAGACATGTATAAGGTTGGCAGGATGAATGATGATCGGAGGTGGGTATAGGGGGGAAAGATAGGGTCGGTGGATTGGACGGGGATTAGAGAAGGTTAGCAAGAGACCCGCTTCGCCGAGTGTATATAACAATTTTCCTTTTTACCTCCTTTATCAGTGCTCGTCGTTGTTGAAATGATATTTATTATCTCACATTAAACAAAGGACAAATTTGATTTTATAAAATCGACCCCGCTACCTCCAATACGTATAACAATTCTCAAGTTTCAAGCTATCGTTCTTCTGATTTAACAGCTTTAATAAAACTGTACGATTTGTTTACGTTTTGCAATCGTGTATCACTACAGAATTAGTTCCCCATCTGTTTAGATTACAATCGTAAAATATGGTTGCTGCAAGTTTGAAAGTTTCAAAATGATGGGTATTTTAAAATCCCTGTCGCTATATTGAGACACCCTATATTTGGAAAGTTTTTTTTCCGAGTTGAGACAGTTTGATGATTTGAAAGAGTTTTTCGGAATGGTGGGAAAATAAATAATTAATTTGCTTGGGTAACAAAAAATAACATTCTCAACTCTAATAAATAAAAGTTAGAAATAATTTATGAAAAAACTTAATAAAGAGAAATCACTGAGGTTGTTCTATGCTTGATGCAAATAAACATATTCCTACTTATATAATATATATACTGTAAATAATATATTTTTTAGCGACTATAGTTTTGAAGGTTTGACCATCATCAAGCAGTCTTTTTAATGAGAAATATTTGATCTGTTATTACTCATAGGTTCAAATAGCCGATTGTATCTAAAAATTTCGTTTTTTGTTTGTTATAGCAACCTGCCTTCATAACAAAACAAAAGATTGTTTATTTGCATCAAGCACAGGACAACCTCATTGATTTCTCTTCATAAATCAACACCTCTGCTAATATCGTCATAACAAAATATTCTGAACTAACTAACTTTGTTATATAATAATAATATACATGAATTAAATATTAGCAACGATTTATTTCCGGCTTAGTTCACGGTATTTCGAATATACATAGTCAACAATTTTATTTTATAATTAGAAATTTAGAAAAAGTAGGTACGCGGTAGGGTACACATAAAAACCCATTAAATGTCCATGTTAATTTGCATAATTTTAAGCGAAGTATGAAATATAAATCAAACGCCTCTTTGAACACAAATATACTAGATCATAAGGAACCCTGTGCATGACAAGACCACCACTTCATCTAGGACCAAACGAGCTAAAGAACCCGATTCACCATTGATATTTTTTGGGGTTTTCTAGTCCTTAGTAATTCTTTTGTTCAACAGATGTTAAATTAGAATTAAAACATATAATCACTGGTTTTAAAATTTGAATGAATATAGTAATTTCTTTCTCTGAAGGCTGCCGTCTTAAGGTGAATACACACTATCGCGGTGAGAAGCTTATGCGCATTAAATTTGTCATATTTGTACGGTGCGCGCCACCTTTATATACTTAAACTTAAAATCCATGAACTCAAAACTAAGTATCTTTGTTCACTGGTAGTCTAGTCAAATTGTGTTTTTATCAGGAAAGTTTTGGGGTAGTTCTGATTTTTTGCATATATATGTTCATTGGGGCGCTGAATCCAAATCTGATGTCTCCCACCAAAATTTCGTGACGCGATATTGTAGAAAATGCAAAAAAAGGTGAAAATTTCCATTTTTGGCGGTTTTTCGCTTATAACTCGAAAACTATCAACTTTTCGTAAATAACCTTTCTATTCAAAATAAAATTTGATAAAATTTCCTACAAATTTCATCATTTAGGTTTTTTATCCGACCAACCGTTCGGGCTCAAGCGCAAAATTCAAGTTTTCGAACTCGGCAGCCCCCCCCCGCCGTATCACCCAAAAACTCTGACTTTTTTCGATATTGTCCCATTTTGAGCATGAAGGAGCACGTTTTCGACCAAAGCCACTCTATACATAGATTAAATTTTCTACAATTAAAACAAAGTTTCATCTTAATTGGATAAATGATAATCCGTGCCGCAATGAGGTTGAAGTTTTAAAAAACTGCAATTTTTCCTTCATAAAATGAAAACCACCCATCCTAGAATTTTGATTCCTATCTCATTCTTTAGGAAATTTTGTTGACTTGAACGTTTACTTGGACCAATTTTTTGATAAAACTATTAGATTTATAGATATTCAGCATTTTTCATGACAAGATATGATCAGATTTCTCAGAAGTGTCATGGAAAATGCTGGATATATCTATTTATCAAAAAAGTAGTCCAAGTAAACGTTCAAGGGCAATAAAGTTTTCTAGAGAATGAGTACAGGAATCAAGTTTCTAGGATCGAATGGTTTTAATTTTATGAAGGAAAAAGTTTTTTTCAAAAAATAAATCATTTCCTGTCATGGAAAATTCATTCAAAAACAAGTGAGTCGCAGTTTTTCTTTTTTTAATTTATTCCTTAAATATTTTTAATTTTTTTTTACTTTATCCAATGCGAAGCATGGGAGAAAGTATTGTAATCGGTCGCGCGGCAAGCGCGACTTCAAAGGGTCCTCAGGTAAAGACTACGGAACCCATGGACTCAATTAAGGTCACAAATTGAAGTATTCAATGAGATTGAATTTTAGCACGTGAGGGTTTTGGGGAAAAAAAATTACCTGGAATCTCGTCGAGAGGCCAAAAAGTGCCATTTTTTTTGGAAGTGCGTGCGGATGGATGGATGGATGTTATCGTTTTTTTCGTCCACGATTTTTTCCACACCTTTGCACAGATTGAAATGAAATTGAAAACCTACCATTAGTTTAACAAAATGAAGCGCTGATTAGTTTTTGGTACATATCGGCCCACAAACATTAGTATTATACAACATTATTTATTTCAGTGCTTTTTTAGTTTTTTCTAAATATCTTTAAAATGACTTAACCAATTTTGATGAAATTTAATATCCTAATTAAGTACCTTGGGACCGACAAAAAGGTTAAATAAAGTTTTTAGTAAAATTATATTTTAAAGTACTTTACTTTAAAGTAAGATTTTTAAATTCTTTAAAATTTATTCATTTGATCTGTTTAATATAGGACTCATTTAACCTAACTAAGTAAGAGTGGATAGGCTTTTCTCTGTGAAATGCTACAAATTTGGGAGGAAAGTTTATAATTAACCATAGCAACTGCGTTCTTTTCTTATCCGTTACGTTTATAGAGGAATCGACTTAAAACCAAAAATAGCGATTGATTTTCATCTAGTACTTGAGGAATAACCATTCTATATTGGATTTTTGACGTTTCGGTTTTTATTGGCAACCATTGCTGAAGACATAGAGGAATCGACTTAAAACCAAAAATAGCAATTGATTCTCATCTAGTACTTGAGGAATAACCATTCTACATTGGATTTTTGACGTTTCGGTTTTTATTGGTAACCATTGCTGAAGACATAGAGGAATCGACATAAAATCAAAAATAGCGATTGATTCTCATCTAGTACTTGAGGAATAACCATTCTATATTGGATTTGTGACATTTCGGTTTTTATTAGTAACCATTGCTGTAGACATGGAGGAATCGACTTAAAATCAAAAATAGCCATCGATTATCATAGAATACTCGAGGAATAACAATTTTACATTAGATTTTTGACGCTTCGATTATTATTGATAACCATTGATGAAGACATGGAGGAATCGGATTAAAATCAAAAATAACGATCGATTCTTATCTAATACTAGAGAAATAACCTTATTGCATTCCATTTTTGATGTTTTGACTATTAATGGCAACCTCTACTGAAAATGTGGAAGAATCGACTTAAAATCAAAAAGACTAAATTCTTTTTTGGCAAACAACTCAAGTTTGATGCATGTCTTCATCAATGGTTACCAATAATAATCGAAGCGTTAAAAATCTAATGTAAAATTGTTATTCCTCGAGTATTATATGAGAATCGATGGCTATTTTTGATTTTAAGTCGATTCCTCCATGTCTTCAGCAATGGTTACTAATAATAACCGAAACGTCAAAAATCCAATCTAGAATGGTTATTCCTCGACTATTAAATGAGAATCGATCATTATTTTTGAATCAAAGTCAATATGAACTGCAAATTGCAAGTGATATCTGATTAATAATCAAAGGAATAAACATATTATTTTTTTATTGTTAAAGGATAAATAAATATATCCAGTACACACCAAGCCAGCAAAACATATTAATATTTCAAATGAATTTGGATAAAGTTTATCAACGATCCGTTGCAGTTTATTTTATTTTTTTTTTGGTTCCATATAATATAAGTATAACTCTTTTTTAAGTTCATCGATTTCTTTTTATGTTTCCTTTATCAAGTATATTTTCTTTAATTATTTGCTTCTTTTCATTTTCTTTATGGAAACAAAACTCGTCAAAGTGGAAATTCTCTTCTAAAAAAGATAATTCAATTGGTGCATATGTACTTTTACAGCTTACACAGTAACAAAAAGTTTCCTTCAATTATTATTAAATTTTCAACCAAGAGCCAGCCATTCTGGTCTCCACATTACTGGCAAAATATTAATATATTGCCAAGAAGGAACAATTAGAGCTACTTTGGTTTTCTTCCTGAGCCTCTAAAGAAATAGCTACTTTAAGCCTCTTATAAGTTAATTAATTTATTTTCTCGACACTCAATAGACCCTCTCATGGTTATTGCGTTCCATATACCTCTTAATAACACCTTAATTAATATTGTTAGAACGTGCATCCCTTTTGATTCATTAAACCATTCTAAATTGTGAGAAAATTTAAATTTTCAAATTACTTAACACTCAAGAATCTATTTATATATATAAGCGGACATATATTTAAAGTAAATAAAACAAATAAATAGTGTAATATATATAGGTATAATGTTATATATCTAAGAAAGAAAATAAATAGAATAAGTTTACTACCATGTATATATGGTATATAGTATAGCAGTATCTCTTCTAAATTCACTTTTTGATCTCTAATTCTTAAATATGATCAATTTGATTGAAAAGATTTTGTTTCGCCAAGGGTAGCAGAGTTGTGGATTCATAAAGAGAAATTTATGAGGTTGTCCTCTGCTAGACGCAAATAAACATTATACATCTATATAATGAATATAAATATGTATATATTTAATTTATTTCTTAGAGACTATAGTTTCGAAGGTTTGACCTTCATCATCAGTCTTTCTAATTAGAAATATGTTATCTGTTCTTTCTCATGGGTTCAAATACCGGAATAGATCCTTCGTTTGTTATCTGATCACCTTGCTGTTACAACAAAAACATATTTACATCCAATTGGGTATTTCAACTCATGAGAAATAGCACATAAAATTTTTATAAAAAAAGATTGATAATCAAACCTTCGAAACTATAGTTTCTAACAAATAAATTATATATATACTTATTTGTGTATGTATAGCGAGGCAGGGGGGCAACGAAAATATTAAAAATTTTCAAGTTTTTATGTATTTACAAATAAAAAAAATAAATAAAAAAATATGTTACTAGTTTTTATAAGTGATACATTTGGGGCATTCCACGCCAAATCGGATGGTTTGAAAAATTTTAATTATTGATTTCCTTCATTTTTTGACATTTTTAGTGTCCATCAAAAAACTCTTCCTGGTAAATTTTGAATTTTTTTTTATCACCGGTTTAAAAGATATCGAATTTCGTGTTTTCTCTCATTACTTCTTCAAAAATGGCCCAGATTCAAATTTTTTTTAAATTTTTGTTTTTTTGCATACTTTTTTAGAAAAAAATACAAAAAAAGTTATTTAAAGTGTTTTTATATGCAAGAGAGAATGAAAAAGATGTGATCCATCTAGTTATGATTCAGCATCATTTTGCGTTTAGCCCGCATGACGCTTTTGATATTATACACTGATATGGATCACCAAAATGGATTTGTAATCTGAGATGTTATATATTCAATCCCCCAGTCCAGCACGATCGATCTGTTAACACGTGTGTTAGGTGTTTGCCATCAATTAATCATAAGTTTCCTGTATTGAATCGAATGCAGGTGATTTTTGTCAGATTTTAAGTGAAAATAATATCCGAATTTATATATTCTTATTTGAAATAATGAAGTTAAATAAATTTATAATTTTCTCATTAATATATCAAAGAATAATTAACACATTAACGAGAATTGTTTTTGATCGCGTTTTTAAACAAGATATATAGATACTTTGATATAATAATGAGAAAATTATAAAATTATTTAAATTCATTATTTCAACACAGAAATATATAAATTCGATATTATTTTCACTTAATATCTGACCTGCATTCGATACGCGATCTGAATCAAATACAGGAAACTTATGATGATATGTTTCTGTCAGTGTACAAAGTGAAGCCGTGAAGTCTGACTTAGTTTTTTTTTTTTTTTTTAATGCAATCGAATGCAAGAAGGGGTGCACCAGTCAAGATGCAGCTCCTAGTGGATCTCGAAAGACCCTTGCATTACCGAAGAGAAGAGAAAGTTGATTAAGTGAGAGGGTGTAGACGTAGGTGTCTATGCACTCCGGTTTTGAAGGTTTGAAGATTATAAGTGCTGGGAAAGATGGTGGCTGGGAGAGAGTTCCAGTTCCTTGAAGTCATGGGGATATATGTATTGGCGAATGAAGTGGTCCGGCACTTTTCCAATTTGACCGCGAGAGAGTGTTGGGAGTCGGCAAAACGCGTGCTACGTGCAAAGCATGCTTTGGGGGGGGGGGGGGAATTATTGATTTTATCTCATCAGAGCACCTGCAGTGATAGTATCTATAGAAAAGGGAAAGGGCAGAGACATTTCTTCGATGAGCCAGAGAGTCGAGGGAGCTGATGAGTAGAAGTCATATTAGTTGAAGGCAAAATACTTTATAATTACTACTGTTGTGATTGTATCATTTTGGCGTCCTTGCCATAGATTTTAAAGTTTTATTATACAGGGTTTTCCGCTACTCGACGACCATAGCTTAAAGCTGCTTAGTGAGGTCATTTCAAGTCGAAAATGTCAAATGAGCATAGATATGTACGAAACATAGTAGTAAAAGCCTTAAGAACATTTCAATTTGTAGCTTTTAAACAAATTTTGTTAATATTGCAGAATTGATTAAAAAGAAATTAATATAATTTCTTTCTTTGTTTCATATTGACGTACAGGCACCATTTCTCATCCCCCGTGACGATTCGGTACAAAAAGCGCTGTTTATGGCCGCGTGTTGCTCGATGGCGCGCAAGGTGTTGAGCAGCGATTTGAAGACGATTTTCTTTGTTGACTTCGTTAAGGTTGTGAGGCGCCCAGGCTTCGAGTTTTTCGGCAAATCCCATTGAGTGAAGATGATTGAGGATCGTCTTATGATCGCAGTTCATTTTTTCGGCCAATTCACGACTTGTTTGAAGACCATCTTCCTTCAAAAGTGCCTCGAGATGCTCCTCATCGAATTCTGCAGGTCGTCGGCTGCGAAGCATGTCTTCGAGGTCAAAGTTGCCGTTTTTGAACTTCGCAAACCATTTCTGTGCTGCGCGCTCACCTATGACACCTTCTCCATACACGTTGCATATGTCACGAGCGGCTTCACCTGCTTTTTGACCTCGATGAAAAGCGAAGAAAAGCAGGTGTCGAAAATGCTGATTTGACACCTGGGTATTCCATTTCTAAGCGTGGAAAATAGGAAAAACTAAAAATAAGTTTTTGATAAACGTTTAGGGAAAGCGGTGTTGGTTTTATAGTGAAACATATTAAACACGGGAATTATTTGACGAATTATAGTGGTGATTCACAAAGAAACACCACTATAATCCGTCAAATAATTCCTGTGATTAGTTTTTGCATCTTTAGTCTTCTGGTAGCCCACTGATTATGTACACAAAATATGATTGAGTTTGCTCAAATGGCCTAAATTTTTATTTTTTGACACCCCCCCCCTAATTTTGGCACAGAGAAAAAAACATATTTTCGTTATTATAAATTCTTTTTATAGTATATTTCATTTCTTCTTTTTTTTAGTTTGAAAATATTATAGTTTTTTAACCCCTCCCTTACCCCCATAATTTTGGGTCGACATGCACCAAAAATATAATCAGCTCTTAATCTCACTGCACCAAATCTACGTGTGAAATTTGATTTTGATATTCACACTAGTTTTTGGGCTAGCTCATCCACAAATTTGGACACAGACTAACTAACAGATATTTTGACAAAACAGTTAATATCTTTTTTTACATAATTTTAAATATAATTTTTCGATGTTCACTTATTAGAGATTTTTTGCAGACCAAAATGCCATGGTTTTGCCCAATTTCTTTTTATCAAAATAGTTTCAGCTGTTTTTGAGATATTTCGAAAAAAGAAGCAAAAAAAACACCTTTTTCATGCACGATTACAATACTTGACCATACACTATATGGTAAAGTAAAAAGATTTTGTTTAAATTTTTCGTATTTAGCAAGAATACATTTTCTTTGTTGTCTTTAAATAGTATAAACAACCTATCTACGGAAGTACGCATTTATTTCTGGTATTTCTAGATTTACATGTTATTTTCTCATAAACGACTAATAATTTTTATAAATTTTTTTGGAATTTTTCACAAATTTCTTTAAATTTTAACTTTATACTTATTTGATCGGAGATGATTTACAAATTTTTATAATATTTCTAATAAAATTATTTTTATCCATTCAATTGCTAATCTATTCCATTTCATTCCAAAATTTGATTGACATTTCTAAAGCCACTAGCAAACGAGTTTTGTTTTTCTTCTTTTTAATTTCTTTTAATCTCAGAAGTCAATGATTTATTTTATTAATTTTCCTTTGTTCACGTTTCACATTCCAATTTGTCTTTTCCACTTTCCATAAGCTTAATTAAATAACAAATAATAATTACATAAAGGATTTATTCTCGTTATTTTTGTGTTCTTTTTATTTAATTTTACGATATTTTTCGAAAATTACAATATAAACATTTTATTTCCCAAGTCGTTGAGGGCGGGGACTAATTTTATTAGAATAATTAATAAAGATAAAAAATTGTTTCAATGCAATTTTCACTTTATGCTAAATATGTATTCATGTTGGAAATAAATTTTTATTACTTCGAATTAAATTTCGTGTCTAGAATAAAAGTCGGTGGCATCCAATCATAAAACTTGAAGCACGTTTTAAATTAATAAATAATTAAATGAAAAGAAATATGAATGAATTATGAATTTTAATTTAATTGCTCTCCCGTCATTAATAAGTATAAAATTCAAGTGACAAATGGCTTAGAGAAATTGTTAAACGATTGTCCAAATGGATGGCGAATAAAATTCCCCAAATGCTCTTGTGAGTAAATAAGCATTTATGACTGAACAAGGTTCTTTCATTAATCCGATACGTGATATTCTATGGGTTCTTTCTAAATGGCTATTATAAAGAGAATTGCTTTTAATAAATAAGACCCGATTTAATCCCTTGTTCCCCAAACCCTACCTTCTCTGGCAATTCATTAAATTAAATCTGAAATTTTACGATTTCAATTAAATTTCAATAAAAATTATTAAGTAGGTGATGTTCAACAGTTTAGACTTTAGAAAATAAATATATTAAAATACATTTTTTTTCAAAATACACTAAAAAGTAGAAAATACATTTTTTGTAAACCAGCTGCGAAAGTCCTATGGGTCAAAATTCGATTACAAGTTATAACCCGAACGATCAGATAAACTGATAAAGTTATTAAAGGTTGAAATTTTGCTTAAATCAAGTATATATAATTATAATTATTTATTGAACACAAACAACAAATAATACAATATAACTACGACGTTTCGATCGGCTTGTGATCGTTCTCAGGTGTAAGCAACCACTCTGATTTCATAATAATAAAAATTGTAAAATTGCAGGTAGATTTCAGAAAAAAATGAGTTTTTAATTCGATATATTTCGGGTTGTCAGCCCATCTTCAGGAGTCAGAGAAAGTTTTCTCGGAAATATATCGAATTCAAAACTCATTTTTGTTTATTTCTTTTTTGTGAAACCTACCTCGCAATTTTACCCAAATTTTATTATTATATAAAAATGTTTCACCTAGAATCAACACCTATCTCCTTAAAAGATAACTCTGATTTCAGGTTAACTGATTTGGCTACTTCATTGTCCAGGTCTATATTATAGAAAAAAGATACTGGTCTATATAAGCTTTGAGTACAGTCCAGTCAAAACCCAGCACAGTAACGACCTCAGTGCCATCTATGACATATTGAGTATTACATTTTTTGAAACCATAAACTAAATTCGGAGCGATACTTAAGAACAATCCTAAAATAAGCTGATGTTCAATAAATAATTATAATTAATTATGTGTAATTTAAACAAAATTTAAACTCTTAATAAATTTAATCACTAAAATACAAACTTTACAGTTATCAGATATTAACATTTACTTTATTTTTAAGACAAAATACCGTATATTTCTACAGTTCGAAACATTCTTTCAAAAGTGCGAGTATTAAACTTTCCGCATTGCACGGAATATATGTTTTCATTTATTCTTGTTAAAGATACATTTTATAGCTGGCGTGATTTCTAAAATTAAATCCAATAAACAATGCTAAATGAAAAGGAGAAATTTTCGTGCAAAATACGGATAGCTTTGAGCCCTTTAAACCAACGTACTTCTAGCATAGTGGGTCGCATTCTTAGCCTTCTTGTGGTTTTCAGCATCGAGAAGTAGTTGGTGGTTTCGATTGGCTCTTGTGTGAAGCAATCCAATTTAACGTTTAACTTGTCATGAGGCGCTATTTTTGTTTCCGAAGTTTCGTTGGTTTTGCGTGCATGGAGCTGAAGTGTGAACCGTTCTGTTTATGACACCGATTTACACACGATTAACATATATTTAAACATTTTTTAGATATAATTTATAACATTTTGCTTTTATTTACAATGGAAAAAGGTGTTTACTTTACTAAACATCTAGTCAAGTTAAAAACACGCGACGTCACTGATAGAAATAGTAATACAGATTATATTTTATATAAATAATTATTTTAAAGAAAAAATAGGGCAGAAAATTCAATATCCTTCTTTATTGGATTTTTTATTCATATAACAATAGACAAATAGCTTCAGATTTATTTTTAGAAAACGTTGTTTTATTTGAAAATATTTTTTTGCCGAGGAGTAGAAGTGTTGTTCATTCATGAAGAGAAATCAATGAGATTGTCTTCTGCTTGATGCAAATAATCATATACTATATATAAGGATCGTTTATTTTGAAAGTCGTGCAAGTCCATTTTTTGGTATTTCGACATATATATATTTCTATTTATATAAATATATATAACACATGGGCTGAAAAATCCCGGGCCTAACACATATATTGCGCTAGATTTTTTGAATTCACCTCTTTTTCAGTTAGTACCAACCTTCAAAAGACAGCTGTCAAAATTTCATGATATTCTATTCATTAGTTTGTGAGTTATTGTACTAAGAGTGACGCTTTTCAGAGCAATGGATCAAAAACAATTTCGTGTTTTAATTTTACACTGCTTCTTGAAGGGAAAAAATACCGTTCAAGCGACGCAATGGCTTGAAAAGTGTTATGGGAACTCCTCTCCATCAGAAACAACAATAAAACGTTGGTTTGCTGACTTCAAACGTGGTCGTAGGAACACCGATGATGCAGAACGTAGTGGACGTCCAAATGAGGCGGCAACACCAGAAAATATCAAAAAATCCACAAAATACTTTTGAATGATCGAAAAGTGAAGCTGAAATCGTAAAGATATCAAAAGAACGTGTTGAGCATTTGAGTATGAGAAAGCTCTGTTCAAAGTGGGTGCCGCGCTTGCTCACTGTTGACCAAAAACAACAACGTGTTGATGATTCTGAGCAGTGTTTGGACATGTTTAAACGTAACAAACCGGAATTTTTGCGTCCATATGTGACAATGGTTGAAACATGGATCCATCACTTCACTCCGGAATCAAAACGATCGTCATCTGAGTGGACATCAACTGGTGAACCTCGTCCAAAGCGCCCAAAAGCACAACAATCGGCTGGAAAGGTTATGGCCTCGGTATTTTGGGATGTGCGTGGTGTAATATTCATCGACTATCTTGAGAAGGGAAATACCATCAACAGTGAATATTATATAGCGTTATTGGAGCGTTTGAAGGCCGAAATTGCAAAGAAACGGCCCCATTTGAAGAAGAAAAAAGTGCTGTTTCATCAAGACAACGCACCGTGTCACAAGTCAATCAAAACAATGGCAAAACCACATGAATTGAACTTCGAATTGCTCCCACATCCACCGTATTCGTCAGATTTGGCTCCCAGCGACTACTGGCTGTTCGCAGACCTCAAAAAAATGCTCGCCGGTAAGAAATTTCGCACGAATGAACAGGTTATCGCTGAAACTGAGGCCTATTTTGAGGCAAAAGATAAATCATTCTACAAAAGTGGTATCGAAATGTTAGAGCGGCGCTGGAATGATTGCGTTGCTCTTGACGGAGATTACGTTGATGAATAAAGCTAATTTTGAACATAAAAATGTGTTTTCTTTGTTAGGCCCGGGACTTTTCAGCCCATATGGTATTTATATCAATTTTTATAAATTTCTTTTGATGAATTCATGAAGATATTGTACTCCATTGACTGTGATTTTATAAATATCAAAATAAGATATCTATGCTTAATTAAAGCAGGCATTAACACATTTATACTTTACCATACTGAGTATGATCAAGTATTGTAATCGTGCTTGAAAAAAAGAGGTTTTTTCCTTCTTTTTTTTAGAAATATCTCAAAAACGGCTGAAACTATTTTGATTCAAAAAATTGGGCGAAACCATGGGATTTCGGTCTACAAATAAGTCCTAATAAGTGAACATCGAAAAAATTATATATTTCGAGATAATCAATCATTGAATTAGAAATATTTTATCTATTATTTCTTATGGGTTCAGTTATCCGATAGGATATAGAAAAAATTAAAAGACTTATGATTATGATTAAGGTCAAATCTTCGAATCTATATACAGACATATTTGGTATATATATGGTATATACAGCCGAGTCGATATTTCGAACCTCGATAATTTGAACTCTTCAGCTGTTAAATTCGATAAATCGAAAAAAATGCTGTCTATTTTGATATGCTCGATAACTCGAAATCCTTTATGTAACAAGAGGGTGAGAGAACGTTCTATAATTCGAACTAGGCCAATTCCCCTCTTTATAATTCGATTTTTTTTAAATTAGGTTTGTTATTATATCTATTGCAATGTTAATACATATGTAATTTTTGTTCTTTTTTGTCCTTTTCATTATTTTTACTCTTTTACTTGAGGCTATATATAAAATTTATGTAAGCTCATACATATTTTCAAAAATATAATACAAACTCTTAATAATTCGATTTTTTTCCTCTTGATAATTCAAACTTCTTGATAATACGAAATTTTCTTCTAGTCCTTGGATTTCTAATTACATAGAGTCGACTGTATGTCTATATTTTTTATCATCATGCAGAGGAAAACCTGATTTATTTGTCTTTGTGAATTCTCTTTCATTTAATGAGAGTTGAGCAACGGTTCGTAATTATCCAGTAGTTGACTTTATAAAACAAGAAAAGTGAGTTGGTATTTTATAATTAATTCTTGAATCTGAAATGTATACATCATATATAAACATTCAATAAAGTAAAGCGATATTAATCAAACTTTACTTTTAATTTATATAATTTCTAAATTAAAGATTGAGGTAAAGCAAAAATCTATCAATATATTAAATAAATAAATATTTATTAATTATCTAATGAATTGCTACCCCTCCTCTTACATTTACAAAATAAATATATATAGGAAACGAGGAGCATAGATGGTATCATTTCACTAATCAAATATTTTTTAGATGATCAGATTTTTCCCGGTAACAATACCAAAAAAAAGGCTGATTAAATTAATACTTTTAGCAGTGTTGTTGAAAATAAATATTTTTGAATTCTGATGAACAAATATTGAAATGAAATTCATTTAAACATTTTGTTTACAATCTCTAAAGAAATCAAAACATCTGCATTTAATTAATTAATGAATACACATCTTTTATAAAACAATATAATATAGAAACGTTTATTAAATATTTGCATTTATTTATATTTTAATATATATGTGGCAGTAAAATCCGTTTTTAGTAAAAACGGGTTCTTACTAGTTAAAACGCGTTTCACTGAATACCTTTGTGGCAACTATATAGAGTTACTGATGTTAGTTGAGTTTGGTTCAAAGAATCTTCATTTTTGACCTTCCGCCTCATTTTGAGTGTTTATTTATTTATTTATTTTCTCTCCTCTTAATGGCTTCGGATTGAATTCCATTGTAGTCAGTCTACCATGAGTCTAAAAATTTCACAGCCAAATATAATTTATGCATAACAATTATAAAATTGTTATCAATCAAATATACAATAAATAACTAATTAATTACAAACAATTAAATAGTATCACTCATGATGAAAATAATAAATAATGAATAAAAACAATAAATAAATAAATAGATAAAACAATAAAACAATAAATAAAACAAAAAAATAATCAA
>JALMQS010000099.1:14530512-14577971 GCA_024734495.1 Forficula auricularia | reverse complement strand
ATTTACGAAAAATTATTTTCGTTTAAAACTTAAAATTTGAATTTTTATTTAAATCACACATAATTTATTATAATTATTTATTGAACACGAACAAATAATACAATATAACTATTATTTATTCGTGTTCAATAAATAATTGTAATTAATTATGTGGGATTTAAATAAAAATTCATATTTTAATCAAATTAATCAATAAAAGCTTCAACACCTTAATTACTTCTTTAAAACTTTTTGATATATATATAATGAAAAAATACTAATCTTTATAAAATAATCTTGGAAGGTTTATTTTGAAACTAGACGTTTCAGCAGAAATCCTCCCTTTATCAATAGAAATTTTTTAAATAATTGAAAAAAGAAAAAACAATTGTTTTCGCTACTGTTTCGAAAAACAACCCCTAGAAAACATTAGCGATTGTTTCTTTTTTTCAATTTTTAAAAAATTTCTATTGATAAAGAGGGGAATTTCTCCTGAAACGTCCAGTTTTCAAAAATAAATCGTTGCAAGATTGTGATATATAAAGATTTGAAATTTTCATTATATTAAAAACAATCAATAATTAATTTTTCTTTTTATATATACATATAGGTACAAATATATGTGTGTATGTTTATTTCATCAAGCAGAAGACAACCTCTTTGTTTGTTTTATGATTCAACAACTCTCCTACTCTCAAAACTTTTCAATTAAGGAATCCTGTTTTAATTGGAATATTAAGTACTTTCTCTATTATCGCCCCCCCCCTACATGCGACCCCTCTTGTTCATTTTCTTGAAACGAGAAAAATAATCCATCTAGCACTTCAGCTGTATCACTACTCTTGGTAAGATTGAAAAGTCCTGCATCGGAAAACACCACAACAGCAATAAATAAAGGTTCGGTTACTTTTCTCTTTAATTTATCTCTGCCAAATGACTTTAAAATCTTGGTAAAAATGAAATTCCAAAATACTTACTGATCACCAACTATTTATCTTAATAATAAGAGTTTCAAGAGCTATAAGAAGCTTTTATGCTAAACATCTCTAAAAATACATTAAGGGGTTTCTCTAACTGAAAAGGGTGTTTTCCAACTTCTCCGAGAATAAGGATTAAATAGCGTTGCACTGACAGCGAACTATTTTCAATATTTAAATAGTACAAAACTAGGAAATTCAATAAACGAACAAGGGAAATTAAAATATAGCATAAGGCTCTCTAACAACGTTTTGAATAAAATTAAGTGACTTTTTCATTAATTATCCTTAAGATAGTTGTTCCGCCAAATGCGTTTTCTTAGGATTTTTTAAAATTTAGACAGATTATTATTTAAATACTTCTGCATCGATTGATGGCAAAACGAAATTTATGAACAATACAGTTCCGGAGATATTAAATTTCAAAAATCGAGTTTTTCAGGCTCTTTAACATTGCACTATACGGGATTTCGGAAAATTTACATACGTATTTAATTATAATTGAGAAACTCTTCTTACCGTTTTTATAAAAAACTAAACCAACATTAAACAATAGCCAATACATATTTTAAGATAATTTTGATTCATAGTTACAACACAGTTTCTGAGATAATAAGGAATAAATAATGAAAAATGTATAAAAAATGTACACTAAAAACAATTTAGCAACAGCGCATTTATTTAACCAGCGAAAGATGCATGTGCTAGATTTTTTTAAAATTATAATTTTCATAGTGGTGTAACGTAGGCGTTGATTACATTTAGTTAAAAAATAACAAAACGATTTTTATAGAAATTTAAAATGTATTTTATCTGTCATTTTAATATAAAAATATTCAATCTCTTACAATGGTGCCAAATTTGTCAAACGAGCACGGGATTGGCTAGAATTGGTACATAAACAGCAAAAAGTTTTGGGCTTATGAACTATGAATTCTTATTGTCTGTTCCATATACTCTAGCATTAACTTTTTGCTAGTATTGTCGCGAAACAACTACCTTAAATACTTTTTGACACTCTTCGTCCAAATTGAACCAAATTTTAGTTTTAGATACTATATTCTCGATTCAATTAATAAATTGATGATGTTGGACTTGGCAGCACATTAGATCCCACTACTTTTTCTTGGTAAATGATTTTTATTAATCGAACTTGGGCTTTTTTAACACCCTTTTATTAGCTTCACCTGTTTGTATGAATGTATGTATCAATGTGACTTTTGTTCTGTTAAATACCGCAATCATTTCTCTATAAAAATAATTAAGACTAAAAAGTAAAAAAAATAAATTACAGTTTAAAAAAAAACTAAAAAACACGCTTTTGTCAGTAATACACTATATTTTCAATATATATATATATATATAAATATAATTTATTTGTTAGAGACTATAGTTTCAAAGGTCATGACCATCATCATTCTCTTAATTAGAAATATTTTATGTGTTATTTTCCATGGGTTCAATTAACCATTTGGATATAGATAAATTCGTTTTGTTGTTATAGCAAGTTAGCCACAATATAAAGTGTTATATATGTATATATTTATTTGCATCAAGCAGAGGATAACCTCAATGATTTCTCTTTATGAAATAACTATTGTTATTTAAACAAATGTCGCAATTTATACTCGTATATTTTCTGAGACATAAATTTAGTTAGAGATTTCAATCATATTATTTAATCGATAAAAAATTCTTTGTATTTTATTTAAAAATGAACCTAAAAGCTTGTCTTATATTCCGATTAGACAGCCTTTGAAATAAAGATACCTGAATTAATTTAATTTTTGATTGGATTCTTGAAACTTATGAAAATTCCTACGATATTTCCCCTTTTTTTTGGTATATCCCCATTTAGATTCAGATCCGTAATTTCTTTGGAATGTGATAATTTCTAATTTAAAAAAATATTATAAAAAAAGTTTAATAATTCTGCTTTTAAAATATGGATGAGTTTTCGAGAGGTCAAAAGATTCAATTCATTTTGCATAAAAATTAGAAAGGAAATTAAATCCATTTTACTTAACTTTTATATTCATAAAAATTATAAAAGTTTGATGAAATAATATTTTAATTGATTCTTACGTCAAACTATAATTAAACATTTTAAGATTAAAATAATTTGACCTATACTAGATGAAGGAGGAGGTATCAACCAAAGATGGAATCACTGGGTTCAATAAAACACCTTTAATGATTTAATGATCATTAAAGGTGTTTTATTGAACCCAGTGATTCATCTTTAGCTGATACCTCCTCCTTCATCTAGTATAGTTTCATCACAGCCACGAACTCTTACAATATAATTTGACCTATTCTGATTCAGATAAATATTTTAAATCAACGCCAAACGAAGGGTAGGTTTCATTCTCGAAAAGTATTTTGATGAACAAATTAAAATATGATGCAGAGAAATACATGAATGCTCTTCTGGATTCATGTAGTCTTAAAATTAGATTAGGGAATTTTAAAATTTACAATCATGTCTATTTAAATAAGCATAATCAAAGGTTTTGGGAACCTCGATGAAATAGCTCAATTCCAAAGATTTTGATAGTATTACAGCCGCGAAGAAACTTTGTAGACTGGGCACTAAAAATACAAATTACAAAATAATAATAAGTCCTATAGCTCATTCAATCATCATTTTCATCAAAGGATATAAAGCCAACGAATAATTTATTTTTTCTAAAAGTATCGCATCACATTTCTTATAATATTAATTCGGCATTTCTTATATATTTATTTATTTATTTATATATGTAGAATCGGTTTCTTGAAAAGGCCTCTAACGATTTCAATGAAAATAACGGATTAGTAGGTATTTGGGTTGAGAAATAAATCAATCAAGATCTCATCTTCAGTTAACTTTAATTTGATTTGCTTTTTCTTAATTAAACTAATTATTGACAGGTGAGTGTGACAGTAAAATTTTATAATTACATTTTTACAATTTCCTCTTATTAATTAATTGTTTTTTTAATTTTAAAACTCACTATTAGTTCATTGCAAATATTTTTATATATTAAAATTAAGAAATTTAATTAATTCGATGTATTTTCTAGTGAAGACGGAGTGGTAGAGAACACAAACCTGAATTGTTGCAAATGCAGCCCATGGATAATGAAATACACAAATTTCGAATAAAATAATTTATTAGAATTTCATTTTAATTCTCTTAAAAAACCTGACGATTCAGAGGATTGTTCCTTCTTCTGAGATTAAAAGAGTCAACGAAGGAACCTTCGTGTATATTAACTACAATTATGTTCAGAACTTTAAACACAGTCATGTCTTAATGATGACCGGAGCGAGTCAAAACGTTGGCAAAAAAAATTAAAATTAATTAAAAGGGGGAGAGAGATAGGCAGAGTAGTGTGGGGTATGTGAGGGGGGTAGATAAGAACAGTGGTAGGGTGTTGGTGATAGTGTGAGGGATATATAAGGGGGAGAGAGATATGGATAGTCGTCAGTGTGTCTCAGTCAGTGGCGTGTGAAACATCAACTAGGATTATTACAATATGACTTCTGGACCTTCATGCATCCTCTCAGCTGACTCCACCCCTCACTAATAAACAACCCTTCATCACTTATATTATTTTTAATAGCTGGCTGTAAATAAAGACCAACCCTTTTCCCTGAAATTTAATTAAAGCAAAAAATTACCTTTTTATTCATTTGATCTATGTTTGGATAAATGGCTGAAAGATTTTCTTCAACAATTGAACAATTTACGAATCACTATACTACTGACATGTCAAATTTTAAGTTCCAAGCTTTAAAAGTTCTGAAACTACAGGCTTTTGACTGAATGGGCAGACGAACATACATATAGTAACAAATCTCACCATAAGAGCCCTGATTGTTACAATTTTTGTACGGAACCCTAAAACGTCTCATATTAAGAAGGTCCTTTCGCTCCAGTTGAGTCAAAAGAAGTGTAGTATCTAATATTTAATAAAATAAGTTAAAATACAAATGAAAAATAATAGAATTAAAAAATAAATAGTATGAAAGTCGTAAATGTTTGAAATAAAAACAATTATAAAAAAAAAATTATATACAAAAGTTAGTTTGATTTATTCAAATCAGCTGATAATATCTCTTGTATGATTTGGTAATGCGTTGTATTAATACTGTTTAGGTTTACATCCAAACATAGCATTTATGTAATTTTTGACCGACTTTGAAAAAAAGGACGTTATTTAAAGAAAATTCCTCGGTCAATGAAATTTTTATTGGAAAAAAGAAACCTGGATGTTTCAAAAAGATAATTTTTAGTTTTGTTTTTAACTTTATCAAATCAACTAATAGTAGGTAGTATAATTCAAGAAAAAGTGTCAATATCTTAATTTTCCATAAGACTATGAGAAAATGTTTACATTTTAAAAAATTTTATTTTCAAAAATTTGCTCGCTAATGTGTGATTGAAACTTCACCAAAGCATAGATAGAGACTTAACCTATTATAAAAAAATTAAGTTATAGTTATAATCTAATATTTTTTATGTAACATTGGAGGCGAAAGGACCTCTTTAATTCTATGAAAAAGTAGATTTTCAAGGAGACCCTATATGCTTAGTCGTCTGCCTGTCTGTGCCATTTTGAAGTCTATCCGGCGTGAACTTTGTTTCGTTTGAGTGGCTCAGAAGGCAATTCTTGAGAACGCGTTGCTGCCTTTCGAGCGCCTCGCTCCCTTTACTTTGATGTAAGATAGTTGGGGATCTTAAAAGAACCGGATGAGTCCCTTGGAGTGGACAACCTTTGCAGGAGAATCCCCGAATGACCACAAACCCCACGTTTTATGTCCCTGTCAATACTCCGGTAAAATAGCCAGCGCCTGGCCAAACGGATTAATATAAAATGCAAATCACCTCATCGCGGTTCACTGACATGGAAATAATTCTGATAAACTAAAAATATTAACTGTAAGTCGGATTTGTTTTGTTTGTAATTCAAAATTATGGAGCGATTCATATGTTTGAAACATGAGGATCGAATATGTATGTACATATATATTTCTAGCTAATAGAACCTCCTAGGCAATCAGAGGGTGTGGTGCAGATTAGAATAATTATTAAACAACTGATTTTCCATCAGCGGACCATCCTTTTTAGATATTTTATTGAAATAAAAAATCTTACAGAATCAGAATCATTTAAAATGAGTTTAGTTTTTTGAAAATTAATATTTTATTATATTCAAACGCCTCCCAATCGATTAATATTTTATTTTTTCTATAAATTCTCAATCAAAGTTGATAAAGGTCCCCGCTTGTATCAATGTCTTCATAGGAGACTTAAAAAGTAATTTTTTTCGAGATATTCCAACAAAAGTATACTCTCATTTGCTCTTTATAAAATCTACTATTTAAAATGAGTTTAGTTTTTTTGAAAATTAATAATTTATTTTCCCTTTAAATTCTCAATCAAGTTTTCAACGTCGCTTTTTAGAGGTTAATATAGTATTTCGAGTTATCCCGAAGGTATACTCTTTTAAATCTTTGAAAATCATCTATTTAAAATGGAAGTTTAGTTTTTTTGAAAATTAATAATTTATTTTTCGCTAAATTCTCAATCCAAGAAGTTGTCCTTTTTTAGAGAGGGTTAATATAGTATTTCGAGTTATCCCAACGAAGGTATACTCTTTTAAATCTTTAGAAAATCATCTATTTAAAATGAGTTTAGTTTTTTGAAAATTAATAATTTATTTTCCCTTTAAATTCTCAATCAAGTTTCAACGTCGCTTTTTAGAGAGGGTTAATATAGTATTTCGAGTTATCCCAACGAAAGTATACTCTTTTAAATCTTTAGAAAATCATCTATTTAAAATGAGTTTAGTTTTTTGAAAATTAATAATTTATTTTCCCTTTAAATTCTCAATCAAGTTTCAACGTCGCTTTTTAGAGAGGTTAATATAGTATTTCCGAGTTATCCCAACGAAAGTATACTCTTTTAAATCTTTAGAAAATCGTCTATTTAAAATGAGTTTAGTTTTTTGAAAATTAATAATTTATTTTCCCTTTAAATTCTCAATCAAGTTTCAACGTCGCTTTTTAGAGAGGGTTAATACGTATTTTTCGAATTTATCCCAACGAAGTATACTCTTTTAAATCAAAATCGTCTATTTAAAATGAGTTTAGTTTTTGAAAATTAATAATTTATTTTCCCTTTAAATTCTCAATCAAGTTTCAACGTCGCTTTTTAGAGAGGGTTAATATAGTATTTCGAGTTATCCCAACGAAAGTATACTCTTTAAATCTTTAGAAAATCATCTATTTAAAATGAGTTTAGTTTTGAAAATTAATAATTTATTTTCCCTTTAAATTCTCAATCAAGTTTCAACGTCGCTTTTTAGAGGGTTAATATAGTATTTCCGAGTTATCCCAACGAAAGTATACTCTTTAAATCTTTAGAAAATCATCTATTTAAAATGAGTTTAGTTTTTGAAAATTAATAATTTATTTTCCTTTAAATTCTCAATCAAGTTTCAACGTCGCTTTTAGAGAGGTTAATATAGTATTTCGAGTTATCCCAACGAAAGTATACTACTTTTAAATCTTTAAGAAAATCATCTATTTAAAATGAGTTTAGTTTTTTTGAAAATTAATAATTTATTTTTTCCCTTTAAATTCTCAATCAAGTTTCAACGTCGCTTTTAGAGGTTAATATATTTCAGTTATCCCAACGAAAGTATACTCTTTTAAATCTTTGAAAATCGTCTATTTAAAATGAGTTGGATTTTGAAAATTAATAATTTATTTTCCCTTTAAATTCTCAATCAAGTTTCAACGTCGCTTTTTAGAGAGGGTTAATATAGTATTTCGAGTTATCCCAACGAAAGTATACTCTTTTAAATCTTTGAAAATCGTCTATTTAAAATGAGTTTAGTTTTTGAAAATTAATAATTTATTTTCCCTTTAAATTCTCAATCAAGTTTCAACGTCGCTTTTTAGAGAGGGTTAATATAGTATTTCGAGTTATCCCAACGAAAGTATACTCTTTTTAAATCTTTGAAATCGTCTATTTAAAATGAGTTTAGTTTTTTTTGAAAATTAATAATTTATTTTTCACAAATTCTCAATCAAATTTCAACGTCGCTTTTTAGAAGGGTTAATATAGTATTTCGAGTTATCCCAACGAAAGTATACTCTTTTAAATCTTGAAAATCGTCTATTTAAAATGAGTTTAGTTTTTGAAAATTAATAATTTATTTTCCCTTTAAATTCTCAATCAAGTTTCAACGTCGCTTTTAGAGAGGGTTAATATAGTATTTCGAGTTATCCCAACGAAAGTATACTCTTTTAAATCTTTAGAAAATCGTCTATTTAAAATGAGTTTAGTTTTTGAAAATAATAATTTATTTTCCCTTTAAATTCTCAATCAAGTTTCAACGTCGCTTTTTAGAGAGGGTTAATATAGTATTTCGAGTTATCCTAACGAAAGTATACTCTTTTAAATGTTTAGAAAATCGTCTATTTAAAATGAGTTTAGTTTTGAAAATTAATAATTTATTTTCCCTTTAAATTCTCAATCAAGTTTCAACGTCGCTTTTTTAGAGAGGTTAATATAGTATTTCAGTTATCCCAACGAAAGTATACTCTTTTAAATCTTTAGAAAATCATCTATTTAAAATGAGTTTAGTTTTTGAAAATTAATAATTTATTTCCCTTTAAATTCTCCAATCAAGTTTCAACGTCGCTTTTTAGAGGGTTAATATAGTATTTCGAGTTATCCCAACGAAGTATACTCTTTAAATCTTTAGAAAATCGTCTATTTAAAATGAGTTTTAGTTTTTGAAAATTAATAATTTATTTTCCCTTTAAATTCTCAATCAAGTTTCAACGTCGCTTTTTAGGGTTAATATAGTATTTCGAGTTATCCCAACGAAAGTATACTCTTTTAAATCTTTAGAAAATCGTCTATTTAAAATGAGTTTAGTTTTTTGAAAATTAATAATTTATTTTCCCTTTAAATTCTCAATCAAGTTTCAACGTCGCTTTTTAGAGAGGGTTAATATAGTATTTCGAGTTATCCCAACGAAAGTATACTCTTTTAAATCTTTAGAAAATCGTCTATTTAAAATGAGTTTAGTTTTTGAAAATTAATAATTTATTTTCCCTTTAAATTCTCAATCAAGTTTCAACGTCGCTTTTTAGAGAGGGTTAATATAGTATTTCGAGTTATCCCAACGAAAGTATACTCTTTTAAATCTTTAGAAAATCGTCTATTTAAAATGAGTTTAGTTTTTTGAAAATTAATAATTTATTTTCCCTTTAAATTCTCGAAATCAAGTTTCAACGTCGCTTTTAGAGAGGGTTAATATAGTATTTCGAGTTATCCCAACGAAAGTATACTCTTTTAAATCTTTAGAAAATCGTCTATTTAAAATGAGTTTAGTTTTTGAAAATTAATAATTTATTTTCCCTTTAAATTCTCAATCAAGTTTCAACGTCGCTTTTTAGAGAGGGTTAATATAGTATTTCGAGTTATCCCAACGAAAGTATACTCTTTTAAATCTTTAGAAAATCGTCTATTTAAAATGAGTTTAGTTTTTTGAAAATTAATAATTTATTTTCCCTTTAAATTCTCAGTAGATTTCAACGTCGCTTTTTAGAGAGGGTTAATATAGTATTTCGAGTTATCTCTAACGAAAATTATACTCTTTTAAATCTTTAGAAAATCGTCACTTTAAAATGAGTTTAGTTTTGAAAATTAATAATTTATTTTTCCCTTTAAATTCTCGTCAAGTTTCAACGTCGCTTTTTGAGAGGTTAATATAGTATTTCGAGTTATCCCAACGAAAGTACTTTACTCTTTTAAATCTTTAGAAAATCATCTATTTAAAATGAGTTTAGTTTTTGGAAATTAATATTTTATTTTCTATAAATTCTCAATCAAGTTGATAAGGGTCCCCCCTTTGTATCAATGTCGCTTAAAAAAAGTAATTTTTTTCGAGATATTCCAACGAAAGTATACTCATTTAGTAATATTGAACTCTGAAGATGGGCTCGTACCGGAAATATTTATATAGAGTCATGCTAACAAGCATCTTGCCTTTATTTTGTGAAACCTATCTAAATTTTATATTAAAAAAAAAAAAAATTTCTTTACTTTATTTAAATATGTTTCACTAAGAATCTGCTATTCTCCTTTAACAAAATACTAAACAATAATAAGACTAGTAACTTTGATTTAATTCACTATATTCATTTGAGACCCAAATCATTTCAATGAATGTGAAGTATCGCCAGCCAACCCTTTTAATCGGACCAGTCCGTCTGTTTCAACTGATTTGGCCATATTTGGCCATATATTCTTTTATCCCCTTAGCGCCCTTCTCCTCCATTTCAATTCCTGTCGCCAAAGGGTTACAATCCATAAATATCTATTATTTAACTCTGTGAACTCCTGAAGATGGGCTCGTACCCGGAAATATTTATATAGAGTCATGCTAACAAGCATCTTGCCTTTTATTTTTGTGAAACCTATCTAGAATTTTATATTAAAAAAAAAAATTTCTTTACTTTATTTAAATATGTTTCACTAAGAATCTACGCTATTCTCCTTTAACAAAATACTAAACAATAATAAGACTAGTAACTTTGATTTAATTCACTATATATTCATTTGAGACCCAAATCATTTCAATGAATGTGAAGTATCGCCAGCCAACCCTTTTAATCGGACCAGTCCGTCTGTTTCAACTGATTTGGCCATATTTGGCCATATATTCTTTTTATCCCCTTGGCGCCCTTCTCATCCATTTCAATTCCTGTCATAAAGGGTTACAATCCATAAATATCTATTAATATATGTTTTTCGTTATAACTTGGATTGATTCTAATCCTTAAAGAGTAAATATCAATAATTGGATTTGAACGAAATGTAAAAAAAGTTGCTAGTTAATTGGTATGGAGAATCGAATGGGGTCATTTGACCAGGCGATGATGCCTCTTGGAAATGATGCAAACTAGCTAAGCTAATAGCTTCTGTGAAAATTTCGCGTAGAGTCGATTGGGCCAATTAGCCAGAAGGGTGGCCAGGTCGTTCATCTTCATTTACTGGCGCCGTTTTTACTTAATTAAAGAATGCCGGCTCTAGAAGAGAGTTCTCTAGGTAGAGCGAGTTCCCTCTGCTGACAGAAATGGAGGGCTGAATTCAGATATGAGGTGCAATTCGATTAACGATTCGTCTCGATGGCACCAGCAGAGATTTATTAAGTCGGCTCAGCCTTTGTCAACGCATCAGAATAGATTCGAAAACATAAATAGAGGGGATTTATTATTAATCTACATCAGTGATTGCTTGTCCAAGAAAAATGAAATTAATAGAATGGAGCTGAATTTATTTTCGGATTTTAGATAGGCAGAATTAAAATCATCCAGCGACTCAACTTTTACGAAAAATAATAATTTATTATGAATTTTTCATTCAATTTTCCTTTTCTGGTCAAATAAATTATTATTTGAATATAAATAGAGGAAAACTCGACGTAATTCATAGATCCGTTTTGGAAAAGTAAAAGTGAAAATCTTTTCAAGTGTAGGTACAGTGTCAATTACAGCCTTGGTGATTTATAAAGAGAATCATTATTTTGTTAAGGGAGAATGGTGGGGGTGAAACATTTTAAATAGAGTAAGGAAAATTTTGAAAATTTTTAGAAATCATTGAGCTTGTCCTCTGCTTTAAGCAAATAAACAAATATAAGGCATTTCTTTGTTGAATGACTTGCTGCTTACTATTACTACATACTCTATTACTTAAATCCAAATGGGTAATTGAACCCAAGAGAAAGAATAGATAAAATATTTGTAATTAAAAGTCTGAAGATGAAGGTCAACTTGTGAAACTAAAGTCTCAAATATTATATATCTAACTATATAATAAAAATGAATTTCTTTTTCTTTGTAAGCGCAGATCTCTTAAATGCCTGGACCGATTTGGCTAATTTTTTTAAAAAATGTTCGTAAAAGTCCAATTCAGGTTAATACGTAAAAAGAAATTGGAAAAGTTGCCCGGAAAATTGGAAAATTCAGGAAAAACTAAAAAAAATTCAGGTTAGCCAACATAGCTTGCCAAACAATAAAAGAACTAAACTAGCAAACTAAACATGTGTTGGCGGCCTTGTTTGTCAGATTTTTTAATGTCATTCATTCTTAATAGCATAGATAATAGAGTTCTAACCACATTATCGTTGAAGAAGAATTTAATAATGCAACAAAGATTTAAAAAAACTATCTATTTTTTTTAAAGTACGTTTAAAAACAAAAATGAAAAAAATAAACTGCAACAGATCGTTGCTAAACTTTATCCAAATTGATTTGAAATATTAATATGTTTATTTCTTTATTATTAATCAGATATCACTTGCAATTTGCAGTTCATGTTGACTTTAATTCAAAAATAATGATCGATTCTCATTTAACAGTCGAGGATTAACCATTCTACATTCGATTTTTGACGTTTCGGTTTTTATTGGTAGCCATTGGTGAAGACATAGAGGAGGAGGAATCGACTTAAAATCAAAAATAACAATCGATTCTCATCTAGTACTTGAGGAATAAGAATTCTACATTAGATTTTTGACCCTTCGATTATTATTGGTAACTATTGCTGAAGACATGGAGGAATCGACTTAAAATAAAAAATAACGATCGATTCTTATCTAATACTAGAGGAATAACCTTATTGAATTCCATTTTTGATGTTTTGACTATTAATGGCAACCTCTACTGAAAACGTGGAAGAATCGACTTAAAATCAAAAAGACTAAATTCTTTTATGATAAACAACTTAAGCTTGAGAATAAGATAATTTTTTATAAATAGATTGTATATACTTTTGTGTCTAGCAAAATGAATAATAATTGTAATTTTCAAGTCTTCTTATCTATAATAATACCTACATATAATATAACTTTTTTATTTTCCCCTTAATGATAACAAGTGGATTTTTAATACATTTTAAATATTTGTTCCATCTTATTTGTTATGAGTGTATATTTCATGTTAAATAGAATCTCAAATTATATCTATTTAAGACTTTATAATAAAACAATTATATTTATTCTCTGTTACTAATAAAACATCAATAAAAGCAGCCACGTGGGGTACAGGGGGCGAAACGTGACCCCCACTACTCAAAAGGCCCCGCCAAAGGCGGGCTTTAAAACTAGTGTAAAATAAATACAAATCTTTTTAAAAGCACTCTTACGTTTTGGGGAAAATTTCTCCCTTTATCAACTTATAAAAAATAAAAAGTTACTTTTTCTAATAAATAAAAGCAACACTTGAAAAAAAAATTATTCATTAGAAAAAGCAACTTTTTCCTTTTTTACATTTGAAATTCTATTGATAAAAGAAAGTAATACTCCTGAAACGTTTGGCTTTTTATTAAACGTTTGAAGATTGTTTTTTAAAAGATATGCATTTATTTTAATTATAAAACAACCAAGAAGCAATTTTTTTAATATATATATATATATATTTATATTTTATATAAAAATATGTAAGGTAAGGGGCCCAATACCGCCGAGGTAACGCTTCCTTGAGTAGATACCAGTTCTACTAGACTCATGTTGATTGTACGGTGAACGAGTAGGTGCACTCTTCTTATAAAAAAAATTGTGATTATGAAAGTTCAAGATATCTTTAAACCTGCGTTTGAAGTTGTATTTGGAGCATACAAGTAAGTATTTTTCCAATCTCTTAACAATTGTATTTCACCTACAGTGTCTATTTTCATGTTGTGTAAGTGAAATTTAATTCTTGTTGTCCGTTTACCGATAAATGGCGGCTATTTGTAAAATGTGCTTTGTTCCAAATATCGTCCCCTAAGCGTAAATCATCCCAAGGATAAAGAAAAATATGCACAGCAACGAAAGCTGTCTTTTCTGAGATTTCAGGGAAAAAGTTTGTAAACGAAACGACTCTGCCTCTCAACCCCGTGCAAAGACTAGAAAGGCGGATAGCTCAGGTGAGTCAGATTAAGATATTCCGTACATTTTTTATTTTTCCTCAATTATTTGGTGGCCCGAAGAGTCAAAGAGAAAACATTGGTTCTGATAATTATAAGACCAGCTGTACCTGAATTCTTGAGTAAAAAATATTTTTTGGGTTGGGACGATATTAGGAACACTTTTTTCGAAAATTAGATTTTGACTTTTTTAATTTTTATTTGTTTTTTGCTTTTTATAACAATAAATCCAAAAACCAACTTCAGGCCCTAATACTAGATAGTTTTGGCTCCACAGAGGTATTTTTGTTTTTGGAAAATATTTGTTAGGGACTGAGTTATAGGTAAATTCCTTCAGGGGGACGATATTAGGGCCCCTTACCTTATATGTTTATTTTTACCAAGCAGATGACACCTTCATTGATTTCACTTTATTAACCGACTTCAAAAAAGTAGGAGGTTCTCAATTCGACTGATTTTTTGTGTGTCTATGTTAACTCCGCCAATTGTGAACCGATTTTGATGATTCTTTGCATTGGGTTCAGTCTAGCTTCCGATTGGTCCGTTTTTTTATTGGTATTGGAACTTTTTTGATATGTTTGTTCAGGCATAACTTCTTTGTTTATGAATTGATTTTAATGATACTTTTTTTATTGGAAAGAGAGTACCTTAAGGGTGATACCATATTAATTTGGTTACGTTCTGAAGATATGATCAATGACGAATTAACGTAAATCTCCAATTCTTATGATCAAATAATCAAGAAATTATAATCAATAAAATGTTTTATAAAAAAATCTTAAAACATTCATTTAAAACCCGCAAACGTTTCGAGAGAATTTCTATATTTATGAATTGGATTTTATTATCATTTTCTGATTCATTCGCCCGACACTTTCTCTTAAGATGTTGCATGCAAATTATTATATTAAGTCACTATTAATAACATTACTAAATAGAGAAAAATAAAAATAATTTTTATAAAAAAAATAAAACCGACGAAATTAAATGCAACAAATAAAATAATCATAACTTAAAAATCAAATAAAATACACTAAAAGGTATAAAATAATTATCTTATTTAGTTACAACAAAACGACCAAATATTAACATGAAATCACTTTTGAAGTCGGTGCCAAACATATACATATACATGAATCGCACTCGACGTATCTTACTTAGTACATTGGCGGGTACGCTCGCTTATAGGTATAGTTTGTTTGGCACCGACTTCAAAAAGTAATTTCATGTTAATATTTCGTCGTTTAGTTGTAACTAAATAAGATAATTATTTTATACCTCTTAGTGTATTTTATTTTTATTTTAAAGTTATTATTATTTTATTTGTTGCATTTAATTTTTTGAAATCGGTTTTATTTTTTTGAATCAATAACTCTGCTACCTTGAGCAAAACAAAATCTTTTTCAATTAAATATAGGTTATATTTATATTATGTATAAAGGTTTCTATTTATTGTTTTTGAGATAAAATTGAAATAATTGCTTTCTCGAGATTAGTTAATGGTTGTTGTAAACATTATAATTTGCATAACCTTTCATTTCAGATTCGAAAATTAATTTCTATCTCTAAGGGGGGGAAAAAGATATTATATTTTTCTATATTTTCTCTCTCTCTCTCTCTCTCTCTCTGTGTGTTTTATTCTCCCCAGTCTCCAGCTACCTGTTCGCTGTTCCATAGCAATCTACTATTAATATAACGATTTCGTGAGTAGAATAGAAAGAAATGCCTGGGGACGGAAAAAATCCTGACAATATTAAAAATCTATTAAATTTGATTCCTTGCTGATACGCGTGTGAGTGGATAAGGGTGCGGGACATTCCGTATTTTCCAATGATCAACAGGAGAAAGAAGATTTTGAAACAAATACATGCAAAAGAGAGAGGAATTTTTAAAATGCAAATTAAAATTAAAATCTAATATTGTATTCTCTGCTAATTATAAAAAGAAAGTTATAATTGCAACGTCTAATTAATCTTTCATATTGTCTGTGTAGGCTGAATTTGGTCATTTTTTTTTATGCAATCGAATTCAAGAAAAGGGGTGCACCAGTAATGATGCAGTCCCTATGGATCTCGAAAGACCCTTGCATTACCGAAGAGAAGGAAAGTTGATTAAGTGAGAGGGTGTAGACGTAGGTGTCTATGCACTCCGGTTTTGAAGGTTTGAAGATTATAGGTGCTGGGAAAGATAGAGGCTGGGAGGAGGGTTCCAGTTCCATGAAGTCATGGAGATATATGTATTGGCGAATGAAGTGGTCCGGCACTTTTCTAATTTGACCGCGAGAGAGTGTTGGGAGTCGGCAAAACGCGTGCTACGTGCAAAGCATGCTTTGGGGGAATTAATGATTTTATCTCATCAGAGCACCTGCCGTAATAGTATCTATAGAAAAGGGAAAGGGCAGAGAGACATTTCTTCGATGAGCCAGCGAGTCGAGGGAGTCGGTGAGTGTAGAATCGTCAATTAGCCTGACGGCTCGTTTCTGAATTGCATCCAGGGTAGCAAGAGAATATTTTGAGGCTCCTCTCCATAGATGAGAGCCGTATTCGAGACAGGGGGCGGATTTGGGCCTTATAGATGGTGAAAGTTGTGGGGGTTTGTAAAATCGCTTGGACCTGAATAAGAGCCAATCTTCCTTGCGCAGATTTCGCCACACAGGAGATGTGTTCATTCCAAGACAGGTCAGATGCGTCAGAGACGCCCAACATGGATAGGCTGTCACACATTTTTCAGGGTATTCGAATCGAAGTGAATATCAGGGAAATCTTTATTTTCGCGCCTAGAAATTAGACAACATTGAGTCTTGTTTGAATTAAAGTTAACTAAATTTTGAGAGCCCCATTTATTCAGTTTGTCTAGGTCGAGAGTAATTGAGGAGGCAACATTGATTCGATTATTCGGGAGTGAGGGTTTGCCGTGTAGAGTGCTATCGTCGGCGTAACAATGAGTGGGGTTTGCCGTTTGATCGATAAGGTCGTTTATATAAATTAGGAAGAGTGTGGAGGAGATTACAGAGCCTTGGGGAACACCAGAGTTTGTGGAGAACGATTCAGATGATGTTCCATCCACCACAACTTTTATACTTCGGTTTTGTCAGAAAGCTTTCTATCCATTTGCGAAGTGTTGGTGTGAATCCAAAGGCTGGCAGTTTGGCAAGAAGATTTTTGTGCCAAACCTGGTCAAAAGCTTTGGAGATATCAAGGGCTACAGCGAGGGTTTCTTTCCGGCCTCTAGAGTATTGTTCCGGGTGTGGGTGACATAGGTTAAGATGTCGCCTGTGGAACGATTTTGTCTGAATTCATATTGCCTATCGTGAATTAATTTATTGTTTTCTAAAGTGATGAAGGACGTGTTGGTTTATGATTAATTCCATTATTTTGGAAAGAACAGAGGTGATCGAGATGAGGCCTGTAATTAGAGATTTGTGAAGTCTCCTTTTTAGAAATAGGTGTGACTCTGGCTATTTTCCAGCTTTTGGGGAATATGCCCGATTTGTAAGAGAGTTGGAATAGCTTGGATAAAATAGGGGCAAGTTAAGGGGCGCATTTTTTAATGAGAATTGGTGGGATGTTATCCGGGCCAGCGGCGGATTTGGAATTTAATTTATTAATGGCTTTTATGATTATTTGGGGCCTGAAAATTATTTTGCCCATGAGGTTAGTTTGGGGGGTATAAGTGAGCGGATTAAGCCCTTTGTCATCTAAAGTGGAGTTAGTTGCGAAATAGGAGGCTAGTGATTCAGTTTTTCAGCGAGGTCGTGGCTACTGAACCATTTGGCTGAACAGAGGGGCAAAGTGAGGGAGCGCAAAATTTCTATTGTGCCTTGTGTAACGAGAAAAAGGCCCGTTTTCCATTGGGGCAAGATGCCGAGACGGTCGGCTATCTCAGTCGAATGATTTCTTTGCCTCAGAGATGATTTTTGCATGAGCTTCGCGACTTGGTAAATACAACTCGGTCATATTCTAGACGTGAAAGTTGCCATTTCTGAAAAAGATTTGTTTTTTCACGGACGGAATCTGCGCATTGTCTACCAAACCAGAGCTTAGAATCCTTGTTCCCTTTAATTAATTTTGAGGGGATATAGATTTCTAAGCCTATTTGAATTGCCTCGTTAAAGGCGTCTGCGAATTCTGAAGCGTTTTTATCTTTGATGCAGAGTTCATTCTACTGGTAAGCGGCAAAAAAGTTACGCATGTCATTCCAATTAATGTTATCGTTATTGACTACCCATATTTTCTTGGGGTTGGAGTGGGCTGACGGGGGTTTTGGTAAATTGGCGGAGGTTTTAATTTTTATCAGATTGTGGTCAGATTTACCTAAAGGGGCCGAAATTTTTGCTTCGTATGACGAAGGGTTGGAAGTGATGAAAAGATCGAGAAGATTGGATTTTTCATAAAAGTCATTAGTTATATATGTAACTGAATATTGTTGTATTCTCAATGATTTCATATTATTTGAAAAACAATACGATAAATAATTCCTCTCTTTCATAATACAGTACCTGGAACACCGAGCGATGCTCGGTAATTTTTTGCTTTAGTTAAAAACGATTTATTAATATTATTTTTAATTTTAAATTCAGATAAAAAAGTCGATTTTTATTCGCAACCAAAATAAAATAAAATTTAATTAATTTTTTTGCCAACGTTTACATCCGCTTTAGCCATCAACAGG
The DNA here is from genome assembly GCA_024734495.1 of Forficula auricularia. Classification (NCBI taxonomy): domain Eukaryota; kingdom Metazoa; phylum Arthropoda; class Insecta; order Dermaptera; family Forficulidae; genus Forficula; species Forficula auricularia. Next base: position 14,559,368 of record JALMQS010000099.1, on the reverse strand, counting down.
ACCTATCACTGGGCACACAGTTTTGAATTAAAAATAATATTAATATACACGGAGGTTTTTTCGTTGACACTTTTATATCCTGAAGAAGGAGAGACGATCCTTCGAATTGTTGGTTTTTTCCTAATTTTAATATATAATAATATCTGTAATGATCTATTTGTGGGATTTAAAATTAAAAAAACAATTAATTTTATTAAAAGAAAATTGAATAAAAATGTAATTATACATTTTTATCGAGACAACCACCTGTGAATAATTATTTCAATTAACAAAAACCCATCAAAAACAACTTAGGCGAAAATGAGGCCGTGACAGATCAAATTGTCAACCCACAACCTATGAGATTCACTGTTTGTTTACAACATGCCAAAATTGGTTGATGTTAAGGTAGTTGTTTCGCGACAATACCAGCAAAAAGTTAATGCTCAAGTATATAGAACAGTCAATAAGGATTCATAGTTCATAAGGCCAACACTTTTTGCTGTTTTTGTACCAAATCTAGCCAATCCCGTGCTCGTTTGAGAAATTTGGCAACATTGAAAGAGATTGAATATTTTTATACATGACATTAAAATGACAGATAAAATGAATGATAAAATACATTTTAAAGGTCGATTTATTAATCAAAAAGTTCTAAATAAACGATTAAAAGCTGTTGCGGTAATGAATGAGGAAAAAAACGAAAAAAAATGTGTACTAAGAGTGCTAATGTAGGTACCCGAATAATTGAAGTGGGCGAGTTGGCGAAAACCTAACCTGTTGTCACTGTCAGAAAGATATTTTATTAAAAAATATTGTTGATGAAAGGCGATTAGGTTTGAATTCTATTTTTTCAATAAAATGTCAAGATTGCTATACATTAACTGATGTCAGTACTGGAAAGAAACATACATCTAAAGATGGTGTGAAATGTAGTGACGTAAATACCAAAATTGCACTAGGTAAGTTTAATTTTTTGAATACAAAATTATTGATAGCAGTAAAATAAATTATTATATATATATATCAGTGGCACAACCACGAGGGGGGGATAAGGGGGCTGAAGCCCCCCCTTGGTCAAGGAAAAAATGAAAGTACCTAAAAGCAAAAATTAACAAATTTACAAATGAAAATAAAAAAACTATTTGATAAATTTAATAGCCCAAGAAAAATTAGACTTCTGCTGGCCAATAGGTAAATATGCATAAGCTGGAAATAATTTGAATCGACGTTTGGCATCCCAAATAAGAGTTAGGTGTATGAGTTTACGACGGTTATTATGTGTATAAAATTTGGTTGAGTTTGCTAAAATGGCCTAGATTTCGCCCCCCCCCCCCCACCATTAATTTTGGCCCCAGAAAAAAATATTTTCATTATTATAGGTTTATTTTATTGTATATTTCATTTTTCTTGTTTTTTTTTTAGTTTGAAAAGATTATAATTTTAAATTTTAACCCCCCCCCTTAATTTTGGGTCGACATGCACCAAAATCTAACCAGCTCTTAATGACAATGGACCAAAACTAGGTGTGAAATTTGGTTTCGATATTCACACTAGTTTTTGAGCTAGCTCGTCCACAAAAATTTGGTAACGCACAGACTAACTAACAGACTAGCAGACATTTTGAGAAAACAATTATTATTTCGAAAAAAGAAGAAAAAAACGCTTATTTCATGCACGATCACAATACTTGACCATACACCCTGTATGGTAAAGTAAAAAATGATTAACTATACCCTTATCCAGAAAAAAAATTAAACTTATATACTTTAAAGAGTGAACTAATAATAATAAAAATAATAATATTTTCAAAAATTTCTATAAATATAGTTTTGTTATTTTTTAACAAATGTAATCAACGCCTACGTTACATCTTATGAAAATTATAATTTTCAAAAAATCTAGCGCACGCGCGCTTTCTGCTTTTTACTCCCTCTTTCGCTGGTTTAACAAATGCGCTGTTGCCAAAATGTTTTTAGTGAGAATTTTTTTATATGCATTTTTCATTATTTATTCCTTATTATCTCAGAAACTGTGTTGTAACTATGAATGAACTTGTCTTAAAATATGTATTGGTTATTGTTTAATGTTGGTTTAGTTTTTTATAAAAATTGTACCAAGGGTTTCTTAATTATAATTAAATATGTATGTAAACTTTCCGATATCCCGTATAGTGCAATGCTAAAGAGCCCGAAAAAATCGATTTTTGAAATTAAATATCTCCGGAACTGTATTGTTCATCAATTTCGTTTTGCCACCAATCGATGCACAAGTATTTGAATAATAATATATCTAAATTTCAGAAAAATCCTACGAAAACGCATTTGACGGAACAACTACCTTAAGTCAAATATAAATTAATATTTTGGGAGATTTTATATAATATAAAATGAATATAAATCTTTTAAAAAACAGTCTTTGATAGAACCCAAACGTTTCGGGACAATTTCTCCCTTAAATCGATGGAATTGAAAGATACTTTTTGCCGAGAGTAGCAGAATTTTTATAAATTAAAGGAGACAATAAAAAGAGTGTGTCTTCTGCTGGAAAAATAATTTTTTAATTTATTTATAAGGAGACTATACTTTCGAAGGCTTTGTCCGATTCATCAGTCTATTACAATTGATTCACAGGAATTGATGTGTGAAATAATAATTGATGTGTTTCACACATCAATTCTTGTGAATCAATTGTAATAGACTGATGAATCGAAAGCACTCTAAACTAAAGCCTGGTTATAAATAAATTAAAAAAAATATTTTTCCAGCAGAAGACACTCTTTCATTGTCTCCTTTAATTATCAATGGAATTTTCGAAAAAGTTGATAAGCAAGACGAAAAAAATTAAATATTTTGAATATAGACAATGATACAAGCTTTTCAACTGTAGTTGAATTTTCTGGATTAGAAACGGAATTTCGTTTGGTATTGCTAAGGCACAAAAAACAATAGAATAAAAGAAAAAAACGAGTTTAAATATCATTTTTACAGGAAAAAATCGCATACAACTAATAGTAATTAATTATTAGTCGTGTTTTGTTCACGAAGCGGAATGTTTGCTATCTTAATTAAAAACCATTTCTGTATAAATTATGTTGAAAAAAATTCTCACATATTTTCTCCACAATACATGATTTACAAATCCCATCTATTATACTGAGTTATAAGAATATAATATTGGAATAAAAGAATGAAAAGTTACATTAATTAAATTAATATTTAATTTATTTATTTCCATTTTGTTTTAAAAACACACAGGCTAAAAATATACAGTTTTGATGTTTCGAACTAACGAATCCAACCTTTATGTTTCTAAATCTTTTCAAACAAATTATACATATATATATATATATATATATATATATATATGTAGAGAAAAATTTTCAAAAATTGTTATAGTAAGTTTTGAAAAAATTATGAAAACCAAACAAACGTCTGAAGTAAAGGAAGATGTAGGTACTTCTGTGTTGGCTGATTTAAATCAGGATCTTATTATAATATTTGAAACCGATATATAACTTGAGTTTCGTAATACATTTATATGTAGATGGAGTCGAAGGTTGAGTCTCTCGTCCTCGGCAAGCGAATCTGGCACTCGGGTTCGATTTCTGAAGAGAGGATACCTCATTCGACGTACAATGAAACATAACTAATAGAGATTGTGGTGTTGGTGCAAGATGAAACATCTTTAATAAAGATAAAAGTAAATAAATATTTTATAAAATATTAATTTACTATGAGTTAGGTTTTCTAGGTAAAATAACTGATTTTCTGTAATTCCTGAAGATGGGTTGATAGCCCAAAATATATATATTGAAAAAATTTACGTTTTTTTAATTTTAAATTTTTTGTACGTGAAACAAGTGACCTAGAAAATCTAACTCAAAGTAAATTAATATTTCATAAAATATTTATTTACTTTTATCTTTACAATGAAATATCACTAATAAAATATCCCCTTTCTTGTTTAAAATTTCATTTATCTGAGATTTATCCATTTTGAGTTGTTATCATAAAGTTATTAATGGATTGTTTGGCAACTCGAAAAATATCTATTTTTGTCGAAAAATTGCACTCTACCTATAAAAATTACTTCTAGTAATTAGTGAGTCGAAGAGTTCTGTAAGGCTATTTCAATATTTTACTTATTTATATAATGAACATAAAAATTATAATACTCTATTTGAATGACGATGGAGAGACAAACAATATTTTCTCAACACTGAAAAAAGAGATAAAGAAGGAGAATTATTACAAGCTTGCTCGACCATTTAAACGCTGAAGAAGGAAGGACGATCATCCGAAACGTCGGTTCAAAATCTGAAAAAAGAAAACCTTCCAATAAATGCTCTTTAATTGGGAATCGTCTTTTTAATTGAAAATATTTTACTTTGCTTAGAGTAATAGAGCTGTTAATTCATAAAGAAAAATCATCCTCTGCTTGATGCAAATAAATATGTACATATACCTATATTTCAAATATTTATATTTATATTTGGATATATATTAGTATATTTTTATTTGCATCAAGAAGAGGACAACCTCAATGCTTTTTTTAATGAATCCTCTTTTTATTTATTCCTGGATTGCCTTCCATTAAATACACGGTTAATAATTTTATTTCTATTATATAAGGTATGAATAAATATTATCTAAATATGAATCAAAAACACTAAACATTAATAAGAAAATGAAAATATTTGATAGTAAAACTTTCCACGGTTTTTTAAGATCAACTAGTTGTATAAGCAAGGTTTCTCTTTTCTCATTCTAAAAAAAAGTGCAAATGGCAACCCTTAAAAAACTAAGTACTGTGAAGATGGAACGTGTTGGCCGGAAGTGGAAAACAACTGGAAAGACGTCTGGAAGACGAGCTGAGTAGATTCCTCCAGCCGCAATATCGATTTACCCTTGATCGGCGTGTAGAAAGAAAACTCCCTAAAGACTTGTTCATAAGTTACTATACAAATGCTAGTATTGTTTGTTCTAAGCGAGAAAATTTTTTTAAAAGTTGAAGGAGCGAAATTTGCAAATGGATTTTTATAAAAGCAAAAATTTGTTAATTTTTATTTATATATGTAGATAGTTAGACTTTATTTTTCTAAAATATTTATTTAAATTCCATTTATTAATTAAAGAGCTCTTAAAGTGATAATTAAATTAAAATTAAAGGAAAAAGTTTCACTTTTTCAAGATTCGGTACATTTTGTGCAGATTTCAGTGAATTAATAATTTTAAATGAAAAATATCTAAATCTGATATTCATTTCGATTTAATATTTTCTTACCTAGAGTTAAAAGGCCGTTCCTAGAATAATATAAATTAAAAAATTAACCCCTACTAATCTTGAAACAGGTCTGGACTTGTAATTCGCATCCTTGGAATGCCCTTAGTTCTAAAGGAAGAAAGATGATTCTTAATCATTTTCCTAGATCAGATTCTAATGAAATAATCGCTCACCCGCAAATTTATTAAATAACAAATGTTTGTTCATTTATACCTATATTATAAATACATACATCCCTTAAAATGTCAATAAAATCACGTGACGCGTGTCGCGTGACGGCTCAATCCCATTTACTGCCAAGTAAAATGAAAAGTGTGCCAAGGCGCGCCAAAAGAAGTTATCACTTCAAAAAGCATGTTTGAAAATTATTTTTCTCCACCTTTCAGACATTTTTAAACACAATGAGTAAAATTTTTTTTTGCATTTTATTCAAAATCAGTACGCCCAACAGGCAGACTTAATAAAATTATGTAACTCGAAATATATCAGAAAGATGAATGTAGATTGTATACAAGCTAATACATTTAAACCGAGGGGTGATCCGCGATTGGAAGTAGGTGTACACCTCGTTGGAAGTATTTTGGAAGTACTTGAAAATATTTGGAAGTACTTGAAAATATTTGGAAGTACTTGGAAATATTTGGAAGTACTTGAAAATATTTGGAAGTACTTGGAAATATTTGGAAGTACTTGGAAATATTTGGAATTACTTGGAAATATTTGGACGTACTTGGAAATATTTGGAAGTACAATTGGAAGTAGCTGTACAGCATATTAGGTCGCGGTTCACCCCTCGATTAAAACTATGCAAAAAAAAACTTTATATTATAAACTATTTAATTTGAGTCCAAGACTTCAGGTATAAATATTTGGAAAAAATATAACAGTGATGTCACAGCTTTTAATTGCTTTTGAAATTGGTTTGTAGTTAATTATAAATATCAAGTGATCGAAATTTATTTTTTACTCTGAAATTTTTTTTAGTGTTAAATATACATAATGGAATCGATCTGAAGGATAAAAAAAATGTGAAAAAACCAATTTAATTGGATTTAACGATCATGAAGCTGGTCGTGCAAAGTCCATCGCTAAAAACTGGTCTAACTGACTTTGATTTTATTTCTATCCAAATCGAACCAACATATATCAAATAGATGAATCGCCTACCAGACGAAAATCTCTTGCTTCTCTTCTCGTTATTTGTTAACGATAGTTGCTTCTGTTTCAAACGATAGCCCAGCCCACAACGGCTAAGTAGTTTTATTTTATCGGAGTACGTGATTTTCAGAGAAACTTGAAAATTTTGCATTAATATATGTATTGATGATGCGCGCCAAATCCACGAGAATTCATTCATTAATGCATTCAATAAAAACACTTTTACATTTAATAATACCAAGAAAATACATTCAAGCTGCAGACAACCTATTTTCAAGTCTATTTTTTAAATTGTATGTCATAGATCAACATTTCTGAACATTAATAATTTTTCATTATTGTTATTCAGTTCCATTATCAGAATTAGATGTGACAAATCAGAGGAAAAAGGAACAATTAAACAGCGTGTTAAAACATGCGACCAATTGCAACGTTTCGCCACTTTATTGTGTCTTCATCAGGGCTCTATACAAAAAAATAAATATAAATGAATCATTAAAATCATCAAAATCAACCCAGACATAAATATAATTAAATTACCTTGATCAAATTTTTAAAACACTTCATCATTTCTTTTCTTACTAATTATGTATAAAAATAATTTGTTACAAGGTTTGACTTTCATCTACAGATTTTTTTTAATTATAAATTTGGTATGTATGTAAATTCATTTTTGTTCTAATAGCAGGTTGGTCACATAACAAACGAACCTACATCCAATCGGGTATTTGAACCCTTGAGAAATATGATATAAAATATTTATATTTAAAAAAGACTGATGATGAAGGCCAAACCGTCGAACCTATAGTCACTAACAAATAAATTATATATTTACATATTTATATTCGTTATATATAATTATGTATATGTATATGCTTATTTGAATCAAACAGAGAACAAATTTATTGATTTCTCACCATTATTTTTCTCCATATTTTGGACGTTTTAAACAAAAAACAAAAAAAAAATGAAATTTTCAGGCGAATTCAATACTCGAAATACACTGGCTTGGTAATAGATTATAGTTATTTTTTATTTTCACCACTTGTGAGGATTTAGGAACTGGTACATGAATATATGAATATGAATAAGCATTGATGAGGCGAGTCAAGAGGGAAAGATTAACCCCATATATATACATATATATATATATATATATAGCAAGTTTTCACCAGCTAAGAAGATTATTAATTTCAAATAATTTCTACTAATCCCACTTTCATCGTCAGTTTTCTCTTGTTATTTACGTACATATATAGAAATAAACGCAAGAGAATTAGTTAATTAATTTCTATCCTCAGATATTTAATGGAAAGTCAAGCAGTTTGGATAAAGATATCACGATCATTATCACTTAATTATGAACTTGGAATCAGATAAAAATATCTGGTTTGACTTAAACACTCCACGTGACTTGATCAAACAGCTGCTCTATCTCTCTCATATACATAGACGTTTAGACTAATATTTGACTTTACGATAATTAAATTTTCAATAGGATCTAATTCATTTGAAAAAATGTAGCTTGCCGAGAGTAGCAGAGTTGTTGATTCATATGGACTAACCCTTCTCTAAAGGAAATGACGTCAATAATTATTAATTCACCGAAACTGCAAACAGCGTAAGGAGCTCTCCAATTTGTTTGTAGATAGGAATTTATCAAATTTAGAAATTTTTCAAAAGTGGACCGCAGTGACTTCTGAGCGATTCAAATAGCAATCCGAAAAAAACAAAATTAATTAAACTATAAGATTTATATAAATTGTGTTACTGGTTGTAATTTAAAATGTCTTCTTGTCTAACAAACATGAATGTCTTATCATTAAGATTTCTTTGTCCAAAGATGTGATTTGACTTCAGCTATATCTAAAGGGAAATTAAAGAAAAGTTTTTATTTTGCCGAGAGTAGCAGAGTTGTTGATTCATAGAGAGAAACAAAAGAGATTGTCCTCTGTTTGATGCAAATAAACATACACACATATATATAAAATATAAATATATGTTTTTTTGCAACGAAATTTTCTCTGGAGAGAGACGGACTGGTAGAAATTTTAATTGAATGTAATGGAAGGCAGCCCAGGGGTAGTGAGGAAAGAAAAAAATTAACACATATCAGATAAGGTGTAATTTATTGGAATCCTTCCTCCTTTCCTTTCAAACCGACGTTTCGGAGGATTTTTCCCTCCTTCTTCAGGGTTTCAAAGGGTCAATGATTGAAACAAATAAAATGTTTCCTTCTTCTCTTCACAGTAGTCTTCAAAACTTTCTTCATTTTTAGGAAAGGCATAGAAAAACAATTTTTTTTCTCCTTTAATCTAATTAAGAAAAGGAGGAAAAAAAAATTGTTTTTCTATGCCTTTGCTAAAAGAAGAAAGTTTTGAACACTACTGTGGAGAGAAGAAGGAAACATTTTATTTGTTTCATTCATTGACCCTTTGAAACCCTGAAGAAGGAGGAAAAATCCTCCGAAACGTCGGTTTGAAAGGAAGGAGGAAGGATTCAATAAATTACACCTTATTTGATATGTGTTAATTTTTCTTTCCTCACTACCCCTCGGATGCCTTCCATTACATTCAATAGAAATATATGTATATAATATATTATTTATTCGTTTGAGATTATAGTTTCGAAGGCTTGGCCCTCATCATCAGTTTTTAATTATAAATATTATTTTTCATGGGATCAGTATCAGTTTGGATATTGAAAATTTTTTCTTCTTTCTCAGCTTGTGAGCCAGACAGAATTAAAAAACATTTTTGGGACACATTCGTTTTAAATATATCTATCCTTTCCAAGGAGCTAAGGAGGAACAGCTAGGCTAGAAAAGCAGGAGTGGGGGTGTCTCCAGTCAGGACAGGCATTTCCCCTCCAGCCGCCATCTTGCGATTGGTACAAAACCTTCTCTTCCCATCTGAACGTATGTTAATAGTATCCATCTTTAAGACAGTTCTTTTTATTATTAACAGTGATAAAAAACAAGTTTGATTTTCTTCATATATTTTTTTGTTTTTTATTAAAATTGTTTATGTTTTAGATTAGACTGTATATATTTTAATTTTCCTTTAAAACAATAAACTAGTTTCAAGTTTTTTGACACTAGAGTTAGTTTAATTGACGCACTTTACGGGTATTTATTCTATTTCTCGTGTTCCAAATATTAATTCGTCAAAATTTTCTTACAATTGTACCTGATTTAAAAACTATATTTTAGTTATTTTTATAATATGTAATTAAAAATTGTTGAATAACCCATTCATGTGTTTAATTGTTTTTCGCTTTTTCTTACAATTGTACCTGATTTAAAAAACTATATTTTTGGTATTTTTATAATATATATTTAAATTTTTTATTTGTTTTATAACTTTATTAATTCTTAATTTTTGAATTGTGTAAAAAACATTGGTTTAATAAATAAATAAAAATTGATTTGCTCATCCATATAACTTTACCTATTTCCTCCCTTATATTTAGTATTTAATAAAAAAATATTTAATCTTTTACGAAGGAACCCTCCCTTCAGTTTAGATTAGATTTCGAACCCTATTGTTCTGCCCCCTTTTAGACTGTTCCTATAAAAAAAATTTCAGACAAAAGTTGTAGAGGTTAATTATCAGAATATTAAGTATCTGCAACCAAAGTGGTATCAGGCATATTAACGTTGTCATGAATTTTTTAAGATTTCAGTCACCCACCATTTGCAACCCTTTGGGGCTGAAGTCACCAAAAACTACTCCGTTCTTGTTTACATCAAGACTGAATTTAGAGCCAAATTTTATTGCAATCGGTTGAATGTTGCGGCCTGCAGCGCACATACAAAATTGGGATACATACATACACATATATTCTTCGAAATCTACCTAATAATGGGTACGAGTGCGCCCTTTTGTTTTATCAAATTTTTACTGAAAGTAGCTATTTAAATTCATTGCAGATCTAAGAAATAACATTTTTGAATATTTATTTATATATATGTTCTATTTAAGAACCTTTTTATTTAAAGATATATAGTTTAAACTATATAAATATTAGCATTGCTCTTATGGGCATTCTTTGTTCTTTCCAATTGCAAGATGGCGGCTGGTGACGTCAGGTGGAGACACTTTCTCGATCTAGCCTTCCCTCCCTACCTCCCTGATCCTTTCCTAACAAAGGACCGCCGAACAATGGAGGGGGGTTTTGTTGACCTTGTCCCTTTTCTCCCCACTTTCCTTTATTTAAAATTGTTTGTTTTTGACAGTAAATTTTAAGTAGATTGCTATTTGTCAATTCAAATCTGCTATTAGACTGATGATGAGGGCCAAGCCTTCGAAACTTTAGTCTCAAACAAATAAATAATATATATACATATATATATGTGTGTATGTTCATTTGCATCAAGCAGAAGGGACAACCTCTTTGTTTCTTTCTAAGAAATTTAAGAGGTTGAAAATAAACAAATATTATAAATTTCTTTGTTTGAGACTATAGTTTCTAAAGTTTAAACTTCATCATCAGTCTTTTAATTATAAATATTTTATCTGTTATTTCTCATTCATTCATTTATCCGATTGGAAGCCATTCTTTTATTATGTGGCTGGCTTGTCATTACAACAAAACGAATTTTTTTTTACATATATTCGGGTAAATGAACCCACGATAAATAATAGATAAAATATTTCTAATTAAAAGACTGATGACGAAGATCAAACCATGGAAACAAGATTCTCAAACAAATAAATTTTATATACATATATGTTTATTTGCATCAAGCAGAGGATAACATCATTGGTTTTCAATTATTTCTCTTTATCAACAAATCTGGTACTCTCGGCAAAACAAAATCATTTCAACTCCTTCATCTATTTATTTATTTTACTAATTTTTTCTTAAAGAGTATTCAGTAATAATTAGAAACAATTCTCTTTTTTTGTCTTTTCTATTTTTAGTACCTGGAGCCACCGAGCGAAGCACGGTAGCCCCTGACATCCCCCCTCCCGAAACCACACACCTCGCTCCCACCACTGCACCCCCACTCCGCCCAACCCCACCCCAACCGCGCCTCCCACCCCCGGATCCCCCACAACTGCACCCCACCTCCTGCACCTACAACACCCCACCCCGCACCCAGTTTTTGCATTTCTAGCTTTCTAATGGTCTACATATTATGTGTATATTTGTTTACTCGTACACCAATTTGCCCACATTTGTTCATATTGATAAACATTATAAAAAAATAAATAGGAAAATAATAATAAAAAAATAATCGTATAGGATCTGAAACAAAAACATAAAATTAAATAAGATTTGTTTCCAAGTTATATAAAAAAAGCCACTTCAACCACTTTATTTGTAAACACACCTGTAATGTTATGATTTAGACACCTGTTAATTAGAAAACAAACAAAAAATTCCTAATATTAATATAATATATTTACTATTTGCTAGAACCTATTAGTGGGTTTTAAAATTAAAAAACCAATTAATAAATAAAAGATAATTGAAAAAAATGTAAAAAAAACTTTTTTATTGAGATTTTTATCTAAAAATAATTATTTAAATTAAGAAAAGATCAATTAAGATGAAATTTGTCGAGGTCCAGACCTAGCCAGATCGTTTTCTCATCCTCAAAACTTGTTAATAGATTTTGTTTCATCAAAATCGGTAGAGCCGTTTTCAAAATAGAACTAAGATACAAATATATATATAAACAATTTTTGCTCGTTTAATAAGAGTAGATATAGAAATACATATCTTTACTTTTTGTTCACTCCCTCATTTAGTCCAACCTTGAATCGAGTCGCTGCTTCTTTGTCTCTTTTGAAGTTCATCTTTTGCCGCCAAAATATCGAAATAAGGATTTGGAATAGGGCAGCTGTGAGGGAGAGAGAGAGAGAAAGTTTACAGCTCAATCCTCTTTTTCCTGATCCTGACAATCTATAGGGATTCCCAATAATCATATATTTATTTTATTATTGCCAATATAGAACAAGAGAAGAAAAAAACATCCATGCTAATATTTTTGCGATAAAATACGACATCGGAACAAAATCATATTTCACTAAATCGAATATTTATTATTTCTAATGGGAGGATTTTAGACGAAACATTTGTAATAATGAGCTAAAGATCTGCTTTTATATCATTTCTGGTTTTAATTATTGTGTTTCAAATTATTTTGTCAATCTCAGGTACAGGGTGGGCATAATGATCTCCCACATTTTGAAGATGTATAAAAAATGAAAAAATTTAACTAAAAAAAGACTGAAAATATTTTTGAAAAGAACATAAAATATTTTTTTGTAATGTGTTTTAAACATTATATCAGACGAAAATAAACTGCAACGGATCGTTGCTAAACTTTATCCAAATTCATTTGAAATATTAATATATGTTTGTTCCTTTATTATTAATCAGATATCACTCAAGCTTGAGTTGTTTACCAAAAAAGAATTTAGTCTTTTTGATTTTAAGTCGATTCTTCCACGTTTTCAGTAGAGGTTTCCATTAATAGTCAAAACATCAAAAATAGAATGCAATAAGGTTATTCCTCTAGTATTAGATAAGAATCGATCGTTATTTTTGATTTTAAGTCGATTCCTCCATGTCTTCGGCAATGGTTACCAATAATAATCGAAACGTCAAAAATCCAATATAGAATGGATATTTCTCAAGTATTAGATGAGAATCAATCGCTATTTTTGGTTTAAAGTCGATTCCTCTATGTCTTCTGCAAAGGTAAGGGATAAGAAAACAACGCAGTTGCTATGGTTACTTATAAAATTTCCTCCCAAATTTTTAGCATTTCACAGAGAGAAGCCTATGCATTCTTATTTAAGCAAGGCTAAATGAGCTATATTAAAACGTTCAAATGAATAAATTTTAAAGAATTAAAAAAATTAAAAAAGTACTATCTTACTCTAGAGTAAAGTACTTTAAAAATATAATTTTACTAAAAACTTTATTTATCCTTTTTTATGGTCCCCAAGGTACTTAATTAGGATATTAAATTTAATCAAAATTGGTTAAGTCATTTTCAAGATATTTAGAAAAAACTAAAAAAGTACTGAAATAAAGTACTAATGTTTGTGGGCCGATATGTACCAAAAACTAATCAGCGCTTCATTTTGTTAAAAGAATTCTAGGTTTTCAATTTCATTTCAATCGGTGCAACGGTGTGGAAAAATCGTGGGCCAAATAAACGATAACATACATGCACTTTTTGGCCTCTCGACGAGACCCCATGTAATTTTTGGCAAAACCGTCACGTGCTAAAATTCAACCTAATTGAATACTACAATTTGTGACTTTAATTGAGTCCATGGGTTCCGTAGTCTTTACCTGAGGACCCTTTGAAGCCACGCTTGCCCCGAGAGCGATTACAATACTTTACCCATGCTTTGCATTGGATAAAGTAAAAAAAGGGGGGCAAAATGAAAATTCTAGCCCTTTCGACCAAACTCAACCAAATTTTGTATACATATTCTGTGGACCCCCAGAAGGCTAGAAATGAAAAAACTAACCACCCAAAATGGGGGAGGGTCAAAAATTCTAGCCGTTTCGACAAAACTATGTATACAAAATTTGGTTAGTTTTTGCATTTCTAGCCATCTGGGGGTCCACAGAATATGTATACAAAATTTGGTAAGTTTGGTCAAAAGGGCTAGGATTTTCATTTTTAACCCCCCCTCCATTTAGGGTGGTTAGTTTTTGCATTTCTAGCCTTTTTGTCTGATAATGTTTAAAACACATTTAAAAAAAATTATTTTATGTTCTTTTCAAAAATATATTCAGTTTTTTCCTAGTTAAATTTTTTCATTTTTTATACCTCTTCAAAATGTGGGAGATCTTTATGTCCCACTCCTGTATAATAGTCAAATTAAATTTTGCCTATTATTTTAATTTTTATTTTAATGCCTCTTTTTGGTTTGTTACGTTATTTCTTCTGTACATTCTAGACATAATTTAAATAATTCTGTATTTTATTTAGATAATTACATAATAATTAACATTTAATTTATCTAGACCAAAGGTGTCCAACCTTTTGGCTTAAACGGGCCTCATTTGAAGAAAAAACAAATGCCTCGGGCTGCATATAAAATATACTACTTGTATTGATATTTCTCAATAAAAAAGAATAATTATAATGTAGAATAATGTAATCCAGGTGCTATTGAAGATATTACATTCCCCAGAGGGTAAAATATAACTTTTCTGAAATGTAAGAAAATCATGCATAACAGCTCGGATTCAGTAATTATAACAATAATTAGATTGGTTTTTATTCAAATTAGTTTACTCGTAAACATTTTACAATGCTTGTTTAGAATAAGTAGAGAAATCAATCGTACCTATATAAAACATATCTTAAAAGGGAATTTCTTTTTTAATACACTTAAGTATTTAGTTAGAGTTTATAATATAGGTATTAGAATAGATTTAATTGTATATTGCGAGAGCTTCAAAAACAAGCTCGAGACCTGTTTGCTCGAATTGGAAAAAATATTTCAATTCGATAGTTCTAGCATTTCCCTTTTAACTATTAGGTGCTTGTACAATAACTAGTACTCTCCAAAAGTAGGGATCCAAAGTTTACTTCTCACCATGATCAGTAGAGATTGTGGTGTTGGTGCAAGGTGAAACATCTTTATTCTCACCATGACCCTTTGAACCCATGCGACTTGAATTGCGGACCCAGTATAAAATATACTAATTCTATTGATATTTTTCAATAAAAAATGATAGTTAATAATGTAGATTAATGTAATCCACCATGGCAAATAAGCAAAAATGGCATAGCACAATAATCTTTGAACACTTTTTAATCAGAATATTGTTTTTTAAATCGTTTAGCATAAAATTTTAACTAGGTATTGAAATAATAAATATTTTTTAGAAAAATGTAAATATCGGATGAAGAATGGTTTTTAAATATTCGAAACTTCATTATTTTTTATCTGAATTCTGAACCTATAAACTTTGCCTTTAGTGAATTTTATTCGTGAAAATATTTTTTCGTACGTACCTATATTTAAATTCATATTTCCAATAAGTTTATAAGTATTGGGAAGCCAGGAGTATTTCTTTCTGGTTAGATAATTTTCATGAAATTTTAATAAAGAGATATTACATTTTTTCTTTCAGTTCAATCTGTGATTGCATCTCCATACATTCAATCAGAAAGTTTTCAGGTAAAATATGTATATCTAATAAAAATGGAGACAAAACATGCCAAAATTATTATTCTTTTTCGAAAATCTGCCCTTTTATTCTTAGAAAACTTTTGAAATGATTTTCTAATTTCTCCTCAATTTAGAAAAAAATCAGATCATCATATATTTTTTCCACTAAGTACATAAAAATCTTAATGTTTCAAGAAAGTTTATAATTTTATGTCGGGCCGCATTCATTGCATTGGAGCACGGGTTGGACAGCCCTGATCTAGACTTTAGTTATAGAACCAGGCCCCTTAGGGCAAATTTTGCGTATACAGCCTTATTATTTCGACCAGCTTGACAATGTACTATACTTTTAGGGATATAGTCGTTGCTTTTCTAGAGAAAATAGTTTTCCCACTAAAGCATTTCTAATCAATTGGATACTATTTCTACATATATTAATTTATATACAAGCAGGACCTATCAGGGGTAGGGGGCAAGATGGTCCCGGTCCTCACACTTTTAGGGACCTGATAATAACTCTATTTATCAATTTTGAAACGCGTTTAGTTTCTGTTAAATAAATAAATGTTATAATTTAATAAATATAAAATAAAATTTATTTTATTTTCTTGTCCAGAATTGTATTTTGAATTTTGAAGGGGTCTCAAAAATATTAGTTATCCGCGTCAGTCAATTTCACGGATAAACGAGAGTTTACTTTATTGGGGTCCAATATTTTATTACGCAAATCTCAACAAAAACGCTTTTTGAGTGATTAATAAGCAATTTGAATTTTTGAGGGACAGAATCTCTTTTCTGAGAGTTTCCTCCCAAGTATTTTTTCTCGAATTCTTTTGTTTTCTTTTGTTTCCATTCGATATTTCATTTGTTTTAAAATCGATATTTCAAACCAGCTCACAGCCCTGAAGATCAATTTTACAAATTGCATACATTCAGATAAGGCAAATGATACAAATAGCCCTCCCCCACTCTCTTACTTATTTATCGGTACTTTGAGTAATTTATTAGGTTTTCTTTTTTTTTTTAGTGTTTGGTGAATAGACTGAAAGGTTCGCTGATCGATTTCGGTTCTTGAACCCGTGAGCAGGTGAGCAAAAAAATCCTATTCAATTATCGCCCTCCTAACTGAGTGGACTAATTTCTTCTTCTTTTTCTTCTTAGAGGAGGATGCGGATCTCTACATCGATTTAGAAATCGCCAACAGTTCGTTCAGTGTTTTCAAGCCATTCGTGGTAAGTTTAAAGAAACATACCATATGTTGTTTTTTGATCGGTTTTAATAGTACAAGTCCCGACTCTAGGTCACCTATCGAGATTTCTAATGAAATTAATATTTTGATAATATAATGTATTAATAAACAAAACTTGATAGGGTTGACATCCAATTTTCCTGCATAGTTATTTTATCTAATTTATTAGATTTATTTATTTTTATTTATTTATTATTTATTCTTTTATTTTTTTTAATTATCTTCATTTTCATATATAGCATTAAAAGAAACTCTATAACTACAAAAATACTAATTCGAAGTTACCTGTTGATGCCCTGCAAGAAAAAATTTAAATTGTTTATAAAACTATCAAGAATCTTCTATGCTAGGAAATTGCGGAAAGGTGAAAACTTAGTACTACTAATTAAGATAAAGGAAGAACAAAAATTAAAACATCTCTTTTAACACCAGCAGAAATCCATTTCTTTTATAGAAGTTTGATAACAGAGAGTTGCTTTCGCATTTGATTAAAGAAAAATTGCTATTAAAAAATTCCCTTTCTTAAATATTTATCAATAAAAACATCCCCAGCATTTCTTATTAAAAATAACATACATTTTTTCTCAATTCAACGGAAGGATGGAAAAAAATAAGAAAAAAGATTTTACATTCAAATATTTTAATAAAAAAAAACTTAATTTATTCCATTGACATACCATTTTTTTACAGGAAATTTTTATATTGTGTTAATAAAGTGAAACCAATCAGGTTGTCTTTGGCTTGATACAAATAAACATATACATACATACATATACACATATACCAAATATAAATGGATATGCAATTTCGAAAAGGGAATATTTCGCATAAGGAACAACTATTAATTTTACTGCCCCCAAAATGTAACTCAAAATTTTCACTACTTAAGAAAATAATTAGTTTTTTCATTCCTGGAAAATTTTAAATTTTCAGACTAGTGCCCTTTTCGAAATTGCATATTCAAATAAATAAATAATATATAATTTATTTGGGTTTCAGTTCGATAGTTTTGAAGGTTTGACCTTCATTATCAGTCTTTTTAATTAGGGCTCTTTTGTCTGATTTCCCATGGGTTCAATTACCCGATTGGATATCAAGTGTACTAAAAACAAAATCTTTTCAACAAACGGAACAGACATACTACGAAATTGTATGTCATGACAGTAATATTTTCCCTCTTTTTGATATGGAACTCAAACAAATTTATAAAAAATCAAATCAAATTGAACATTATAACTAGTGGTCGGAATTGAACACTAATTTTATTTTTACATCGTGTTCTTTTTGCTCGAAAAGGCACAACTCTGGTATTAATTTTACTGCCCCCAAAATGTAACTCAAAATTTTCACTACTTAAGGAACAATTAGTTTTTTCATTCCTGAAAATTTTCAATTTTCAGACTAGTGGATATGTTTTGTCATTTATTACTGTATGAAACAATTCTTCCATAGTATAAATTATACATGAACAAATTTATTGATCCAAACCTACAAAATATTTTTCGAATGTCATGTATTAACTTGACAAAATACCATCATAATTTGGATAACATTTTAAGTGCGCCTGTATTTAGGCAACCAATTGGGAGAGGAAAAATGAAAGCTGCGTTAAAGCTAAGGCGAGTCCACTCTCTGCATTTTGGGAACGTAAAGATAAAATCAAATTAAATAACATACAAATCAATTAAGAATTGATTCTCTAAAGCAGTGGTGTAGAATGTCTGACTAGAAAGCCGTTTGATTTGTCCCTGCCAATGAAACTGCAGGAGAGGTTCGAAATTCAAACTACCTAGAAGCTTTTTTTCTAGTAAATTTAATTTAATTCAATTTAAATCAGCACCAAATAAATAATGAATATAATAATAACGATAATAATAATCTTATACTATTAAATGACCAATTCTATATATATATATATATATACGTTTGGTTTTTTTAAATAAACGTGTTCTGGATTGTTTTTTTATAAAAGATTTGTATCTTTTTAATTTATAAAACAATCAATAAAAAAATCTTCTTTTATATCTACACTAATCCGGCACTATTAAAAACTAGGGGTGCTGAATTATTGAAATCTTCGGATTACTGGATTGTATAGAAAATTCATAATAAATAAAATAAAATAAAATAAATTCTCGCCTGATATGGGTAACAAACGGATACCAAATCGCGGATATATATATATATATTTATATAGGTTTTCAATTTTTCTCAATTTCGATAAAAATCACGGATTTTAGGGTTTTTGGGTCGACAAATTGTTAAGTGGTCTGTTTTTTCGCACAAGTATTTTGGGTGAGATAATATTTTACAAAAATATATAATTGAGTGTATTAATGTATAATAATCAACGCTAATTGTTTCTTGTATAATGCTTTCTTGCCAAAGGATACGTTCCCAGGTCCGTCCAGCCAATATACCATTTCCGATTAATATTTCGATTGTTCATGATTGTCTTCCCTTTTCCTTAAGATCTAAGACCAGCTCGAACAATTTGAGCTAATAGTTGTGTATTTAGCAATTTGCATAGCTTAGTGAATCCCTGGCGATTTTTGATGATCCCGTCTCCGTTGTTCCAAGCCGTTTGAGACAAGGTTAAGTGGATCGTTAGTGTCGGCAGACGACAGAGCTCAAAAGCTCGGCTAGCTTTGATCAATCTTTCAAGAAATGGAACACAAGTTGTTCCATCCGAAATTCATATCGCAATCCCTAAAGAGGTTCCCGGGGGAGCGCTGATGAATTGCCCCCACCAACCAACCAGCATCGATCTTTGTAATTCGCACGTATAGAATGTCTTCTCAATTCTTCAGCTTCAATGAAATATCGCTTTATGCGAAATGCTAGATATTCATTCCCCATTTCAAACAAGATTGAAATTTCCTTCCAGGGCGAGCCTTAGGCCCATAAAGAAGAATATTTAATTTATTATATATAATGGTGTTGACAGATGCGCAGTAGATATTTTTTGTTTGTCTCTTTTATTATTGTTCGATAAGAAGAAAAAATCAAACTTGGAAATAAAGTTGTTTATTCCGATTGTTGAAGGAAAAGACAGGATTCGTGAAGACGGTACCCAATTCTTTAAATGGGATTTGGAACATTTGACAAAGGCGGTTTTAAAGGGCGATTGTGCACCGGTGAAGGCTGGTGATTAATAAAAGACAAAGCCAAAAAAATGAAGATAACAAATTGGGGGTTTAATTTTAAATCGCCCCGTTTCGAGGAAGAAACCATTAAACCACGAAAAATCTTCTTTCTTAATGATTTATAGAGGGTAATTAACATTTCATTAAAGCCAACAGTGTGAGTAGTTATTATTGTATCAAGAGCCCAAAATGGGTAATTATATTCAAATTTATTTTCGCTAAAAATTATTAAAAGTGCATCGCAAATAATGTATCACTTTTACTTTATTTTTAATTACTTGTATTAATTATTTAATCGTTAAAAAGTTGTCATAAAAATAAATCCAAATTTCTAAATTAACTTTCATGACGTAATTTGTGTTGGATCAATAAAACAACGGATGACAAAAATAGTTCTATGAAAAAAAAACTCACCCACATTTTGATAAGTCACATTTATTCAAAGAAGAAATTATTTGAATATTTAATTCAACAAGCGAACGCTGTAACATTCTTTAGTAAGAATCCCGAAATGTTATTGTCTTAATAAAAAAGTTTTTTTTTATTTCAAAATGTATCTCCAAGAAATAAAAATAAAAATAACACCAATCCCTGCAACCCAACTGCAAAATATTAGTTAAATTTATTTAATATTTTGACCTTTTTAATTTTATCATCATTAAGAAGTATAGGCATATTCGTAAAACTGGTTTAAGACAACCACCCCTTACACTCAACATAATGTTAATTCAATGATTTAAAAATCTTATTATATTAAACGAGCAATTCTTGTATAGATATATAGAATCGGTTTCTCGAAAACGGCTCTAGCGATTTGGATGAAATTCACGGGTTAGGGGGTTATTGGGTTGACATTTCAATTTGTCGCGGTCTCATCTTCGGCTAAGCTGTTTTGATGGGTTCTTTGTTAATTGAAATAATTATTCACAGGTGTTTGTCCCGATAAAAATGTATAATTACATTTTTATTAAATTTATTTTTAATAATTAATTGGTTTTTCAATTTTAAATCCCACAAAAATATCATTACAAATATTATATATTAAAATTGGGGAATTTAATTAATTAATTGTATTTTTCTAGTTTCTATAAAATAATTTATTAGCATATCAATTTCATTCTCTTAAAAAACCGACAATTCGAAGGATCTGACCTCCTTCTTCAGGATTTAAAAGGGTCAACGAAAGAACCTCCGTGTATATTAATATTATTTTTAATTGCAATTACATTCAAAAATTTGTGCCCAATGATGTCTTCATGATGGCCATAGCGGGTGTAAAAGTTGGAAAAAATATAAATTAAATTTTATTTTATTTTTGCTGCGAATAAAAATCGACTTTTTTAGTGAATTTAAAATTAAAATTAATATTAATATATCGCTTTTAACTGAAGCAAAAAATTACTGAGCATCGCTCGGTGCTCCGGGTACTATTTTTTTAAGCTGCTATTTGTTTTTTGTTTAAAATTTCTTTAAACTATAAAAAAAAAAATCATAATTTGCAATTAATTAACAATATAAAAGCAACAAATTTTTAAATACATCCAGTGGTGTAGATATAGATTTTTTATGGGGGGGGGGGTGACTGAGCAACTGATTTCTTCAGGTATCTATTTCTCCCCACACCCCGGCATAGATTAAACAAAATTGAAATGGTTTTCTAATAATATATTCATAATTCAGACACAGCTATGTAGTAATAGGATGTGGTTCGAAAAGAAAATCAAAAGAAAATTTAAGCCCCTTTAACCCCGTCCTTCCTCCCTCCCTTACCTACGTCCCTGATTACATCCTTCATTATAATTAAAAACATCCAGGATACACTAAGCTAATGATATTTCATTGGAATTTCATTGATAAAATAAAACTTAATCAGGACGATGAACAGAAATAATATTTTTGCTGTTGAAGTTTTGAGACTTAGCCTCTGGAGTGGTCGCGAAGCATTTTGTTTCATTGAAGGCAGCGCGGCGCCTTACAGACACGCCGATATCGTACATGTGCTATTTGTGTATGTTTAGCTCTATTTAATTCAAAATTTATAATTGTAAACCGATTAACTAAGCATAATTGTAACGTTATAAGACATTATTATTATTATATTTTGTTTAATGACCAGCAGAACCCACTGGTCAAGAATTCTAATGAGATTAATATACAGGTATATTTAACAGGTTTCTTAATTGCAAACACAAATAATGAAGGCTTAAGTATATAACATACGTGCTGTTGCCAATAAAAAAATTAAAAATAGTAAATTAAATAAATTTTTAAATATTTACTTTTAGTTACGTATAAGGTCGCATGGCGTCTGCTAGACTCCAGTGATGCAAATTTACAAATAACCTCTTCCTTTTAGCACTGAAATGATTCTAACTCCTTTTTGATGATTTCTAAGTAATTGTATTTAGTTTATAGAGAGGTAGATAAAAGCACAAGTCAGCAAGTCAATTTTTTTAAAAACAGTGAACAAAAGAAATGCCCCTGGCGTCTCTGAGACGCTGCGCGACCACTTCTTGGGTATAGTTAAACAATTTTATGAATGTAAGTAATGTAAACGTACTAAAAGACTAACTAATTTCAGATTAGGTATAAACAGTTTTAAGGGGACAATTGAAAATTCCTTTGGCCAGAATATTGTCATCAGCACACTGAATTTAGTTAAAAATTTACAAACTTGCAACAAATTTCATTGACATATCCCAGCTACTCTGTATCTGTGTGTTTTCAGTACAAAATGTTTTAGTATAAACATTATTCACAGGTGGATTTGTTGATGTAAAGGCAGCCCAAGGATAATGAAAACCACGAATATCTAAAAAAACACGAGATAGGAGCTCCTTCCTTCAAGAGGTTTAAAAGGGCCAACAAAAGAACCTCCATGTATATTATTGTCATTTTTAATTGCAATTTTGCGCACAGCGATGCCCTTATATATCTTTTAACTAAAACAAATTGATTGAGACTATGGGTTCCGTAGACTTTACTCTTTTAGATTCCAATACTTTATCTGCTTCGCATTGGATAAAGTAATAATAAACAAAGTTATTTTGAAAAAAAAAAAAAACTAGTTAAATTATTTGATTGACCTTTTAATTGGAAAAAAATAAAAATAATTTTCAACCCTAGATTAGTTTTTGTTTTTGATTTAGCAATCCTGACAATGTTATTGATCAGTCAGTCGCTTCTGGTTTGTTATTTAGACCAGTCGCTTTGCGGGTGGTTCCTAGCGGCTGCAAGACATTACGCATAAGCCCTGAGAAAAATATCGTTATTAAGCCGGTATCTATTTTGCACACCTACATCTAGTATACGTGTGTTACATTTTTTATTAATATTTTAAATGGTGGGTTATTGGTTGCCTCACGCATTATAGTAAGAAGAGAAGAATATTTTGAGAAATAAGTCTAAGTTAAGACTCAAAATATAATTCGGACTATTTTTTCATCAACGAGTTGAACAACTTACTTTTATTTATTTATTATACAAAACACAGTTCGAGATCGTAATTTACTGATTTAATTTTAAATTGAAGGTAAACTTTTATACAAAGCTGTTCTATTATAGAAGTTGTTTCCTTAAATTATTTCTAGAAGGGGGCTTCTCAGCTGGTTATAATAATAATACGCTATTATAGCATTCTTGACATCAACAATATAGTGAATATTCGGGAATTGAATTCTGTAGTAGCCGGATGGAAAAGTTTCAAGGGCCGGATTTGGCCAGCAAGCAGTAGTTTGGGGACCCCTGCCCTAACAGATGGATTTGTTAAGGATTTAATACCAAAATTAAAAAACTCTCAAAACCAGTGCGAGAACGGCGTTCCACGCACCATGACACACCCTGTTGCGCTCATTTAATAGTACTACCTGGAACATCGAGCGATGCTCGGTAATTTTTTGATTCAGCTAAAAGTGATATTTTTAAATTCAGGTATAAAGGTCGATTTTAAATCGCAGCCAAAATAAATTAAAATTGAAATAAAACTTAATTTATATTTTTACCAACGTTTAGACCCTCTATGGCCATCATCAAAACGTATCAATGGCCACAAAGTTTTGAATTTAATTGCTATTAAAAATAATATTAATATACACCGAGGCTCTTTCGCTGATCCTTTTAAATCCTGAAGAAGGAGTACCTCCTTCGGAATTGTCGTATTTTTTTAAGAGAATGAAATTGACTCTTCTAATAAATTTTTTATAGAAAAATACATTTAATTAAATAAAATTGGCAAACCCTAATATATAATAATATTTGTAATGACCTATTAGTGGAATTTAAAATAAAAAAAAAAACAATTAATTTAATTAAAGTAGTTGTTTCCCCATATGGTTTTTGTTAGGATTTTTTTTGAAATTTAGACATATTATTATTTAAATACTTCTGCATTGGTGGCAAAACGAAATTTATGAACAATATAGTTCCGGAGATATTAAATTTCAAAAATATAGTTTTTCAGACTCTTATACATTCAATTGAAAAGTTTTTATTTTGCCGAGAGTAGCAGAGTTGTTGATTCATTAAAGAGAAACAAAGAGGTTGTCCTCTGCTTGATGCATCAAGCAGAGGACACCCTCTTTTGTTTCTCTTATACATTCCACTATACGGGATATCAGAAAGTTTACATACATCTTTAATTATAATTAAGAAACTCTTCTTAACATTGTTATAAAAAACTAAACCAACATTAAACAATAAGCTCAATACGTGAAATTATTTTTCTGGGTGGGTCTCACAAATATAAACAAACATATGTTTTATTTGTGAAACCCAACCTAGAAAATGTTTCACATAGAACCGACACCAAATTCTTTAAAAATTATAAAATAACTAATACATTTTTTAAGAAGATTTTAATTCATAGTTACAACACAGTTTCTGTGATAATAATGAACAAATAATGAAAAATGTATAATGAAAAATTTACACTAAAAACAAGCTGGCAACAAAGCATGTATTTAACCTAAAAAGTTGGTTAACTTTAGTATTTACTTTTTTGACGTTTTTTTGCTTCAGCTATTGTCGCAACAGCTTTCAATTGCTTATTAAGAACTTTATGTTTTATAAATCTCCCCCCTACTTTATCTGAAATTTCTATGATAAAATATATACAAGCTCGGACAGTGTTACTAGATTTGTCAAACGAGCACGGGATTGGCTAAAAGTGGTACATATATAGCAAAAAGTTTTGGGCTTATGAATTATGAATCCTTATTGACTGTTACATATACTCTAGCATTAACTTTTTGCTAGTATTGTCGCGAAACAACTACCATAAAAGAAAATTGGAAAAAATGTAATTATATATTTTTATTGAAACAACCACCCGTGAATAATTAATTCAATTAACAAAAACCCATCAAAAACAACTTAGCTGAAGATGAGACCGTGACTGATCGAATTGTCATCCCAAAAACCCCCTAACCCGTGAATTTCATTCAAATGGTTAGAGGAGTTTTCGAGAAACCGATTTTATATATATATATATAATAAGATAAAATATCCGACATTAATATTGTACTTTTCTCTTTGCTTTTATAACTTTAACTTCTTCAAGATTCAGCTCCAAAAATACTTTCTCCACCATTCTAGGCGTTGAATATTCTTTAGCTTTCTCTCTTTTCTTCCTAGTCACAAGAGTCATCCCAACTCTTAAGTGTTCTTGCACTTGTATCATTAAAAAAATTGTCTTTTTGCTAAGAAGCCACGATAATAAATCTTGGATGTCACCAACGAATTCTTTTCCACTTTGCACACAGATGATAATTCATTATTGAATTGCCCAGATTCAAGTGTGTGTGTGTGTATTGATTGTGTTTCTGTTGGTTTCAATAGAAAAAGTACCTTATACCATTAATTTTTCTATGGAGAGACGAGTGCATTACTATAAAATTCCCTTTGAACGAGTTCCATTTACCGGAAACCACATCACATTTTCAGGAACAGACGCAGCCGGGCGTCCCTTGGGGTCTTTAACAACCGCAATCGACGTTTCACTTTGGGCACCACCCTTCCTCAGGGACCATAATTCGCCATGTTTAAAGCTATATTTGCAACATTTAGCCTTGTATTCCTATTATCACGTTTTATTTATATTTCTCATTTTTCGATTTTTTTTCTTTTTTAAACCCAACAAACGTGTTTTGAAAGACTAGATCAGGATATTCACATTTTTGGCTTGCAAGGGCCACATTTGAAGAAAATAAATTGTTTCCGAGAATCGCATGTCGATCAAAAAGGATATTGAAAAAATTATATTGATTTTAAAAGAGAAAGAATTTAATTTTTAGGACAAATTCTAAGATTTCAGTAAAAAATAGTTGTTAAATTTCGATATCAGAGGGGATTATATATAAATTAGGGTGGCCCTAATTTTGGGTATTTTCGAATTTTTACGCTGGCAGAGCTCACGCGGTTCGAGACAATAAAAAAAAAAAAAAACATCTCCTAAGTTTCAAGTCCCTATCTCAATTTTAACCTGTTCCGCAGAGCGATGAAAACTTCCCATCTAAATAACATGGGGCTTTTGGCATTGAACGATCAATTTTTATTCCGGCCAAAGTAATATTTCAAAAAATTTGAACTCTATACACTTTACCCTTATAATAGTAGCTATTCTTCAGAGTTTTTACAGATTTTTAGTTATTATAATTTTGGAGTTACAACTAGTTAAAATACTGCCATATCATCAGCAAGCTAGTAAGTTATAAACTGTAATTCTGAAGGGTAGCTAGTATTATAAGAATAAAGAGTTTCAAATTTTTTAAACCATTGCTTTGGCCGAATAAAATATTGATCGTTCAAATGCCAAAAAAAACCCCATGTTATTTAAATGGGAATCTTACATCGCTTTGAGTGCACGGGTTGCATTTGAGATAGGGGCTTGAAACGTGGAAGATACGACTTTTTTTTATTTATTTCTAACCGCTATGTTAGCACTTCTTTGCCGAAAGCGTAAAAATTCGAAAATACCCAGAAACAAGGGCCGCTCCTAATATATATCACTAGGGGACAAAAAAGAACGCTATATAATCGGTTTCTCGAAAACGGCTTCTAAAGATTTCCGCTAAAATTGGTGTACTTATCAAAGTCTCATGAGTTATTAGTCGTGTACAAATTTTAATCCGATTGAAATAAAGGAACGGAGTTGTAAATTAGTCATGTCGCAAAATAAATATTTTAATCGTTCATATCTCGTCTTCGGTAAGTCTCAGAGCCTTGAGATCTGAAACTTGAATTATTTAGAGGCAAAAAGTTACCGAGCATCTCAGTGCTCAGGCACTGATTCATAAAGAGAAACAAATGTATAATTGAATCATCATGATAGTAATTTTAATACACAAATTCTCAATTCTTATTTTTATCATGAATTTCGTCTAATTCCATTTCTTCTTAATTTCAAAATATTATACTCTTACTTTAAATACCATAGAATAATAAACCGATGAAAACTATAACAAATTTTTTGATTTATTTGTTGTTTAAAAACAATCAAAATTGTTTTTTATTCTTAAAATATTTATCTCTACTATTTAAATTAGATGAATAAATTACGAGTTCATTTTTAAATTTGGTAAATTTTATTTTTAATTTATTTTAATATTTTAGTATAAAATTCCATTGATTGTATCATTTAAGTGATAAAATGGAGTACAAAATTGGAACGGAGATAGAAAGCTATAGCACACCCCGTTAGTAGCCTAACGCCTCCAGGGATGGTACTATAGCTATATTAGTAAGAGGGACATATACCCTCTTGTATATATTTTGTATATACTGTAATATAGTAATTTTAGTTTTATAGTGATATTATGTATAGTTAGTTTTTAATTTTACATATAAGGATGAATTACATCTGATATTATACATCCCTGGGCGTTATGGACTGGTAGTAAATCCCTACTAACTATTAGCTTTCTATCTCTTGTTTCACAAACAATACATTTTTAGTGTCCAATGAAAATTGGACCCATTAAAACCTAAAACAAAGTTATTAAATTTATCAGCCATTACTTGAAAATTTTCTTAACGTTTGCACACTGCTCACTTTGAAGGGTGAATGGTTGCTGCGTTGGAATCTAACTTGAATTATTTTTACTTTCACATTTATATTCATAGAATATAATGGGAAAGTATTGCGATGGCCTGTCTAGGTCCTGACTCTTTGAGAGCTTGTATCTCAGAGATGAAAAAAGCTAATTTCATTTGTAACTTCTATGTGGAAGGAATCAAAGCCCTTAATACAGAGAACCGGATTTGGGACATAAAACCGGATATATATATATATATATATATACCTATATTTAAATTCGTTATATTTTTAGGTACGAAGGTACGTAGATGTTTATTGCATCAAGCGGAGGACAACGTCATTGATTTCTTTTTATATAGTAGGTATTATTCGGATCGCTCGTGAGGCAGGTGAAGCTTATTGACTTTACTCAAAAATTTTAAATATTTTATTTTGCTCAATGTGTTGAAAAATGTCTAGAATGTGGGAAAATTATTTTTCAACTTTGGTTTTTCCTGTCTTTCTGTATGTGTGTCCGGTTTTCGAAGCCCACAATAGCTTAAGAACGAAAAGTCGTAGAAAGTTCGTTATTAAGCTAAAATGTTTGTATTTCCAATGCGAACAAGTGATTAAATTTCGGGCTTTCTAGCTCCAGATCTTCTGGTTAAAAAAATGCAAAACGAAATTTTTTTGAATATTTTTTTCCGAGATTTTAATAAAATTATTTATTTTTTTTAACCCCCAAATAGTTTGATAGAAAATATAATTTAAAATTTTGAGTATCGCATTTAGCTAAGAAGATTAATGAGCGTGGATGGTGGAGAAGATATCTCCCAATCAAATGTGTATTATATTATGTACATAATTCA
>JALMQS010000099.1:14418655-14530412 GCA_024734495.1 Forficula auricularia | reverse complement strand
TTTTTCATTAAAGTTGCTCAAAGATATACAGATGAGTTGTATAAAATATCGTGATTTATATAGAAACTATGGGACTAATTAAATATTGTACAAATGTAAATATAATGATGTTTTATATTTTTCTATTGACCCCTAATAGACCTTTATTTGATTAAATTTTTAATTCTGAATATCGATATCGAATATAGTTTCACAGAGGTTTAAGAAACAATCTGTTAAAAAGGCACATCTTTTTAAATGACACATTGGGTGATTCTGGCGCGACTGGGCTATCGTTCTGCCTTTCATATAAAATAATAGGTATTGTCATTGGGGATGTCCTGGACTCAAATTTAACTTGAAATGACTTGATTTTACAATAGTTTGACATCTTCATTGGTCATTTATTTACCCCTAAAAACGTCTGGATTCGGCGAGTAAGAATTTCACTTGTTGAAGTGTGTGCTGATCACAGTAGAGTATGGGATATGTTATTTGCATTCTGAAATAATCGTCCAAAATGTTCACTAGCTCTCGGTTTATAAGAGGTATTAATTGCATGGGAAGTTGTTAAAGGAAATCAGTCATTAAACCTTCATTAACTAAATCTTCCCAACATGCCGTTTTAATAAATTTCTCCATATTTAAACATGTTTAACGTAATTACAAAAAAGATGATCCAGCCCTTTACATTAGTTTTAAGAGTGTTTTATATATAATAAAAGCGGTAAATATTTGCCGAAAAAATGGCTAACGTCCTTTTAAGAAATTCGAATTCAATTATTTTTACCAAAATGTCAAGAGTAAACGTCCATATGACTTTTAATGAATATTTCTTGTTCCGTTTTGATCAGAAATACTTTTCTTTTATTTTAATTTTATTTATTTTCTTAGAAAGACGGACTGGTAAGCGAAATAAGTAGGTTATAATGA
The DNA here is from genome assembly GCA_024734495.1 of Forficula auricularia. Taxonomy (NCBI): domain Eukaryota; kingdom Metazoa; phylum Arthropoda; class Insecta; order Dermaptera; family Forficulidae; genus Forficula; species Forficula auricularia. The sequence continues at coordinate 14,529,500 of JALMQS010000099.1, read as the reverse complement.
AAGGCAGTCCATAAATTATTTAGATTTTTATTTCAAATTCCGACGTTTCAGAGACATTTTCTCTCCTTCTTCAGGGTATTGAATAGTTATTGATGGGTGAGTATAACTTGGCTCCCATTTGTCTCTCTTTCAGTGATAACAACAATATTGCAATACTTTTCATCACTATATCATAAGTGTACTTAGTCAACTAACTATTCAATACCCTGAAGAAGGAGAGAAAAGGTCTCCGAAACGTCAGAATTTGAATTAAAAATTTAAATAATTTATAGACTGCCTTTCATTATAACCTACTTATTTTCTTTGATTTGTTATAGCATTGAGCGCAGATCAGTTAAGAGGTTACGTTTGTATTATGAAAAGACAAGTTCGTATATCCATATAGCACCGCTGCTGTATCCAAAGTATAATAGTCAATCTGTAATATCAAATCATTCATTCAAAACATAAATATGAAACAGGTTCCATGTGAAGTTATTCGCCTGGGGCTAACATCAATTACACAAATTCGAATGCATTACGCCTTCAGTCAGTTTGTATGGCTTTCTAGTGAAATGTTTATTTACTAGCCAGAATAAATATATAAACACAATAATTATGCATAGTTCACTAATAAAGCATGACCTAGGTAAATGGTAACTCTGGAAATTGTGGAACTTTCAATAGATATATTATGTGATCTTATTTTTATTTATTTATTTTGGATTTTTCTATATTTTTATGAATTTGTTATGGTATATTGTACTTTTCTGCATTCTATACCAAGAGAGTCGACAGTTGACCCTATGTACACTTATTATAAATAAATAAAAATCTCTATTTCAAGTTGCCAAGAGTAAATTTTGAATTGAGACACGTTTACTTTCTTTTAGAAAATACATTATAGAAAAAAGAAATGGAAAAATATAAAGTGCTAAAATAAAAATCTTATTAAAACATAATTTAATTGTAATTAAGGTCAATTTAAAATTAGCATTTAAGAATTAAGAAAATGATGTTATAAAAATCTAAATAAAAGATTAAATATTGTAGATTGATTTATCGAATAATTGTATTTTAACTAAAGGAGAGAAGACTAATTTAAATCTTATATCTTGGTAGATAATAGATGTTCTATGTTTATATCATATATCAGAAGAGTTCGCACCCTCGAGAGTTGAACCCAAGCGCTAAGCCTGTTTTCCGGGCACTTGGCCTAACCCCTAGGGACCAAATTTCTTCTGACATATACAGATATGTGCCCATAATTATGAAAGTGGTCCAAGTCTTAGTTTCGAGATATTTAAAGTTTTATAAAATAAACAAGATTTGGATTGTGAATAATGATATAACTAGAAATTCATTTAACGATTCAATTTATGTGATTTTGCAAAACTGACATCTCATTACTGTACTTTAAATAGATGAAATACAAAAATCTTTTTTTTCTTTCTTTTTTTGACTTAGATCACTTTCATAATTATGTCTGCAAGTCTGCATATTCAAATCTTAAAAAATTGTTACCCAGTTATAGAAAAATTGTAAATATGTAAAATCTCGTTTGCGCCTGAAAATAATTTTCATTATAAGATTATCAATTTTTCATATTATTATAATTGGAGAGGGAGAAGATGAGGAGGAGATCCAATCGACTTGATTGGGGAATAATGGAATTGAAATAATTATCGGAAAAGAGGTTTTTTTATCTAATTAGATTTTTCCTCTTATTAAAAACAAGGACTAAAGATGAATAAGGACACTCGATGGTGGAGAAGCAATCTCCGGAATCGAAGCTAAAATACATGGTATACATTAATTAATGTAAAATAATTGGTTTAATAAAATTTATAATTTATATTATTATAATTCATTGGAGGTCTCAAATGGGGGAATGGATAATGGAATTGAAATAATTATCGGAAAAGATGTTTTTTTTTCTTTAAATAGTTTTTTCCTCTTATTAAAGACATGACGCGAAATGACGTTGGATTGGAGCTAAGTGGATCACATCTTTTCTCTCTTGGTCCAGACTTAAGACTCCGCAGACTTCAATAGCGTAATCCGCAGTAGTCTCGCGATAAATATCTTTTTTCAAATAAGTGCGATCAAAAAACAATTCTCATTGATATAGCAATTATTCTTTGTTATATTAATTAGAAAAATTATAAAAATTTATTTAAAAAAATTGTAGAACAACACTAAGTCGAAAATGGACATGTAAAGTTTCATTCTGTTTATTTTCTGACAAACTATAAGGAGAATTGATCAGTTTTAATTTTAAACCCAAATGAGAACTTAAAAAAAAGGACAGGGAATCAAATAAATTCCCATTAATCGGATATCGATTCCTTCCGTGAAAAGTAATCCCAGACGACAGAACATGTGGATTCTTTGTAAAAATGATACGAAAACCAACAACTTGCTAATCTTGATCTCAATACTGTAGAAGTTTATTTTCTCTTTCTCTCTTTTTTTACAAATAGAACTTTTACGGACACGAATCAACCCTATTGACGGCGGAAGGGAATAAAAGTGTCGTAACATACCATCATTCAAAAGGACCGTAAAATGTCTCCAATGTACTGCTGCTAAAGGTTACTTTCCTTAGAAGAGTATGATTTAAAAAGTGCAAGAGAGAGAGAGAGAGTAGAGCCTCCTAAAACTCGGAAAAGAAAACTCGTAAAGGAGAGATCTCTTAAGTACTGCTTAAAGGTAATTTTATTCGAACAATTAAACAAGAAAATAAATAAATAATTAATTTAAAACGCACAACTATTTTATTTTAATTTAGATTTATTATTTATTTTGTTATTTAATTGAAGAGATTTTGTTTTGGCGAGAGTAGCAGAGTTGTTGATTCATAAAGAGAAATAAATGAGGTTGTCCTCTGCTTGACGTATATATATATTCGTTTGTTCAGTGAGCTACTTACTATTACGACAAAACGAATTTATCTCAATCCAATCGGGTATATAGTAGTAACTATATATATGGTATATATATGGTATAATATACCATATACATATATATTTTTATTTGCATCAAACAAAGGACAATCAATATATGTATTTCTCATTAAATTATTTCGTTACTTCAAAAATTTGTCAATTCTACTAAAAAGTTAGTTCATTTCTAATCTGATTACCGAAATTGAAAACTTGGGGGGACTAATCAGCTAGCCGGCAACACCCTCCTCCCCCCCCCCCCTCTAGGAAAATTGCCTCTTTATATTTTGTTTACCATATATAATTTATCATTAATATGATGATCCTCACTCGATTTCAAATTCTATTTGTAAAATTTGTTTGTGGTAACTAAAAGCTTCTTTTTTCTTATATATAGCACGCTGTAGTTTTTTACTTGCGGCGCCCGGGAGGCAGACGGAGTCTTTTTGAATATTGAATTAAATTAATTTTTGTTTTTTGATCACTTTAGTTTAAAAAGTCTAAAACGAATGGAAAAATCATTTTCAACCCTGATTTTGTCATTTTTTTCTCGATCCTGATAACTACGATAATTGAAAAAAAAAGAGATGAGAAGTTAGTTGACTCAAAATGTTTAAATTTCCAAAGAGGAGAATTGATGAGATTTTCGATTCAAAAATAGACTTTTTTTTGTTTGATTTTATTGAAATTTTAAAGCGTTATTAATGTTATTATTAGGGCTCGGATTTATAGGTACTAAAAATATAGGTATATAGGTAAAATATAGGTACTAAAAATCTTTCAAATAGACAGGCAACTAAGCACTAAAAATAGCTAAAATACACACTTAAAAAAGGCATTTTAAGTAAAAATGTGCACTTAAAAATTAAACGTATGTAACTTAGATATAAATTTGACTAGTTACACATGGTGGAACGCTTTTATGATATTTTTTTAGTATCGTAAATTATCATCAAAACTAGACTTTTAATTGAATGTAATGGAAGGCAGCCCAGAGGTAGTGAGGAAAGAAAAAATTAACACATATAAAATAAGGTGTAATTTATTGGAATCCTTCCTCCTTTCCTTTCAAACCGACGTTTCGGAGGATTTTTCCCTCCTTCTTCAGGGTCTATAAACCAATATGACACAATTATAAAAATGGGGTTGGTCATCATACATTTCAACAATAAAACAATACAATTATAAATACGATGTAAACAGCCAGATTATCAATAGAAAAAATATATAATTTACTCACTTCAAAGGGTCAATGAATGAAACAAATAAAATGTTTCTTTCTTCTCTCCACAGTAGTGTTCAAAAACTTTCTTCATTTTTAACAAAGGCATAGAAAAACAACCCTTCTTTTCTTAATTAGATGGCTAAATGGCTTTTGAATCTAATGTATATAGACCAAACCCCTTCCATGACAGATGCGCACAAGAGTGCGTACTGGGATTAGTTATTAACATATTCTCAAATAATATGGTTGGTTCATATCACCCAATATACAAAATGTACAATTAGCAACAATTCCACAATTCACACCTTATTCGTTCATTGATCAATTCACTTATTCAAATTTTTTTTATACACATATATACAACATACATTCACAATTCATACAAATATATATCATATTTACATCTATACTTCATTCGTTCATTGATCAATTCACTTATTACAATCCTTACATATCTATACAAATATACAATATTCTTCCTCTGGGCTGCCTTCCATTACATTCAATTAAAATTTCTACCAGTCCGTCTCTCTCCAGAGAAAATTTCGTTGCAAAAACTAGACTTTTATTATTCATTCAATGAGAAACTATTGTTCTCCCTTAAACTAGAATAGATAGAGTGGCTTATTTTATTTTATTTTTAAACTTGTACTAGCAAATATTATAAACGCACTCCCTGAGCCAGCCAGCCATCACATTCAAAGTCTTTTAACACATTAACATTTAACGATTCAAAGAAGGATGGTAAAAGATTTAATAAAAAGAAAACATAAAAGTTAAGTTTTAGTATAAAATTGAAATTGCTCTTTAAGTCCCAATGAGGCCAGAGGTGACGGAAAATAATTAAATTCTGCTTAGTGGAAAAAAAAGACGTCCCAAAAATCAGGCAATATTAAAGTTTTGGTAAAATAAATTTAAAAAAGTACTGTCTTAATAAGGCGGGGTCGGATAGGCTAGGGGTTAGCGTGCCGGCCTGCTAACCCAGTGCATCCGGCTAAAACCTGACCCCAGGGTAGAGACAAATTTTAAAATAATAAGTAGTATCGTAAATTGACTAGAAAGGCCGAAAAGCCTAAAAAACTGTCTTAATAAAAACTTAACCAAAATAATAATAATAAATATATAAATAAATAATATATGATGATTCGTGTCCATGATTTATTAATTTGATTGAAGATTCGTAACGATGTGGACAAAATCAGTCTTGAACGTTTCATCAATCTATTTCGTCGTTAATTCTTTTTTGCATATTCGTGTTGAAATATGTATGAAACATTTAAAAAAATCATTTTCAAGCATCCTTTTTTTCTGTTTCAATTCCAATACCCAGGATAAGTCATGAATTAAAGTTTGTGGTGCCGAATTTCGTTTGTACCGTTGCTTCTGTCGCATCTTTTGTTATTTCCAAGAGAAAGAATTGATTAGCTTTCTGGTTTCAACAGATGAAAAAATCCAAATATCAAAATAATCAAATCAAGGAATAGGAGAAAAAGGAGGAAAGTCAAGAAAAATTGAATTCGATGTTATTGCATCATTTCTCCTATCTTTCGGTAATCTTTACAAAGTACTGATAAGAAAAGTTATACAATCTTACAGTCCAAAAACAATCTCTTCCTTGAAAATTTTTTGTTTTTTAACAAATTCTTCGCTGAAAAAACAAAATTTAAATCACCCAAATTCTCAAAAATTCACTTGAAAGTTTATGCTTCTTTCCACAATTTCTTTATTTAGACTACTAACTAGAATTCTCTCGAGAGAGAATATGTAGTTTCGATTTATGCTTATATGTGCTAGTATATAAATAACGATTTAAAAAATTATTGCAACTCAAAAAAAAATAAACCCGGGCAAAGTGTAAGATCCGGTATAACCTCAATAAATTGGGTCATTGGATTTGTATTCTAAAAACTCCCCTTTGCGCATCAACAGGCTTGACGTAATTTTACTTTTGTTCTAAATCTTTGTCTCATTTCGTGTGGGTAAGGTACGGATAATCCGAAAGCTTGTCCCAATTTTAAATCATTTAAATTTGAAATTTATAATCGTAGAGTAATAAATAATAAATACATCATAAGAAAGGTCGTAGAGTATCATTTAGTATAATAAAACAATTCCTTAACACACATTATCAGCTGGTCCCCCATTTAAGAAATAATCTTAGTATAGGTTACTTTAAATCGTTGATCTATGATGGTTCCCGGCGTTTTCAACGTGTTAAACTTTATTTATTACTATATCGATAAAGAGTTCTAAACGATATAAAACATAGCCCTAGACATAAGAAAAAAGAAGAAGTCTCAGGTTCAACTCGACAAAGAAATTTTGAAAAAAAAAATTAATAAATATTTTTTTATATTCTTAATTTTTAACTATTATAAATAAAATTTATGTCTTAATATATTTTTAAGAAATTATATAAAAGAGAGGCGGCCTACCTATAATAGATATAATATATAAATCACAAAAAATTCGAATTTAAAACTTAAGCTAAGTAATGGCTAAATATACTACAACAGGTTTTGAATCAATTCAGTTTTTCTGGCGTACACTTTTATTTCATTTATAAATGTCATATAGTAATTTCAGACAAAACCCTTTTGATTTGAGAAATAGTTTTAAGCAGGTTGTATATAGTAAATTTATAAGATTATAGTTTTGAAGATTTGATCGTCATCATCAGTCTTTTTAATTAGAAATCTTCTATTTGTTATATCTCATGGGTTCAAATCAAGCAGAAGACAATAAATATTATTGTTAAAAAAACAAAAATTAATCACTGTTGAACGTTTCGTCGATTTATTATTCCGACTTCATCAGCAAGTACAAAAATTATTTCAGAACATCAATATAAGTACTGTTATAAATAACTAAGTGTTTATCCTAGATTAAATTAGAATAAATCGCCAAAACGTTCAAAACGGATTAATTTTTTAAAAAAATTTCTCCACATCCCTAAGAATTTTCAATCAAATTTATAAATCATCCTATATCAAAACCTAGGGGTTTTTGAACACAAATTTTCTGACTCTGTATTATTTCTAAATCTCAATTGCTTTCAAAATGTAAACATCAACTAAATACATTCTTTTTTACTTTATTTATTTACCTTGCTAATTAGTTTCCATCTTTTAATTAGGAATAGCTAATAAATCAACCTACGTCCTTAAATATTATTAGCTTCTTCCTTTTAAAATTAAATGATTTAGTAAAAAGAAACTATTTGCGAAAAAAGTTTTTGCCTAGTCAAATAGAAATTAAATACGGGTCAAAGCATTAAGCTTTTACCTGAAATTACTATTTGCCTTCGACATATAAAATGAATATGATTAATCTATTTCGACTAGAGACCATAGCTAGTTCAGTCTCATAATTTTGTTTTATTTTGACTATCCTTTGATAAGAAATAAGGTCAAAAGAGAGCTTTTTAACCTTACTCTATTTGATCTGAACTTCACCCTCTTTATTTACTTTTTCCTCTCCTTTCAAAAAAGATTTTACCCATGTATTCTCGATTCCGCCTTGTGAGATGTTGACATCCAAGCTACACGGCACCTTTTTCCGAGGCCACTTTGGGGTTGTTTAGCTGGAGGTTGAGCATGGGGAGTTCTCTCCTCGCCTTTCCAAAACATTCAACCTGCTTTTATCCATATTTTACTTCCTTTTTATTTTTATTTTTTTTTTACATTTATAAGCTATTTTTCATTTCATTGAGGGTGCAGATGATATGAGATTACACGCATCTGAACAAGCAATTATATAGGTGTGTTTTTTTAACGGAATTACAAAAATAAGTACAGTTGTTATAAGTAATATTTAAAGAGAAGCTTTAAAACCAACATTTCATTCATTAACATAACTCGTGTGAAAATTTAATTAACTCATCCGAAAATTAAATTCAAGACCACGTAAATTGTGAATGGGAGATTTGATCTTTTCTCAAAATTAACAAATATGAGTAATAGAAAAATGAAGTTAGTAAAAGGAATATAATATTTATACTAATGGTGAATAACAACATTTTTTTATCAAAAGATAAAATAAAAGTGAGGAAAAGACTCGGTACATTCTCTGTAAATTTTGTTAATGTTGGGGGAGGGGGGGGGGAGTATAGCTATTGTAGGCAGCCGATGGGCAGCTAAAGGGTAAGAGCCCCCTAGTTTATCATCATAAACTATACAAAATTCATTTCTTGAAACACCGTATAGTTCAGAGGTCGGGGAACTTTTTTAACTATTACCCCAAAATATTTTTCCATAAGTCGCTATTACCCCTACATGAAAAGCAAAAAAAAGCAAGGTAAATGTATCTTATCTTATTATATTAAACGAACAATTCTTGTATATATATTTAGAATCGGTTTGTCGAAAAAAGGCTCTAACGATTTGGATGAAATTCACGGGTTAGACGGGTTTTTGTGTTGACAATTCGATCTATCACGGTCTCATCTTCGGCTAAGTTGTTTTTGATGGGTTTTTTGTTAATTGAAATAATTATTCACAGGTGGTTGTCTCGATAAAAATTTATAATTATTACATTTCTTTCAATTTATTTTTAATAAAATTAATTGGTTTTTTTTATTATAAATCTCACTAATAGATAGTTATTATATATTAAAATTTGCCAATTAAATTAAATAAAGGTATTTTTCTATAAAATAATTTAATAGAATATCAATTTTATTCTCTTAAAAAATCCGACAATTCGAAGGATCGTACCTCCTTCTCCAGGATTTAAAAGGGTCAAAATAAAGGAAGGGTGTGTAAATTAGTCATGTCGGAAAATAAATATTTTAATCGTTCATATCTCGTCTTCGGAAAGTCGCAGAGCCTTGAAATTTGAAACTTAAGCTATTTAGAAGCAAAAAGTTACCGAGCATCGCTCGGTGCTCCAGGCACTTATTTTATTATTTATTGAATTAATTGGAATTTACATGGAAACTATCTGTAAGTAAATAAAAATTGTAAACATTAACATAATTCAAACGTTTTTATGTTTTAGAAAAATCATGTTGTTTCATTATTCGCTAAAATAACTTCAAAATTAGGACTTTTTGACATGAGCGCAATTTGAATACAATCCTCGGCATTCAGCCGATTTCTTGCTGGGTTAAACTGACTGCTTTTTAAAAAGAAAAAAATACACTAACACTCATCATGACAAAAAATGCAACTTTTATTAATGTTTTTATATTTTTTTTAACTTTTATTAATTTTAAGATTTTGAATTCCTGGAAAAGCTATCAAACTAACAATACTATAATAATTTATAAAATAAATTTTTTTTAAAAATGTCCTTTTTACCCCCGATAGTTTCATTTTTACCCCATTTGGGGTAATTTACCCCGGTTCCCCGACCGCTGGTATAGTTTGTGTCTGTTTTTGTTTTTTCAAATATCAACTCGTGAAGAACCCAAACTAAGCATTCATTTAACCTGTTAATAATTCTATCAAATTAAAGTTACCCGAAGATGACACTCTGACAGATCGATTTCTGAACTCAAAAACTCCCTAAGGGGCCGTCCATAAATTAGGTCACACGAATTCCAATATTTTAAAACCCCCCTCTGTTTTTTAATTTGATTTTGTGACTTCATAATTTTTAAGATCCCCGGGCCCCCTGTCACATTTTGTTACAACTCTGAGATCCCCCCTTACCCTTACTGTGTGACGTAATTAATTGATGGGCGGCCCCTAATTCGTGATTTTCATAGAAATTGTTAGAGCCGTTTTCGAGGAACCAATTCTATATTATACAAGAATTGCTTATTCAATAGTACTAAAAAAATTTCACCACTCGCATTCGATAGATCCTATAAGACATCACGATTTTTTTTTCACTTTTGAACCGGAAGTCCAGAGGATTGAAAATCTAATATTTTTTCAGAAATTCGTTTTAAAAATACAAAAAATTTAGCACCAGAACAAACATTCTACGATTTTTTTGTTAGTTATTGTTGGTTTCTGAATACAGACAGACAGAAAAAATCTTGGTTATAAATTATTTATCTCGACTTTTCAGACTTTTCTAAACTAAAAAGAAAATTCGGAGTGGATTCAATACTCGGTAGGCATGGGAGACAGGCGATTCATTGGCTGTTAATATATTTTACAAGCTTCCCAAAACCAGTCATGTTGCCTGCATCTCATTGAAATTAATTGGGAAGTTTTAAAGGGAGATCGTGGAAGTTGTGACACTTTATTTTCGCTAGAAATAAAAGTATATAAATAAATATATTTGCAGATACTTTGCAGAATTTGACTATTAAAAATATATAATAAATAAAAGTATATACTAGTATGTAAGTTTGAAACTGGCGGACATAAGTTTCAAACTGGCAGGAGGAACGGACATGAGCCGGAAAACACCATTCTGGTTGGAAGTCAAAGCAAGACACATACAGATTGGATTAGATATATTACTATTATTTAGATTGTAAAATATAAATTTACTATTGTAAAGATAATTGAGGACCTGAAATTTCGAGTTATAAGGAAGTTCTTATTGGTGAGGTAGATAAAGATCGTGTTCCACTGAAATGTGAGTTGTTTTATTAATATAAAGTATATACAATTATTTACATTAGGTTTTGTTATTTAACATTATTATCTGAAATGTGAGACTCGAAATTTCAGGTCCTCAATTATCTTTACAATAGTAAATTTATATTTTACAATCTAATTAATAGTAATATATCTAATTTAATCTGTATGTGTCTTGCTTTGACTTTCAATCAGTAATGGTGTTTTCCGGCTCATGTCCGTTCCACTCGCAGTGCCCGCCAGTTTGAAACTTACATATATAAAAAAACTGTAGGGAGGTATATTGTAAAATCACGTGATGTATATAAGAATAAGCCCTTCCAGATCTTTTATTTTAATAATTGTCTGCCGGTTTCTCTTACGCTAATAATAATAAAATTTTCAACGCTGCCATTATGTTTAAGTGAAAAATAACATTTTTTTTTTATTTTCTCTAACAACTTTGATAATATAATTTAATGTATCTGAGTAAGTGGTTTGAGGTGTAAGCAGAGAAATTATTAAGTAAGAGAGAATGATCACCTGGGAGAAAGGCATTTAGATAACATTAAAAATTGACTAAAATAACCAATTGCCATTAGCATGTGAAGGGGTGGTTAAACGGGTTTTAAGAGGGGAGGTAAAAAATGGAAAAAATACAAATAAAATTGAAAAAAAAATTGCAAAAAATGAAAAAGCAGTCAATATAAGAATTCTTTTAAAGAATGCTTCCTTCATCTTGGGGGCTTGACTTTCACTTTCCACTTTATAATAGTTATTAAACCTCGAAATTAAATTACTAGTTTAATTGACTATGCAATTTCGAAAAGAGCACATGTCGGAAAATTGAAAATGTTCAGGAATGAAAAAAAAACTAATTATTTTCTAATGTAGTTTAAAATTTATAAAATTTGTTTTTGACTTACATTTTAGGGGGCAGTAAAATTAATACCAGAGTTGTGTCTTTTTCGAGCTTAGTAGGTACAGGGAAGCTTTTATAGTAGATTACATTTATATGAAAAATTGTATTAAATGCGAGATCTGCCCTTTTCGAAATTGAAATTAAAACAAATAATAATAATATTTCACCAAAAATTAATTGACATTTTTTTTAACTTTAGTTTTCATAAAAAAAATCTTTAGTAAAAAAGGTAAAATTTAAAACTTTTTATCATCAAACGATGTGGATTGAAAAGTTGAGCAATTATTTTATTTTAAAAAATTTATAAGCACCTAGAAGAAGTAGCTCACAAAGATAGAGGAGGAAAGGATACACTTTCAGTCTTAGTTGAGTGTTTTCGCACCTCTTCACTTTGAACGCGAAGGAATTTTTGGAATCAGCGAATTGCGTGCTACCTAAAAGAAGTAGCTCATGTAGATCGAAGAGGGAGGAAGACGCTTTCAGTCACAGAGATTATTAAGTGTTTTGGCTTTTAAAAAAATTTACTCTCTCCTAGAAGATGTAGCTCCCATAGATAGAAGAAGTAGGGTGACATAGTCATAAGGATAATTAAGTATTTGGCATTTCTTCAATTTGACTGCGAAGAGATTTTTGAAATCGCGTACTACACATAAAGTAGGCTTTTGGGGGTGAATTATTGATTTTATCTTATCGGATTACATTCCGTAATAGTATCTATAAATATGTGATGTGGCTATCTTATGACTTAGCATACACCTGCCTCCCCGTATATTAAAATTAAATAAGAAAATCAAAGTTAATATTTACCCAAAGGTTTCACTAGGACATGAAAAGTATCTGAGCGAAATTTGGTCCAAATCGGAAAAAGATGTAAAGTGTTTACCCCCACCCTTAGTTTTTGGGCCAATTTCAATTAAAATCTAATCAGCCTTTAGTCTCGATATAAACTATCTAACTCAGGGCTGTCTAACACGTGGCCCGCGGGGCGCATGCGGCCCAGCGCACTGCAATGATTGTGGCCTAACATAAAATCATACATTTCCTTAAAACATTTAGATTTAGAGATATATTTATTCCCTTTTTCGAAATATGAATGTATATTTGTATAATACGTGAAGCTTTTTCTAAGAATAAAATTCACTAAAAGGAAAATTATAAGCTCAACTATATAAGATAAAAAATAATGAAGTTTCGAATATTTAAAAATTCTTCTTCTCATATTTTCATTTTCTAAAATATTTGTTATTTTAGTAATTTATACTAGTATGCTAAGGCACTAACCAAATCTATAGTTATATCATTCTAGTACAAGGAGATAAGGAATTGGGGTTTTCTAGAACAATCACAATTAATTGATAATTTTTCTCATGGACTAAAACTTGTCAGGACTTGTCTTTTAAATCTTTGTATGTTCTTACATGTCAATAGATAATGGATAGTCAGGGATTTTTATATTACCAGTGCTGTCCAACCCGTGGGCCAATATAAAGTCATAAAATTCCTTAAAACATTGAGATTTATATTATTTAGATAATGGAAAACACACAACAATTTGGCCTGATAATTTTTTTTCTCTAAAATAAGAAATCTGAGTCCTCATTGAATTCTGAAATTAAAAAATTATCTATCAATTTTCTCTATTTAATTTATTAACTTATGCATTATTTATAATTTATTATTATTTTGTTTCAGATTTAATTTTTAGATAAAAGATATTGAAGTAATTTGAAATAGATCATTTGCCAGGGGAGTGCAAGTGCACCTACTTGCGACCATGTAACTGTCATGTACAATTTTGTATCAAGGTATATATGTGAATTAGCGAATAAAAATCATTGATGCTGCTTAAAGGCGAGCGCTCTCGATAAATGGTTAGCGAAACTTCGATTCCCACCAAGATATACCAAGGCGGTAGGTAATAACATTTTCGATAAGAATTGACCCGAGAGCAAGCCTTTAACCTCTCGATCTGTGGTTTAAACCCAGCCGAGAGATCCCGTAACTCAATCCCTGGCTTGGGTATAGGCAAGAAGGGGTGTTCTTAATTTGTTGTCAAATTTGAGTCATCACATATACAAGAGGGAATTATTTCCATTTTCGAAATGGGAATTCTCTACAGACCTAATCAAATCATCTTCAAACCTTATCGCTACGGGATATTCATTATTCAAGTTTATCCTGAATTCAATTATCCAAGTCCTAAGGAAATTTCATTTTTTTTTTAAAGGAGACGACACTTTAAAATTATTCTTCGCAATGGCGCTTCTCCCTTAATCACGTCTTTTGATAATAAATAATTAACGGAAATGGTTCTTAAGACGTTCGATAGCTTTCCCATCTTGACAGAATGCTGTTTATTTACAATCACGTATTCTCAATGCCGGAATGACATTTATTATGCATCTCGTGCTTTTGCTAACTTTCCTTAACTTCCGGGACTTAAGAGCCCACTACTACTAAAATGCAACTTCATATTAAAACAACCATTTTTTTTATTTTTGTCCTTTAAGTAAAAGTACGTGTCTAAACTTTTTTTGTTTTTTGTTAAACTTTATTTTAAAAATTGCTCATTTCATTTTATATTAAGTTCGTTAACAAGAGGAATATAAAAATGAGATTTCCAAATCTGGACGAATTTCCATTTTGGAATGCAATTTAAAAAATTATCTTTTCAAATTTTTTATTAAATTTATTATATAATCAAATCATATAGATTGTAATCTGTTTAATCTGAGATTTTATTGATAATTTACATGTCAGAAGGACTCTCGTCTCAAATTAAACGTCCGCCTCCGTGGTCTAATGGTCAGAGTAAGTGACTGGCAACCCGGAGGTCTCGGGTTCGATTCCCGGCTATACCCAGATATTTTTTCTGTAAGTATAGGGTCTGGTAATAAAAATTAAGTGGGAGATAAATTTAACCGAATTTATCGTGCGGAGAATTTACCACTGCTCGAAGCCCCTAAAACCTTAGTAAATTGGATATTGAATTGTATCTAAGTTTCTGAGATTGGCTCGTGATCCCGGCTTCTTTTCCTTCTGCTCTGTTCTTTTCACGATGGAGGGGCCAGCCCATACTGGCCTTTAGGGGATCCACCTTCTGATGTATCTCCTTCTCACATCAATATCATTAAAAAAAAAAAAAAAAAAAAATGATAGTCATTAGCACGGATAGCTTTTAGGCATTTGTGTCGATTCAAGACGAAATAAAAACCCTTTTTATATTTGAACAGCATCTCAGATTAAACAGAGAACAAATACTCTGAATTATTGAGTTAACATAATTATATTATGAAGAGAAATTAATGGGATTTTAGTTAAATTATATAAGATGAAAGGGTTCAGGCAACCAGAATACAAAAAATTGTCTGAAGTCAAGGTCTTTATTTATTTTCAAATCTACTCATGACCTGAGAAGTTACATGTAATAAAAGCAGCAAAAATAAGTATGTCTAAAGACACTCATAGAGTAAATTGCACTTACTCCAGATTGTCACTACATTTACATGTAGTTATTCATAACATTACCAAGTTCTCAACTAAAGCAGGTACACAATAGTCAACTAAGAAACTGACTAAATACTAATTATCTTTAATCAAATTTTATTTTTGCTCGTTTTATTTCACTTAATCATGTCCTAAGGAAGATTTGAAAATAAATCGAAACGTCTTGGGCCGACTGGGAAAGACTCTACTCCCTCTGACAATCTCATCTCCCATGTCTTAAGCGTATTTAAATTAACAAGTGATTTTTTTTAGAGGCGACGGTAGATCTAGTTCACTTGAGATCGAATCTCGCCTTATTCAGAACAATTTTCATCCTTGTCAAAAATGGAAGGCGCTTCACTAAATCCAATAGGAAACCACCCAAGTGAAAAATTTCCCCAAAAAATTACAATGCAGATTGGGCTCTCTAGTAATCGCCGACCACCGGAATCGAGAAAGCCGTATGAAGAAGAAGAGTTTTTAATCCTGAATTCCATTATTACGTAAGAAGATTTTGTCGCTTACCCCTCTAAGAAATCTATGCGGTTCGCACTTGTACGCTTTTTTATTATAAATTTATGCAATTGTCTAAAAAGTTTAGTTGAAAAAATCTCATTCTAATAAAATTTGCTGTATTTAATTCATTATAATTTTCAAGTATTTTGTAGAACAGTGTTCAATTAGGAATTTGACATTTATCCTATTGATAAATTGGCTTAATCGGTCCAAGAGAATTTAGGGAGGGCAAGGTCTCACAAGGGATTTGAGCAATTCGATTATTTCATTCCTTTAGCCCTTCAGTGTTGGTCATATTGCCGGATGTATACTTAGTCTAATCGAATTAAATCGATCCATTATGCTAAGGGCAGTATATATATTCATCCCGGAACTCCGCTTCTTGTGTCTGTCTCCCTCATCTCAGCCCCATCTCCATTCTGACCTCTTCCGCTTCTCTCATTTTGATATTCAATATTCCTCAGGCGTAAGTCATTTTCAACGAGTACTGAGGAAGACGTTTCCCTCCCTGAGAGCCAACTCTTCTATTGGCTCTTAGGAACTATATAGCTTAATATGAACCGCTTCATAGGCCCCTCTTCTTCTCGCTCATTTAACCATCACAGAGATATTTCTTAATAAATTTAATAATTTTATAAACTAGGAAAAGATATCTTTTAACGTGAATAACGACTTTTATTAGAAATTATACATACATAACATACATAACAAAAAAGGACCAATACCAATGAAAAACAAACGGGACCAATCTGGTACTAGACTGAACCCAATGCAAAAAATATTATCGAAATCGGTCCACATGGTAAAGAGAAATAAATGTTCAAACACAAAAGAAAAAAACAGACATTCCGTTGAATTGATAACCTCCTTTTTTTCAAAGTCGGTTAAAAAAGGAATTTGTTGAATTTTTTCATAGTTTTAAGTTTAGCCAACTCTAAAAGCCGACTGGTACTTACAAAAGTCACAAAAAAGGCATTTTAAAACATTCTGAAACATTTTGAATTATTCTCACGCCGTTTATTGTATTACTCGTTCATGTTCAATAAATAATTATTATAATTAATTATGTGTGATTTTAATAAAATTTCAACTCTTAATAAAATTAATCACAAAGCTTTAACAGCTACATTTCTAATGAACACTTTCACAGCGTTTTGAATTGAAAAACATTTTAAAAAAAAATATAGGCCTGATTCTACTTAAAAATATATTTAATGGAATATCTCACACCTAATGATAAAAAAATACTTTTTATTTTAGACCCTACAACAATTTACCCCTTTCTTAAAATAATTATTCGATCAAAATTATAATTGGTTAATTTATTCTTTCACAAATTAAGTGACTGTGAATTTAATTCTTGAAATTTCGAGGGTTACTAGTCAGAAACAAAATAATAATTTAGTAAATTACTATTCTTTATTATTTTTAATTCATTATATATTTTTGGTCACCTCTGGTAAAACCATCCTCAGTAGTAAATGTTATATTAATTTCTTGAGATTGTCAATATATAGGTATATATAATTTTTAATACGTTCTCAAAGTACATAGACATTCATTTCTGAATTAAAAAAAAATAATAAAACTAATTCTACTTAAAAGTTCTTTACATGGGAATACCATGTTATTAGTGGCGTAACAATAGGGTGGCAGGATGGGCAAAATGCCATGGACCTCCGACCGGAGGGCCGCGATCACAGGAGGACCCTAACATTTATTATTAGAAAATTAGTACAATTTATTGGTTTTGTAATCAATTAATTTAAGTTACCTACTAAAGTACAGGCACAAATTAATTATTTTAATCCAATACGCTCTTTAAATTAAAAGTTAATAGAAAATAAACTAAAAATGCACAAAATAATTATAAAAACATTTGTAGGTACTTTACGTAGTGATTTATTAAAAAGAACCTACAACGTTGGTTTACATTGAGGAGGGTCCCATCCGATGAATTTGCCACGGGCCTCAACAGTATAGTTACGCCACTGCCTTGAATTAAACTCTATGCTAAAAAAAATTTTATTTTTGACCCCTCAGAAAATTCGTCCCGCGCAAAAATAATCATCATTCGATCAAAATTTTAAAACAATTTTAATTTCGAGAAAAATAAATTGTAAATTTTAACTTTTTTTATCCTATTTATTTTACGAGTTACAATGCTCAGACAGACAGGCATTTTTGTGACACTTATAGGGATCCGTTTTACTTTTTAAACAGAATCCTAAAAATGAAATGAAAGGTACTCCCACCTCCGCAAACTAATCAGTTAAATTTAATTTTGAACAATTTGCAAACACAGGCATGTTCTGCGAAACATTCATTGGTTAGGAATCATTGGCCTTTATGAATAAACAAAGTTATTTGTTCCGATTGACTTAATGCATAAAGGCAATTAACTCGTCGTTAGGAATGAAGGGCTTGGGTTTAAATACCGGACAATTGAACCGTTAAAATCATCGATGAGCTAGTACTAGAGTGTCCAATTCATTTAGGCCACGGGCTGTTTGTTTCCTGTTAAATAATACCTTACGGGAATAACACGCACACCTTTTATTCTCTTCTCTTCGAAGTCAAATTGTAATTCAGAAAAATGAGTCAAAGACAAACTCAAATAAAAATAAGGATGTATAATTTAAATAGTGCTTGGCCCTCGGACACTATTTTATTTTTTAATAATTATTAAATATTTTAATGCCTAAAGTAAAATTAGGATATATAAGACATGTGTACGCCTGATAATAACATATGGGGCTGAGTCCAGGGCAGACACAACCGTTACAAAGCAGCTTCTCCGGACTAATGAGATGAGAGTTGTAAGAGCTATCCATTCGAAGACCCTGCATGATAAAAATCCGCAGCGAACACCTTAGGCAATTAAGCGGTCTTCAGGACATAGTCGATTGGGTTCATGTAAGAAGAAGATCCTGCCCATGTAGGCAGAATGTAAGACGACCGTCTACCGAAAATATTGGCAAACAACCGTCCCGAGGGGGTCAGAAGCCGTGGAAGACCGAAGAAAAGATGGAAAGAGAGTTATGACCCTGATGACTGAATATACAAACAGATATTCGCACCTATATAGAAGAATAAGAAAAAAGAAGAAGAAATATTTTAAAAAACAAATAAATAATATAAAAATGTTTTTTAAATATTAAAAAAAAAATGATATTAATTTAACTCGCATCATAGAACTGAATGTGTTCGAAAATAAAAATTCAAATTTTACCTAAATACAATGATAACTATTTAGTCATTGGGATCTCTCTGTAGCAAAAATATCTTGGTAATAATATCTCAAAAATGGGAAATATTATGGAAATGAAATGAACTTTCCACTTTTTTCCTTTGGGTATTTTAAGTTTTTGAACAAATTTTTAACAGGGGACTAGACTAGATAAGTTGATATTTATTATTATTTAAGCGTGGCAAAATGAAAATCCCCCGGTGTGCATGAAAGAATGTATTTTTATCTTAATCCTTAAATAATTTTTATAAAAAAAAAAAAAAATAAATAACAGACTTCAAAAAAATTAAATGCAACAAATAAAATAATAATAACTCAAAAATCAAATAAAATCCACTAAAAGGTATAAAATAATTATCAAATTTAGTTAAAACTAAACGACGAAATATTAACATGAAATCACTTTTTGAAGTCGGTGCAAAACATATACCTACATTTTATAAATCGAACTCGACGGATCTTACTTAGTACGTTTGGTGGGTAAGCTCGCTTATATAATTTGTTTAGCACCGACTTCAAAAAGTGATTTCATGTTAATGTTTCGTCGTTTAGTTGTAACTAAATTAGATAATTATTTTATACCTTTTAGTGCATTTTATTTTGTTTTTGAGTTCTTATTATTTTATTTGTTCCATTTTATTTTTTGAAGTCGGTTTAATTTTTATTTTTCTCTTTTTAGTGATATTATTATTATAATAGTGACTTAATATAATACCTTACATACATCTCGTAAGAGAAAGCGTCGGGCGAATGAATCAGAAAATGATAATAAAATTCAATTTATAAATATAGAAATTCTCTCGAAACGTTTGCGGGTTTTAAATGAATGTTTTAAGATTTTTTATAAAAGATTTTATTTATTATAATTTCGATTATTTGCTCATAAGAATTGGAGATTTACTCCTATTTCGTCATTGATCATATCATCAGAACTTGACCAAATTAATATGGGACCAATTCCCTAAGGTACCCTCTTTCCAACAAAAAAGAATCATCGAAATCGGTATATAAATAAATAGTTAAATTCTTCTACTATCTCGGAGCTATACTGATCCAAACGCAGAAAGAATCATTAAAATCGGTTCATAAACAAAGAAGTTATGGGTGAACAAACATAACAAAAAAGGTCTAATACCAATGAAAAAAACGGGACCAATCGGAAAGTATACTGAACCAAATGCAAAAAAATCATCAAAATCGGTTCACAATTGGCGAAGATATCAGGTAACATAGACACAAAAAAAATCAGTTGAATTGAGAACCTTCTCCTTTTTTGAAGTCGGTTAAAAATATACCTAACTTAATATTAATTGTGAAAATTCTGAAAGATTCAATTTAATTATTATTTGCTATACAGATCAGAAACCTAATTGCGAAGTAAAGGGGATTGGCAAGTTTGTCGGACATGAATGTGCAGAGACAAGTTCCCTAGGGAATGGGCGAAGCTTTCACGAATAAATTCAAATCTGGAGTTGACTAGGAGAGGATTAAAGTTGGAAAGTGACAGATTTAGAGGAGATAAGTCGCAGCCTTCTCTCTCCGCTCAGGCGATAAGTCCCTAAGAAAGTCGAGGAAGGGAGGCGTTTTGGCGATGATTACTAGCAACGCCAATTGGGAAAGAAAATGAACAAGTAGAAAGAGATTCTTCGGATTTAATCGCGTAATAAGTTAAGGATCGTTGACATTTACAAAGCAATTAAAAAACCAACCCTTTATTTGTAAGGTTTATACAACGGTCAAATTTTTTAGATCGTTTTTTAGGGTTTGTTTTAAAAAGGAAAACAATCTCTATTAGTGTAGCTGCCATGTCAGAGCATTTTAGCTCTTAAGCTAAATAAGATAGAAACTTGAAATTTACTTACACCTTATATGTATTAATTTTACCTGAAATAATAATTTGTATTGTATTTTGGGAAAAGTCAATATTTTTAAGGGCTCTAAAATAAAAAATATTTCTTAATAGGCCATTCATAAAATACGATCGCAAACATGGAAGAGGGAGGGGTATTTCTTAGCGTGATGATATGGGATAAGGGGGGTGGGTCCTAAGGAAACGTGATGTTTTCAGTTAATCAATTTAATTTTAATTTTTTTCTTAACTTATTGTTTTTTTTTTAATTTTATTATAGGGGGTCTAGCTTTTGTGACATTATAGTTGTTAGGGGTTCCAGAAAATGTGACGCAGCGAGACGATAGAGGGGTCCAAAAAGGCGAAATTTTTCGTGACGTATTTTATGAATGGTCCTTTATAAGGTGTGAGATATTTCTGTAAAGGTATTTTTAGTGAGATTAGGATTTTTTCATTTATTTTACTTTAAAGTGACGGTATGGGAGAGTCCCAAAATGGCCATTTTCAAGTTATTTTTGTACAAGCTCGAATTTCAATCAATTGTCGACTCCCTGGCTCACCGAAGAACCGTTTCTGCCCTTTCCCTGTACTACGGATACTATGGTGGTGTCAGTTCAGTCGAGCAGAAATCAATTACCCCCCCCCCCCTAGAGCCCTCTTTACAAGAAACACGCGGTTTTCGAACGCTCAGCACCCCTTCGCTGTCAAATTGGATAAATTATAATATATATTGCCAACTCTTTTATCCCTATGACCTCCAGAGACTGGAACTCGCCCCTGCCACCGTCTTCCCCGCGACTTATAACCTTCAGCTGTTTAAGACCCGTATCCACAGATTACCTTCGAGCCCTACCCAGCCCATAAAATTCCCTCTTCTTCTTTTTTCACGATGGAGGGGCCAACGTAGGCCTTTAGGGGATGCTCCTTTTTGGTGTAACTCCTTCTCTCATCATTTTCTATTAATAAAAATAACAAATTTTAAATACCTGAAATTTGTTCAAGTTCTCCTCATAAACTGAACATAAGAAATAATTTGATATCTCAAAAATGGAGGAAAACGTATAAAGTTCTTCAATACTCAGTAAGCTAGCCACTTTTTTTTTTAATTTTGTCTAAATTTTTGTCACCTTCAATTGAATATTTTCTCTCTATAAAGAATAACATTTTGGCTAAGTGCAAAAGAAACAAGGCCATTTCTAGAATAATAGAAATTAAGAAATTAATCTATAATAGTCTGAAACAGGTCAGGACTTGTATCTGGCATCCATGCAATGCTTAGCTCTAAAGAAAGATAAATCATTCTATTCGTGACCTTTTTATTTATTTTCTTTGATTATATTCTAATGAAAGAATCACTGACCCGTAGGTTTATTAAATAATAATAAAAAAACTTTCTCAGGACTCGGTACGCCAGAGCCGCCTTAGTAATTAAAAATAAACTTATAAAAACTCATTTACTTCATTATTCTTTATTGTTAAAATCTTGATCTTGATATTTTTTATTCTTCCATTCAATCCATAT
This sequence comes from Forficula auricularia, assembly GCA_024734495.1. Classification (NCBI taxonomy): domain Eukaryota; kingdom Metazoa; phylum Arthropoda; class Insecta; order Dermaptera; family Forficulidae; genus Forficula; species Forficula auricularia. Next base: position 14,507,288 of record JALMQS010000099.1, on the reverse strand, counting down.
AATTAAAAAAAATTGTCTTATGAAAAAAAAATATTTTAATTAAGGTAGTTCTTTTGCAAAAATGCAAAAATTCAGAGTAAGTCTTACAAGCATAATCACATACTGTTAACATTTGAAGACGATTTACCACACCAAACATGAAATAATTGGAATTAAACAAATTGGATGTTGATGAAGCCAGTCCAAGGTGGTTGCAAAAATAATAAGACTATATATATATTTTACATTTATTCGATAACCGACGTTTCGGAGATTTACTCTCTTCTTCTTGGAATGCCTTCATCAACATCCAATTTGTATATTTATACCAGTCCGTCTCCTAAAGAAAAACTCTATCAATTGGAATTAAAAATGAATTTTTTTACATATGGTAGATTAAGAAAGGGTGGGAAAATGATCATTATTTTATTTTTTTTCATTGAAGGACTTTCACCATATTGATGTAAAACTAATATTTGTTAGAATAATATATTCGGAGTAAGTTCAAAAAAAATTGAAATTATTTACCTCGTAGTATTGATAAAAAATAAAAAAAAACATATTTGGGCGATTATTTTTAGTGGAGGGGATATAAGATCAATCTAACGATCCATTCATAAAGAGAATATAGTAGTCTAAAAAGTACAGTCACGTTAAAATACATAACCTAAAATTTTAGCACCGTTCATAATTATAGAGTGGTTATGAGGCTAAAACTTTTTGTGTGGATTGTCGCGAAAGAACTCCATTAATACATGTTTTGAGCTAAATTCAGCTGATTCTCGGTCTTAAAATCCTTTCCTCTTATATAATCTTTCAAAATTCTCATTTCAAATATAGTCAAAGCATATCTTATATTAATTTAAAGATTTACTTCTATATTATGACATATTCAAAAAATTATCTTTTCTGCATTTTTGAATAGTAACTTCTAAAGCTAAAGAGACTAAATTTATATCAGCTCTTTGGATTGAAAATACAAATATTTTGATACAAGGACGAACTTTCTAAGAATTTTATTTTTTTAGTTATCGTGGGTATCGAAATCCGGAAACAGACAGAAAAAAATAATGGTTGGAAAGGATTTTTCTCCACATTTCAGACATTTTTAAGAAATTAATAATCAGGCTGCCTCACAGGCGTACTGAGTAATTATTTTTTCTGCCTGGTGGCCTTTAGACGGACTGAAATAATGAAGTCACCTCTGGTGGATCTTTCAGTTAGCAATAGATATATTAAGCACAGAACCTCGGCATGCGAGCTCGACTCGCACTTGGCCTGCTTATTTTAATTTAATATGAAATGTGTACTTTTTTGATTCTCAAAGCTATGATATGATATCCAACTCAAATTAATTTAATTTTATTTAAACTATTAATCTAAATGAAACGGGAAGTATTAAGCTTCTATAAAGAAAAATACATCCGTAATATTAATTTCACTTTAAGAGAATTTATATCCCACCTTTTTCTTTAGTAAAAAGTGAAAAAAAGAATCATAAAGAAGGGAGAAAAGGAAAGACTCAACTCTTAATTTAAAATAATTTTCAATCCGAGAAAACAAATCTGAAGAAGAGGAAATTATCGATTTCAATTCCTGTTCCTTATTCCACAATTCAGCAATATTTTATTTTTGTTTTATTTTCGTATCAGCGAACAATTAGTGAAAATGAAATGCTTTGCTTTTTTTATCAGCATCATCTTCTAGCGGGTTAAAAAGTTTTTTCCTCTTTGGACAATGCACCACCTCCCTAACTTGTGACTAATGGTCTAACAGCGACAACATGGGTTTGGCTTTTCTCCTTTCTGACACATCGAGCCAGCCCATTGTCTTAAATTAAATGGTGCATAAAATAAGGCGGTGACTGTCAGACTGGAAAAAATTATTAAGCTGAATTCGCACAGGGACTATTTTTTACAAGAAGGCTTTGGAAGACTTGTTCTGTTTCGAGAAGTTATAGCTTTATTTTAGTTAAGATCAATATGAAAATACATCGATTTTTGCTATGAATTATTATTATATAGATATCAATGAAGTTGTGCTTTATGTACATAAACATATTATAAAATGAACATTTTTATTATTATTTGTTGTTTAATTTAAAAATAAATTATTAAAGTTGTTATAGGGAAATAAGGATTATATCTTTTATTCAGATAATTTATACTTTATTGCCAACGTTTCGTCAACTTTGTTGACTTCTTCAGGGCTTAAATAGTTAACTTCCCTGCATATTTGTCATTTTTATAATTATTCTTTCTTAGTAAACATATCAAGGCAAGTCATCAACATCAATTAAATGCACAAACAGGGGGCGGGGTGGGGGTGTAGGTGACGATGGGGCTAGATGTGGGGGTGCAGGACGTGGTGTGCAGTGGTGGGGCGTCCGTGGGGGTGGGGGGTGTAAGTGGCAGTGGGAGGGTGTAGGGGGTGAAGTGGGGGTAGTCCACGGGAGGCGAGGTGGGGGGTTTGGGGGATTAATATATGTGAGCTTCTCCGAGAAAAGGGACCTAGTGTGTGAAAATGAAGTTTTGAGAAAAACGCATTTAAAGTTTCATAACGCATTATCACTTTGAACACACATTCAGTTGGGAGATGCGATTTGGCATGGTTAGTTATGATTGGGTGCCGACTTTGGTGACGTCATGCCTATGTGGTGACGTATTTTTTGTAAAAATAACTATAAGAAAGGAAAATAATAAAGTGACGCTTCAGTCTTGTGCCAACTGTATAACGAGTGTTATCAATATCTCAAAAGTTGTTTCGCAATTTTGGTTCATTTGTAATTTTGTTACTAAGCTGATGTTAATTTGAAGTAATTTTTATAAAAATGGATATTTCTGACAGTTTTGATGATGATTTAAAAAGACTAGACTCGGTTTATGGCGATGATGAGATAGATATGACGTTATCTGAAAGTGTCGGTGCTAATACTTCGGGACTAACTGAAAATCAAAGTTTTTTGCATGATGTTTCCGAATCCAATATTATATCCGAATTGGAGGAATCCGTTGAAGATATACAAGAGTCGATGAACATCGATTTGATGTACGGAGAAAAATCCGAAGCATGTTGTTCGAAAGAATGTAATAGGATAATTCCAGAAAATCTTGCTATACAAAGCCGACAATTTTTCTAAGAATTAAGTAAACCAGAACAAGATTTAGTCCATTTGAACCATTTGGAATTTCATCGACAACATTTATCGCTCGAAAACGTTTATAATACTGAAAGTCGGAAGAAGTATGGCCATAGGGTAAAAAATAAATCCAGAGTTGATACAATGTACTTATTTCGTGGCATTCATATTTGTAGAAAGATGTTTTGTTTTATTTACGATGTTGGTTTAAAACGTTATAAAAATTTGATTCTACATAGTGATAATGTTGGCTTTTCTGAATGAAAACATGAACTAAGTGGCAAGTCTTCAAAACGGCAATCGCGTGTGTTATCACCGGAATCACTTACTCGTATCGTTCAATTTATTCAAAATTTTGCTGAAAAATTCGCAATACCTCTTCCTGGTAGAATGCCAAACTACAAAGACTGTAAAGTAATGCTGCTACCATCCAGTGAAACAAAAAGTGCTGTTTATCGTCGTTTTGAGAAAGTTTGTCTTACTGAAGATAAAATCGCAATTAAAACTTTTTACAAAATTTGGATGAAGTACTGCCCTTACATCTCGCCTATCTTTAACTGAAGCAAAAAGTTACCGACCATCGCTCGGTGGCCAGGTACTATAAATAAACTGAGCATTTCCGCCAAGTTTCAACTTTCTATGCTAAAAGTAACAAAAAGTAATCAATTCAACAGAATTTGCTCTAAATTTCAATAATCCCTTAATGTCTTATTTGTAAGAAAGACACGATTTTCGAAACCCCAATACCTTTTCATAGCCAAATCGGTTAATATATCAATAATTTGCTTATCCTTATGACTTCGAGAGACTGGGATTCACTTTTGCCATCAACCTTCAGCTGTTCAAGATTCGCATTTACCTTCGACTTTGACTGAGTATCTAAAATTTCTCACCCTTGTTTTGACGATGCAGGGGTCAATGCTGCATCTTCTTGGTGTAACTCCTATATACTTAAAAAAAGCAAGGTTTGTTTAAAACACAGTTGAAAATATTATTACTCAGTTCACCCGGTAAGCTGAATCCCTTGAGGTTATGTTTTGTTTCCAAGTTTGCATTTTTTGCTTATTAATATTTGTGATTTGACAAATTTTTTTCTTGTCCACAAACAGTTTAAACTAGAAATTTGAAACCGTGTATCAAATTTGAGCTCATTTGCTTCAAATAACTGTTTAACATTTCCTATACTTATAAAGATTTGATTTTTTCTGATTTTCTTCATTATTCAATCGGGTACTTTAAAGCAAGAAAAACATAAAATCTCATTTCGTCTTTTTTGAAAAATAAAGAAATTTTGCCATCAGGACAACATTTTAACGATGATCCGTTTTTGTGTTATCTTGGAAATTGGAATTCAATCAGAAAGACCTGACAGAAAATTCATTAGATATGTTGAAAATTAATTTTCTTGACGTTTCAGACGTATCTAAAAATTAATAACCAGAATTATTTTGAAACTTTTGAGTAAAGATAATAACCTGGCCAACTGGGGAACTAAATATTTTATAACTATTTTGGGATAGTCCCTAATTCTTTCAACTGCGCCGATACTAGCTAAGAAAATTTATTTTCAAGATGTAGTCAATCTTGACATAAAGATTTTGCATCCGTAACGCCGTTAATTAATTCATTAGCCAAATAACAAACAAAAACAAAAAAGTTACTATCTCATTCTAACCTTCTAATATAATCTAATTAGAAGGAAGATTCAATTAGACACAACTGAATCCAAAAAATATGCGTGGCACATGATATATAAAGCAAACTAATTAAAAATCCGCTTGGGAATAATCCAGACAAAAAATTACAAAAATAACATATGTAAAATGTTTTATGTTTTTAAATCTTAAAAGAACCCATTATAAAATTTAATATTTTCATGCCAATTAGAAAAAAATCATTTATTAAAGAAATTTCTCAATTTCTAACTTTTATTTTTGGAAATCCCATAAAACTTTATCTAGTTTTTTGTGATTTTTATCCTATAGTGTTAAACGTTTATTTAAAATTGATTCTCGAATGTTTTTATAAATTCGTATGATATGGGTCCATAATAATGCTAGCCTAAAATCTAATTAGAAGTTCGCAGTCATTATAATAAGAACATTATTTATGCCTCGAATGAGAGTCAAAAATATTTGAAAACTTAATTGTGTGGTGTGTGGTTGGTAGGAGTCCGAAAATTTAATCAGAGAGAGAGTTCTAGTCACACAAATAAACCAATTAATTGGTTCAATTTATTTCTAATTGTTTACAGTGAGTGGCCTTTGGAATTTGATGAAATTAAGCTTTTGGAGAAATTCTTGATTTTATTTCATGTCATGATAATAAAAATAAATAAACCGAGTTGAACATGCCTACCGTGGATTCCAAACCTTAAATCTTCTAAAATACATGATTCGAATGAAATAAGCCACTTTTGACCACCATCAGATGCAAAAATCACCTAAAAATAGCCACTTTCAGGCTCTCTCACTCAGTCATTTAAAGTGAAATAAATTTAAAAACAGTCAGCCTATACTTAAGAAGATCTTTATTGGAATACCCCATATCCCATGATAAAAAATATTTTTGATTTTAAACCTCACCAAAAATTCTAACCTTCCCTAAATAATCATTTAATTTTAATGCGAATTAAGGCTAGAGATCAACTTTGAGTCAAAATGTTTTCTTGAGACAAGTAATCTGTTGTTGTGTTAAATATATTTAATGGTTAGCTGTGTTTTAGGTGACAGTAAAAGTTACCCTTCAGTTTGATCTCAAGTGAACAAACTGGTCCTAATATATTTAAACTTATTCTAACACAAATTATAATTTTCTCTAGAAGACAATATTTAAATTAAAACAAAAAAACTCGATTTAGAACGAATTATTGCATGCACATGTTTGTCTATTTTAAGCATCCTGGTAGCTTATTATTTTAATATAAAATCGGATTTTGTATTTGGATGTTTCTAGATGGTTACATTCAAACTAATGGAGTTCAAAATAAGGGATGATGCCAAAAATATCTATTAAAAGGGATAAAGACCTCGTTTGAATAGGTTATTTTTTGCGAAAATTAACAGATATTTTGGCGCTGTTCCAACAATAATAGTCTACGAATATGCTCGATATTTATGTTTGGCTATAGCAAAACATTATTCGAGATCATTTTGGGATCATTTCATAAAAGACAACGATTCATTGAATATTTGTTTTCTAACCGTTAGGCACGATGTGGAATCATAATGAAGCTTGAAATCCTCCCCTTTAAAAACGATGACTACTAAATAAGGACGGGATATTTTCATTTATCTTAACTATATTTTGTTTTCAGTCATTAACCCTTTGAAAGCTATTTTAAATGCTTTCCTTATAATGATAATGCGAATATATAATTCAAGATCGTAAGGAAATTTTAATTTTTAAGGGAAACAAATTTGTATTATTTATACACTTATTTAACTGAAGATTTAATTGAAGTGATAGTTTAAAATATACAAATTTAATATCACCCCAAAAGTACTGATTTGATGTTGTGCTTTTCTAGCTTTCAATTCCTTGTTTCTTATAGTTCTCAAGTAATTAATTAATAGGTGAATTCTACTCTTAGGTAAGAGAAAAATAGAGTAGTATCTTGTTCCCTAACATTCACTCAAAAATCTATTTTTTTATTTTTTTTATTTTTATGATTTCGATAACAAAGTCCATTTAGTCAGATATTTTGGGATTTATTAAACGACCTGAGACTCTAAATGTTTGAAAAGATGACAAATTTGATTTTTTTTTTTACTTTAACTTATATAAATATAATTTTGTGAAATTTATATAAATGTAAGTATTACATTCCTCTCTAGAGGTCTTCACACTTTGAAGTCTTCTATCTCCAAGATTACAAAATTTACTTTCGCTTTATCACTTTTAAGGGAAAATAAACAATAGTCTTAATAGATAGAGATTAGATTTAGTTCAACAAAAATGGGTTTCCTGATCCCTAAAACAAATAAACTGACACGTTCTGATCTTCTGATGTGGCCATCCCCTTGGTTTTACCATATAACCTGGCTCCTCACTTATATTTAATCTTTAATAAAATTATTTATAATCATGTAGGGGGGATTAGTTTTTGCATTTTTAGACTTCTGTGGACCCACGGATAATGTATAAAAAATTTGGTTTAGTTTGGTACAAGAGCCTAGATTTTCATTTTGTGACCCCCCCCCCCCCGTTTTGGGCGGTTAGTTTTTGCATTTTTAGACTTCTGGAGGTCCACTGATTATGTATACAAAATTTCGTTGAGTTTGGTACAAGGGCCTATATTTTAATTTTTTGACCCCCCCCCTCCCCATTTTGGGCGGTTAGTTTTCGCATTTTTAGACTTCTGGGGGTCCTTTGGTTGAGTTATCTCAAATGGCCAGGATTTTTAATTTTTAGCCCCCCCCCTCCACCCCCCCTCCCTTAATTTTGGGTCGATATGCATCAAAATCTAATCAGCTCTTAATCCCAATGCACCAAAACTACGTCTGAAATTTGGTTTTGATATTCACACTAGTTTTTGACCTAGCTCGTCCACAAAAATTTGGTAACGCACAGACTAACAGATTAACTAACTAAAAGACTAACAGACATTTTGACAAAACAATTATTATCTCGAAAAATATAATGTTTTCGATGTTCACTTATTAGGGCTTTTTTGTAGACCAAAGGGCTATGATTTCTCTCGATTTTTTAAATCAAAATAGTTTCAGCCGTTTTGAGATATTTCGAAAAAAAGAAACCAAAAAACACTTTTTTCATGAACGATTACAATACTTGACCATACCCTGTATGGTAAAGCAAAAAAGTGTCATTGTCCAGTTATATATGGTCTGTGAGTGCAGTCCAGGCAAGTAGATAGGACACTAACGAGTCTAGGGCATCTCTTTGAGCATTACATGTTTTGAAACCTATAAATTGACAAAGTAATTTATAGAAAAAACGTTTTACAGTGCTTTTACATTTATGAGGTACATTGTTTGTAAGGATTACTTGAAATTAAAATTAGATTTATAATATGAGGTTCTCATTAAGATTGTAACCTTCATCTCTATTAATGTTGACTATATAAAGCTGAAGTGACGTGGCCAAATCAGTTGATCTAAAATCGGAGTGGGTGTTCATACTTGGGAACGATCGATCACGGATTAAGCGATCAAAACTTCATAGCTATATTGTTATATTTCTAGCTGTGGTCAATAAATAGTTTTAATAAATTATTTGTGATTTTAATAAGAATTTAACCTTAAATGAATTCACTCACCAAAAATATAAGCTTTAACAGCTAATTATCTAATTATTTCTATTTTTTTTTTAAGGCAAAAATGCATTGTTTTTTATGAGGAATGAGTTAGAAATTCTTGGTCTTGTAAAGGATGAATGCATTATTTTGGTTGAGTGGCTTCTTGCCCCGGTTCAGCAACCCTTCTCTTTAATCTCCATAAGAAGGGAGCTCTCTCTGAACAAATACCATTCCTATCTGCCTCGCACTTTATGAAATAAACCATTTTAATTTATTCCATTAATCTTTTAGTATTGTCTATTTGGTTTTTGTTAGAAATTTTTAATTTAAGATGAATATTTTTTTATTTAATTTTTTTTTTATCATTAAAATTCACTTCATATTCTCAAATAGTTCATCTATACTATTTTCATTTGTTTGAGAGTTTGAATTTTTTTTCTTATTTTCTTGGTTTCGAATTCTTTATAAGTAGTTTGTTTAAGAGAGAACGATCTGATTATGAAAAATGAGAATTTTATGCAAATACAAATTTAAGGATTCTCGAATCAGGACAAGTGTTTTACTTCGAATAACGACTTTTCGAATGACTGACTTTTACTACCAAAGTCAAAAGTAAATACTGACGGAACATGCATAAAATTTTATTGCAATTAAGCTAATTTGAGATTAAATATTATTTGTTTAGTAATAATGAATGGTTCTTTACAAATTTCATCTTCAAATAAGCTGACGTGTTCTGATGTGGCCATCCACTTGACTTTACCATACAACCTGGCCCCTGTCCTTATATTTAATATTTAATAAAATTATTTATAATCATGTAGGGTAGGGGGTTAGTTTTTGAATTTTTAGATTACTGGGGGCCCACTGATTATGTATACAAAATTTGGTTGAGTTTGGTACAAGGGCCTAGATTTTCATTTTTTGACCCTACACCCCCCCCTCCCCCCATTTTGGGCGGTTAGTTTTTGCATTTTTATACTTTTGGGGTCCCAATGATTATGTATACAAAATTTCGTTGAGTTTGGTAAATGGCCAAGATTTTCATTTTTTAATCTTACACCCCCCCCACCCCCATTTTAGGAGGTTAGTTTTTGCATTTTTAGATTTCTGGGTTCCCACTGATTGTGTATACAAAATTTGGTTGAGTTTGCTCAAATAGCCTAGATTTTTAATTTTTAACCCCCCTCCACCCCCTGGTCGATATGCACTAAAATCTAATCATCTCTTAATCTCAATGGACTTTTGGTTTTACTTGTGAAATTTGGTTTCTATATTCACACTAGTTTTTGACCTAGCTCGTCCACAAAAATTTGGTAACGCACAGACTAACTAACAGACAGACTAACAGACATTTTGACAAAACAGTTATTATCTCGAAAAATATAATTTTTTCGATGTTTACTTATTAGGGCTTTTTTGTAGACCGAAATGCCATGGTTTCTCTCAATTTTTTTAATCAAAATAGTTTCAGCCGTTTTTGAGAAATTTCGAAAAAAAAGAAGGAAAAAAACACTTTTTCATGGACTATTACAATACTTGACCATACCCTGTACACCAATACCTCACTTTGCGTCGGGGTTACGTTCCAAAAAAACACGACGCAAAGTGAATTGAGATTTTCTATAGCAAACCATGTGAAGATCGAAGATAGGTTCCAGGGTTACGAAAATACTAATTTTTAAAATGAAAATTGAACAAAATAAACATTTAAAAAACAAAAAATAATAATATAACTCTGCCAATAAATAAATTCGAAAAACATTTACCTTTTTTGTAACCAGAAACAACCCGTAAAAATTTATAAAAATTTATTTTTCTCTTTTAAAAAAATCACAACACACTAATTGAAACGTTACAAAAAGCACAACACACTACATAATTGAAACTGAACTCTAAAATTAGCAAAACAAAGTGAAAATAAAACTGTATTAAAATTGCGTTGATTTTCAGTTAGAAAGGGAACCCCCGAGTTTTGATGGCATGGCGCAATTAGAAACAAAAGTGGTGCCATCTTTTAGAAAAAAGAAAATTAAAAAAAAAATTAAAGACTCGAACCCAAAACAACGCAACCTCGAAAATCTAACGACGCACAGTGAAAATTAGTACTAATTAAGCTGCGACGCAACTTCGAAAAAACGCAAAACGAAACGACGCAAAGCGAGGTATTGGTGTATGGTAAAGTAAAAAGTCATTTGATTTTTTCGAATTATCTTTTTCTATTTTTTGAATATAATTATTCTAAATTCATGCATACTGATATTTAGATAAGTTTTTTTAATGTTTGGGTAGAATCTTGTAATCGAATTTCGACATAATTCCAGTAGGCCGATTTTTATTAAAAAAGTTAACCGACCTCTAGCCTAAGCTATATTGAATTATCTCTTCCGATTTTTTTTCTGCTTATGATTTTTAAATTAATTAATTTAATGTCTAAAACGTGGAAAAATATAATTTTTAATCATGATTTCTTATGTCCTGGATTTAGATAAGGTAACTTAAGAACGCGACGTTTTGCTCATTCTAGTGCCAAAATTTGGGACTTTTTAGCTTAAGAATTTTTAGTTCAAAAATACCGAAACTAAAAAAAAATGCCAGCCATTCTTAAAAATATATGTCCATAGCTTATAGCAGGGGTTCTCAAACATTTCCGAGTTTTTCAATTAGAAATTTTCAATGGCCCCCTACCTAAGTAAAATTATGTCTAATCGTAAGTAAAAGATAAATAACAAATAAATTTATAGCTTCTCACTTTGTTTTTTGTCTAGTTAGGCAAAATATCATTCTTCAATTAATTCTTATGAAGCTTCGCAGCGCACCTCTGAAGAGGCCACGGCTCCCAGGGGCGCTGCGGCACACAGTTTGGGAACCTCTGGCTTATAGCATATACAATAAAAAATTATTATAGACCCCAAAAATATGGTTCTTTTGGATTTTGTGTTTTATATTATTATTTATTTGATTTGAGTCTAGCTTATCTAATTGGTGCACTTCTTATAGTGTAATATTTATTATTAAAAAAATTAAATTAATCCAAAATGAGGTGAGTTGTCTCCAATTCTTTCAGATTTAAAGATGATGTCGATAACATCGTTAAAACAACAACAACAACAACTATAATGAAATTAATATTATATCTTCTATGTTATTTTTGTTTCACTAAGCTTACAAATAACAACTCAATTTGGACACAAACTTTTTCAGAACTTTTTTTATTGACCGCTTCTTTAATGGAGACCGAGAGGGAGACCATTAAAAGTAACAAGAAACGATCTGAAAAATATAATCAACAGGCTAGAATGATATAATTCATCATATTGAAATGTTTTCGTGAAATTTGAAACATTGGTTCTACTTAACCTTAAATATTATAACTTTTTTCATAATTTTATAAAGTACTGGCTCATTTTGCCTTTAGTAGTCGATGTGCTTTAAAACATTCAACTCAATAATATTAATAATGCATTGAACTGGAAATAATCGACATTCTTCAAATTTTAATTTTTTTTTTTAATAAAATGAAAAATATTTTAAGTTCCGAAACGGGTTTTTCATAATTATATCTAGGACAAATTATCAATTTATTTAATTTATTATTTTTTCATTAAATGAACTCATATTACTTGTTTTATCATTGTACTAAGATCTGCGAAGAATTCTTCAAATTATATATATCAGAGTCATTAATATGTTTATTCCTTTATTATTAATCGGGCTTTCGACAAAGTTTGGCATGAAGGCCTTTTAGTCAAACTACATGAGTATCTACCTGAACAGTTTTTCGAAATATTGCAATCTTATATCAAAGATAGACGCTTTCGAGTTCGCCATGGCGATGAGCATTCTGAACTAAAGCAAATATCTGCTGGAGTGCCTCAGGGCAGTGTTCTTGGCCCAACTCTATACTTGTTATTTACAAATGACATTCCACTTGATGAGAATGCTGCTATAGCTAGCATTTGCTGATGATACAGCACTCCTTGCAGTCGATGAAAATGTTTATGAAGTGTACAGCTAAGCTACAAGGTGCTATAAACAAAATCAACGAATGGACCAAACGATGGCGAATAAAGCTCAATGAAACGAAGTCAACCCATATCAATTTTACCTATAAGAAAATAGTTACTATTCCTATCCAAATTAATCACCAAAGAATACCTTATGCCAATACAGCTAAGTATCTAGGCATGACTCTAGATGCAAAACTAAAGTGGAAAGAACACGTGAAGATTAAAAACAAGAACTTAACATCAAATTTCGAAAACTTTACTGGCTACTTGGACGCAATTCAGAGCTGTCTGTAGAAATAAAATTTTAATTTATAGACAAATTTTGAAACCCGTATGGACCTACGGGATTCAATTGTGGGGCTGTACAAAAAAGTCCAATATAGAAATTATACAAAAATTTCAAAATAAAGTCCTAAGAAGTATTGTAAATGCCCCTTGGTACATCAGAAATAGTGACCTGCACCGAGATCTACACCTCGATGCAGTCACAGAAGAAATCCACAAATATGCCGTTAGACACCACCAACGTCTACACAAACATGAAAATCAAGAAATGAAACAAATTCTCAACGTTGATGATAATGTTCGTCGACTAAAAAGAAGAAAAACATATGAACTATTTAGTTAACAAATTATATTAATTATTCCATTTGAATATTGATCTTATTATTGTATAAATATTGTTAAGTGAGGAATTATATTTGTTAAATATTTTCCTAAAGTGTGCTTTAAGTATGTGAATAACAAATCTTTTGTCAATTATGAAATAATTGGTTAAGATAAATAAATAAATAAAAAAAAAAAAAAAAAAAAAAAAAATTATTAATCAGATATCACTGGCTAATTCCAGTTCATTTTTAAAATAAAATATTATAGAATTTAAAAAAGTATTATCTTACTCTACAGTAAAGTACTTTAAAATATAATTTTACTAAAAACTTCATATAAGCTTTTTTGTAGTCCTCAAGGTGCTTAATTACAATATTAAATTTCATCAAAATTAGTTAAATTATTTTCAAGATATTTAGAAAAAACTTAAAAAGTACTGAAATAAAGTACTAATGTTTGTGGGCCGATATATAGCAAAAACTAAACAGCGGTTCATTTTGTTAAAATAATGGTAGGTTTTCAATTTCATTTCAATCGGTGCGACGGTGTGGAAAAAAACGCGGACGTAAAACCATAACATACATACATACATACATCCGCACGCACACAATGAAATAAACTGCAACGGATAATTGCTAAACTTTATCCAAAGTCATTTGAAATATTAATATGTTTATTCCTTTATTATTACTCAGATATCACTTGATATTTGCAGTCCATGTTGGCTCAAATTCAAAAATAAGTATCGATTCTCATCTATTACTCGAGGAATAACCATTCTACATTGGATTTTAAACGTTTCTTATGAGCATAGTAACCCCGGGTATCGAGGGCCCAAACCCGGGACTCTGCTGCTGGACTCTTGCCCAAAACGAATATAGGGCACAAATATATAGAATGTTGGCCTCTGATAAGGAAGCAAGGGCGGATGGAGATGAGAAATACAGCCTACTAGTGCCTATGGTCGTGTGGATTTATTATTGATTATAAATACCAATAGATCGGGTCTAGGAGTGGGGGAAGATAAACGAACAAACGCAGCACGATCGACATTAAAGTTTACTTCTATGCTAATATATTGAAATCGATTTAGAATAACAAGCCTCGAACTGCAATAAACTATTATTATAGATGAGAAAGGATTTGAAAAGAGAACTGTGTGCAAAATAATTTCATAAATTTTTATAATTTTTCTAACTGATATAACAAAGAATAATTGACCTATCAATGAGAAGTGTTTTGACCGCGCTTTATTTGAAAAAGATATTTTATCACAAGACTACTACGGATTAAGGTCAATTATACTTTGTTAAATCAGTTAGAAAAAATTATAAAAATCATTATTTCAAGTTAGAAATATATAAGTTCAAATATTATTTTCACTCAATATTTGACAAAAATTCCCTACAGTTGATTCGTGATTGAATCAAATGTAGAAAACATTCGGTTAATTTATGGCAAGCATCTAACATACATGCTAATGGGCCGAGCGCTCTGTACTGGGAGATTGAATATATAACATCTGAGATCTCAAGTTCACTTGGTGATCCATCCGAATGTCTAGCGGGCTATACGCAAAATGACGTTGGATTGTAGCTAAGTGGATCACATCTTTTTTTCTCTCTTGGTCCAGACTTAAGACTCCACAGACTTTAATAGCATAATCCGCAGTAGTCTCGTGATAAAATATCTTTTTCAAATAAAGCGCGGTCAAAACACTTCTCATTGATAGGTCAATTATTCTTTGTTATATCAGTTAGAAAAATTATAAAAATTTATTTAAGATCATTTTTATTTCGGCATTTAAAGATACTTTTTTGCCTATATTTCTTAGGATTTTTTTAATCATATCCAATTTATTAGCCTAGTGAAAAATAAAATAAAATTTTATAATTTTTGAGTAAGTTAAATAATATTTTAAAAAATGCTAAGGCTTAAAATTTAAAAAAAATAAAATGATTTTCAAAAAAAAAAAACTATAAAATTAATAAAAATTCTCATTTTTTACTAAAATGAAAATTTTTAAATTACTTATATTTTCAAAGCTTATAGAAAATATCTAGATTTTTCGAAAAA
Organism: Forficula auricularia; assembly: GCA_024734495.1. Lineage (NCBI taxonomy): Eukaryota > Metazoa > Arthropoda > Insecta > Dermaptera > Forficulidae > Forficula > Forficula auricularia. Next base: position 14,492,218 of record JALMQS010000099.1, on the reverse strand, counting down.
TGGAAATTTTTCCAGAAACTCGATTATGAGTGCTATGAATAGTGATAGACGAGTAGAAATAATCTTTATTTTTGTTCATTATATTATAATTTGATAGAAAAAAAATCAAGCATTCTAAATCTAAAAGTCACTCTAAAACTTCAAATATGAAAAACTAAAAAAATTTCAAAATGCTTGAGCGATCTTTAAAAAATTCATATTTTGAGCTTAAATTTTTATATGATTATTTTTTACAGATAGAAAGAAAATAAAAATTTTGGCAAAAAAATTTTTTTATTTTTTACATATTTGAGATTTTTAAAATTCTTGATCGATTTCTAAAAAAATTTTATCGAGCTTAAATTTGGAGAGGCTTCGTAAAATATGAAAAACTAAAATATTTTCTTGTAAGACTTAAAAAAAATAGTTGGGTCAAAATGGGCCACCCTAACATGTTTATTGGCATCAAGCAGAAGACAACCACATTGATTTCTTCTTTAAAATAAATAAGACCAAAGTTTTGGCTTCTTGTTCTTTAATTTCCCATTAAATTCTTAGCAATTTTTTAAAACATAAATATAATAATAATAAATAGTAAATCTCCATTTCTTAATTAATGTCTTGTTAAAGGTTTTAGCGAGAAGCTTGTTGCTCTTCGTAATATAAGTGACCTTTTCGTCTCTCTGAGTATACGAAGGAGAAGAGCTTATATTTAATTGGATATATTTCTAATAAATTTGACATTTATTATTTTTATTAAATCTTAAAGGTGACTTTGACATTATTCACAAGGATATTACTCTCACTTGGGGTGAACTTTAAGAACACCCTTTCGACTCTCTTATCATCTATTGTGGATCAACGAAACTATCATAAAATGGTTTTGCTAAAGTTTACCACTGGAATTTATTAGATATTAAACCTCGACTTTTGATTAAATAATATCCTGAAAATTAAATCCCAGCGAAAACCTTTGGTGAATATCCCGGAGAAGTACCAGTCGGGATCACACATCCAAGATTTCCTATATAATATATAGTCTTAGATCCCGACTTAGGTCGACCTTCGCCTATCGAGTTTCCTAATGAAATTAATATTTTGAAAATATAATGTATTAATAAACAAAACTTGATAGGGTCGACATCCAATTTAGCTATTTTTAATAAAAAATTAAATTATATAAGTATATTAAAGTATTATATATTAAATTATACCACCGTGTTCGTAATAAAATTATCTACTTTTTCATATATAACAATAAAGGAAACTCTATAACTACAAAATACTAATTCGAAGTTACCTGTTGATACCCTCTCTACCTGGACTTATGCAGGGAAAAATATGGCGATCCAACTTTGGTCTTTTATATACATATTTTACTCTCGATTGGTAATATATTTATCCAGAAACTCGAAAACTACATTTATGTAATAAAATTAACAACTTTAATTTTTAATAAAAAATTAGCTATGCAGGGAAATTGGATGTCGACCCTATAAATTATTGTTTATTAATACATTATATTATCAAAATATTAATTTCATTAGGAAACTCGATAGGTGAAGGTCGAACTAAGTCGGGATCTTGTACTAATATATATTATATAATAAAATTTAAAAGACAAATGCCGATATTAGTAGCTTTATGAAATTATTATAGAAATTAAGGAGATATGATCTATTACTAGATCCTAGATGTTATGGATTATTTTTATTACTTCAGAGGGTTGTTTCACCCCTTCTGGAATCGAATCTGAATGTAAAGTGATCAAATTAATCTCTTTTGAATTTGGACCCTCTCCATAACATTTCGGATTTTTTGAGGGTGAACCGCGATTGGAATTAGGTGTACACCGTCTTTGGAATTATTTGGAATTACTTTGGAATTTATTAGATAATCTAATGTCATCTATTGTCTTCTACTTGGAAATGAAAGTGGAAATGGAAGTAGGTGTACACAATTTCAGATCGCGGTTCATCCCTCGGGATTTTTAGTAGACCATCTCTCTTAAATTTCATATATTTATATAAGTTATAATTGATGACGATTATTTAAACCTACTTTAAAAGACTTAGCAGAACGAATTTTTTGAAAATTTCCATTTTTCGAAAAATCTAGATATTTTCTATAAGCTTTGAAAATATATGTTATTTAAAAATTTTCATTTTAGTAAAAAAATGAGAATATTTTTTTTTAAATTTAATTTTTAATTTTATAGTTTTTTTTTGAAAATCATTTTATTTCTTTAAAATTTTAAGCCTTAGCAATTTTTAAAATATTATAAAAAAGTCTTTGTTTTCTTATAAAAGGGTAAAAGAAAAATATAATATATATAATATCCCGGACTCAATATTCTATCCAATACTAAAATTAAAATTTCGGAGATCAATAGAATTGATTTTTCTTCGAATAAGACGAGGAACATTCTGAAAAATTATTAGTTATTTTTTAGTATACCTAATTGTTTCCCAACTATTAATTCCCTTATTTCACCCTTTATATTTAATTTTTTTAGCAAGCCACCCTCTAGACCACCCTCGATTTTTTCAATCCATTGAGTAATAGATTCAATTAAAGATCCGATTAAAATGCAAACTCTATCAACACATAAATAAATAAAAACTATCGCAATTACAGGACACATGAAAGAACATGCAACACACCAGCGATCCCAAAAGCGAGATAAAAGTTCACAAATAATACCATTTTAATTAAAATGTATTTATAAACAGACAAATAAATAAATAAATAAAAGAAATAAATACATTTAATTTAAACAAAAATACAATTATAGTATGAGAAGAAAGAGAAAGTTAATTGAATTTAAACTAGGGGTTGTATATATATATATATATTTATTTATATGAAATGAAATGGGAAAGGCTGGCGGAAATCCCTGTTCAAAAATAAACAGCCATCAACGCTGACGCTTTAGGGATGATCAAGATAAAGAGACGAGAAACTCTCGTTGCCTATATTAATTTATTATTATTTTTTAAGGCTTAGCAGAAGAGAACAAAATTGATAAGGAGTTTATTGTAAAATTCAAAAACATATATTAATTTGTTTATTTATTTTTAATTTAATAAAAAAAAAATAATTAATACATATAGCTACTGAAATAAAAGACATGGTATATCTCTAGTGCAGCGGTTCCCAACCTTTTTTTGACCAGGGACCATTTTGATTTCGTTATTATTAGCAGGGACCACAAGGTTCAACAATAAACTCTATCAATCTAAAAATAATCTTTAATCGAAACGTTTAACATAATCATAAAATTCAAAAGTAACATTAATTAACAGTATTATAGTTATTGAAAACATATAATGTTTAGTAAATAATTATGTTTGCATCAATGAGATTTTTGAAGTTGCATGTTATGTACAAGTTCTTGAATTCTTGGGGTGATATTTTTGCTCAAAACACGCATGTACTTACATTTTTATATTGTATCAAAAGTTGGAAAAAAAATTCAAACGACTTGAAATAACGCAAAAAGTCTACATTTAAGAGTTAAAAACACAGAAGTTCCTTATTTGTTTGAAGTCGCTTAATTAAAAATAATATTAATATTCAAGGAGGTTCCTTCGTTGACAGTTTTAAGGACTGAAAAAAAATAGAAGATGATTCGATTCATAAAGTTTTTATGAGGAAGACAGTTCGGAATTTGTACATATATTTTCATTTGAAATGAGCTATTTGTAGGTTTTAAAATTATATTTCCTAATTTTTAACCGACTTCTTTATTATATATTTATATTCGAAATGCACTAGGTATTTGTGGGTTTTAAAATTAAATTTGATGATTTTCCTCGATTTCCATGGAATCTCCTCATCAAATTCTGACATGGTGACAATCGGATCACCTCGAGAGAATATCCTACGCTCGCTATTTGTTATGCATCAGCGAGTGGTGATTCAAAGTTTGAAATCTTTCGCGGACCATATTTTAGTTCCTACGGACCACTAGTGGTCCGCGGACCACAGGTTGGGAACCACTGCTCTAGTGTAACTGACGCAAGGGAGCTGTGCCTTAGCTGGGATCGTGTAATAAAATTTATTTATTTATTTATTTACAATTTATAAACATAGAAACTTGGGTCCCAAATAAAGTTATACAACACTCAGAGCAATACAAGTTACAAGCTTATCAAATGATACAACAAATTTAAGAAAATCCCAAAAGGGTGTCATGTATTAGATCCAAGATGGAATGGATTACTATTATTGGCACTCGGGTTTGATTCCATCTGACATATAATTAAAAATAATCTATATTATTCCATCTCGGTTCTGCGTTAAACTTCCGAAAGACATCCAATGGTGGCCCACTAGGTAAAACCGACATGAAAACTATTTACCGTACATTACCTTGGCTGCCCGATATAGCTCCGATATACAATAGAATCTATACCGTTTGCCTAAGTTCGTTTTATCTAGAGAGGCTATATAGTTACTATATAAGTTCCGAGCTTTGTGCTAGTGGGGTTCATTAATAATTCAAACATTTGGGTAGAAATTATCCCTTTATTAATTGATAGATTAGAAAATATATTTATGATTAGCTTATTTGATAAATATACCTACTAATATACTTTTCTTTTCTTTCAGATATACCTACTATTATAGGAGTGGATGAATTGGAGCTACTTCACGACAGATTCCAAACAACCTGGTAAGTCTAGTAAATTTTATTATTATTTATTATTTTTTGACTTTTAATTCCCTGAGAATTGTTTATTATGAATTCCTTATATTTAGAAAGTGTTAATAAATGGCTAAAACGTGAAGAATAATCATTTTAATCATGATTTTATGTCTACGATAACTTAGAACAGAAAGTCTTAAAAAGTTCGTTCTGGTCCATTCTTTTTTTTTTTTTTTTTTTTAAACAAAATGTTTTTATTTACAAATTAAAATTTACATAAAATGGGCATCGAGCCACACTCCCTTCCCATGTCCATATTTACAATAATGACTTCCGGTCGAATAATGTTTGTATTCTCAATGCGAAGAACTCATTAGATTTTGGGCTCCCTAGCAATACAACTTTGGGTTGAAAAATGTAGAATATAGAATTTTTCCCCGAAAATTAAAAATAAATTTGTAATAGTTTATTAGTCGTAAATTTAAGTTTATTATTGGGACAGTTCTAGTCGGCGAGCGTACCAGTACTATAGTCTTGGAAAAAACTTTTACTTTTCCTTCAATTAAAATTATTAAATTATACCAAGTTAATTAAATTAAAAAAAAATGTTTAATAGTTTTTTATATTTATTTATTTTATTAGTACTCTCCTCTCCTCCGACTTCCAGTATGAATCTCAATATAGAATAGATAGAATTAAAAATGGTCAACTGTTTTTAGTAATTTGATAAACAGACCAAAATACCCGAAATATGAACTTAATAACTTAAAAAACATGGAGGATTCAAAACTTTTTGTGTTTAAGGCCTCAAAAACAAAAATTCCCAAATTTTTGGTTCAGGGGTCAAATTTTGGAAAAATTAAAAAAACTCCAGAGATGTTTTAACAATAAACTTATGTAACAAAATTGAATGCTAAAACTTAAAAAATCCCAAGAGATAGAGCACATTAAAAATTTCGAAAATTTACCCCAAAATTACTATATATCCCTTTTAGAAGCAAATAGAGCAAAATACTCAAAAATGTTGTTTTTTTTTGTATTTTAATGCTTTTCTAAGCAAAATCCAAATCGATATTTTTTGGGGTTTAAGAGATCTTGCAAAGCTCAGAAAACACATTTTGGGGTCTTTTTTTCTCCTTTATTTTCGAAAAATCCTTTCTTAATAAGCATCTATGTCAAACAAGTAATATCCATTAATTAATCAAGTAAAGGGTGTGTAGTTTCACAGTGAATGAAATAAAACTCAAAGAGGTTTATACAAACTGAATATATTTCGGATTATTAGTCCATCATCAGGAGTTTTCAGGTTAAAACTGTTTTATTGAAATATATTCAGTTTGTATAAACCTCTTTGAGTTTTATTTCATTCACTGTGAAACTACACACCATTTACTTTATTATTGTTTTAACCCGTAAACTCCTGATGATGGACTAATAATCTGAAGTATATTGAGTTTGTATAAACCTCTTTGAGTTTTGTTTCATTCACTGTGAAACTACACACCCTTTACTTTATTAATTAATATCATGTTTCACCTAAAACCTACACCACTTTCTCTAAGTAAAAGATGTAATATCCTCTCCAAATTTCACGTATCTATGTCTAGTAGCTTGGGCTAGCAGCTGGAGGTCGGATATAGCCATAGACACACGCACAAATTAATGCCCTTTAATAGCAGTAGATAATATTAACCATCTTTTTTGTACAAAGTCGGTAGAATTAATAGGGATATTTTAGTCTCAGTGGTCCGAGAAAATTTTTTTCTTCTTCTCATGTGGCTCGTGAAGGCAAAAGTTTGGACTGCGTCATAAAATTAATAAGCTTACTAAATATCAAGTTATTAGCTCAAATTCTATTAATGAATGAATAATGAGTATGAGTATATTTGGATTTTATATAAAATATAGATTTGATTTAATCCTACAATATATAATTATAGATTCAATTACGGATTAGGTTACAAGCTAGATGTGACTGAAATATGTCCGTTTGTCTGATCGATACCCCTCATGGTATTATAAATAAAATGTGAATTTAATAATAATGGTATAGCCGATTGGTTTATTTGCATTGTGACAGAGAGGGAGAGGCCGGCGATTTATTTGACTCTCCGGGATAATCATCGGCATAGAATGGAACTGATCCGACGACATCGAGGGCTAAAATATAGCCCAGCCGGGCTCAAAGGTGTGGAAAATAGATAGATCGTCATAATAAATGTCCCGTGGGATCATCCAGGATTCGATGCCCGAATCGAGCCAAGCGCAAGTCTCAATTTCAGCCAATGATATCCGATTTTTACTTTACCATACAGGGTATGGTCAAGTATTGTAATCGTGCATGAAAAAAGTGTTTTTTTCCTTCTTTTTTTCAAAATATCTAAAAAACGGCTGAAACTATTTTGATTAAAAAAATTGAGCGAAACCATGGCATTTTGCTCTACAAAAAAGCTCTAATAAGTGAACATCGAAAAAATTATATTTTTCGAGATAATAATTGTTTTGTCAAAATGTCTGTTAGTCTGTCTGGTTGCCTGGTTGGTTGTCTGGTTATTGTCTGTTAGTTAGTTAGTCTGTGCGTTACCAAATTTTTGTGGACGAGCTAGCTCAAAAACTAGTTTGAATATCAAAACCAAATTTCACACCTAGTTTTGGTCCATTGAGATTAAGAGCTCATTAGATTTTGGTGCATATCGACCAAAAATTAAGGGGGTGGAGGGGGTTAAAAATTAAAAATCTAGGCCGTTTGAGCAAACTCAACCAAATGTTGTATACATAATCAATGGGACCCTAGAAGTATAAAAATGCAAAAACTAACTCCCCCTACATGCTTATAAATAATTTTAGGGGCCAGGTTGTATGGTCAAGTGTATGGCCACATCAGAACACGTCAGCTTATTGTCTATGGTTCCGTATATACCTTATTCTCATATTAGTAAAACCAGCTGGGAAGTCCGTCTTCGGCGGTCATCTTCCTGCCCAGGTAGTTACGCCCCTTGGACTCTGTAGTGGGTATTAAAATAATAATTTAAATTTTGTATGAGCTAATAGTGGGTTTTAAAATTAAAAAAATCATATCAGCGTCTTCCTAGCCATGGGGCTACGCCCCCTGGACCGCCATCCCCCGAAACGCACCGTCACACACCACCCCGCCCCCAAAACCCCGGACTTCGCCTTATCCCCGGACCCTACCTCCTGCACCCCCACTCCACCCTCACACCTCACCTCTGCCAACACACGCGACTCTCGCACCTTGCCCCCCTTTCCACACCACTTCACCCCCTATATGCACCCTCCCAAATTCACCTCCATCCCAACCCCCATCCCCCGCCCAGCACCCATTTTTGGAATGTCTAGCCTTTTAGTGGCCCACATATTATGTGTACAAAATTGCGTTGAGTTTGGTCCAATATCAAGAATTTTCATTTTTTGACCCTGCCCTCTTTTTGAGTGGTTTTTTGGGGGAATTTTTTAAAACATAAGTTTCAGAAATCACATCCCCTACAACTTTGCTCATTATAAAATTTGCCGAGAGTTTATAGTTTACCTCCAAAACCCCTTTTGGGGTCAAAATATCAAAAAGTTATATAGAAATAAACGTAAGTTAGAAATCTGATCCAAATATGAAATTTCATAATAATCCCTTCAGCCGTTTTTACGTGAATCGTGAGCAACTTTTCGCGGAAACCACGCAAACATACAGACATACAGAAATTTTGTTGAGGGTGTTTTCATTCATAACTTTGCATGAAACGTGTGCAACCAAAATTTGGGGTTATTTGGACCAATTTACAGACAAAACCTTAATTTTATATATATAGATAGAGAGATATAGATAGATAGCAGAGGGGTTTGTTGACTTTTCAATCAGGGTATGCTGCCCATAAAACTACCCTTCATTTTTTGAAATTTTAATTTAATCTTCCTTTTTTATTGCAAATTTTATCGAATACGGCATTATTTTCGTTATTTTTCAAATTTAGGATTAGATTTTTAAAAATATATTTTGTGATCTTCACCAGAAACGGACATTGCATTGTGTGAGTGAGGGTAGGAATCAGAAATCAATTCTTGTGACTAAAAGTGATGAAAATCGACCATCTTCCTCAATGAATCACCCTGTCCTATAAGAAAATCTTCAATTTCTCCTAATTCTTTTGCTAGAAGCAAGCTATGACTTGTCTATAGTAAATTTATAATTTTTTCTCATTAATATATCAAAGAATAATTGACACATTAACAAGAATTGTTTGATCGCGCTTTTTGAAAAAGATATATATCGCGAGACTACTGCGGTTGAAGCTATTGGAGTCTGCGAGTCTTAAGTCTGGACCAAGAAAGAAAAAGATATGATCCATTTAGCTACAATCCAACGTCATTTTGCGTATAGCCCGCATGACATTCGGATGGATCACCAAATGAATTTGAAATCTAAGATGTTATATATTCAATCTCCCAGTACATTATAAATTTATTTAACATCATTATTTCAAGTTAGAAATATATAAGTTCAGATATTATTTTCACTCAATATTTGACAAAAATCACCTACATTTGATCTCGCGATTGAATCAAATTTAGGAAACATACGATTGTCTATAGTTCTCTTAGTTATTTCCGATCTTATATATTGAGAGTTCTTTTGAAATAGATTATTATAAAGATTCCCGAATCATCTTTATTTATTCCTTTTTTGAATTATTTTTAATTTAATAGCTCCTCATCAAGAACAATTTTTATTCGACTTAAACTCGCCTGAACTTGTTGTTTGGCATCCTTGAACTGGAAGATATATCCACCAAGCAGAGAATTCAAACTTTCTATCCGCACCCTTTTCAGAAAAAATATTCGTTTTAATTATCCCTTGAAACTATGAAACAATTTTATTTCATTTCGAGAACCAATATACTTTTCAAAACAAAATATCTTGTTATTTTCTTATAGATATACCTATATAATAATTTACAACAACTTTTAAGGAGTTCGGTGTTGGTTCTAGGTGAAACGTTTTAATATAATAATAAAACTTAAGTAAGATACGAGGTAGGTTTCACAAAAAAGGTGAAACCTACCTCGTATCTTACTCAAGTTTTATTATTATAATAATTTACATTTTATAAATTAAAGGTTTTTTTTAGTCACATAGAATAAATAAATAGAGTAATTTTAATCAATTAAAATTATTTATTTGATTGATTTATCTCACAGCTTCTGCCATCCCTGGTTGATTATCTTTAGTAGTACGGAAAATTAAAACATTTTATAAGATTTTTTATTCAAAATAAAAGCCACACAATTTCACATTTATACATACAGATTTGGAATTTGTCACTTTGTATACATAACTCATACTTAAAGTTAAATTGTATGTTTTTTTTGTGTAATTGTATAAAAAAACTTATATAATGTTTGAATTTTCAGTACTACTGAAGGTGGCCAACCAGGGATGACCGAAACTATAGTATCTGGTAAATCGATCAAATAAATAATGATAATAATTGATTAAAATTATTCTATTTATTTATTAAATGTGACTAAAAAAATTATTTAATTTATAAAATTTAAATTCTAAATTGTTCATAAGTCACTTAAGTTTTAGAAGAATATATATAATAATATATAATTCATTTGTTAGAGACTATAATTTCGAAGGTTTGACCTTCATTTTAAGTGTTTTTAATTAGACTTATTCTATCTTTAATTTTTAATATATATGGGTCATTACACACCAAATCAGACAGTGTTACCAATTTTAATTTTTTATTTGCTTGATAATTCCTTGAAATATTTTTGTACTTTATGAAAAAGTCTTCCCAGTAAAGTTTCAAATTTTTACTTTACCATACAGGGTATGGTCAAGTATTGTAATCGTGCATGAAAAAAGTGTTTTTTTCCTTCTTTTTTTCAAAAATACTAAACTATTTCGATTAAAAATTGAACAAAACCATGGCATTTTGCTCTACAAAAAAGCTCTAATAAGTAAACATCGAAAAAATTATATTTTTCGAGATAATAATTGTTTTGTTAAAATGTCTGTTAGTCCGTTAGTCTGTGCGTTACCAAATTTTGTGGACGAGCTAGCTCAAAAACTAGAGTGAATATCGAAACCAAATTTCACACGTAGTTTTGGTCCATTGAGATTAAGAGCTGATTAGATTTTGGTGCATATCGACCCAAAATTAAGGGGGGTCGAAGGGGGTTAAAATTAAAATCTAGGTCGTTTGAGCAAACTCAACCAAATTTTTTATATATAATCAGTGGACCCGCAGAAGTCTAAAAATGCAAAATCTAACCGCCCGAAATGGGGGGGGGGGGGTCAAAAAATGAAAATCTTGGCCATTTTCCAAACTCAACCAAATTTTGTATACATAATCAGTGGATTCCAAGAAGTCTAAAAATGCAAAAACTAACCGCCCAAAAATTCGGGGGGTATGGGGTGGAGGGTCAAAATATGAAAATCTTGGCCATTTACCAAACTCAACCAAATTTTGTATTCATAATCAGTAGGTCCCCAGAAGTCTAAAAATGCAAAAACTAACCCCCCCTCCCCTACATGATTATAAATAATTTTATTAAATATTAATGTAAGTGAGGGGCCAGGTTTTATGGTAAAGTCAAGTGGATGGTGGCCACATCAGAACACGTCAGCTTATTTCAATCATGACCGTTCAAGAGAACGATTTTTTGAGAAGTTCTCAACCTTTACTTCTAATGAACCCCTCCTGCAATTTTATAAGAATACCATTCCCCCTTTCCAGGTTTTTCTAACTCAAAACATTTATTTCAAAGAATATGCTTTTAATATTGAAAATTCAAGGTACATATCATATTTTAATTTAGAGATAAAGATAAGTAATATTTATTTGCCTAATATAAAAGCTGAAGTTTTTTCACTATTTTTTTAATACGTTCTTTAAAACTTTTGAAATTTATTTTATTTATTTTATTTATTATTTATTCATTTATTTGGCTCAGTTTACATACACAGTTTACATATATATTAATACATATTGAACCTTAACAATATTTATCAATTAAAATTAGAATCAAAATTCAAATTTAACCCTCTGTAAGATTAATCTTGAGTCGAGGGCTAAATTTTAAGAAAATTATACACAGATTAATTACCCCTTGAAATACTAAAATTCTCTCTGGGGGAGGGAGGGGATTCCCCTCCGGTTCAGAACTACTGGTTTATAAAAATTATTTTTTTCTAGATTCTAAGAGTAAAGTTATCAAAAAAATAAAAATGCAAAATTCCTAAATTTCAAAAGTCCGATTATTTATCTAAGTTGTTAACGATATTATTTTTTATATATTATATCAGACGGATCAGATTTTGGAATTTTCAAAAAAAAAAAATTTGAAATTAGAATCTTGAAAAAAATTTATTCAGATTCAGGTAAAATTTTCGGATAATAACATAATTTTCTTTAATTGTAAAAAACTCACATCCTTAAAACCTTAATAAATTTAATTTGAACTGAAAGATAATATTAGTAAAATGAAAGTTATATCAAATTCGCACACCTGTTTTATTTATTCTTGGAATTTGAATTAAAATTCAAAGATCAAACAAACATCAAATGTTTTTGTTGTTGATGTTTATTTTTCTTTTGTTTTTATTATTATTACTATTATTATTAATATTATTCATCTTTCTTAACTCTTTTATTTTTCCTCTAAGTAATTAAAATTTTTCCGCTTTTTTTAGTGAGAGCGGGGGCTTTAAATAAACGCTACAATAATTATGCAACGTTCTATAAAAGTACATCAAACAAAAAAAGTAAGACGACGAGAAAATTAAATCAAAAAGGAAACAATTAGTGAAAAAAAATAATAATAAAAAAAAATGTAAAATAAAAAGGACGAAAATACCCAGTGGAGATATCATCGTTCTTTTAACATTTATCACTCATGTTTATCTCTATTGAATCACTATTACTATATATATATATATATATATATGTGGGGGTGTATTTTTATTCATTTGAATTTTGAATATAAAAGAATAAATTGGTTCGCAGATTTAGAACACAAGTTGCCCCCTTTCGTCTAATATCTAATCTCACAATCGCTCTAGTATCAAACATTTATATTGTTTTTTTGTAAAAAGTAAAAAATTTTAGTACGAAAATGACCTATTGATTTTGATTTATTTTTTATGACGGTTTGGGAAAAAAATTATCCTTAGATTATTTATCAATGATAAAGGGTAGAATAATTAAAAAATTCTCATATAGTAAGAAAAATAAATTTTTTACAAAAAAATATTATTCAAATTTATATACATATATAACCGTATTTATAACCAGCTCCAAAGCCAGGGAATGGGAATTGGTGGGAATCTTGCTGACTAGGCGGCTACGACACTCACTCGACCCCATAGTGGTTTTTAAAATAATAATTTAAATTTCCTAATTTTAATAAATTTTATTTGTCATGAACTACTGGTGGGTTTAAAAATAATACTTATTTAAATTTCCTAATTTTAATGAATTTTATTTGTCATGAGCTATTATTGAGTTTTAAAATTAAAAAAAATCACGTTGCCTTCGTCCCATAAGCCGATTATTATAAGTATAGATAGATATTGAAGAATATCTTATAGTATTATTTGAGCAATTCTTCATTTTCTCGAAAACGGCTCTAACGATTTCGATGAAATTCACAGATTAGGGGATTATTAGGGCGACAATTCGGGTCTCATCTTCAGGTAACTTTAATTTGATAGGTTTTTATTAATTAAAGTAATTTTTTTCATATGTGACAGTGTCAATAAATAAGAATACCTACTTATTTTTTTCAATTTCTTTTAATAACTAATTAGTTTTTAAAACCTACTAATAATTAATTACAAATATTACTAATATATTAAAATTAGAAAATGTATTATTTATTTATTATATATACTTATATAGGTACGCAAGTCCGACTCGCATTTGCCTTATATGTATAATGTACCATATATAGGTATTATGGACAAGCACAAAAGTTGAACTTTCAACAGGAGTTTGATGTAAAAAAATCCATGCAGTTGGCCGTAGGTAGAGGTAGATTTCGAACGAGCTCTAACCCCCTTTAGACTGCTCCTATCAAAAACTTTTCAGTCACAAGTTGTAGAGATTAATTAGTAGAATATTAGCCATTTACAACCAAACTGTTATCATTCATATTAACGTTCTTATGAATTTTTTAAAATTTCAACCCCATTACCATTTTAACCCCAGTGGGCCTGAAGTGACCAAAAACTAATTAGTTCTTGTTTACATCAAGACTAAATTTTGTGCCAAATTTTATTGCAATCGGCTGAACGTTGCGGCCTGAAGCGCAGCAACAAAATTGCGAAACATAGCCCCCACATACCCACTTATATATCTATATAAATAAAAATGTACTGTTACGCTTAAGTGATACGTTGAAGGATCTCCGAAAGTTCTTAATCGATTTCTTTGAAATTTTCACACAACATCCCATTCAAATACACGAGTGTTTTTATATATAGTGTTTTTATAGATATCCTACCTGTGGCATGCAAAAAATATTTTTTTCGAGAAAACAACGCCAGCGCCTCTCTGGAGGGGGGGGGTAAAAGAAAACAAACAAGATGGCCGATAATAGCTTTTTGGAAATCTTTCAACTGTCAATATTATTTTTGGTTAAAGGAACAATTTTGACAAGTAATATATAATTCATTTACTGTTTTAATACCTATTCTATAATTATTTGGTTTTTTTATTTATTTTCAAAATTATTATTATTTTTTAAATATATTAAAATTTTTGATCAAATCACATACGTCCAGTGGTTTACCCGTGAAGCCTAAGAGTTAGGCACAACAACGAGTGGTCGCGTCAGCTATTATCTGTATAAATTTTAAACATAAAACGAGACGCTCCCCGCCAGGGGTTAGGTGAATATGGGTATATATAAACTTTTGAATGGAGGGTGGTTTTGGGATCTAGGGGCCATGATCGGAAAAAAATATGATTGAATTTTCCGGAAGTCGTATCATGAGAGTGAGCGTAATAGATATATTTCTTCGAAATCTACCTAAAACTATTACCATCAACAAATACAAAATAATAGTAAATATATAGAGACGAGAATCGATTTTGTCATGGTAGAACCGGCTTCGAATTTTCCACGGATGTATCTGTGGTAGTCTGTCTCAAATGGTCAGACCCTCCGATTTTAGATCAGAGTGGGTTGCCGAGAATATTCTTCAAGGCGGTCTAAGCATTTGATTGGGTCCACATGAAATTGTCAGGGAAAGAAGAGTGACTGATCTGCACCAGCCTGATTTACCTATGATATTGTCAAAGGCACTCTTACTTTCCTTTTGGTCACTTTGTCTGATGAATTAAAAGAATTGTATATTTTAACAAAAGTCATTTATTCATTTTAAAGTACAAATTTTATATTTTTAACGATTATTATTTATAATAAAATATTAACATTTTCGCTTGTATTTACAATCATTCTTTTCCTTATTTATTTGTTTATCAACTATTTTTATGATAGGGTTAATGTGTTTTTTTGAACATAATCTTATCACATTTTCAATTTATTTAATTTTATTTAATTTCAAATGCTTTTAATTAATTTGGTAATAAACTTAAGTTTTAATTCTTCTAATGACCTATGGTACTGCCATCTAGCGACACTGGCTACAACATATCTTTAAAAAGATCTTAAATTTCTGTTAAAAATTAAAATATGCAATGTCTTTAGCTTATTCGAAAAAATTGTCTATGATGGTATAATTTATTAGAAGCCATAAAAACACACCATTCAGCTAAGCTGGTTCATTTTAAAGTATACTCTCCTTTAAAAAAGCAATTGTCTTAAAAGCACAAAGAAAATAATGATAGAGACCACCAAAAGCAGTTTAATGAACATTTTTCTTTTTTTAATGCAATACTAATGGAGAGGTTGATCGAAGTAATTTCCACTCACTTGGATGATATTTTTTCTCCTATTATTACAACTACTCAAGAAAAGGATTCTAAATAAAGTAAAAGGAGGTTTCTTGCTTTGTGCGTATTTGATGTAACTTGAGACGAGTCAGTCAATGGTCTGAAGTGGTTTTGACATTAAAATGGTTGCCGAAGATCCCGAAGGGTTTCCACGTACAGGAAATGAAAAAAGGGTCAGAAATTCGACCCACCCCTTGCGAATCTAGATGAAAAGCGAAAGGAGTTGCACAAGCAGGAATCTAAAAAAAGCCCTTCCGCTCAATATAATATTATATTATTATTATTTTTATCAATAGATATATTTATTCAGAATATGAGATTTGAGATTGCTTTCTTTTGTCCTGTTGTAGGCAAAGAAAGCAGGTCTGATTTTTTTGGGTTCGAAACAAGCAATAAATTTTGCATAGTTTATTAGGTAAAAGTACCTGGAGGACCGATCTTCGAAAGGTAATTTGTTTGTTTGAGATTTAATCAACCACTTGTTTTGTTTTTATTCAACCAACAATTTTTTTTTGCCTTTTCGGCCATTTCTAGCCATCAGCCAATTTACAATACTATTATTTTGTAAATTTTGTCTTCTATCTAGGGATCAGATTTTAGCCTGTCAATCAACTGTTAATAATTAGTTTAATTAAAAAACCTATCAAAAAAGATTTTTTCCCAAAAGTCTAGTATTAAGTCGATTCTTCCATGACTTCAGCAATAATTTAATTTTAACTAACCATGGCAATATCAAGCTTAGTTTGTTGACTATTTATAAGTAACTTATAAACAGTTTATTGACGATGTTCAAAAAAATCTCCCAAAATGATCGCAAGTATTGATTATTCAAACAAAGTTTTTATACACAAAGAGAAACAAAGTTCTTATTGTACAAAATAAATAATTTCTATAAGAACTTCGTTTGAATAATCAATATTTGCGGTCATTTTGGGAGATTTTTTGAACATCGTCAATAAACTGTTTATAAGTTACTTATAAATAGTCAACAAACTGTCATAAGCTTGATATTTCCATGGTTAGTTAAAATTAAATTCATTAAAAAGTAATTTTTCACGAAAAAGCGGCTTTATTAAGAAAACTTGATGTTTTAGGTATAGGGACATGATATATCGTCTTAAAGCATTTTTCTTCGTCTTTCAATTTATTGAGTAATATACAGGGGGTCTCATTTGAAAAAATGAACTTTTGACTCCTTTTATGAATAACGGAAATAATAGTAATTTTAGCACTTCCTGTATAATATGGAGTCGATTTCTCGGCGTAAATTAAATACTTCGGGTCTGTCTAAACGACCACCAAAATATCAACTTTTCATGAATTGAGAGCACTAATTTATTTAAGTTTAATTAGGACCATGTTTAGGACCATATTTAACACAAATTATTTTTTATCTCGAAAACCGATAGAGATAGGTATAGGACAATATTAACAAAAAAGTATTTTAATAAAAGAGCGGTTCTAAAAACGTGTTAATATATGGGGTGTTCCATTTAAAAAAATAAAGTTGCTACAACTTTTCGATGGAACCCGAAACGTTGCAATGCTGAAAATATTTTAGATCGAGAGAACAGGCAAGAAAATGTAAGGTGGTAAATTTTCAGAAAGATCCTGCGTTCGGTTTTGCATAAACATCTAACGTGCCATCGACCGTGAATCACCCTGTATACTCTAGCATTAACTTTTTACTACTATTGTTGCGAAACAACTATACCTTAATTGATTAAGAAAGATATACACATTTTTAATTTTGAAAATAAAAACATAATCACCCCCTCCAGCCCTTCCCCAAGCATTCAAACTTTGCAAACAATTTTTTTAAGAATCTCTGACTATATATTATAATTTAATTAATTGAATAAAATTAAAGTTGAGTGATCAAAGTAGATAAAAATTTCTCGAAAATGTCTTCTTTTTTTCTTTCTATATTAAATTTGGCATTTCCAAACTTGTTTCCGCCATTGATTCTTTCTTTTTTCCTCTATATTTGTTTTTCTTTTCTCTCTCTCTTTCTCTTTACTTTCTCTTTTCTTTATTAGTTTTTGTATTGAACTTGATTCATTGAGTGGGTTGGTTGGCGTTTTTGAATAGATTCCCCGGACTTTCTCCACTGTTTACTTTCCACCTAAAAGTGAATGAAACTCTCATTACCTTAATGAAACAATCCTTAGCTTTAACTAATATTTACAATAGGAAAAAACTTACCTAAATAGACTTTTAAGAATGAGATTTCGTTATGTATATATAATATATAAACCCTACGAATAAATCGCTAAATAAATTATAAGAATAACACAAGTTTCTTTAGAAAGATTTGTTTAGAGAGAGAAATAAAATCATCATTATTAAATTAATTTAAGTAAATTTAGAGCAGTATTTATCTTGTTGAGCATAAATTAAATAGGAATATTTTCAGTAAAAAAAAAATCAATAATAAGCTGACGTGTTCTGATGTGGCCATCCACTTGACTTTACCATACAACCTGGCCCCTCACTTATATTTAATGTTTAATAAAATTATTATATTCATGTAGGGGGAGGGGGTTAGTTTTTGCATTTTTAGACTTCTGGGGGTCCACTGATTATGCATACAAAATTTGGTTGAGTTTGGTAAATGGTCAATATTTTCATTTTTTGACCCCCCCCCCCATTGTGGGCGATTAGATTTTGCATTTTATTTTTAGACTTCTGAGGGGTCCACTGATTATGTATACAAAATTTGCTTGAGTTTGTTCAAATGGCCTAGATTATTAATTTTTAACTGGTAACACACAGACTAACGGACACCCAACCAGACAACCGGACAACCAGACAACCAGCCAGACTAACAGACAATTTGACAAAACAATTATTATCTCGAAAAATATAATTCTTTCGATTTTCACTTATTAGAGCCTTTATGTAGAGCGAAATGTCATGGTTTTGCTCAATTTTTTTAATCAAAATAGTCTCAGCCGTTTTTGAGATATTTCGGAAAAAAGAAGCTAAAAAACCACTTTTTTCATCCACGATTTCAATACTTGACCATACCCTGTATTGTAAAGTCAAAAGTAACATTTTAATTAATATAGAATTATTGTTCAGCTTTGTTTAAATTCAAGCAGGCGATCTCTGGTTGCTACAGTAGAGCAGATTTGACTCATTTAAGTACTTGATAAGCCTGGCATGCACACAAATAGATTGTATCTAGCCATTAAATAAAATTTTTAATGAATGAGATGAACCCTTTAATAAATTGTAGCAAACTTCAAAAATTTTCAAGATTCGGTATATTGTCCCCAATTAAACGAGCAATTACTGTATATACCAGGTGTATAAGCTTAATTCCGCTGTAAGCTCATTGATGGCTTTAGTGAGTGTATTAAACTACCATACTTTGATTCTTACGAAGAAGTCCTAAAATGTCTTGATGAGTGATTTCCTCGAAAAAGAAGGAATTTTTCGACGTGGTATCCACAAATTGTCCAGAGATTTCAAAAATGTGTAGCTAGTGAAGGCCAATACTTTGAATATATTACTTTACCATACAGGGCGTGGTCAAGTATTTTAATTGTGCATCAAAAAAGTGTTTTTTCCTTCTTTTTTTCGAAATATCTCGAAAACGGCTGAAACCATTTTGATCAAAAAAATTGAGCAAAACCATGGCATTTCGGTCTACAAAAAAAGCTTTAATAAGTGAACATCGAAAAAATTATATTTTTCGAGATAACAATTGTTTTGTCAAAATGTCTGAAAGTCTGGTTGTCTGTTAGTTAGTCCGTGCGTTAGCAAATTTTTGTGTACGAGCTAGCTCAAAAACTAGTGTGAACAATATCAAAACTAAATTTCACACGTATGTTTTGGTCCATTGAGATTAAGAGCTGATTACATTTTGGTGCATATCGACTCAAAATTGAGGGGTGGAGGGGGTCAAAAAATGAAAATCTTAGCCATTTTACCAAAATAAACCAAATTTTGTATACATAATCAGTGGGACACCAGAAGTATAAAAATGCAAAAACTAACCCCTACTTGATTATAAAATAATTTTAGGGGCCAGGTTGTATGGTAAAGTCAAGTGGATGGCCACATCAGAAAACGTCAGTTAATTTGTTTTTGCTTTCTATGAAAAAACGCTCAGAGCTAAAGTTGATTAACTCCTTAAATGATAGTTTCGATATGATCAAGGTTGAAGTTTATCAACTCCTAGATGATTCCTAAAGCGATTTAGGGATATTTTTATTGTTGTTTTTCATTGTTGTTTTGGTCAAGTGAAGCTTCTTTTTCCGATTCAAATTCACCTCGGTGTTCATGGTCATTTATTTCAGCTACTATCTTCAATTGAAGTTCGTCACATCGACTATTTAATATATTTTTTGCAGGAACTTTAAAAGTCAAGTTAAACTTAGTAGAGAAAACTTGATAGTAAAACTTTTGTTTTGAAGTTTGCTTTCTTTCACTTTGGCATTTCTCAATGTACCTACTATGAGTCATACAATATTTAAATCCGCGTGAAGATTCTTCATTTCCGGATTTTATTTTTCTACTTTAGTGGTTCTGATTTGCTGGAAAAAGATTTGATATGTGATGTCGGGATTTTGGATTTGATCCAGTTTAGCACGGAAATTTCATGAGTTTTTCAGGTCCAAATAAAACAGGGACTTAGTTCACTATGTTTTTGAAAATATACACCAATAACAAGTATCTATTAAACCGCAACAAACTTAATTTTTACAATTTTAGGCTTGATTCACTTTAGCTCTGAGTGGGGCATATATAAAATCGGTTTCTCGAAAACGGCTCTAACGATTTCGATGAAATTCATGTTTTAGGGGGTTTTCGAGTTGACGGCTAAGTTTAATTTGATGGGTTTTTTTGTTTATGCAAGCTCTTTATGAAACAATGTTTGTTTAATTTCAATGATTTTAACTAAATTTTGTTGGAAATATTAAAAAAAAACATGATGTAATGAAAAATTAGTAGATTCGTGGAATCCATCAATCTCATTAAGTATTTATCAAAATTATTGTAGTTTTAAATCAGTAGATTCCCTCCTGTGGATACGGGAGTTAGAATACGTCCACAGTATCCCTGCTTGACGTAAAAGGCGACTAAAAGGGTTTGGATCGTGGGGACTAACAACCCCATTTCATAAAAAACAAAGTGGTTGTTTCATTGTACACAAGAATAAAGAACGTTTGTTTCTTCGATGGTCAAGATGTAAATAAATAAATAAATATTCAATCTTCGACCTGCTCAGAGGCACAAGTCCTCGGTGGTTAGATCTTTCAAACATCATTACAAATTAACTACAATAATTGAATAAATAATAAAAAATAAATAAATAAATAGAAATGTACGCTCATTACCAAATAATATGACCATAGATTTCCATTGAAAGACAAAAAGTAATTTAAAAATTTCGCGCAAAAACCTGATGCCATAAGCAAACGCTAGTATTAGCCATCCCGGTATTTGCCATAAGTTATTAAGGAAAATTATTAGATTTTTTTAAACCAACCATTTTCCAAATTTCCATTGATAAAAGAAGAATTTCTCCCGAAACATTTGAATTTCTTTCAATTCTTTGATAAGGTTTTATAAAGAATTGTATTTATTTAATATATTTAAAACTATATATATATATATATATATATGTATTTTCGATGGGTGAACCGAGATTGGAATTAGGTGTACATCGTCTTTGAAGTTACTTTGGAATTCATTAGATAATCTATTGTCATCTATTGTCTTCTACTTGGAAATGAAAGTGTAAGTGGATGTACACGATATTAGGTCGCGGTTCACTCCTCGGATATTTCTAAACTAAATGTTCAAAACATATTTCACCAGATCTCTTCTGAGAAGCTTTATTATATTATTATTTTTTGTAAAAAGTGTGTAGCTTCTCGTTAAATCTATATATATAAAATTAAGGTTTTGTCTGTACATTGGCTCAAATCACGCCAGATTTTGGTTGCACACGTTTCAAGCAAAGTTATGAACGAAAACACCCTCAACAAAATTTATGTCTGTATGTCTGTTTCCGAGGTTTCCGAAAAGTTGCTCACCATTCACGTAAAAACGGCTGAAGGGATTATTATGAAATTTCAGATTTACATCAGATGTCTTCTAACTTACGTTTTTAGCTATATAACGTTGAAAAAATGTAAATTCTTGCCCTTGGAACAAACTCAACTCAAATTTTGTATACATAATCTCTGGGCCTCTAGAAAGCTAGAAATGCAAAAACTAATCATCCAAAATGGGGGGGGGTCAAAAAATGAAAATTCTTTCTCTTGGGCCAAACTCAACCAAATTGTGTATACATAATCTGTGGGTCACTAGAAGGCTAGAAATGCAAAAACTGGGTGCGGGGGGTGGGTGTGGGTTGGAATGGGAGTGGGGTGAGGAGTGAGGCGGAGTAGGGTGGTGGTGCAGGGGGTGAGGGGTGGAGTCCAGGGAGGCATAGCGGGGATGAGGTCCAGGGAGCTAGGCGGGGGTGTGGTGCGCAGGGTTGGAGGGCGCGGGGTGGGCTCGGGCTGGATGGGGTGCGGGGGTCCCAGCTGGGTGGGGAGCGGGTTTTGTGGAGACGGGGGTTGGGAACGGGTGCATCGTGCGGGGATGGGGCTGCTTGAGGGGTTTTGGGGGGCGGGGGTTTGGGCGAGGGGGATTAGTTGGGTTAGGGTGCGGAATGGACTGTTGGCTGGTGGTGTGGGGGCGGGGGTGGGTTTCGGGGGGTGTGGTGGGTGTGAGTGGGGTTCGAGGGCTGAGGGGTCCAGGGGACGTGACCCCTGGCTAGAAAGAGGGCCGCCGAAGGCGGGCCTTGCAGCTAGTAAATAAATAAATAAAATCAATAGGGAGTAGTGATTTTATTTGGTTCAGGGAACTGAATATGTAGCTACGGTATTAAGTATTTCGTTTGACTATGCTGGCGGGGAAAGTGAACTTTAATTCTCGTAAAATTATCCTCGAGTTTAATCATTTAATTAATAATTTCAGTTCCAATAAAATATTAAAAAAGCCCCTGTATGTAAATAGGTAGCTAAACAACGCAACACTTCAAATGCAATATGAGTTAAATTAGTATTTGTGAAATTTTGCTAATTATACTGCGCACCTTTAAAAGAAATATAGGTACACCATAATAGACGGAAGAGTGCATTGTTCAAAAGCAGAGCAGAGATCCATTGAACATGAAATGATTGTAATTACGAGTGGACATCCACTGTACTGTTTCTCTGCATCTATATTCACTTCACTGGTCATAATGGAATTAGCTGCATAGGCATTCAAACCTTTGTTGCTTTTCAGAATAAATAAATTCAATACAATCAAACCAATTTTGGAATTTTAGTAATGAGAAAAAATTATGGGTGATTTAATCTTTTAAAAATAAAGTCGATATATATAGTAGGTATGTAGTATACATCAAAATACCAATAATTATTGTTTTATCACGATTTCTTTTTGCTCTAGAACTATGGACTAAAAATGTAAAATTTAGCTTTTAGGACACATATGCTTGCTGAGAATGAATTTTATTCTTCAGTATCGTAGTTTCAAAAAAAAAACGATATGAATTTGAATAAATTGGTTTTATTAATTAAAGTTTAAAAATACAAGAGGTTATACTTGGAGATTGGAGGTCTCAAGTCGAACGTGATTAAGACAAGCCTTAATGTTCCCACTGAACATCCGTCTTTATATACTGAATAAATGCTGAGGCTGCAACTAGCTCAGCGTGGGAACAGATAACATAATATCCTGACGTGACTCCTCCTTCCTCCGGGGAGAAATTTCATTATTTTATGAAATTTCTTCACAATTTAGTTTTGATCAAAATATTTACGTTACAATCATCTGAATTATTTGAATCATTACATTTATATCAATTATATTACAATCATTTAAATTTCAATCATTAATATCCATATTATTTCTTAATTTATTACATTTAATTATATCAACAATTTTTATTTTATATTTATTTAATAAGTATAATATAATTAACAATATTATTATAATTATGATTATTATTATTATATATAAATCTACTTTGTCTGTTTGCTTTATTTTCAAATCATTAAAATTAATCACTAATATTTCACTTTTCACTTTATTTTTCACTTTACAATATATATAAAATATTTTAACAAACATTTATAGGTAATTATACTATTTTACTTGATATAGATATCTTAACAAATAATTATTTTATTTTATTCAATACACAATATGGATATTTTAATAAATTTCATTAATCATATTTATTCATTTAATACACATAACATGGATATTTTTATATTTTTATAAAATAATTATATTATTTCACTTGGTATTAGTTATTCTGACAAAATTTCTTTTTATATTCTTAAAAGAATAATTATTTTATTTTACAATAGTAAATCTTTTTATTTCGAGAATAAACAATTTCTACAGTTTCTTAATTCGTTATTCATTTTTAATTTATTATGAAATATTGGTAAAGGAATAAATTGAATCACTTGATGCGTTCATATTTACATACTTCGGGTATTTTTTTTAAAATTATATCTACGAGTTCATTCTCAATTTCACAAATGGGTTTCACGAACTGTGTGGCTTCCCAAAAATTCTCGAATTTGATTACTATTTTATTTTTATTTTATAATTATCAATTAGGTTTTTTCAAATCTCTATTAAAATTCATCCTTGGTATCCCAAAAATCTTTTCATTTATACCTATAAAATATAACTGTTTATCAATCTATTTCCTTAAATTGTTTGTGTTAATTATTTATTATATGTTTTAAATTGCTATATTGCTAACTAATTAAATTATTCATACTTGATTAACCTATAGTAGCTATCATTAAATATATTCTTACGCTTTGCATCTCTCGCTTCGATTATCCTTGACTTAAATCTTAGATTTCATAACCTTGTCAGCGCTATCAATTGGGTCAGTGCAAGGAGGATTGCTGTCCTCATCTTCTTTCTGAAATACACGCGGTCTCTTTAGTCTATCAATGCGATATTTATTATTATTTCTATCTATTACTTTTCCTAAAATTTGATCATATTCTTTAAGTCTAATTTCTGAAAAATTTGGTGTTCCCTTAGGCTTTCTTTTCTTTCTTTTCAAAAATAAAGTATTAGGTAACTTAGAGGGGTTTTCCTCTCCTGACCTCTTTTTCTTATTTTCAATATTTGCTTTAATTAATTTAAACATTAAGTCTTTTTCCTGACTATATTGATTTATTACTTCCGAATCTATTATTTCGTTATTTATTTGTAAATTATCTCTCCCATATAAAACTTCAAACGGACTTTTTCCTATTGTTGAATGAATAGTATTATTATACGCTTTCACTATTAAATTCATTTTTCTTTTTATGTTATAATTCTTACATTCAGTATTTTGATTAATTATTTGTAAATGTTCTAAAATTGTAGCCTGTGTTTCTAAATCCTCAATATCTTCAAATCTTACTACACTTGTAAATATTTAAACTATTGAATGTTTGTTGAATTAAATTATTTAAGGGAATAAATAATGTTTCATCTTTAAAATAGATATAAAATTTTTCCTTGCTATGTAAATATATTCTAGTAATATTTTCGTCAGTTTCAGAAATCTATTTCCTGTTTTATTTATTGTAATCATTAATCTATTTTTTATTATTGAATAATTTTGAATTTTTCTACTTTTGTCGTCATTATCATGTGAATCTAAAATAATTTGGTTTTTTAAAAATGTTTACTGCTACATTTTTCAGAGAATTTTTATTGCCATGCTTTACAGGGGATTCTTCTGTCGGGAATGTGCTGTTTCTAAATCTTCATTAGTTTGACTACCACCCGCTGTTGCTAAAATAGATTCTAGTTCATTATCTATTATTTCATCAATTTCATTTATATGTACTTCGTTTTTTAAATCCGATTTTAAAATATTTATTGAATGATCGTTCAACGACACTTTACCCTCTGAATTTTTTCCATCTTTTTACCCTATGAATACTGACATAAGTTACCTATCTTTGGGGTATTTTTAATGTCTTTCCTATTTTTAATTTTACTCTTTGGTGTGTTGGGTTGATGAATTAGTTTTTCATCCCTTAACATCTGATCTTTTGTTTTCGTTAACTGGCTAACATTCTTTACCTTACCTACGTATCTTTTATTAATTATTTTATTATTTATCTCAGGTTCATTGACCTTATCATTAGTTTTAATAACATCAACAATTTTATCCTTGCTAAACTTTATTTGTTTATCTACGGGTTCATGTTTCTTTTTAACGTCTGTGGGCTCTATTTTATCATCTACTATTTCCTCTTTGTCTAGGCTACTAAATGAATCATTGTTTGTATCATCACTTTTGTGGGAAAATTTTTATCTATCTCGCTAATATGATATCTGAGTTTATATTTCGTATTCTCGTATGTAATTACGTCGTTCTTAAAATCCCACTCAAATTCTAACTTTTTGATTGCGTCTAACCCTATTAAAATATCAAAATCCTTATGAAAATCAATTATTAGTGTTTTTATATATTCTTTTTCCTAAAAATTTTACATATGTGTATTCAGTTATTTTTCTGGACCCATTAATAGATTTTATAAAATTATCCTCTTTAAACTTTGTATATAAATTAGCAATATTTGGTTTTATTAGATTTACAGTAGATCCTGTATCTATTAATACTTTTAAATTCCTCCACTCTAAATATGGTAATGTTGATTTTTCGTTTATACTGTCCCTATATTCAAAATTATTATAATTAATTTGGGGTGTTATGTAAGTTCGTTCTCTCGGGGGCCACTTCCTAAAAAATGATTTTCTCTTCTTTCCTGACCTGAATGATTCTGAATTGTTTGTGTGGACATTGGGGTTTGATTAAAATATTGTGGACGTGGGGGCCTGTAATTATTATGATTTCTATAATTATTAGAGTTTTGATAACCATTTTGATAATTTTGGAAATGGGGTCTGGGTTGAAAATTCTGTCTAGGTTGAAAGTTCCTAGGTTGAAAATTTCTGTAACTTGTATTATTATAATTATTATTATTTATTTTTGGTCTGCCCTCATTTGTTAGTGCATTCGTTCTATTGAGAATGTACTCATAAACTTCATATACTGAACCTAGATTTTGTGCTAAAACCTGGCTTGCTGTGGGTTCCTTTAATGTTTTTATAAAAATTTGTGTGGCATCTTTAGAGAATTCATTAATTAATTCGGTTTTAATATCTACTTCAATATTTCTGGCGTTTATTCGGGAATTATACTGGGTCATTAATTTATTTATTTCTACATAATTTTTCTCGATCCCTAGATTTTTATTTGTTAGGGAAAATAATTCTATTTTAATTGTATTTTCATTCTTTGGCGATTTGAATAAGTTCCTTAATAAAATTACTAATTCGTCCCAATTTCTGACATGGTGGCCTAATATTTTATGCCTTGCGTCACCTATTATTTGATTTTTTATATGTAATAGAATTAAATTCTGTTGATCAATGGGGACTTCGCTAAAATTTCTTACAATTGCCTCTGTATTTTCAATAAATTCCTCCAATAATTCAGGGGAACCGTTATATTTAGGAATCAATTTTAAGAGTTCGGAATGGGATAATGTAGCCATTGTTTATTCTTTTTAATTATTTATTATTTATTTAAATCTGTTAAGTCTTCCTCAAGCAATTACTATTATTTTATATTAGTATTATTTTATTTATAATATTATTTTTTTATTTCTTTCAACTCATGCATTAACTTTATTCATTTACTTGTATTCTTACTTTGTTTAACTTTCACAATTATTTTATTATTTTATTTCGTGCATTAACCTTTATTTATTTATTTGTATTATTACTTTGCTTAACTTTCACAATTATTTCATTATTTTATTTATTTATTTAACAATTATTCACTTATTTCATGCATTAACCTTTATTTATTTCTTTATTTAACATTTATTTATTTATTTATCTCATGCATTAATCTCCTTTACAATTATTTATTCTATTTAATTATTTTCACAATTTTTCAATATTTTTAACAATTATTTATTTATTTTTAACGTTTAATTTATGGGCCGTGTAACGGTACGGTTGACCGGAAGGATGTCTGTTCGTTTCTAACCTTTGTAGTATTCTCCGCTGACGATGCTGACTGCGCCCTTGGGAAGTTTCGGGTGTGTCTTCCTCAGTATTTGTATGATGTCCCGCAGCTCGAAGTTCACTCCTCGTTAAGGCTGGTGACTTCCTGTCGCTCCAAACTGGTTGGCGATTGGCTGACGGTTGTCAACGGGTTGTCGTGGCAAGGCGACGATAGGTTTTTCGCTGGTAAACAGCTTAAAAGCTGACCGTTCGTTGGCACTGCGACACGAACGTCGTGCGATTCCCAAAGTGGCTTTCGAAATTTTAGGTTTTGGCCTACCGAAATCCGGGGTTTTTGGGTTTTATCCTACCGACTGCGCCAATTTTATTCTTCGGTATCGTAGTTTTCAAAAAAAAACGATATGAATTTGAATAAATTGGTTTTATTAATTAAAGTTTAAAAATACAAGAGGTTATACTTGGAGATTGGAGGTCTCAAGTCGAACGTGATTAAGACAAGCCTTAATGTTCCCACTGAACATCCGTCTTTATATACTGAATAAATGCTGAGGCTGCAACTAGCTCAGCGTGGGAACAGATAACATAATATCCTGACGTGAGAAATTTTAGGTTTTTGGCCTACCGAAATCCGGGGTTTTTGGGTGTTGTCCTACCGGATCGCGCCAATTTTATTCTTCGGTATCATCGTAGTTTTCAAAAACGATATGAATTTGAATAAATTGGTTTTATTAATTAAAGTTTAAAAATACAAGAGGTTATACTTGGAGATTGGAGGTCTCAAGTCGAACGTGATTAAGACAAGCCTTAATGTTCCCACTGAACATCCGTCTTTATATACTGAATAAATGCTGAGGCTGCAACTAGCTCAGCGTGGGAACAGATAACATAATATCCTGACGTGACTCATGCTTTGCAGGTAGCACAGGTTTTGCCGACTCCCAACACTCATTCGCGGTCAAATTGGAAAAGTGCCGGACCACTTCATTCGCCAATACATATATCCCTATGACTTCAAGGAACTGGAACTCTCTACTGGTGCACACCTTCTGTATCTGATTGCATAAAAAAAGATATCTAGCTTTATCATTTTTAATTTCAATTTGGTTTTTGAGATTCACTCTTTTTATATACCCTGTGGTCGAAAATGACAAATTTTCAATTGAAAAATTAAAAATTTTATCAAAAATGAATTATTATTTACATCAAGGAGATATTTTAATTACTACCTTGATCAATAGTATTCTATTGTTGGTTTAAATACACACAAACACACACATCGACAGAGACATTTAGTCAATAATCAAAATAAATATTAAGTAAAAAGAGATGAAAATTTATAATTTTTAATTTAAATTTGGTTTTGAGATTCACTCTTTATTATACCCTGTGGCGAAAATTACCTATTTTCATTTGAAAAAAGTAAAAATTTTATCAAAATTGAATTAGTCATTATATCAATGAGATATTATAATTACTACATTCATCAATAGTATTCTATTGTTGGTTCAAATACACACACACACACTCCGACAGACATTTATTGAATAATCAAATAAATATTAAGTAAAAAGAGATCGAAATTCATTATCATTTTAATTTTAATCGATTTGAGATTCAATTTTTTTTTATTATACCCTGTGGTCGAAAATTACAAATTTTCATTTGAAAAAAAAGAAAATTTATCACAAAATGAATTACTATTTATATCATAGAGATATTTTAATTTCTACCTTGATCAATAGTATTCTATTGCTGGTTTAAATACACACACACACACACACATCTAGAGAGACATTTTAGTCAATAATCAAAATAAATATGAAGTAAAAAGAGATCGAAATCTATCATTTTTAATTTGACTTTAGATTTGAGATTCACTTTATATACCCTGTGGTCGAAAATTACAAATTTTCTACATTTGAAAAAATAAAAATTTTATCAAAATTGAATTACTATTTATATCAAAGAGATATTTTAATTTCTACCTTGATCAATAGTATTCTATTGTTGGTTTAAATACACACACACACACATATCTAGAGAGACATTTAGTCAATAATCAAAATAATTATGAAGTAAAAAAGAGATCGAAATTTATCATTTTCAATTTGAATTTGTTTTTGAGATTCACTATTTTATATACCCTGTCGTCGAAAATTAAAAATTTTCATTTGAAAAGTAAAAATTTTATCAAAAATGGATTACTATTTATATCGGGGAGATATTTTAATTACTACATTGATCAATAGTATTCTATTGTTGGTTTAAATACACACACACATACACATCGACAGAGACATTTAGTCAATAATCCAAATAAATATTAAGTTAAAAAGTGATAAAAAATTTTTTTTTTTTTATTTTGAATTTGGTTTTGATATTCACGCTTTTATAGACCCTGTGGTCGAAAATGACAAATTTTCATTTGAAAAAAGTAAAAATTTTATCAAAAATGAAATATCAAGGAGATATTTCAATTACTACATTGATCAATAGTATTCTATTGTTGGATTAAATACACAAACACACACATCGACAGAGACATTTAGTCAATAATCAAAATAAATATTAAGTAAAAAGAGATCGAAATTTATCATTTTTAATTTTAATTTGGTTTTGAGGATCCCTCTTTTATATACCCTGTGGTCGAAAATGACAAATTTTCAGTTGAAAAAAGAAAAAATTTTATCAAAAATGAATTACTCTTTATATCAAGGAGATATTATAATTACTACATTCATCAATAGTATTGTATTGTTGGTTCAAATACACACACACACACACACTCCGACTGAGATATTTAGTCAATAATCAAAATAAATATTAAGTAAAAGGTAATCGAAATTTATCATTTTTAATTTGAATTTAGATTTGAGATTCACTCTTTTATATACTCCGTGGTCCAAAATGACAACTTTTTGTATTTAAAAAGTAAAAATTTTATCAAAAATGAATTACTATTTACATCAAGGAGATATTTTAATTACTACCTTGATCAATAGTATTCTATTGTTGGTTTAAATACACACACACACACACACACACCTCTAGAGAGACATTTAGTCAATAATCAAAATAAATATTATGTAATAATTTTTAAGAAAAAAATAAAACCGACTTCAAAAATTAAATGCAACAAATAAAATACAGAAAGGTAAAATAATTATTATCTTATTTAGTTACAACTAAACGACGAAATATTAACATGAAATTACTTTTTGAAGTTGGTGCTAAATATATACCTTTTATGAATCGCACTCGACGGATCTTACTTAGTACGTTTGGCGGGTACGCTCACTTATAGGTATAGTTTGTTTGGTACCGATTTCAAAAAGTAATTTCATGTTAATATTTCGTCGTTTAGTTGTAACTAAATAAGATAATAATTATTTTATACCTTTTGTGTATTTTATTTGTTGTATTTAATTTTTTGAAGTCGGTTTTTATTTTTTCTTAAAAAAATTATTCTCATAAAAAAAACTTTGACAAAATAATTATCATATTGTATTTATTATTTGGAAAATAAATATTTAGAATTTGAGTGAAAATCAAATAAAAATAAAATACTAAATGTTACTAAATAAATACTTTTGTAAAAATGCAGTATTAAATTTCTTCTTCAACGATAATGTGGTTAGAACTATTGAGAATGAATGACACTCAAAAATCTTAAGCAAACAGGCTGCCAATTTTGTTTTTTGCTAGTTTTGAATTTTTATTGTTTGGCAAGCTATGTTGGCTAACCTGAATTTTTTTTTAGTTTTTCCTGAATTTTCTAATTTTCCGGGAAACTTTTCCAATTTTTTTTTTACGTATTAACCTGAATTGACTATTACGAACATTATAAAAAAAAATTAGCCAAATCGGTCCAGTACTTATCTGCGCTTACGAAGAAACAGAAATTCATTTTTATTATATGGATAGAATCGGACTCTCGAAAATTGCTCTAACGATTTGGATGAAAATCACGCACAAGGGGATTTTTGGGATCGACAAACCGATCTGTCGGTGTCTCGTTTTATAGTAACTTTAATTTGATTATTTTTTTCCTAATCTAATTAATTATTCGCAGGTAAATGAACTGGGAGGCGTGTTGCTAAGTTTGGGCCCTTGAAAAGGTTTGAAACGCTTTCCAGCTTACATTTAATGCTGATCTACATGATACGTTTCTTTTTGTTTTTACTTTACAACAAGAAGTTTGACAGATAAGATTGACGCGAAACACGCGGTTACATTACTCAGGCTTTTGCTCACTCTTTTCTAAAAACATATTTTGACAACTCTTTACAAAAATAAAGTGATTTTCAGGGGGCCGTATCTTGGGTAGGATCACGATCCGAATTTTTTTCCTCATGTTGCATTTATGGATCAATTTATTTAACAGATATATGTATTTGATCACCCGAACTCGTCCAACATGTAGAGAAGCAAAATGAAAACATGTGTAGATAAAATTAAATTTTTTAAAGAATAAATAAAAATGTTGTAGATAAAAGTATAGACAAATTATTGTCGAAACGTTTCTTAAAGTTGCCGAAGGAAAAATCTATCTATATTTACTATATTGGTTTTGGAGTATATGGGGAATTTCAAATTAAGTGTATGGTCATGTATTTTAATCGTATATGAACAAAGTGTTTTTTGGTTCGTTTTTTTTAAATATCTCAAAAATGGCTCAAACTACACTACGGTTCAAAAAAAATCGACCCACTAATAAAAACTTTATTAAATAGCAAATTATTTTTAAAATTTTTACAAATAATCATATAATTTGTTCCATTAATTTTTAAACTAACATATTCAATAAATAATTTTGATAATTTTTGAATTTTATAAAAAAAAAAAAATAAGTAAAATTAAATTAAAAGATACAATTACAAATTATCATACTTTCTCAATATCACTTTTTTTACATTTAAATAAAGTTTTTAATAAAAGATCAAATTCCCCATTAGAAATATCTCAATAAAATAGAATAATTTTGAATTAAAGAATCATTGATAGAAAGATAAAATATACAAAATGGATATTTTTGAAGTTCAAGCAGTTCAAATTATGTGTCTAATTAATCAAGGGCTAAGACAATGACAAGTGGCAATTACACTTGCACAAGAAATAATTTCCAATAATGTATGGTTACTTGTAAAAAAATTAAAAATGATTTACTATTTAATAAAGTTTTTATTGGTGGATCGATTTTTGCACTTCAGTGTATATTGATAAAAAAAAATAAGCGAAACAATGACGTTTTGGTCTACGATAAAGCTTTCTAGACCGAAATATTTTACGAGATATTAATTACACTGCCTGACAAATCCTAAAGTTGTACTTTCCCCCACGTAAACATAACAATGGATTCTAGTAGAGTTTTATACGCTGATTATCATGACAATTTCCCGATTTTTTACAACACGTAAGAGTTTTGAGATATTATCGATCAAAATGACAAAAAAATGCCATTTGACTAATTTTCGAAAGTCCTATTGTAGATATTAAACAGCAATATTTGAAATCAAAATATTTTGTTGCCTTAATAGAAAACAGCTTCCTCTTTGATTTTAAAATTACCACTTGTTTTTAGTTGAATTAGAACTCGATTTATAGCTAAAGAATAAAAACTTATGTTTTTATCTATGTTTATTATCCTTTAAAATGACGTTGTTTTAGCTTTTTAGATATAACCTGAGTTATAATTGAGCTAAAACAAATGATAATTTGAAAATCAAAGAGGAAGCTGTTTTCTATTACGTCAACCAAATATTTTGATTTCAAATATTGCTGTTTAATATCTAATGCGGGACTCCAAAATAGGTCATAATGGCCTTTTTTGTCGTTTCGTCCGGGATTCGGGAACTTGTTTGTATAGGATAAAAAACTAATAACTGTAAATTTTGAGTAATATCGAACATGGTGTGCAATGAGCCTGCCCTCTAAATTTTGGAAAATCGGTTTATACTCCTATTTTTGATTTGGATCCCCCTAATATTAAACATTAATAGAATCCAAAACATGTTCATTTATTGAAATCGACCAAAATTGACTGAGTTTTTATTAGCCAATGATAAATAATATGTATTCGAATTTTAATAAAATGATATCTAGAAAATGTACAAAATTTTGAAATATACAAATATGATGTAAATTAAAAAAATTCAAACTCTATCAATTGTACTCCTATTTCAATAAATACACATGTTTTGGATTCCTATTACCGTTTAATATTAGGGTGTACTTAAATGAAAAGTATTGTATAAACCGATTTTTCCCAACTTTAGAGGGTTAAGGCTCGGTTACGCGATGTTCCATATGCCTGGGCTACACCCACAGTCATTAGTTTTTCATCTATACAAACAAGTTTCCGGGTTGTTCCGCTGATTTCCACATACTTCTAAAATAAAAACCACACTATCTATCTATACTTATTATAATCGGTTTTCGCGACGACGACGACGATGTGGTTTTTTAATTTTAAAACCAACTAATAATTCATGACAAATAAAATCTTCATTTATTAAAATTGGGAAATTTAAATTTTTTTTTTACTTTATCCAATGCGAAGCATGGGAAAAGTATTGTAATCGGTCTCGATATGCGTGGCTTCAAAGGACCTCAGGTAAAGACTACGGAACCCATGGTTTCAATTAAAGTCACAAATTGTAGTATTCAATTAGGTTGAATTTTAGCACGTGACGTTACATGGGGTCTCGTCGAGAGGCCAAAAGTGCAAGTTTTTCATTTAGTGCGTGCGGCTGGATGTATGGATGTATGGATGTATGTTATCGTTTTTTTGACCCACGATTTTTTCCACACCGTTGCACCGAATGAAATGAAATTGAAAAACCCAGCATTCTTTTTTAACAAAATGAAGCGCTGATTAGTTTTTGGTACATATCGGCCCACAAACATTAGTACTTTATTTTTAGTACTTTTTTAGTTTTTTCTAAATATCTTGAAAAATGATTCTAACTTAATTTTGATGAAATTTAATATCCTAATTAAGCAATTCTGGGACCACAAAAAAAGGTTAAATAAAGTTTTTAGTAAAATTATATTTTAAAGTACTTTACTTCTAGAGTAAGATAGTATTTTTTAATTTTAATTTTAAATTTTTAAAATTTATTCATATATCATTAATATAGCTCATTTAACCTTGCTTATTTTTAAAACGACTACGGAGTTCAGTGGGTCCGTAGTCTCCCAGTTAGCAAGATTCCCGCCGAAGACGGGTTTTGCAGCTGGTTGTTATAAATTGTATGCCTATCCAAATTTTATTAGGGAAGTGTGTTTGAACATTTCTAGTACCTAGGTCGAACTTTCAAATCACCTGTAATTTCACTATTATATTGGTTTAATTTACTCCAATTTACTTAGACTACAACTGCGTATCTAATTTAATACGACAGTATTTACACCAACCACCTCTTGTGTTTAAACGGATTGTATTTCGAATACGAATAAGAATCAGATATAATCCGCTACAATCTTAAACTTTTATCAAGGAAATGATTATAAATAAAAGTGTCAATAATATTGCTTCTTTTCCTTTGTAATCACTGGTCAATTAGGTTGTAAAAATAAGATGCAGATGTTGCATTTTAAACGTGATATACCAATAAGGATCTTTAAATTTAAGTACCTGAAAGAACGAGCTTCGAATTTGTTTGTTTGTCATTTAATCAACCATTTCTTTTATTTTGATTTAAACTACGAAAAGTTTTTGTTTTGCCGAGAGTAGCAGAGTTGTTGATTCACAAGGAGAAACAAAAGTGCTGTCTTTTTTTTTTTTTTTAGGTTAAAATAAAAATAAAATGAGAGATTCTGTTTTTTAAATAAAATAATTTTTAATTATTATTTATTATTTAAAAAACAGAAGACTCTCTCATTTTATTTTATTTTTTAACCTAAAATAAAACAATTCTGTTACCATCGACAGTGAAATCTTTTATTCAACTAATAAAGTGGTTGTCTCTCTGCTTGATGCAAAATAAAACATACACACATATATCGAGATGATATATCTGTATATATATTATTTATTTGTTTGAGACTAGTTTTCGAAGACTTGGTTTTCATCATCAGTCTTTTTCAATTATAATGTTTTTCATGGACTCAATAATCTATATATGATATTGACTCCATGAAAAACATTTGCAATTGAAGAAAGACTGATGATGAAGAATGCCTCGAAACTATAGTCTCAAACAAATAAATAATATATATACAGATATCATCTCGATATATATGTGTGTATGTTTATTTGTACCAAGCAGAGCACAAGCTCTTTGTTTCTCCTTTGTTAAATCACATGATTTATTTTAGATACACTTGTTTTGTGAGTCATGAAAAAATTAAAATTTTCGTCGGGATGTGAAGATTAATCCGAAAGAAAAAAAGTGGCTATATCTTATTATATTAAACAAGCAATTCTTGTATATATTATATATAATTCGATCTGTAACGGTCTTATCTTCGGCTAAGTTGTTTTTGATGGGTTTTTTGTCAATTGTAATACTATTCACAGGTTGTCTTTGATAAAATGTATAATTACATTTTTATTCAATTTCCTTTTAATAATTGGTTTTTTAATTTTAAATCACACAAAAAGATCATTACAAATATTATTATATGTTAAAAGTTAGGCAATTTAATTGATTATAAATCGAGTTTTAAATCTCACAAATATTAATATATACTAGAATTTGCTAATTAAATTAAATTAAGTAAAACTCGATAAATTATTATTTAATTAAAAAAAAAATTATACGGTATTTTTTTCGGCTTTTCGGGATTTTTACCCATAAGCCAATTTATGATAAAACTTTTTTTTAAATTTTTCTCTTACCCCTGGGTCAGATTTTAGTCGAATACTCCTCGAGTCGGATTCAGTCCCAAGTCCTATAGTTAGCAGGGTTGGCACGCTAACTCCTAGCATATCTGACCGCCCTATACGGCATTTATTTATATACCTATATACACATAAATGTGGGCCACTAGAAGGCTAGAAATGCAAAAACTGGGTTCGTAGCGGTGAGGTGGAGTTCGGGCGGGAAGGGTCCAGGGGGGTGTACTATATATATAGCTTTTAAGTTGAAGCAAAAAAAGTTACTGAGCATCGCTCAGTAGCCAGGTGCTTATTATTAAATGAGCAATTCTTCGGCGGGCGTTTTCCCAGCCCCCCGGACCCCTTCCCTTCCCCTGGACCTTCTCCCAAAATTCCAACTCATGAAAAAGGAAGGTGCGATCCTCTGAATCATCGGATTTTTTAAGAGGATGAAAATGACGTCCTAATAGATTATTTTTATTCTGAATTAGTGGGTTTTTTATCCTTGGGCTGCCTTTCCATCAATTCAGTATTAAATTCTACCACTCCATCTTCAATACCACTAATTAATTATTTTTCTTTTTTAATTAACCAAATTCTGTATACATAATCAGTGAGAAAATTGTATAAAACCCGTGAATCTTTTATTTATTATTATGTATTAGAATTAAGGAATTTAATTAATTAGATGACTCGTTCAATAAATAGTTAATTAGTAATAGTTGCTGAAGCTTTTATTTTTGTGATTAAAGTTTGAATTTTTATTTAAATCACACATGATTAATTTATAATTATTTATTGAAACAGTAGTATTTATATTGTAATTATTTGTTTCAATAAATAATTATAAATTAATCATGTGTGATTTAAATAAAAATTCAAACTTTAATCACAAAATAAAAGCTTCAACAGCTTCATTACTAATTAACTATTTATTGAACGAGTCATCTAATTAATTAAATTTAATTCTAATACATAATAATAAATAAAAAGAAGATTCACGGGTTTTTGACAATTTTCTCACTGATTATGTATACAGAATTTGGTTGAGTTTGGTACAAAAGCCAAGATTTTCATTTTTCTGACACTACACCCCCACCCCTCCATTTTGGGTAAAGTTTTTGCATATTTAGATTACTGTAGGCCCAGTGATTATGTATACAAAATTTGGTTGAGTTTGCTCAAATGGCCTAGATTTTAATTTTTAACACCCCCTCCACCCCCCCCTTAATTTTGGGTCGATATTCACCAAAATTCAATCAGATCTTTAACTTTAATGCACCAAAAACTACGTGTGATTGGTTTTGATATTCCCTCTAGTTTTTGAGCTAGCTCGTTCCAAAAAATTTGGTAACGCACGTACTAACAGTCTATGGACAAAACTGTTATTATCTCGAAAAATATAATTTTTTCTATATTTATTTATTTATTTTATTTAGATAATTTTACAGACTAGTAGTCCACTTTACAAAAATGTCAAATACGTGTAATGAATATTATAGTATATATATATGAGTATATATAGTATATATAGTATAGTATAGTATAGTATAGTAGTATAGTATAGTATAGTATAGTAGTATAGTATAGTATAGTATAGTATAGTATATAGTATAGTATAGTATATATATAGTATATATATATATATATATATCAAGAAAAATAAAAAATAAAAAAATTTTTTTACAAAGAATTACAAAATAAAACATCAAAATCATATATAAACAATGCAAAAAAATACAATAATCTATACACGAACAATAAATATAATTAACAATAAAACAACACAATCACATGAAAATCATACAGAAAACAATAATGAAAGAAAAGCAAAAGATAAAAGAGAAACATACATAAATAGGTACATAATTCAGTATTACAATGTTTACGGTGCTGGTGGGGATGTTCACATAAATTCATTCAAAACCCTTATTAGGGCATTTTGTAGACCGAAATGCCATGGTTTCGCTCAATTTTATCAATACCCTGTATGTAGTAAACAATCTTAAATCATATGCCAAACTTGGTCGTGTCTTTTTTTATATGATTTAAGATTGTTTTTTTGTAAATTGGTCGTGCTAACTTGCCATAGGATAAATATTATGAATACATTGTTTCTTGTCTCGATTGTTTTACTATTTTATCAACGATTAATGTTTTAAGTAATTGATGTACTTGAAAAAGTCATGAAAAGTACGAAACGTCGTATGAAAATTGATATTTTACTTATTAAAGACAAAATTCTTCTATTACTCTTGGATCTTCTATTTATTATTAAAATGACATGAACAAACTAAATATTATAATAATATTTTAAATGAAATATTAGTGGGTTTTAAAATTAAAAAAAAATCTACTTTATTAAACGAGAAAAAATTGTTTATATATATATATATATATATATATTTATATTTTTTGTATCTTAGTTCTATTTTGAAAACGGCTCTACCGATTTTGATGAAACAAAACCTATTAACAAGTTTTGAGATGAGAAAGCGATCTGGCCAGGTCTGGACCTCGACAAATTTCATCTTTAATTGATCTTTCTTAATTGAAGTAATTATTGACAGATGAAAATCTCAATAAAAAAGTTTGTTTTTACATTTTTTTTCATTTATGTTTTATTTTTAATTGGTTTTATAATTTTAAAACCCACTAATAGGTTATAGCAAATATTAATATATTATATTAAAATTAGGAATTTTTTGTTTGTTTTAATTAACAGGTGTTTAAATCATAACAAAACAGGTGTGTTTACAAATAAAGTGGTTGAAGTGGGTTTTTTTTTATATAACTTGGAAACAAATCTTATTTAATTTCATGTTTTTATTTCAGATCCTATACGATTATTTTTTATTATTAATGTAAACGAGGCTTGATGAATCAAGAAAGAATGATGGTTATTTTCAAAAAATAAAAAAATCTTCATCATGGCACTTATTTTATTTATCAATGTTGGCTTCAACTTGACGCCATCTTCAGTCTTCAATTACATTCAACATTACATTACATTAATTTTGATGATTTATATCTTATAATTCAATAAACATTATAAATGTCATGAAATGAGTGTTGATGAATTACATGATTACATAGTACATTTCAATGAAGAATGACATTTATAAAGTTTGTGAATTATAAGATATAAATCATCAAAATTAATGTAATGTAATGTTGAATGTAATTGCAGACTGGAAGATGGCGTCAAGTTGAAGCCGAAACGTTTCTATGATCAAAAATAAAAATAAATTAACAACCATGATGAAGATTTTTTTTGGAAAATAATCCACGAGCCTCAAAGGATTCCATCTTCATCGGATTCATCAAGCCTCGTTCCTGATCTCATTAAATAATATACGAATCATAAGTACTGTCCTAAATATTTTTTTATTATTATTTTCCTATTTTTTTATTTTTAATCTTTATCAATATGAACGAAATGTGCAAATTGGTGTACGAGTAAACAAATATGCACATAATAAAGGACAACGGAGTTAGAAATGCAAAAACTGGGTGCGGGTGGGGTGGATGTGAGATGTGGGGTGCAGTTGTGGGGGATCCGGGTGGAAGGCGCGGTTTGGGGGTGGAGTGGGACGGGAGTGGGGCAGTGGTGGGGGCCAGGTGGTTTCGGATGGGGGGACAAAGTTACCGCATCGCTCGGTGGCTCCAGGTACTTTAATATAATAAGATAATAAGTTAATGGAGACTCGTGGAAAGGTCCACAGTGATCTTGTAGCCAAAATTTGCTTGTAGGCTATTGTTGTTGCATGTTGAGTATTTCGGAAAATATGATACGGATGGTAGGTATGTAGTAAAAAACTTTTTGTAGTTTATGTGTGTTTTATGGTGTACATTTGCTTGCAAAAAAAGTTTCGGATCAGATCAATCCTTCATCATCACCTATTAATTATTCAAAATTCATTACATTTGCGTATGGTTGAAAACATAAAATGCAAAATGGATAACTTGGTACAATGAAAGTCGTTTGAGATAAATTTTTTTGAAAAGAGTGTGGGACCATTGGCCTTGACATCCATTGTGTTTTCCTCGATCAATTTTTTAATCAACAGACAACATCATAATTTTCTAGAGCTGTTGTTGAGGGGTTGGTTGTGTCTTTGTGGGAGGGATATGGGGTTGTTTCATTGTACCAAAGTTATCCATTTTGCATTTTATATTTCAACCATGCACACTAAAATGTAATGAATTTTAATTAATAGGGAAGCGATGAAGGATTGATCTGATCCGAAACTTTTGCAAGCAAATGTACACCATAAAACACACATAACCATGTAAAAAAGTTTTTTACTACATACCTACCATCCGTATCATATTTTTTCCGAAATACCTCCTCAACATTCTACAACAACAATAATAATAAGATAAGATAAGATAATATAATAAGATAAAATACATGTGGGTATTCTGTAGTTTACTTGAGTTTATAATAGGTTATATTTGTGTACTATATATCTTCTTCGAACTAATAATTTTCACATATTTCTATTAGTAAAAAAATATATTTCTAATTAATGGTCTGAGAAGATCTCATAATGCACACACCAATATATTTTGTATTTGGGTAATTTGTTCGTCAACAGAGGCTTTTTAAATTGATACTCTTCGTCTTGCCGATTCCAGAGATCTAAAGTAATCTCCTTGAAAGCGGTTGTCACTGTAATGCGGCCCTTCGCATGCCATCAGAGATTCCAAGATCCGGTCAGCTTGCCTGTCTGGGGAGACGTTCGGGATTCCTGCACACCTGCTTGCGCCTTCAGGAAGGACATCACTAATGATTCATTCGGATTAACAAATGTACCTATTCAATTAAGATGTTTCTCTTCTTCAATTCATTTTCACATTTCTGAAATTTCTTCTCAACATCAAAGAAATAAATCTTTATTTTTTTCTTCTTATTTTATAGATTTATTCAAAAATAAACTGCAACGGATCGTTGCTAAACTTTATCCAAATTCATTTGAAATAC
Source organism: Forficula auricularia (assembly GCA_024734495.1). Taxonomy (NCBI): domain Eukaryota; kingdom Metazoa; phylum Arthropoda; class Insecta; order Dermaptera; family Forficulidae; genus Forficula; species Forficula auricularia. The sequence continues at coordinate 14,450,717 of JALMQS010000099.1, read as the reverse complement.
ATATATGTTCTTGAGTAAGGTACTTTAAAAAAATAATTTTACTAAAACTTTATTTAACCTTTTTGAAAATCCCCAAGGTACTTAATTAGGATATTAAATTTCATCAAAAATTGGTTAAGTTATTTTCGATATTTTAAAAAACTAAAAAAGTACTGAAATAAAGTACTAATGTTTGTGGACCGATATGTACCAAAAGCTAATCAGCGCTTCATTTTGTTAAAATACTGTGGTTTTCAATTTCAATTCAATCGGTGCAACGGTGTGGAAAAATGCCGGACGAAAACGATAACATATTTCCCCACGCACTTCCAAAAAAAATGGCACTTTTTGGCCTCGACGAGATTCCAGGTAATTTTTGGCAAAACCGTCACGTGCTAAAATTCAATCTCATTGAATACTTCAATTTGTGACCTTAATTGAGTCTATGGGTTCCGTAGTCTTTACCTGAGGACCCTTGAAGTCGCGCTTCTGCCGCGAGAGCGATTCCAATACTTTCTCCCATAAGCTCGCATTGGAAAGTAAAAATAACTAACCTGAAAATTAGAAAAAATTAGAAATTTTGAATACTCGTCACAATTCCGGCCATACCGAAAAAAAATAATGACTCTCTTTTTTATTACAGGTCTCTTTTATAGTAGCCCAGGCGAATTAGACTTTTCTGGCTGGTGATAAATTTTTGAGGACCTAAAAACCACGAAGATTTTTTGATATTTTTTCGTTTTCGCTTATAACTCAAAAACCATGAATTTACAAAAAATTTTCAATTTTTACCAAAATGAAAGAGCATAAAATTTCACGTTGAATAACGTACTTAAGCTACAATTGATCGTCAAAGATAGGCAATTTTTACCAACTTGGCGTAAAAGTGAATTATACTCATTAGGTTTTCACAAGAAACCACTTTTCGAATTTTAGTGCTGACCCCCATAATAGTTGCCTAAAAAATGAGATTGGCAAAGTTTCATTTTAATTGGATAACGGTAACCCATGCCATAGGATCATGTCCTGTCTTTGGAAATGCTGAATATCTTCAAATCTAAAAGTTTTAACAAAAAATGGCCTGGCAGATCAAGCCAGCAAAATTTTCTAGAAAATGAGAAGAAGAATCAAGTTTCTAGAATGAGTGGTTTTCATTTATGAATGAAAACTGAATTTTTCGCAATTTTTTTAAAAACTTCAACCTCATTTCGGCACGAATTACCGTTGTCCAATTAAGATGAAACTTTGCTAATCTAATTTTAGCCAATTTGCAGCTATTATGGTCGTTAGCACCGCAAAAATTTGAACAGTGCCTTCTTGTGACCACCTAATGCGAGCATAATTCACTTTTCCGCCAAGTTGGTAAAAATTGACTATCTTTGTCGATCGATTGTGGCTAAACGGCTGAAACGATTTTAACTTTTAAGTACTTTATTCGACACCGAATTTTATGCTCTTTCATTGTGGTAAGAATGAAATTTCTTTAGGACGCATGGTTTTTGAGTTATAATCGAAAATCTGAAAAAAGTCCCGAATTTTCGTGGTTTTTAGGCCCTCAAAATTTAGCACCACCCAGAACAGTCTCAAACTTGTTTGTTTTAGTTTGAAAATTTGATAATTTTAATTTTTTAAGAGCCCCCCCCGTCCTCCCCTTTAAAACAGGTACTATTTCTGCTGTTAGAAGAGTTCGTGGCTGTGATGAAACTGTATTAGATGAAGAAGGAGGTAATCTAAAGTTGGATGCGCTGGGTTCACAAATAAAAACCCTGAATACAACGTTTTGGGCTGAATTTATTTGGCCATCTTCAATTAACTGAAGATGGGCAAATAAATGCATGCCCAAACGTTTTATTGAGGGTGTTTTATTGAACTTTGGATTGCCTCCTTCTTCGTCTAATATAGAGGTACTATTTCAATTGTGAATTGTTAACCCTCCAATTTTATTGAAAATATTAAAATTCTAAATATACCCCATCATGATATATTTAGCTATTTCTATTTCGATAGAAAATATGAATTTATAGTCTTTGGTTTTGATTTTTCCAATTAACAAAATCATTCGAATCGAGAAGCGTTCAGAGGGCAAACAGCAAACAATAAAGGATGGCCAGCCAGCCCTTCCTCTGATAAAAACGTCAAACTGGCAATTATTAGTAGAAATATACTTACCAATAGAAATTAATTTCCAATATTTCTCGGTTCAGTTGGTTTTTTGCTGGCTGAATGCGGCAGGCTATGCGCACAGGCGGATTTTCAAATATCTCGGTCAAAACTCCCCAATAAATAATCGAAGTCAGCCGATATAACAGCCACGTGACTTCATCATCATTGAGTATACAGTCCTAAGATTGGTTTATGCAACAATTCGACGACTTGACTCTGTCCCCCGCCAGCTGTTTGATCAAAATGTCTCGCATCCCATATCCCCAATTATTTGGTTGAAATATTCTAATCTTGGTCTTCCCCTTCCCCTTTTCTTTCCCACCTCCCCTCCAAGATATCCCTAAGCAGTCCCCCATGTCCCAGTGTGTGCCCCATCATCTGACCTCTTCTCTTTCTTCAGACTCTTCCACAAGGTTCTTCTGATTCTTCCAAGAACTTCTTCATTTGTAATTTTTATCCATCCATCGGATATCATTCTTCTGTAGCACCACATTTCTCGAAAGCCTCTAATCTCTTCTCTCCGCTTCTTAATTGTCCAGGTTTCAATCTGTACATGCTGCCATGCTCCATACATATGTCTTCAATAGCAACTTCCTGTTTTCAAGCTGATTGAGGAGGAGCATAGTAGTTTTTGTTTTGAATTAAACCCCATTTTTGTTTAAATAATTCTTGATTTAATTTCCTCGTTTTCGCTCCTCCCATCCCATGTTATTTTACTTCCTAGGTAGCGGAATTCCTTAACTCCTTCTAGGTTTTCTTGGTTAATTTTGATGTATCTCTGTTTAGTTTGCCTTTTTTTGTACATACTTAGACCTTGGTTTTATTCTTGTTTATTTTCATTTTGATTTCTTCTATTAGGATTTGGTTAATTCCATTCAAGGCGTCCTCTAATTCTTTTTTATTGCTTCCTAGAAGGGCAATGTCATCGTCAAATCTTAACATAGCGATCTTTTGACTTGATTTTGATACCTGTATCAATTTTGTCTTTGAATTCCTTAATCGCTTCTTCTATGTATAAGTTGATAATCATGGGTGACAGCACACATCCTTGTCTTACACCTTTTTTGTTTTTGGCTTCTCTTTGCTCATCTCCATAATATTTATTATTGCCATCTAGTTTTGATATAGATTGTAGATTAGTTCCTCTCCCTGAACTTTATTCCTGCCTGTTTCAAGATTTTAAACATAATTTCCCAATTGATGTTATCGAATGCTTTTTCTAGGTCTATGAATCCAATGTAGACAGATTCTTCCCTGATAAAAGCCCTTTTATTATTAGTCTAAGAGAGAGAATTGCTTCTCGGTGCCTCTTTATGTTTTTCAGTTTAGAACTAGTTCTCCTCCAGATTTTCTTCTCTCTGCTTAACCTCTTGTTCTATTCTTCTTTGGATATTTTGTTAGAATTTCAAGGTATGTGAGGGGGGCTAATGGTCCGTGACTTAATTTTTTGCATCTGATTAGTTTCTTAATTTCACTGATGGTCTGGAATATTTTTAATAAATGTTTTATTTACCACCCACTATAACAAGTATCGTCTCCTGAATAACAATTAGTCACCGATTAATATTGAGATTTTTTTTTAATATTGTCCTAATAGGTAGTGGTATCTCGACAATACTTGTAGAAAGTTTATTCTAGAGTATATAGTACAGACAATAAAGATTCATAATTTATAAGCCCAAAACTTTTTGCTGTTTATGTACCATCCCGTGCTCGTTTGACGTTTTGACCAAAAATACTTATCTCAAAACTCTGAACTGTTGTAAAAAATTGGGAAATTCCATGATAATAACAGCGTATAGGTATAACTGGATTGTTAGGCTTACGAGCAGTGTTATTTAATTAGTAACACTTAGGGGCCGTCCACAAATTACGTGACAAAATGTGACAGGTGGGTCCGTGGATCTTAAAAATTGTGATATCACAACCCTAGTACGAATGTTTCAAACTATATAGTAACTATATAGATCCTATATAGATTCTGAAAATGTGCTACTAGGGAAAAGTCAAATTAAAAAAAAAATTCATATATATTTTTTAGATTTCAGGTTATTATTACAATATTTCAAGCTAAAAATGTTGGTGAAATAAATCTAGACAAACAATTTCTACAATTATTAAATTATAGGGTACACGAGTGTGTCACAATACAGGGGCGGCTCAATGAAAATGTGACCCAGGGGGAGGGGGTTAAAAATCTTAAATTCGTGTGACGTAATTTATGAACCGCCCCTTTTTAGAAACTAAATTTAAGAGATTATTGATGTTTTGACGGAGAATATTTGAAAATCCGCGTGTGTATGGCGCGGGGACGCGTGGCACGTGCCACCCATCCCACCCAGCTGGTCCTCTGGTCCACTACCGGTTCCTCATCCAACTTCTCGACTATTATTAGCTATAAAATGTTGGTTGGTCGTATTTCCTTTCCTCCAGTCACTTAGTCAGCGAGAGAGAACTAGCCATTTGTTCGTTTTATCGGTGCCATCTTATGTTTCTTTTTGACATATCTTTCCTAACCGTGTAAGGATAAAGTGAATATAAATAACAGCTAAAGGCAATGATATATGTTAGATGTCTGCAGCATCGTACCGTACGGAATATAAAAAAAAAAATACAATTTTTAATAGGATTCTCTAGAAAATTAAAATGATATTGTAGTATAAACATTCCACAACATTATAGTAACATATATATTATTTTTGATAAATAAAAAGATAATATGTATTCTAAATTACTTTTGGAACGAAGTGAACTTATGGGACGCCTCGGGGTGGTACCCTAGTCTGTGAAAAGTGTCCGTAACGTTAAATAAAAACAAGCGAGCCAACGCTCATGCGCGCGCATCCTCAGCCACTCTGGGGCGGGGCCTCTGGCTTGCGCTCTGTCGGAATCGATGTTGCTCTCACGTTGACCTTTCGATTCAACAGGTATTATTTACTACCCCTACCTCTCTATTTCATTTATCGAAATAATCCTCTTAAAAATTTTATTAATTTAATAGACAGAATAATAGAACGGCCAAAATGGCATCAATCTAGAGACAGAACATTCAGAACATTTCGTTATTCAGCAACAAATAACAAAGGTGTGCTTACTTAATTAATAAAATAACGAAATGAATGAAAATAAATAAAAGAATATTGCAATAATTCTTACTAATTATTTATTATATTTCCAGCTAATAGAAGAAAATAATCACTTAAAAAATCTACTAAAGGTAAGCGTTAGTATATTAATCGTGGGTGTGCGTGTAAAATCCCCCGTGAATCCCTAATTGATTTCGTCTAATTCCTATAATTTATTTATTTATTTAATTAATTGAATTTTATTATTTATTTATTCTATTTAAGGAATAAAATTAAAGAAGAAGAAAAATTCCTTTGAATTTGATTTCCAACGAGGATTTGATGAATTATTATTAAAATATCTAAGATTATTTATTTATTTATTATTAGAGTATCTATTAGTTAGATATTTATATAATATACCATAAACATTGTATAAATTCATATACTGTTTTTTCTCAAATTCAAAATATTTCCAAACAAGTTTGTCTTAAAATTCACCTCCATCCCCTCCTCCTCGATTAGCACTCATGATTTAATTTTAACATTTTTTTATTTTATTTTCTTGTATGGAAAGAAATACGAAAAAAGCCGAGTACCAAAAAAGGTATCGGGAGCGTGAAAAAAATAAGGTACGGTATATAATTTATATACCGTATATTATATATATTATAATATTTTGCAGTGTAATTTTAAATACGACTGTAAAGTTAGTAGACATCAGACGAGAAATTAATGATTTTATAATCAATTTCAGTATCGGAGAAAAATATAAAAAAAAAACAAGTAGGCAATATCAACAAGAGTATCGACAAAGAATAAAAGAAAAAAATACAAAAGATCCAAGGTATGGTATGAAAATTATATACATTTTTAATAAATTTATTATTACCATTAATAACTGTAATTAATTTTAGTACTTACTACTATCGATGCTGCTTTCGAGATATTTGGCAAAAAATCGAATCACAAATATATATATCTTATTTAGCGCATTAAAAGCTATAGTTTCTATGATAGAACATAATTAGGTTATAATTATTATTATTCATATAAATACCTGTTTTTTTTGTATATTATTATTATTATATATTATATATTTTTATAAATCATTGTAAATAAAATAAAGGTGTTAAGATACTGGAGTAAAGTAGTTTCTTTTGCTTTTTATCGATAAAAAAAAACCATAATAAAAAATGTATAACGTGAATAATTATTTTTCTATACCATAGATTAGAACTTAAAATGAGTTTTTATAATAAGGAACTTCGTTCCTATCCGGTGTCCTACGACACAGATCGACTTTAACGTTTATTTATTCCCGAATTTGGGTAAAGCTTGCGTGTCTTGATTAATAAAAAATTTTCGTTTCGAAAGAATGTAGGGATTAAATAATAATATATCAATCTAATAGGTTTGGGCTTCTGGTTTTGAAATGATGTCAAATAATGTTTTTAAAGATGTAATTTTGTTGAAACCAAATAGAAACAAATGTGTTCGTCAAAAATAGCCCGTTATTTATTTATTTATTTAATCATCATATATGTACACTGTGTGCAAAAAAAGTATACTTAGATTGATTCGCGATTCTGTGCGTCAAAATAAAATTTATTGGCCTCATGACATCAACCTAATTCCCGGAGCACGTCTTCTACTAGTCCATACACTTAGGTTGACTTGTCGAGTTTGTAGAAGGCGCTGTTGAATTTGAACTACTGCATAATGCCGATCCTTCAATACCTCCATATATGAATCGGCTCATTCTTCATTTGAAGCTCTAATTGGACCAGATCCGGTCTCCTGGCATAACAGTTTGTTTCTCTATATCGTTTTACAGCTCTATACTAGATACTTCCAACCGATGCTTGAAGTAAGCTGAGGAGCGACATACCGATACGATCTTGCATCATTTATTAGAGCTACAGCTTGAGCTACTTCTCGGTCTTTAGAGGCATTAGTGTTTGGACAATATTTCAAATGAAATTAAATTAAAAGATGAGATATCCATTGAACTGATAAACATGGCAAAATATTCAATGAATTCGATATTAGACGATATAATCATTTACTATAATTCAATAAAGGGATCAGATTTCAAACCTGAAAATTTATATATTTAAAGAAATTTAATTTTTAAAGGGTTTATAAATTAAAGTAATACATTGTTTTAACTCTAAAAATGTTTAAAGATATCTGTACAATCACAGAATGTATTAAATTGAAAGTTTTTTGCCGAGAATAGCAGAATTTTTATATATTGAAGGAGACAAAAGAAAAATCTTCTGCTGGAATTATAAATTTTATTTATTTATTTTATATATTTATAAATAAAATTTATAATTCCAGCAGAAGACACACTCTTTTATTGTCTCCTTCAACAGAATTTATTAAAAGTTTAAATAAAATATGTTTTTTCTGAAATTATTTGAAAAAACCAGATTTTTTCTAAGGCTTACTTTTTTTGAACTATAGTATAAGTTATCACATACATTTATTAAAATTTAACAAAAATCAAATATATAACTACCTAAGAGCGTACATACACACATACTATATATAAGAATCAGGGTCGGTCGGTGATTTTTCAGCCAGAGGATGCTGTCCAAAAAAGGAGATTCTTCATTTTTCAAAATATCATTTTATTCTTCGCATAATTCATCGATAACCGCATAATATATAATGTAACTTTTAATATTCAATATATTATAAATAAATTATGTTGGAAGAACATGTTTGTTTATTTTTTATATCAATAATAATAATAATAATGACATTGTTGTTGCCATGGCAACCTAATAATTAGAATCAATTAATTAGTTATAATATATATCAATATAATTTTTCAAATTTATTATAACATTAAATTTTTTTCATTTGACAGCTGAGAGCGGACAGTCTTTGCCATTTCCACAGGGGCAAGTAAAAATAATCCATCTTTCTATCTTAATTGCAGAGATTTTAGGGATGCGCCGCGTCCACTGCATCCATGGACCGCACGCCACTGATAATAATAATAATAATAAAATTCAACCCGCTATAAGAATAATCTAAAGTCGAGGGTTAAACTTCATAAAAACAAACAAACAATAAATTAACAGGAAAACATAAAATAAATCAACTTAAAAAAATCAAAATCAAATAAATTTAATTTTTTAAGAGCCCCCTCCCACCTTAATTTTTGTATCAATTTCAACCAAAATCTAATAAGATCTAATATCAATATAAAGAATCTACATATCAAATTTTGTTTTGATTTTTACACTAGTTTTTGAGATATAGAGCGTAAACAATATTTGCTAACGTACTCTATCAGACATTTTGACAAAATAATTAATATCTCATAAAATATAATTTTTTCGATGTTCACTCATTAAAGATTTTTTGTAGAACAAAATGCCTTTTTTTCGTTCAATTTTTTTTTAATGAAAATACTTAGCCGTTTTTTGTGATATTTTGAAAACGAAGCAAAAAACAACACTTTTTCCATGAACGATTGACCATACCTTGTATATGTTAAAGTAAAAATTTTTAAGAAAAAAATAAAAAACCGATTAAAATAAGTGTAACAAATATAAAAATAAAAGTATAAAATAATTATTATCTTATTTAAGTTATAACTAAATGACGAAATATTAACACGAATGTTTTGAAAGTCGGTGCCAAACAAACTATACCTATAAGCGAGCGTACCCGCCAAACGTACTAAGATCCGTCGAGTGATTCATAAAGGTATATGTTTGGCACCAACTTCAAAAAGTAATTTCATGTTAATATTCCGTCGTTTAGTTGTAACTAAATAAGATAATAATTATTTTATACCTTTTAGTGTATTTTTACATTGCTAATTAATTTTTTGAAGTCATAGGTTTTTATTTTTTTCTTAAAAATTTTTATTTTTCTTTAGTGATGTTATTAATAGTGATCATATCATCAGAACTTGACCAAATTAATATGACACCATCCCTAAGACACCCCCTTTCGGATAAAAAAATAACCATCGAAATCGGTTCATAACAAAAGAGGTTAGGTCTAAACAAACCTAAACAAACCTAATAAAAAAGGTCTATGACACCTATGAAAAAATCGAAAAAATGGGACCAATCGGAAGGAAGACTGGACCCAATGCAAAAAAATTTTCAGACTGGTTGACAATTGCGGAGATGAGGTAACATAGGTACAAAAAAAAAAAAAAAAAAAATTCAATCGAATAGAGAACCTCCTCCTTTTTTGAAGTCGGTTAAAAAGAGATCGAAATTTATCATTTTTAATTTGAATTTGGTTTTGAGGTTCACTCTTTTATATACTCCGTGGTCCAAAATGACAAATTTTTATCTATAAAAAGAAAAAATTATATCAAAAATGGATTATTATTCTTATCAAGGAGGTATTTTAAATACTAACTTGATCAATAGTATTCTATTTTTGGTTTAATTACACACACATCGACAGAGTCATTTAGTCAATAATCAAAATATATATTAAATAAAAGATATCGAAATTTATTATTTTTAATTTGAATTTGGTTTTAAGATCTACTTTTTTATATACCCTGTGGTTGAAAATGACAAATTTTCAATTGAAAAAAGTAAAAAATTTATCAAAAAATTATTACTATTTATATCAAAGGGATATTATAATTACTACATTCATCAATAATAGTATTCTATTGTTCGTTCAAATACACACACACACACTGACACAGACATTTAGTCAATAATCAAAATAAATATTAAGTAAAAAGAGAATTGAATGCTTACTACTATAAATCTGAGATTGCGCGCGGTAAACGGCGTGTCAAATTAGGTAGTAACCAATTTGCTTCTTAATACAATCTATCAATCTTAAATTGCTCGAGGTAGGTGGAGTGAGCGCGGTAAACGGTTCGAGCGTGATGAATTCTTACTACTATAAATCTAATATTGTTGCAAATTGCAAACGATATGAGTGATTCTAACATTTCTAACATTTTAAAATTCGCCTCCATGTCATGTGACAAGTCAATTCTTCGTTCCATATGACTTTTAAAACTTTTTGAAGCGAAGGTTTTATTCGGACGTTCTGGGGGTTCGCCGCCCCGGCCACTCTATCCGCTAACCGCTCATTTTAAAAGCGTAACACGAGTGGTGCGTACGCACTGTCCCCCAACCTCAGTAGGCGTGGTCTGATGTCACACTTTGGTCAGACGAGGCATGGCTTTCGTCATTTTTAATGTTCAAAGTATCAAATCACATGCCATGGATCTTACAGATTCTATAATCAGCAATAATAATATTTTACTCTTATCTGAAACAAGAATGTTGAACGATGAAACGATAAGTGTCCCGAATTTTAATTGTGTAGCTCAGTTCCGAAAAGACAGAATTATAGGTCTGGAGGAGTTGCTATTTTACAACATCAAAACGATAATACAAACTTCATTACACGTAATATGTCTTTACAATTCAGAAGGAACGAACTGAATGAAGTTCATGGCACTTCAGATATTGGAGAGATATGTTCTTCTCATTTAGCAATGCAAGATGGACAAATTTGTTCTGATAGCAATTTATATCTCCTGACATAGAGTTAAAGATATAATAAATTTCATTTCAAGATCACTAATGATTTATTCAGAATATGGATCAAAATTTACGGGAAATAATGAAACATACTAGAAAGCATTTGTTTTAGGTGGAGATTTTAATTGCAATTTTTAAGTGGATGAGAAATCTAAGCCATTGGTTGATTTCCTTACAGACAAATTTAATTTAAACAATGAATAATATCAAACTCTGCGACAACTAAAACAGGAACAACTATAGATGCAATATTTACAAGATTCATTGAAAAAAATTCAATCAAAAAGTTTTCTATCTTATTTTAGTTAACATCATCCAATAGTTACTTTCGTACCATATAACAATGAGAATAGTGGTGTACAAATAACTTAAAGTACTTATGATGAACATACAGATAATTATGCTTTTGTGAATTATTCGATAATTTTATGTTTAAACTTTGTACATATAATAGATTATATATGAATGCAATAAATTTTATTATACAAAAACAGGATTCAAATTATTTTCTATTTGTACTACTTAAAAACAAAAAGCGTCTAGGGACGCCCGAAAGAAGTGGGCTTTATAATATAAAGCGAAGGAACTAAGCGTTCAATAAAAATTAAGACTTGACAAAAGAAAAGACTTGAGGGATGAAAAATAAAGACTTGAGAAAATAAAAAAATAAAACTGATAACTTGGGGAAAAATAAAAATGAATACATTAAAAATAAAAGACGCGCCCAAAACGCAAGGCTACAGCGGAGTTTTCTTTCACGACTAGAACAAAAAAAATAGGAGAGCTCCGCTGTAGCCTTGCGTTTTTGGGCGCGTCTTTTATTTTTAATGTATTCATTTTTTTTATTTTCAAGTCTTTTATTTTTTCATCCCTGTTTTTCTTTCTGCTAAAGTCTTAATTTTTTTGAACGCTTAGTTCCTTCGCTTTATATTATAAAGCTTCTGCTTCTTCTGGCGTCCCTAGACGGCATTTTTTTTTTTTAATTTAATTCTGGTTTTGAGATTCACTTTTATAATTCTGTGGTCGAAAATGACAAATTTTCACTTGAAAAATTAAAATTTTTATAAAATGAAATATCAAATGAGATATTTCCACTATTACATTGATCAATAGTATTCTATTGTTGGTTTAAATACACACAAGCACACACATCGTCAGAGACATTTAGTAAATAATCAAAATCAATATTAAGTAAAAAGAGATCGAAATTTACTACTTTAATTTAATTTAGATTTGAGATTCACTTTTTTATATACCCTGTGGTCGAAAATGACAAATTTTCATTTTGAAAAAAAAATAAAAATTTTATCAAAATTGAATACTATATATATCAAGAGGATATTTTAAATTTCATCTTGATCAATATAGCTCCACAGTATGGTTTAAATACACACACATATAATATCGACAATGAGACATTTAGTCATAATCAAAATAAATATTATTTAAAAAGAGATCAAAATTTATCATTTTTTTTTTTTTTTTTTTTTTTTTTTAATTTAAATTTGTTTTATAGATTCACTTTATGTTCCTGTCGTCGAAAATTGAAAATTTTCATTTGAAAAAAAGTAAAAATTTTATCAAAAATGGATTACTATTTCTATATCAAGGAGATATTTCAATTACTACCTTGATCAATACTATTCTATTGTTGGCTTCAAATACACCCACACATACAGATCGACAGAGACATTTAGCCAATCCAAATAAATATTAAGTTAAAAGTGATGGAAATTTATTTTTTTATTTGAATTTGGTTTTGATATTCACGCTTTTAGTGACCCTTGTGCTCCAAAATGACAAATTTTCATTTGAAAAAAGTAAAATTTATAAAAAATGTATTACTATTTATATCAAAAAGTAGATACTATTATAATTACTACATTCATCAATAGTATTGTGTCGTTAGTTCAAATACACACACACACACACACCTCGAGAGAGATATTTAGTCAATAATCAAAATAAATATTAAGTAAAAAGAGATCGAAATTTATAATTTTTAATTTGAATTTAGATTTGAGATTCACTCTTTTATATACCCTGTTGTCAAAAATGACAAATTTTCAAGTTGAAAAAAAAAAAATTTTATCAAAAATGAATTACTATTTACATCAAGGAGATATTTTAATTACTACCATGATCAATAGTAATTGTCGTTGTTGTTTAAATACACACACACAAACACACGCATCTAGAGAGATATTTAGTCAATAATCAAAATAAATATTATGTAAAAAGATATCCAAATGTTTCATTTTTAATTTGAATTTAGATTTGAGGTTCACTCTTTATATACCCTGTATTCCATTGTTGGTTTAAATACACACACACACATACACACACACACACACACACACACACACATCTACAGAGACATTTAGTCAATAATCAAAATAAATATGAAGTAAAAAGAGATCGAAATCTATCATTTTTAATTTGAATTTAGATTTGAGATTCACACATTTATATACCCTGTTGTCCAAAATGACAAATTTTCAGTTGAAAAAAGAAAAATTTTATCAAAAATGAATTACTATTTAAATCATATTTTAATTACTTTTCACTATGATCAATAGTAATTTATTGTTGATTTAAATACACACAAACACACACACACATCGACAGAGACATTTAGTCAATAATCAAAATAAATATGAAGTAAAAAGAGATCGAAATTATCATTTTTAATTTTAATTTAATTTAAAATTCACTTTTATATACCTGTTGTCCAAAATGACAAATTTTCAGTTGAAAAAAGAAAAATTTTATCAAAAATGAACACATTTATATAAAGGAGATAATTTATCACACGTTTATCAATAGTATTCTATTGCTTTAAATACACACACACATCGACAGAGACATTTAATCAATAATCAAAATATATATTAAGTAAAAAGAGATCGAAATTTATGATTTTTAATTTGAATTTGGTTTTGAGATTCACTCTATTATAGACCCTGTCGTCGAAAATGACAAATTTTCATTTTGAAAAAAGTAAAAATTCAATCAAAATGAATTACTATTTATATCAAGGGAGATATTTTAATTACTACCTTGATCAATAGTAATCTATTGTTGCTATATACACACACAGACACATCGACAGAGACATTTAGTCAATAATAAAATAAATATTAAGTAAAATGTGATCGAAATTTATAATTTTTAATTTGTATTTGGTTTTGAGGTTCACTCTTTTATATACCCTGTATTCCAAAATGATAAATTTTCATTTGAAAAAAGTACAACTTTATCAAAATGAATTACTACTATATCAAGGAGATATTTTATTTACTACCTTGATCAATAGTATTCTATTGTTGCTTTAAATACACACAAACAAACACACATCGACAAGCACATTTAGTCAATAATCAAAATAAATATTAGTTATTTTTAATTCAAATAAGACTCAATGTTTTCTAATTTCTAGGCACTAAAATAAAGATTTCCCTGATATTCATTTCGATTCGAATACCCTGAAAATGTGTGACAGCCTATCCATGATGGGCGTCTCTGTCGCATCTGACCTGTCTCGGAATGAACACATCTCCTCTGTCGCGAAATCTGCAGCAAGTTTATTATTCAAGTCCAAGCGATTTTACAAACCCCCAAAACTTCTCACAATCTACAAGACACAAATCCGCCCCTATTACTCTCATGCTACCCTGGATACAATTCAGAAACGAGCCGTCAGGCTAATTGACTATTCTACCCTCACCGACTCCGTCGACTCGCTGGCTCATCTAAGAAATATCTCTGTCCTTTCCCTTTTTTATAGATACTATCACGGCAGGTGCTCTGATGAGATAAAATCAATAATTCCCCCCAAAGCATGCTTTGCAGGTAGCACAGGTTTTGCCGACTCCCAACACTCATTCGCGGTCAAATTGGTAAAAATGCCGGACCACTTCATTCGCGAATACATATATCCCCATGACTTCAAGGAACTGGAACTCTCTACTGGTAATCACTTTTCTTGCATTCGATTGCATTAAAAAAAAAAAAAAAAAAGAGATCGAGCTTTATCATTTTTAATTTCAATTTGCTTTTGAGATTCACTCTTTTATATACCCTGTGGTCAAAATAAATTTTCAATTGAAAAAATTAAAAAATTTTATCAAAAATGAATTATTATTTACATCAAGGAGATATTTCAATTACTACCTTGATCAATAGTATTTATTAAATATTACTTTTACAAAATTTTCCTCATACACATCGACAGAGACATTTAGTCCATATTCAAAATAAATATTAAGTAAAAAGAGATGAAAATTTATCATTTTTAATTTGAATTTAGATTTGAGGTTCACTCTTTTATATACCTGTAATGCTCCAAAATGACAAATTTTCATTTGAAATAAGTAAAAATTTTATCAAAAATGAATTACTATTTATATCAAGGAGATATTTTAATTAATACCTTGATCAATAGTAATCTATTGTTGGTTTAAATATACACAGAGACATACTAATAATCAAAATAAATATGAAGTAAAAGGAGATGAAATTTATAATTTTTAATTTGAATTTAGTAGTAATTATAATATCACTTTGATATATATAGTAATACGGATAAAATTTTTTTTACTTTTTTCAATTGAAAATTTGTCATTTTCGACCACAGAGTATATAAAAGATAGAATCTCAAAAAATAAATTCAAATTAAAAATGATAAATTCGGATCTCTTTTTACTTAATATTTATTATGATTATTCACTAAATGTCTCTGTCCGTGTGTGTGTATTTGAACCAACAATGAATACTATTTAGCAATGAAATAATTAAAATATCTTTGATAATAATAATAATCCATTTTTGTCAAAAATTTTATTTTTTACAGATAAAAATTTGTCATTTTGGACGACGGGGAATATAAGAGTGAATTTCAAATCTACATTCAAATTGAAATGTTAAATTTCCATCTCTTTTTACTTAGTATTTAGTTTGATTATTCACTAAATGTCTCTGTTTGCGTGTATTTGAATCAACAATAGAATACTATTGATCAAGGTAGAAATTAAATATCTCCTTGATATAAATAGTAATACATTATTGATGAATTTTTCAATATTTATTCCTTATTATCTCAGAAACTGTGTTGTAACTATGAATCAAAATTGTCTTAAAATATGTAGTGGTTATTGTTTACTGTTCCTTTAGTATTTTATACAAATAGTAAGAAGAGTTTCTCAATTATAATTAAATATGTATGTAAATTTTCCTTTTTTTGTATACATTTTTCATTTTTTTATTCCTTATTTTCTCAGAAACTGTGTTGTAACTATCAATCAAAAGTGTCTTAAAATATGTATTGGTTATTGTTTAATGTTAGTTTAGTATTTTATTCTATTCTAAAAAGGGTTTTTTTAATTATAATTAAATATGTATGTAAAATTTTCCGATATCCCGAGTATAGTGCAATGCTAAAAGTGCTCCCAAAACTTTTTTTAAATTTGACACGCCGTTTACCCGCGCGCAATCTTAGATTTATAGTAAGAATTCAATCACTTAACCGTTTACATTCAGTACTTTTTGAGATAGCAAATGAAACATTCGAACCGTCTAAAAACGATGTTTTTTGAAATCAGGAGAGATGCCTTTGAAAAAGTTTTAAAAGTCATGCGAAATGAAACATTGACTTGTCACATGACATGGAGGCGAATTTTAAAATGTTTGAAATGTTAGAATCACTCGTTTGCCGTTTACCCGGAATATTAGATTTAAAGGTAAGAATTCTTCAAAGATTCGACAGCGCAATGACGCACTGAATTGTTTAAAGTGGTGTCTATAGCGATGAGGCTCTACACGCACTCGCAACCAGCGCATACATACTCTCGTATCGTATGTGACCCTGAAGAACCACGAATGGTATCAATCAAGGTATAAGTGTATACACAGAGGTATACGTGAAATATAGTGGGTGTATATTCCACCCTCGCGAGTGTTGAAGCTATCAACAGCTGGCGAGTTAACAACAGCTATCTAGACAAAGCCTTATGCCACCACGAGTCCAACCTCAGTCGAATGGAGCTAGGAATCCCTTTCGTCCCTAGGGTTTCTCCCATTCTTTATGGCACCATTTTGTTTTCAACAACCTTGGCATGGTTGCTCGAGGATTCTCGTACATGATTTTTCATGCTCCAATTTCTTCAGATTCGGACTCTCTTCCTGCTGTCCCAGTACGTGATCGACTGCATGTGCGGTTGGTTAACCTGATGTGATTGCACATCACGCCACACCTGACAAACCGCCTGCAAATCGTCCATACCGGTTCACATCTGCTGCAAAACAGCCATATTATGAATGTTTCATTTTTGCACAATCAGAAGCATTGTTCGCCAAGCAAGCTCTAAAACGTTAGGTAGTCAGGCGCCTGCAAAGCGTCCAATAAGGATCACGCCCGCTGTAAAAACACGAACTATAGGATGTGAAGATTCAAGATCTTCAGCCCAGGCCCGTGTCCACTTGTCGTTTGGCCGACGACTCGCCGCCATTTAGTCCATTCTAGGCGGCTTTCTGCCCATACTTCTGTTTATTTTGTAAAAGCAAAACAAACCCACCGTGAAGCAGCTTATAGGATGTAGAGATTCCGAAGATCTCCAGCTCTGCTCGTGAACCGGTTGTCCGCTTGGCCGGTGGTTTATCACCTTTTTGTGCGAACCCAGGTTTGTCCGGCAACTGAAGCCGACAACCTCTTCCACATGATATATAACCATGCAGTTTATCGGACTGCATGATGTCAACCAGGCATACCACAGTCAGGCGGCACAGATTAGCGTGCATCACAGTACACGCCATACCCTTATTCTAAGGGGCTTGTAAGACACCAATTGAATGGCAGCCGCAAACCACTTTAGGCGTGCTCACTGGGCTATTTTAAATCAGAGGCGTCGCCGTGTGCCTTATCATGATGGATAAGTCCAGTCATGATACGTGAGCCGGTACAATCACCTGCTTGCCGTTTACCCGCGCGCAATATTAGATTTATAGTAGTAAGAATTCTTCACTTGAACCGTTTACTCCGCGCTCACTCCACTACTCCCGAGCAATTTTAGGTAGATAGATTGTATTAAGAAGCCATTGTTGGTACTGCCATTGACACGCCGTTTAATTCGCGCGCAATCTCAGATTTAGTAGTAAGAATTCAATTAAAATAAAGTAAAAATTTGAAATCAATAGGTTTTATAAAATGATAAATTTCGATCTCTTTTTACTTAATATTGGTTTTGATTATTTACTAAATGTCTCTGTCGATGTGTGTGTTTGTGTGTATTTAAACCAACAATAGAATACTATTGATCAATGTAGTAATTGAAATATCTCCTTGAAATTTCAGTTTTGATAAAATTTTTAATTTTTTCAAGTGAAAATTTGTCATTTTCGACCACAGGGTATATAAAAGAGTGAATCTCAAAACCAAATTAAAATTAAAAAAAAAATGCCGTCTAGAGCCTGAGTAGCTTTGTGCTTTATAATATAAAGCGAAGGAACTAAGCGTTCAAAAAAATTAAGACTTGAGAAAAGAAAAGCCTTGAGAGATGAAAAAAAATAAAGACTTGAGAAAATAAAAAAAATGAATACATTAAAAATAAAAGACGCGCCCAAAAACGCAAGGCTACAGCGTGAGTTTCCCTATTTTTACTTTATCCAATGCAAAGCATGGGTAAAGTATTGTAATCGCTCGGGGCAAGCGTGGTTTCAAAGGGTCTCCTCAGGTAAAGACTACGGAACCCATGGACTCAATTAAAGTCACAAATTGTAGTATTCAATTAGGTTGAATATTAGCACGTGGCGGTTTTGGCTAAAAATTACATGGGGTCTCGTCGAGAGGCCAAAAAGTGCGATTTTTTCATTTAGTGCGTGCGTATGGATGGATGTATGGATGTTATCGTTTTTTTGAAGACGCACGATTTTTTTCCACACTGCTGTACTGATTGAAATGAAATTGAAAACCTACCACAGGTTTAACAAAATGAAGCGTTGATTAGTTTTTGGTACATATCGGTCCACAAACATTAGTACTTTATTTCAGTACTTTTTAGTTTTTTCTAAATATCTTGAAAATGACTTAACCAATTTTGATAAAATTTAATATCCTAATTAAGTACCTTGGGGACCACAAAAAAAGATTAAATAAAGTTTTTAGTAAAATTATATTTTAAAGTACTTTACTCTAGAGAAGATGTTACTTTTTTTTAATTTTTAAGTTCTTTAAAAATTTATTCATTTGAAAGTTTTAATATAGCTCATTTAGCCTCGTTTAAGTAAGAATGGATAGGCTTCTCTTCAGAAATGCTAAAAATTTGGGGGGAATTTTTATGAGTAACCATAGCAACTGCGTTGTTTTTTTATCCGTTACCTTTGCTGAAGACAGAGAGAAATCGATTTTAAACCAAAAATAGCGATTGATTCTCATCTAGTACTCGAGGAATAATCATTCTATATTGGATTTTTGACGTTTCGGTTTTTATTAGTAACCATTGCTGAAGACATAGAGAAATCGATTTTAAACCAAAATAGCGATTGATTCTCATCTAGTACTTGAGGAATAATCATTCTATATTGGATTTTGACGTTTCGGTTTTTATTAGTAACCATTGCTGAAGACATAGAGAAATGATTTTAAATCCAAAAATAGCGATTGATTCTCATCTAGTACTCGAGGAATAATCATTCTATTGATTTTTGACGTTTCGGTTTTTATTAGTAACCATTGCTGAAGACAGAGAAATCGATTTTAAACCAAAAATAGCGATTGATTCTCATCTAGTACTTGATAATAATCATTCTATATTGGATTTTTGACGTTTCGGTTTTTATTAGTAACCATTGCTGAAGATGGATAGAATCGACTTAAAAATAAAAAAATAGCGATTGATTCTCATCTAATAAATTTCTGAGGAATAATCATTCTATATTGATTTTTGGCGTTTCGTTTTTATTGGTAACCATTGCTGAAGACATAGAGAAATCGACTATAAACCAAAAAATAGCGATTGATTCTCATCTAATACTTGAGGAATAACCACTTATATTGATTTTTTTTGACATTTCGGTTATTATTAAACTTCATTGCTGAAGACATAGAGAGGAATCGACTATCGATTTCAGAAATCAACAATTCTACATTGTTTTTGATTTCGATTATTGCTGGTAACTACGTTTTATTTTCGCATGGAGGATAAAATCAAAATTTAACGACTTCATCTACTAGAGGAATAACCTTATTGAATCATTTTTGATGTTTTGACTAATGGAAATTTACTGAAAAATGTGGAAGAATCGACTTAAAAATCAAAAAGACTAAATTTTTTTGGTAAACAACTCCGCTTCGAGCTGTTTGCCATAAAAGAATTTAGTCTTTTTGATTTTAAGTCGATTCTTCCACATTTTCAGTAGAGGTTTCCATTAATAGTCAAAACATCAAAAATGGAATGCAATAAGGTTATTCCTCTAGTATTAGATAAGAATCGATCGTTATTTTTGATTTTAAGTCGATTCCTCCATGTCTTTCAGCAATGGTTACTAATAATAATCGAAACGTCAAAAACCTAATGTAGAATTGTTATTCCTCAAGTATTAGATGAGAATCGATGGCTATTTTTGATTTTAAGTCGATTCCTCTATGTCTTCAGCAATGGTTAGTAATAATAACCGAAATGTCAAAATCAAATGTAGAATGGTTATTCCTCAACTATTAAATGAGAATTATTTTTGAATTAATGTCAATATGAACTACAAATTGCAAGTGATATCTGATTAATAATAAAGGAACAAACATATTAATATTTCAAATGAATTTGATAAAGTTTAGCAACGATCCGTTGCAGCTTATTTTTGTTCTAATCGTGAAGAGAGCTTCGCTGTAGCCTTGCGTTTTTGGGCGCGTCTTCTATTTTTAATGTATTCAATTTTTTTATTTTCCCAAGTTATCAGTTTTATTTTTTTTTATTTTTTCAAGTCTTTATTTTTTTTCATCCCTCAAGTTTTTTCTTTTCTCAAGTCTTAATTTTTTTGAACGCTTAGTTCCTTCGCTTTATATTATAAAGCTTCGCTACTTTCGGGCGTCCCTGGACGGCACTTTTTTTTTTATCCTACAAGTAATACAAATAAAAAAATAATTTGAATCCTGCAATACCTTTCCCTTTTTTATAGATACTATCACGGCAGGTGCTCTGATGAGATAAAATCAATAATTCCCCCCAAAGCATGCTTTGCAGGTAGCACAGGTTTTGCCGACTCCCAACACTCATTCGCGGTCAAATTGGTAAAAATGCCGGACCACTTCATTCGCGAATACATATATCCCCATGACTTCAAGGAACTGGAACTCTCTACTGGTGCACCCCTTCTTGCATTCGATTGCATTAAAAAAAAAAAAAAGTTTATGATGAGATTCACTCTTTTATATACCTGGTCGAAAATGACAAATTTTCATTTGAAAAAAAGTAAAAATTTTATCAAAAATGAATTACTATTTATATCAAGGAGATATTTTAATTACTACCTTGATCAATAGTATTCTATTGTTGGTTTAAATACACAACACACACACATCGACAGAGACATTTAGTCAATAATCAAAATAAATATTAAGTAAAAAGAGATCGAAATTTATCATTTTTAATTTGAATTTGGTTTTGAGATTCACTCTTTTATATACCCTGTGGTCGAAAATGACAAATTTTCATTTGAAAAAAGTAAAAATTTTATCAAAAATGAATTACTATTTATATCAAGGAGATATTTTAATTACTACCTTGATCAATAGTATTCTATTGTTGGTTTAAATACACACACACACACACATCGACAGAGACATTTAGTCAATAATCAAAATAAATATTAAGTAAAAAGAGATCGAAATTTATCATTTTTAATTTGAATTTGGTTTTGAGATTCACTCTTTTATATACCCTGTGGTCGAAAATGACAAATTTTCATTTGAAAAAAGTAAAAATTTTATCAAAAATGAATTACTATTTATATCAAGGAGATATTTTAATTACTACCTTGATCAATAGTATTCTATTGTTGGTTTAAATACACACACACACACACATCGACAGAGACATTTAGTCAATAATCAAAATAAATATTAAGTAAAAAGAGATCGAAATTTATCATTTTTAATTTGAATTTGGTTTTGAGATTCACTCTTTTATATACCCTGTGGTCGAAAATGACAAATTTTCATTTGAAAAAAGTAAAAATTTTATCAAAAATGAATTACTATTTATATCAAGGAGATATTTTAATTACTACCTTGATCAATAGTATTCTATTGTTGGTTTAAATACACACACACACACACATCGACAGAGACATTTAGTCAATAATCAAAATAAATATTAAGTAAAAAGAGATCGAAATTTATCATTTTTAATTTGAATTTGGTTTTGAGATTCACTCTTTTATATACCCTGTGGTCGAAAATGACAAATTTTCATTTGAAAAAAGTAAAAATTTTATCAAAAATGAATTACTATTTATATCAAGGAGATATTTTAATTACTACCTTGATCAATAGTATTCTATTGTTGGTTTAAATACACACACACACACACATCGACAGAGACATTTAGTCAATAATCAAAATAAATATTAAGTAAAAAGAGATCGACATTTATCATTTTTAATTTGAATTTGGTTTTGAGATTCACTCTTTTATATACCCTGTGGTCGAAAATGACAAATTTTCATTTGAAAAAAGTAAAAATTTTATCAAAAATGAATTACTATTTATATCAAGGAGATATTTTAATTACTACCTTGATCAATAGTATTCTATTGTTGGTTTAAATACACACACACACACACATCGACAGAGACATTTAGTCAATAATCAAAATAAATATTAAGTAAAAAGAGATCGAAATTTATCATTTTTAATTTGAATTTGGTTTTGAGATTCACTCTTTTATATACCCTGTGGTCGAAAATGACAAATTTTCATTTGAAAAAAGTAAAAATTTTATCAAAAATGAATTACTATTTATATCAAGGAGATATTTTAATTACTACCTTGATCAATAGTATTCTATTGTTGGTTTAAATACACACACACACACACATCGACAGAGACATTTAGTCAATAATCAAAATAAATATTAAGTAAAAAGAGATCGAAATTTATCATTTTTAATTTGAATTTGGTTTTGAGATTCACTCTTTTATATACCCTGTGGTCGAAAATGACAAATTTTCATTTGAAAAAAGTAAAAATTTTATCAAAAATGAATTACTATTTATATCAAGGAGATATTTTAATTACTACCTTGATCAATAGTATTCTATTGTTGGTTTAAATACACACACACACACACATCGACAGAGACATTTAGTCAATAATCAAAATAAATATTAAGTAAAAAGAGATCGAAATTTATCATTTTTAATTTGAATTTGGTTTTGAGATTCACTCTTTTATATACCCTGTGGTCGAAAATGACAAATTTTCATTTGAAAAAAGTAAAAATTTTATCAAAAATGAATTACTATTTATATCAAGGAGATATTTTAATTACTACCTTGATCAATAGTATTCTATTGTTGGTTTAAATACACACACACACACACATCGACAGAGACATTTAGTCAATAATCAAAATAAATATTAAGTAAAAAGAGATCGAAATTTATCATTTTTAATTTGAATTTGGTTTTGAGATTCACTCTTTTATATACCCTGTGGTCGAAAATGACAAATTTTCATTTGAAAAAAGTAAAAATTTTATCAAAAATGAATTACTATTTATATCAAGGAGATATTTTAATTACTACCTTGATCAATAGTATTCTATTGTTGGTTTAAATACACACACACACACACACATCGACAGAGACATTTAGTCAATAATCAAAATAAATATTAAGTAAAAAGAGATCGAAATTTATCATTTTTAATTTGAATTTGGTTTTGAGATTCACTCTTTTATATACCCTGTGGTCGAAAATGACAAATTTTCATTTGAAAAAAGTAAAAATTTTATCAAAAATGAATTACTATTTATATCAAGGAGATATTTTAATTACTACCTTGATCAATAGTATTCTATTGTTGGTTTAAATACACACACACACACACATCGACAGAGACATTTAGTCAATAATCAAAATAAATATTAAGTAAAAAGAGATCGAAATTTATCATTTTTAATTTGAATTTACGATTCAATCTTTTATATACCCTGTTGTCGAAAATGACAAATTTTTATTTGAAAAAGTAAAAATTTTATCAAAAAAATGAATTAATATTTATATCAAGGAGATATTTTAATTACTACCTTGATCAATAGTATTCTATTGTTGGTTTAAATACACAAACACACACACACACATCGACAGAGACATTTAGTCAATAATCAAAATAAAAGATCAAGTAAAAAGATCGAAATTTATCATTTTTAATTTGAATTTCTGGTTTTGAGATTCAGTCTTTTATATACCTTGTTGTCGAAAATGACAAATTTTCATTTGAAAAAACTAAAAATTTTATCAAAAATGAATTACTATTTATATCAAGGAGATAGTTTAATTACTACCTTGATCAATAGTATTCTATTGTTGGTTTAAATACACACACACACACACATCGACAGAGACAATTAGTCATTAATCAAAATAAATATTAAGTAAAAAGAGATCGACATTTATCATTTTTAATTTGAATTTGGTTTTGAGATTCATTCTTTTATATACCCTGTGTATGTCGAAAAATGAAAATTTTCATTTGAAAAAAGTAAAAATTTTATCAAAAAATTGTTCATTATTTATATCAAGGAGAAATTTTAATTACTACCTTGATCAATAGTATTCTATTGGTGGTTTAAATACACACACACACACACATCGACAGATACAATTAGTCCATAATCAAAATAAATATTAAGTAAAAAGAGATCGAAATTTATCATTTTTAATTTGAATTTGGTTTTGAGATTCACTTTTTATATACCCTGTGGTCTAAATGACAAATTTTCATTTGAAAAAGTAAAATTTTATCAAAAATGAATTACTATTTATATCAAGGAGATATTTTAATTACTACCTTGATCAATAGTATTCTATTGTTGGTTTAAATACACACACACAAACACACATCGACAGAGAAAAATTTTATAAAAAATGAATTACTATTTATATCAAGGAGATATTTTAATTACTACCTTGATCAATAGTATTTTATTGTTGGTTTAAATACACACACACACATCGACAGAGACAATTAGTCAATAATCAAAATAAATATTAAGTAAAAAGAGATCGACATTTATGACTTTTAATTTGAATTTGGTTTCGAGATTCACTATATACCCTGTGGACGAAAATGACAAATTTTCATTTGAAAAAAGTAAAAATTTTATCAAAAATGAATTACTATTTATATCAAGGAGATATTTTAATTACTACCTTGATCAATAGTATTCTATTATTGGTTTAAATACACACACACACACACATCGACAGAGACAATTAGTCAATAATCAAAATAAATATTAAGTAAAAAGAGATCGAAATTTATCATTTTTAATTTGAATTTGGTTTTGAGATTCACTCTTTTATATACCCTGTGGTCTAAAATGACAAATTTTCATTTGAAAAAAGTAAAAATTTTATCAAAAATGAATTACTATTTATATCAAGGAGATATTTTAATTACTACCTTGATCAATAGTATTCTATTGTTGGTTTAAATACACACACACACACACACATCGACAGAGAAAAATTTTATCAAAAATGAATTACTATTTATATCAAGAGATATTTTTACTACTACCTTGATCAATAGTATTTTATTGTTGGTTTAAATACACACACACACATCGACAGAGACAATTAGTCAATAATCAAAATGAATATTAAGTAAAAAGAGATCGACATTTATGATTTTTAATTTGAATTTGGTTTTGAGATTCACTCTTTTATATACCCTGTAGACGAAAATGACAAATTTTTATTTGAAAAAAGTAAAAATTTTATCAAAAATGAATTACTATTTATATCAAAGAGATATTTTAATTACTACCTTGATCAATAGTATTCTATTGTTGGTTTAAATACACACACACACACACATCGACAGAGACATTTAGTCAATAATCAAAATAAATATTAAGTAAAAAATAGATCGAAATTTATCATTTTTAATTTCAATTTTACTTTGAGATCTACTCTTTTATATATTCTGTTGTCGAAAATGACAATTTTCATTTGAAAAAAGTAAAAATTTTATCAAAAATGAATTAATATTTATATCAAGGAGATATTTTAATTACTACCTTGATCAATAGTATTCTATTGTTGGTTTAAATACACACACAAA
The DNA here is from genome assembly GCA_024734495.1 of Forficula auricularia. Classification (NCBI taxonomy): domain Eukaryota; kingdom Metazoa; phylum Arthropoda; class Insecta; order Dermaptera; family Forficulidae; genus Forficula; species Forficula auricularia. Next base: position 14,424,612 of record JALMQS010000099.1, on the reverse strand, counting down.
CACATCGACAGAGACATTTAGTCAATAATCAAAATAAATATTAAGTAAAAAGAGATCGAAATTTATCATTTTTAATTTGAATTTGGTTTTGAGATTCAGTCTTTTATATACCTTGTTGTCGAAAATGACAAATTTTCATTTGAAAAAACTAAAAATTTTATCAAAAATGAATTACTATTTATATCAAGGAGATATTTTAATTACTACCTTGATCAATAGTATTCTATTGTTGTTTAAATACACACACAAACACACATCGACAGAGATATTTAGTCAATAATCAAAATAAATATTAAGTAAAAAGAGATCGAAATTTATCATTTTTAATTTGAATTTGGTTTTGTGATTCAGTCTTTTATATAGCTTGTTGTCGAAAATGACAAATTTTCATTTGAAAAAAACTAAAATTTTATCAAAAATGAATTACTATTTATATCAAGGAGATATTTTAATTACTACCTTGATCAATAGTATTCTATTGTTGGTTTAAATACACACACACACACACATCGACAGAGACAATTAGTCAATAATCAAAATAAATATTAAGTAAAAAGTAATCGACATTTATCATTTTTAATTTGAATTTGGTTTTGAGATCCATTCTTTTATATACCCTGTGGGTCGAAAATGAAAATTTTCATTTGAAAAAAAAAAAAAGTAAAATTTTATCAAAAATGAATTACTATTTATATCAAGGAGATATTTTAATTACTACGTTGATCAATAGTATTCTATTGTTGGTTTAATTACACACACACACACACATCTACAGAGACAATTAGTCAATAATCAAAATAAATATTAAGTAAAAAGAGATCGAAATTTATCATTTTTAATTTGAATTTGGTTTTGAGATTCACTCTTTTATATACCCTGTGGTCGAAAATGACAAACTTCAATTGAAAAAACTAAAAATTTTATCAAAAATGAATTACTATTTATATCAAAGAGATATTTTAATTACTACCTTGATCAATAGTATTCTATTATTGGTTTAAATACACACACACACACACATCGACAGAGACATTTAGTCAATAATCAAAATAAATATTAAGTAAAAATAGATCGAAATTTATCATTTTTAATTTGATTTTGGTTTTGAGATTCAATCTTTTATATACCCTTAAGTTGTCGAAAATGACAAATTCTTATTTGAAAGTAAAAATTTTATCAAAAATGAATTAATATTTATATCAAGGAGATATTTTAATTACTACCTTGATCAATAGTATTCTATTGTTGGCTATTTTAAATACACAAACACACACACACATCGACAGAGACATTTAGTCAATAATCAAAATAAATATTAAGTAAAAAGAGATCGAAATTTATCATTTTTAATTTGAATTTGGTTTTGAGATTCAGTCTTTTTATATACCTTGTTGTCGAAAATGACAAATTTTCATTTGAAAAAACTAAAAATTTTATCAAAAATGAATTACTATTTATATCAAGGAGATATTTTAATTACTACCTTGATCAATAGTATTTTATTGGTGCTTTAAATACACACACACACACATCGACAGAGACAATTAGTCAATAATCAAAATAAATATTAAGTAAAAAGAGATCGAAATTTATCATTTTTAATTTGAATTTGGTTTTGAGATTCACTCTTTATATACCCTGTAGTCTAAAATGACAAATTTTTATTTGAAAAAAGTAAAAATTTTATCAAATGAATTACTATTTATATCAAGGAGATATTTTAAAGACTACCTTGATCAATAGTATTCTATTGTTGGTTTAAATACACACACACACACACATCGACAGAGAAAAATTTTATCAAAAATGAATTACTATTTATATCAAGGAGATATTTTAATTACTACCTTGATCAATAGTATTTTATTGTTGGTTTAAATACACACACACACATCGACAGAGACAATTAGTCAATAATCAAAAGAATATTAAGTAAAAAGAGATCGACATTTATGATTTTTAATTTGAATTTGGTTTTGAGATTCACTCTTTTATATACCCTGTGGACGAAAATGACAAATTTTTATTTGAAAAAAGTAAAAATTTTATCAAAAATGAATTACTATTTATATCAAAGAGATATTTTAATTAATACCTTGATCAATAATATTCTATTGTTGGTTTAAATACACACACACATAAACATCGACAGAGACATTTAGTCAATAATCAAAATAAATATTAAGTAAAAATAGATCGAAATTTATCATTTTTAATTTGAATTTGGTTTTGAGATTCACTTTTTATATACCCCGTTGTCGAAAAATTCCTCATTTGAAAAAAGTAAAAAATTTTATCAAAAATGAATTAATATTTATATCAAGGAGATATTTTAATTACTACCTTGATCAATAGTATTCCCCCCCTATTGTTGGTTTAAATACACACACAAACACATCGACAGAGACATTTAGTCAATAATCAAAATAAATATTAAGTAAAAAGAGATCGAAATTTAATTATTTTAATTTGAATTTGGTTTTGAGATTCAGTCTTTTATATACCTTGTTGTCGAAAATGACAAATTTTCATTTGAAAAACTAAAAATTTTATCGTACGAATTACTATTTATATCAAGGAGATATTTTAATTACTACCTTGATCAATAGTATTCTATTGCTTATTTAAATACACACAAACACACATCGACAGAGACATTTAGTCAATAATCAAAATAAATATTAAGTAAAAGAAATCGAAATTTATCATTTTTAATTTGAATTTGGTTTTGTGATTCAGTCTTTATATAGCTTGTTGTCGAAAATGACAAATTCTCATTTGAAAAAACTAAAAATTTTATCAAAAATGAATTACTATTTATATCAAGGAGATATTTTAATTACTACCTTGATCAATAGTATTCTATTGTTAGTTTAAATACACACACACACACACATCGACAGAGACAATTAGTCAATAATCAAAATAAATATTAAGTAAAAAGTAATCGACATTTATCATTTTTAATTTGAATTTGGTTTTGAGATCCATTCTTTTATATACCCTGTGGTCGAAAATGAAAATTTTCATTTGAAAAAAGTAAAAATTTTATCAAAAATGAATTACTATTTATATCAAGGAGATATTTTAATTACTACGTTGATCAATAGTATTCTATTGTTGGTTTAATTACACACACACACACACATCTACAGAGACAATTAGTCAATAATCAAAATAAATATTAAGTAAAAAGAGATCGAAATTTATCATTTTTAATTTGAATTTGGTTTTGAGATACTCTTTTATATACCCTGTGGTCGAAAATGACAAACTTCAATTGAAAAAACTAAAAATTTTATCAAAAATGAATTACTATTTATATCAAAGAGATATTTTAATTACTACCTTGATCAATAGTATTCTATTATTGGTTTAAATACACACACACACACACATCGACAGAGACATTTAGTCAATAATCAAAATAAATATTAAGTAAAAATAGATCGAAATTTATCATTTTTAATTTGATTTTGGTTTTGAGATTCAATCTTTTATATACCCTGTTGTCGAAAATGACAAATTTTTATTTGAAAAAAGTAAAAATTTTATCAAAAATGAATTAATATTTATATCAAGGAGATATTTTAATTACTACCTTGATCAATAGTATTCTATTGTTGGTTTAAATACACAAACACACACACACATCGACAGAGACATTTAGTCAATAATCAAAATAAATATTAAGTAAAAAGAGATCGAAATTTATCATTTTTAATTTGAATTTGGTTTTGAGATTCAGTCTTTTATATACCTTGTTGTCGAAAATGACAAATTTTCATTTGAAAACTGCTAACTTCGGCACAAAAACTTTCAATTTAGTAGTTGTATTTGTGGTTTTAATAAATACCTTTTTTATTGACTCGAATTCATATTATCTGAGGAAATTCACCCAGCTGTTTTCTTTTTCTTTCTCGATTCCTCCGATTATTCCTATCTGATTCTTTTTTCTATTTAATCTTTTTTTCTACACCTCTATTCGAGAATCCTGCCTCCTCCACCCATGACATATAATATTTTAGAATTTATCTATCTTTAACGAAAACGATTTTTTTATTTTTTTATTTCTCTTTCACCTTTCAGAAAACTTCACTGATGTGTTTCATTTTCTCCTTAATACCCATTATATTAAAATGAAAGACTTTTATTAATTACTTTATATCAAAGAACTCTGTTTAATTAAAGGAGCGAGGTGTTTTTTGGTATATTAAAGGTGAATTTTATTAGAATTAAATAATACCTACTTGTTTTGAAATTGATGAAGCTTTACTAACAATACCGTTTCACGGTAAATATCCATGAAACCGTCTACCTTTATCAGGATTCAAACCAATTAGTGGGTTTTTGATGCTGCCAAAAAGGACTCGAATTAGATGAGATTGTCGATCGAAAGGAACACCGAAGTAAACTTCCTTTTTCATGCGATACTATTCTATGCCATTCATAACATACATTTTGTATTTCTGACCATATAAATATTTCGAGAGAGATAATTAAAAACACAACATTTTAATATAAATTTATTTGCCCTCATATTAAGATAATATAAATTTTCACAGAAATGTGGACGAAAATTTAATAAGACAAATATTCAATTTTTCGTCAGATGTATCGGTAATTTTATTTTAACTTCTTCAGGAACTAAAATATACACTACAAAAATTATGTCATAGAGGCTTCCAAAAATATTAATAGAATAAAATATAATATCTCCAATATAAATGTATAAACGTGATATAAATAAATTATTTTGATAGAGATATACGAAGTGTGAACCGAGATTGGAATTAGGTGTACACCGTCTTTGGAATAATGTGGAATTATTTTGGAATTCATGAGATAATGCCCCTTCATCTGATGCGTAACTTGGAAATGAAAGTGGAAATGGAAATAGGTGAACCTACACGATATTAGGTCGCGGGTCACCCCTCGGAGATATATTTATTCTAGGCACTAAAAGGAATATTTTATATGTTAATTAATAATGGTTTATATTATGCTAGAAAAAATTATAGGATCAATGAATTCAATAAAAAATCATTACATTTATTATATAACTATTAAAGTACCTAGTGGTGCCGAGTGCTGCTCAGTAATTGTTTCCTTTATGTTAAAAGTGTTGTATTAATAGTTTTTTTTTAATTTATGTAAAAAAAATGTTGTCATGTATATTTTAGTTGCTGAAGAAATTAAAATAAAATTGAAGAATCGTCCGACTGCAATTAATTGATTGTCTCATTTAATTTCTGTCCACCATCTCTGTGAAAATGTGCATAGGTATATATATATCAGTAGTGTGCGGTACATGGATGCTTTGGATGCGCCATCCATGTAATTTCAAACATTTAGAATATTTTCATAAATATATAATGTCGACTTCAAAATTTCAGGAGGACCTTGAATTTTCTAAATTATTATCCATTAATTCAAATATTTCTATAAAAAACATTTTTTTGTTTTGACATTGGTTCTTCAAATGAAATAAAATTGTTGCATATTTGGCAAAATGAAATGAATGATTTTTCTAACCTCGCCCGTTCTGGAAAACGGGCGAGGTTAGAAGATTTTAAGCCCCTACCTGGTATATTTTCCTGTTAAAGCATGTCAAAGACAAGTTTAGACGAGTTTTAGTGGAAAAAATTGCTCTCGCTGAGAAAATATTAAAATAGTCAAAATACAAAAAAGGAAGGAATAAATAAAGATGATTCGAGAATCTTTGGACTAATCCATTTCTAAGAACTCTCAATATATAAGATGGGAAATAACTAAGAGCGTATAGACAAGTCATAGCTTGCTTATAGCAATAGAATTAGGAGAAATTGAAGATTTTCTTATAGGACAGAGGCTGATTAATTGTGGAAGATGGTCGATATCCATCTCAGGGACTGTGGAGTTGCAGTGGCAGATTTACGCTTAGGACCGTGAGGCCCGGGCCTGGGGCGGCAAAAAAT
>JALMQS010000099.1:14299727-14416673 GCA_024734495.1 Forficula auricularia | reverse complement strand
TATCCAAAAAATGAATTACTATTTATATCAAAGGGAGATATTTTAATTACTACCTTGATCAAAAGTATTCTATTGTTGGTTTAAATACACACACACACACACACACATCGACAGAGACATTTAGTCAATGATAAAAATAAATATTAAGTAAAAAGAGATCGAAATTTATCATTTTTAATTTGAATTTATATTTGAGATTCACTCTTTTATATACCCTGTGGTCGAAAATGACAAATTTTAATTTGAAAAAAGTAAAAATTTTATCAAAAATGAATTACTATTTATATCAAGGAGATATTTTAATTACTACCTTGATCAAAAGTATTCTATTGTTAGTTTAAATACACACACACACACACACACACATCGACAGAGACATTTAGTCAATGATAAAAATAAATATTAAGTAAAAAGAGATCGAAATTTATCATTTTTAATTTGAATTTATATTTGAGATTCACTCTTTTATATACCCTGTGGTCGAAAATGACAAATTTTAATTTGAAAAAAGTAAAAATTTTATCAAAAATGAATTACTATTTATATCAAGGAGATATTTTAATTACTACCTTGATCAAAAGTATTCTATTGTTGGTTTAAATACACACACACACACACACACATCGACAGAGACATTTAGTGAATAATCAAAATAAATATTAAGTAAAAAGAGAGATCGAAATTTATCATTTTTAATTTGAATTTGGTTTAGAGATTCACTCTTTTATATACCCTGTGGTCGAAAATGACAAATTTTAATTTGAAAAAAGTAAAAATTTTCTCAAAAATGAATTACTATTTATATCAAGGAGATATTTTAATTACTACCTTGATCAATAAGTATTCTATTGTTGGTTTAAATACACACACACACACACACACACATCGACAGAGACATTTAGTCGAATGATCAAAATAAATATTAAGTATAAAGAGACCGAAATTTATCATTTTTAATTTGAATTTGTGTTTGAGATTCACTCTTTTATATACCCTGTGGTCGAAAATGACAAAGTTTAATTTGAAAAAAGATTAAAAATTTTCTCAAAAAATGAATTACTATTTATATCAAGGAGATATTTTAATTACTACCTTGATCAATAGTATTCTATTGTTGGTTTAAATACACACACACACACACACACACATCGACAGAGACATTTAGTGAATAATCAAAATAAATATTAAGTAAAAAGAGACCGAAATTTATCATTTTTAATTTGAATTTGGTTAGAGATTCACTCTTTTATATACCCTGTGGTCGAAAATGACAAATTTTAATTTGAAAAAAGATAAAATTTTTCTCAAAAATGAATTACTATTTATATCAAGGAGATATTTTAATTACTACCTTGATCAATAGTATTCTATTGTTGGTTTAAATACACACACACACACACACACATCGACAGAGACATTTAGTGAATAATCAAAATAAATATTAAGTAAAAAGAGACCGAAATTTATCATTTTTAATTTGAATTTGGTTAGAGATTCACTCTTTTATATACCCTGTGGTCGAAAATGACAAATTTTAATTTGAAAAAAGATAAAATTTTCTCAAAAATGAATTACTATTTATATCAAGGAGATATTTTAATTACTACCTTGATCAATAGTATTCTATTGTTGGTTTAAATACACACACACACACACACACACATCGACAGAGACATTTAGTGAATAATCAAAATAAATATTAAGTAAAAAGAGACCGAAATTTATCATTTTTAATTTGAATTTGGTTAGAGATTCACTCTTTTATATACCCTGTGGTCGAAAATGACAAATTTTAATTTGAAAAAAGATAAAATTTTCTCAAAAATGAATTACTATTTATATCAAGGAGATATTTTAATTACTACCTTGATCAATAGTATTCTATTGTTAGTTTAAATACACACACACACACACACACATCGACAGAGACATTTAGTGAATAATCAAAAAAAATATTAAGTAAAAAGAGACCGAAATTTATCATTTTTAATTTGAATTTGGTTAGAGATTCACTCTTTTATATACCCTGTGGTCGAAAATGACAAATTTTAATTTGAAAAAAGATAAAATTTTCTCAAAAATGAATTACTATTTATATCAAGGAGATATTTTAATTACTACCTTGATCAATAGTATTCTATTGTTGGTTTAAATACACACACACACACACACACATCGACAGAGACATTTAGTCAATGATCAAAATAAATATTAAGTAAAAAGAGATCCGAAATTTATCATTTTTAATTTGAATTTGGTTAGAGATTCACTCTTTTATATACCCTGTGGTCGAAAATGACAAATTTTTAATTTGAAAAAAGATAAAATTTTCTCAAAAATGAATTACTATTTATATCAAGGAGATATTTTAATTACTACCTTGATCAATAGTATTCTATTGTTGGTTTAAATACACACACACACACACACACACATCGACAGAGACATTTAGTGAATAATCAAAATAAATATTAAGTAAAAAGAGACCGAAATTTATCATTTTTAATTTGAATTTGGTTAGAGATTCACTCTTTTATATACCCTGTGGTCGAAAATGACAAATTTTAATTTGAAAAAAGATAAAATTTTCTCAAAAATGAATTACTATTTATATCAAGGAGATATTTTAATTACTACCTTGATCAATAGTATTCTATTGTTAGTTTAAATACACACACACACACACACACATCGACAGAGACCGAAAATGACAAAGTTTAATTTGAAAAAGATAAAAATTTTCTCAAAAATGAATTACTATTTATATCAAGGAGATATTTTAATTACTACCTTGATCAATAGTATTCTATTGTTGGTTTAAATACACACACACACACACACACACATCGACAGAGACATTTAGTGAATAATCAAAATAAATATTAAGTATAAAGAGACCGAAATTTATCATTTTTAATTTGAATTTGGTTAGAGATTTACTCTTTTATATACCCTGTGGTCGAAAATGACAAAGTTTAATTTGAAAAAAGATAAAATTTTCTCAAAAATGAATTACTATTTATATCAAGGAGATATTTTAATTACTACCTTGATCAATAGTATTCTATTGTTGGTTTAAATACACACACACACACACACACACATCGACAGAGACATTTAGTGAATAATCAAAATAAATATTAAGTATAAAGAGACCGAAATTTATCATTTTTAATTTGAATTTGGTTAGAGATTTACTCTTTTATATACCCTGTGGTCGAAAATGACAAAGTTTAATTTGAAAAAAGATAAAATTTTCTCAAAAATGAATTACTATTTATATCAAGGAGATATTTTAATTACTACCTTGATCAATAGTATTCTATTGTTGGTTTAAATACACACACACACACACACACACATCGACAGAGACATTTAGTGAATAATCAAAATAAATATTAAGTAAAAAGAGATCGAAATTTATCATTTTTAATTTGAATTTGGTTAGAGATTTACTCTTTTATATACCCTGTGGTCGAAAATGACAAAGTTTAATTTGAAAAAAGATAAAATTTTCTCAAAAATGAATTACTATTTATATCAAGGAGATATTTTAATTACTACCTTGATCAATAGTATTCTATTGTTGGTTTAAATACACACACACACACACACACACATCGACAGAGACATTTAGTCAATGATCAAAATAAATATTAAGTAAAAAGAGATCGAAATTTATCATTTTTAATTTGAATTTATATTTGAGATTCACTCTTTTATATACCCTGTGGTCGAAAATGACAAATTTTAATTTGAAAAAAGTAAAAATTTTATCAAAAATGAATTACTATTTATATCAAGGAGATATTTTAATTACTACCTTGATCAATAGTATTCTATTGTTAGTTTAAATACACACACACACACACACACACATCGACAGAGACATTTAGTCAATGATAAAAATAAATATTAAGTAAAAGAGATCGAAATTTATCATTTTTAATTTGAATTTATATTTGAGATTCACTCTTTTATATACCCTGTGGTCGAAAATGACAAATTTTAATTTGAAAAAAGTAAAAATTTTATCAAAAATGAATTACTATTTATATCAAGGAGATATTTTAATTACTACCTTGATCAATAAGTATTCTATTGTTGGTTTAAATACACACACACACACACATCGACAGAGACATTTAGTCAATAATCAAAATAAATATTAAGTAAAAAGAGATCGAAATTTATCATTTTTAATTTGAATTTGGTTTAGAGATTCACTCTTTTATATACCCTGTGGTCGAAAATGACAAATTTTAATTTGAAAAAAGTAAAAATTTTATCAAAAATGAATTACTATTTATATCAAGGAGATATTTTAATTACCACCTTGATCAATAGTATTCTATTGTTGGTTTAAATACACACACACACACACATCGACAGAGACATTTAGTCAATGATCAAAATAAATATTAAGTAAAAAGAGATCGAAATTTATCTTTTTAATTTGAATTTATATTTGAGATTCACTCTTTTATATACCCTGTGGTCGAAAATGACAAATTTCTAATTTGAAAAAGTAAAAATTGTTTCAAAAATATCAATAGTATTCTATTGTTGGTTTAAATACACACACACACACACACACACATCGACAGAGACATTTAGTGAATAATCAAAATAAATATTAAGTAAAAAGAGACCGAAATTTATCATTTTTAATTTGAATTTGGTTAGAGATTCACTCTTTTATATACCCTGTGGTCGAAAATGACAAATTTTAATTTGAAAAAAGATAAAATTTTCTCAAAAATGAATTACTATTTATATCAAGGAGATATTTTAATTACTACCTTGATCAATAGTATTCTATTGTTGGTTTAAATACACACACACACACACACACACATCGACAGAGACATTTAGTGAATAATCAAAATAAATATTAAGTAAAAAGAGACCGAAATTTATCATTTTTAATTTGAATTTGGTTAGAGATTCACTCTTTTATATACCCTGTGGTCGAAAATGACAAATTTTAATTTGAAAAAAGATAAAATTTTCTCAAAAATGAATTACTATTTATATCAAGGAGATATTTTAATTACTACCTTGATCAATAGTATTCTATTGTTGGTTTAAATACACACACACACACACACACACATCGACAGAGACATTTAGTGAATAATCAAAATAAATATTAAGTAAAAAGAGACCGAAATTTATCATTTTTAATTTGAATTTGGTTAGAGATTCACTCTTTTATATACCCTGTGGTCGAAAATGACAAATTTTAATTTGAAAAAAGATAAAATTTTCTCAAAAATGAATTACTATTTATATCAAGGAGATATTTTAATTACTACCTTGATCAATAGTATTCTATTGTTGGTTTAAATACACACACACACACACACACATCGACAGAGACATTTAGTCAATAATCAAAATAAATATTAAGTAAAAAGAGATCGAAATTTATCATTTTTAATTTGAATTTATATTTGAGATTCACTCTTTTATATACCCTGTGGTCGAAAATGACAAATTTTAATTTGAAAAAAGTAAAAATTTTATCAAAAATGAATTACTATTTATATCAAGGAGATATTTTAATTACTACCTTGATCAAAAGTATTCTATTGTTAGTTTAAATCACACACACACACACACACACATCGACAGAGACATTTAGTCAATAATAAAAATAAATATTAAGTAAAAAGAGATCGAAATTTATCATTTTTAATTTGAATTTATATTTGAGATTCACTCTTTTATATACCCTGTGGTCGAAAATGACAAATTTTAATTTGAAAAAAGTAAAAATTTTATCAAAAATGAATTACTATTTATATCAAGGAGATATTTTAATTACTACCTTGATCAAAAGTATTCTATTGTTGGTTTAAATACACACACACACACACACACATCGACAGAGACATTTAGTGAATAATCAAAATAAATATTAAGTAAAAAGAGACCGAAATTTATCCATTTTTTAATTTGAGATTTGTGTTTGAGATTCACTCTTTTATATGCCCTGCAGGTCGAAAATGACAAATTTTAATTTGAAAAAGATGCAAAATTTTCTCAAAAAATGAATTACTATTTATATCAAGGAGATATTTTAATTACCACCTTGATCAATAGTATTCTATTGTTGGTTTAAATACACACACACACACACACACATCGACAGAGACATTTAGTCAATGATCAAAATAAATATTAAGTAAAAAGAGACCGAAATTTATCATTTTTAATTTGAATTTGTGTTTGAGATTCACTCTTTTATATACCCTGTGGTCGAAAATGACAAATTTTAATTTGAAAAAATAAAAATTTTCTCAAAAATGAATTACTATTTATATCAAGGAGATATTTTAATTACCACCTTGATCAATAGTATTCTATTGGTGTTTAAATAGACACACACACACACACATCGACAGAGACATTTAGTCAATGATCAAAATAAATATTAAGTAAAAAGAGACCGAAATTTATCATTTTTAATTTGAATTTGGTTAGAGATTCACTCTTTTATATACCCTGTGGTCGAAAATGACAAATTTTAATTTGAAAAAAGATAAAATTTTCTCAAAAATGAATTACTATTTATATCAAGGAGATATTTTAATTACTACCTTGATCAATAGTATTCTATTGTTGGTTTAAATACACACACACACACACACACACATCGACAGAGACATTTAGTGAATAATCAAAATAAATATTAAGTAAAAAGAGACCGAAATTTATCATTTTTAATTTGAATTTGGTTAGAGATTCACTCTTTTATATACCCTGTGGTCGAAAATGACAAATTTTAATTTGAAAAAGATAAAATTTTCTCAAAAATGAATTACTATTTATATCAAGGAGATATTTTAATTACTACCTTGATCAATAGTATTCTATTGTTGGTTTAAATACACACACACACACACACACATCGACAGAGACATTTAGTGAATAATCAAAATAAATATTAAGTAAAAAGAGATGGAAATTTATCATTTTTAATTTGAATTTGGTTAGAGATTCACTCTTTTATATACCCTGTGGTCGACAGAGACATTTAGTGAATAATCAAAATAAATATTAAGTAAAAAGAGATCGAAATTTATCATTTTCAATTTGAATTTGGTATTTGAGATTCACTCTTTTATATACCCTGTGGTCGAAAATGACAAATTTTCATTTGAAAAAAGTAAAAATTTTATCAAAAATGAATTACTATTTATATCAAGGAGATATTTTAATTAATACCTTGATCAATAGTATTCTATTGTTGGTTTAAATACACACACACACACACACACACACATCGACAGAGACATTTAGTGAATAATCAAAATAAATATTTAAGTAAAAAGAGACCGAAATTTATCATTTTTAATTTGAATTTGGTTAGAGATTCACTCTTTTATATACCCTGTGGTCGAAAATGACAAATTTTAATTTGAAAAAAGATAAAATTTTATCAAAAATGAATTACTATTTATATCAAGGAGATATTTTAATTACTACCTTGATCAAAAGTATTCTATTGTTGGTTTAAATACACACACACACACACACACACATCGACAGAGACATTTAGTCAATGATAAAAATAAATATTAAGTAAAAAGAGATCGAAATTTATCATTTTTAATTTGAATTTATATTTTGAGATTCACTCTTTTATATACCCTGTGGTCGAAAATGACAAATTTTAATTTGAAAAAAGTAAAAATTTTATCAAAAATGAATTACTATTTATATCAAAGGAGATATTTTAATTACTACCTTGATCAAAAGTATTCTATTGTTGGTTTAAATACACACACACACACACACACACATCGACAGAGACATTTAGTCAATGATAAAAATAAATATTAAGTAAAAGAGATCGAAATTTATCATTTTTAATTTGAATTTGGTTTTGAGATTCACTCTTTTATATACCCTGTGGTCGAAAATGACAAATTTTCATTTGAAAAAAGTAAAAATTTTATCAAAAATGGATTACTATTTATATCAAGGAGATATTTTAATTACTACCTTGATCAATAGTATTCTATTGTTGGTTTAAATACACACACACACACACACACACATCGACAGAGACATTTAGTGAATAATCAAAATAAAATATTAAGTAAAAAGAGACCGAAATTTATCATTTTTAATTTGAATTTGGTTAGAGATTCACTCTTTTATATACCCTGTGGTCGAAAATGACAAATTTTAATTTGAAAAAAGTAAAAATTTTATCAAAAATGAATTACTATTTATATCAAGGAGATATTTTAATTACTACCTTGATCAAAAGTATTCTATTGTTGGTTTAAATACACACACACACACACACACATCGACAGAGACATTTAGTCAATGATAAAAATAAATTTTAAGTAAAAAGAGATCGAAATTTATCATTTTTAATTTGAATTTATATTTGAGATTCACTCTTTTATATACCCTGTGGTCGAAAATGACAAATTTTAATTTGAAAAAAGTAAAAATTTTATTTATCAAAAATGAATTACTATTTATATCAAGGAGATATTTTAATTACTACCTTGATCAATAGTATTCTATTGTTGGTTTAAATACACACACACACACACATCGACAGAGACAATTAGTCAATAATCAAAATAAATATTAAGTAAAAAGTGATCGACATTTATCATTTTTAATTTGAATTTGGTTTTGAGATTCATTCTTTTATATACCCTGTGGTCGAAAATGAAAATTTTCATTTGAAAAAAGTAAAAATTTTATCAAAAATGAATTACTATTTATATCAAGGAGATATTTTAATTACTACCTTGATCAATAGTATTCTATTGTTGGTTTAAATACACACACACACACACATCGACAGAGACAATTAGTCAATAATCAAAATAAATATTAAGTAAAAAGAGATCGAAATTTATCATTTTTAATTTGAATTTGGTTTTGAGATTCACTCTTTTATATACCCTGTGGTCGAAAATGACAAATTTTAATTTGAAAAAAGTAAAAATTTTATCAAAAATGAATTACTATTTATATCAAGGAGATATTTTAATTACTACCTTGATCAATAGTATTCTATTGTTGGTTTAAATACACACACACACACACGCACAGCAGCAGAACTTGGCAGAATCGAATATTCAAAAATAAGAAATATTAAGTAAAAAGAGATCGACATTTATGACTTTTAATTTGAATTTGTGTTTTAGAGATTCACTCTTTTATATACCCTGTGGTCGAAAATGACAAATTTTAATTTGAAAAAAGATAAAATTTTCTCAAAAATGAATTACTATTTATATCAAGGAGATATTTTAATTACTACCTTGATCAATAGTATTCTATTGTTGGTTTAAATACACACACACACACACACACACATCGACAGAGACATTTAGTGAATAATCAAAATAAATATTAAGTAAAAAGAGACCGAAATTTATCATTTTTAATTTGAATTTGGTTAGAGATTCACTCTTTTATATACCCTGTGGTCGAAAATGACAAATTTTAATTTGAAAAAGATAAAATTTTCTCAAAATGAATTACTATTTATATCAAGGAGATATTTTAATTACTACCTTGATCAATAGTATTCTATTGTTGGTTTAAATACACACACACACACACACACACATCGACAGAGACATTTAGTGAATAATCAAAATAAATATTAAGTAAAAAGAGACCGAAATTTATCATTTTTAATTTGAATTTGGTTAGAGATTCACTCTTTTATATACCCTGTGGTCGAAAATGACAAATTTTAATTTGAAAAAAGATAAAATTTTCTCAAAAATGAATTACTATTTATATCAAGGAGATATTTTAATTACTACCTTGATCAATAGTATTCTATTGTTGGTTTAAATACACACACACACACACACACACATCGACAGAGACATTTAGTGAATAATCAAAATAAATATTAAGTAAAAAGAGACCGAAATTTATCATTTTTAATTTGAATTTGGTTAGAGATTCACTCTTTTATATACCCTGTGGTCGAAAATGACAAATTTTAATTTGAAAAAAGATAAAATTTTCTCAAAAATGAATTACTATTTATATCAAGGAGATATTTTAATTACTACCTTGATCAATAGTATTCTATTGTTGGTTTAAATACACACACACACACACACACATCGACAGAGACATTTAGTGAATAATCAAAATAAATATTAAGTAAAAAGAGATCGAAATTTATCATTTTTAATTTGAATTTGGTTAGAGATTCACTCTTTTATATACCCTGTGGTAAAATAAATATTAGAAGCAAAAAAGATCGAAATTTATCATTTTTAATTTGAATTTGTGTTTGAGATTCACTCTTTTTATTTTCCTTCTGTGGTCGAATATGACAAATTTTAATTTGAAAAAGAGTAAAAATTTTCTCTGAAAAAAAATGAATTACTATTTATATCAAGGAGATATTTTAATTACTACCTTGATCAATAGTATTCTATTGTTGGTTTAAATACACACACACACACACACACATCGACAGAGACATTTAGTGAATGATCAAAATAAATTTTAAGTAAAAAGAGACCGAAATTTATCATTTTTAATTTGAATTTATATTTGAGATTCACTCTTTTATATACCCTGTGGTCGAAAATGACAAATTTTAATTTGAAAAAAGATAAAATTTTCTCAAAAATGAATTACTATTTATATCAAGGAGATATTTTAATTACTACCTTGATCAAAAGTATTCTATTGTTGGTTTAAATACACACACACACACACACACACATCGACAGAGACATTTAGTCAATGATAAAAATAAATATTAAGTAAAAAGAGATCGAAATTTATCATTTTTAATTTGAATTTATATTTGAGATTCACTCTTTTATATACCCTGTGGTCGAAAATGACAAATTTTAATTTGAAAAAAGTAAAAATTTTATCAAAAATGAATTACTATTTATATCAAGGAGATATTTTAATTACTACCTTGATCAAAAGTATTCTATTGTTAGTTTAAATACACACACACACACACACACATCGACAGAGACATTTAGTCAATGATAAAAATAAATTTTAAGTAAAAAGAGATCGAAATTTATCATTTTTAATTTGAATTTATATTTGAGATTCATTTATCATTTTTAATTTGAATTTATATTTGAGATTCACTCTTTTATATACCCTGTGGTCGAAAATGACAAATTTTCATTTGAAAAAATTAAAAATTTTCTCAAAAATGAATTACTATTTATATCAAGGAGATATTTTAATTACTACCTTGATCAATAGTATTCTATTGTTGGTTTAAATACACACACACACACACACACATCGACAGAGACATTTAGTCAATGATCAAAATAAATATTAAGTAAAAAGAGATCGAAATTTATCATTTTTAATTTGAATTTATATTTGAGATTCACTCTTTTTATATACCCTGTGGTCGAAAATGACAAATTTTCATTTGAAAAAGTAAAAATTTTCTCAAAAATGAATTACTATTTATATCAAGGAGATATTTTAATTACTACCTTGATCAATAGTATTCTATTGTTGGTTTAAATACACACACACACACGCACACACACACATCGACAGAGACATTTAGTCAATAATCAAAATAAATATTAAGTAAAAAGAGATCGAAATTTATCATTTTTAATTTGAATTTATATTTGAGATTCACTCTTTTATATACCCTGTGGTCGAAAATGACAAATTTTCATTTGAAAAAAGTAAAAATTTTCTCAAAAATGAATTACTATTTATATCAAGGAGATATTTTAATTACTACCTTGATCAATAGTATTCTATTGTTGGTTTAAATACACACACACACACACACACATCGACAGAGACATTTAGTCAATAATCAAAATAAATATTAAGTAAAAAGAGATCGAAATTTATCATTTTTAATTTGAATTTATATTTGAAATTCACTCTTTTATATACCCTGTGGTCGAAAATGACAAATTTTCATTTGAAAAAAGTAAAAATTTTCTCAAAAATGAATTACTATTTATATCAAGGAGATATTTTAATTACTACCTTGATCAATAGTATTCTATTGTTGGTTTAAATACACACACACACACACACACATCGACAGAGACATTTAGTCAATGATCAAAATAAATATTAAGTAAAAAGAGACCGAAATTTATCATTTTTAATTTGAATTTGGTTAGAGATTCACTCTTTTATATACCCTGTGGTCGAAAATGACAAATTTTAATTTGAAAAAAGATAAAATTTTCTCAAAAATGAATTACTATTTATATCAAGGAGATATTTTAATTACTACCTTGATCAATAGTATTCTATTGTTGGTTTAAATACACACACACACACACACACACATCGACAGAGACATTTAGTGAATAATCAAAATAAATATTAAGTAAAAAGAGACCGAAATTTATCATTTTTAATTTGAATTTGGTTAGAGATTCACTCTTTTATATACCCTGTGGTCGAAAATGACAAATTTTAATTTGAAAAAAGATAAAATTTTCTCAAAAATGAATTACTATTTATATCAAGGAGATATTTTAATTACTACCTTGATCAATAGTATTCTATTGTTGGTTTAAATACACACACACACACACACACACATCGACAGAGACATTTAGTGAATAATCAAAATAAATATTAAGTAAAAAGAGACCGAAATTTATCATTTTTAATTTGAATTATGGTTAGAGATTCACTCTTTTATATATACCCCTGTGGTCGAAAATGACAAATTTTTAATTTGGAAAAAGATAAAATTTTCTCAAAAATGAATTACTATTTATATCAAGGAGATATTTTAATTACTACCTTGATCAATAGTATTCTATTGTTGGTTTAAATACACACACACACACACACACATCGACAGAGACATTTAGTGAATAATCAAAATAAATATTAAGTAAAAAGAGACCGAAATTTATCATTTTTAATTTGAATTTATATTTGAAATTCACTCTTTTATATACCCTGTGGTCGAAAATGACAAATTTTCATTTGAAAAATTAAAAATTTTCTCAAAAATGAATTACTATTTATATCAAGGAGATATTTTAATTACCACCTTGATCAATAGTATTCTATTGTTGGTTTAAATACACACACACACACACACACATCGACAGAGACATTTAGTCAATGATCAAAATAAATATTAAGTAAAAAGAGACCGAAATTTATCATTTTTAATTTGAATTTGGTTAGAGATTCACTCTTTTATATACCCTGTGGTCGAAAATGACAAATTTTAATTTGAAAAAGATAAAATTTTCTCAAAAATGAATTACTATTTATATCAAGGAGATATTTTAATTACTACCTTGATCAATAGTATTCTATTGTTGGTTTAAATACACACACACACACACACACATCGACAGAGACATTTAGTGAATAATCAAAATAAATATTAAGTAAAAAGAGACCGAAATTTATCATTTTTAATTTGAATTTGTGTTTGAGATTCACTCTTTTATATACCCTGTGGTCGAAAATGACAAATTTTAATTTGAAAAAGATAAAAATTTTCTCAAAAATGAATTACTATTTATATCAAGGAGATATTTTAATTACTACCTTGATCAATAGTATTCTATTGTTGGTTTAAATACACACACACACACACACACATCGACAGAGACATTTAGTGAATAATCAAAATAAATATTAAGTAAAAAGAGACCGAAATTTATCATTTTTAATTTGAATTTGTGTTAGAGATTCACTCTTTTATATACCCTGTGGTCGAAAATGACAAATTTTAATTTGAAAAAAGTAAAAATTTTCTCAAAAATGAATTACTATTTATATCAAGGAGATATTTTAATTACTACCTTGATCAAAAGTATTCTATTGTTGGTTTAAATACACACACACACACACACACATCGACAGAGACATTTAGTCAATGATAAAAATAAATTATTAAGTAAAAAAGAGATCGAAATTTATCATTTTTAATTTGAATTTATATTTGAGATTCACTCTTTTATATACCCTGTGGTCGAAAATGACAAATTTTCATTTGAAAAAAGTAAAAATTTTCTCAAAAATGAATTACTATTTATATCAAGGAGATATTTTAATTACTACCTTGATCAATAGTATTCTATTGTTGGTTTAAATACACACACACACACACACACACATCGACAGAGACATTTAGTCAATGATCAAAATAAATATTAAGTAAAAAGAGATCGAAATTTATCATTTTTAATTTGAATTTATATTTGAGATTCACTCTTTTATATACCCTGTGGTCGAAAATGACAAATTTTAATTTGAAAAAAGTAAAAATTTTATCAAAAATGAATTACTATTTATATCAAGGAGATATTTTAATTACTACCTTGATCAAAAGTATTCTATTGTTGGTTTAAATACACACACACACACACACACATCGACAGAGACATTTAGTCAATGATAAAAATAAATATTAAGTAAAAAGAGATCGAAATTTATCATTTTTAATTTGAATTTATATTTGAGATTCACTCTTTTATATACCCTGTGGTCGAAAATGACAAATTTTAATTTGAAAAAAGTAAAAATTTTATCAAAAATGAATTACTATTTATATCAAGGAGATATTTTAATTTACTACCTTGATCAAAAGTATTCTATTGTTGGTTTAAATACACACACACACACACACACACATCGACAGAGACATTTAGTCAATGATAAAAATAAATATTAAGTAAAAAGAGATCGAAATTTATCATTTTTAATTTGAATTTATATTTGAGATTCACTCTTTTATATACCCTGTGGTCGAAAATGACAAATTTTAATTTGAAAAAGTAAAAATTTTATCAAAAATGAATTACTATTTATATCAAGGAGATATTTTAATTACTACCTTGATCAAAAGTATTCTATTGTTAGTTTAAATACACACACACACACACACACATCGACAGAGACATTTAGTCAATGATAAAAATAAATATTAAGTAAAAAGAGATCGAAATTTATCATTTTTAATTTGAATTTATATTTGAGATTCACTCTTTTATATACCCTGTGGTCGAAAATGACAAATTTTAATTTGAAAAAAGTAAAAATTTTATCAAAAATGAATTACTATTTATATCAAGGAGATATTTTAATTACTACCTTGATCAATAGTATTCTATTGTTGGTTTAAATACACACACACACACACACACATCGACAGAGACATTTAGTCAATGATCAAAATAAATATTAAGTAAAAAGAGACCGAAATTTATCATTTTTAATTTGAATTTGGTTAGAGATTCACTCTTTATATACCCTGTGGTCGAAAATGACAAATTTTAATTTGAAAAAAGATAAAAATTTTCTCAAAAATGAATTACTATTTATATCAAGGAGATATTTTAATTACTACCTTGATCAATAGTATTCTATTGTTGGTTTAAATACACACACACACACACACACATCGACAGAGACATTTAGTCAATGATCAAAATAAATATTAAGTAAAAAGAGACCGAAATTTATCATTTTTAATTTGAATTTGGTTAGAGATTCACTCTTTTATATACCCTGTGGTCGAAAATGACAAATTTTAATTTGAAAAAAGATAAAATTTTCTCAAAAATGAATTACTATTTATATCAAGGAGATATTTTAATTACTACCTTGATCAATAGTATTCTATTGGTGTTTAAATAACACACACACACACACACATCGACAGAGACATTTAGTGAATAATCAAAATAAATATTAAGTAAAAAGAGACCGAAATTTATCATTTTTAATTTGAATTTGGTTAGAGATTCACTCTTTTATATACCCTGTGGTCGAAAATGACAAATTTTAATTTGAAAAAAGATAAAATTTTCTCAAAATGAATTACTATTTATATCAAGGAGATATTTTAATTACTACCTTGATCAATAGTATTCTATTGTTGGTTTAAATACACACACACACACACACACACATCGACAGAGACATTTAGTGAATAATCAAAATAAATATTAAGTAAAAAGAGACCGAAATTTATCATTTTTAATTTGAATTTGGTTAGAGATTCACTCTTTTATATACCCTGTGGTCGAAAATGACAAATTTTAATTTGAAAAAAGATAAAATTTTCTCAAAATGAATTACTATTTATATCAAGGAGATATTTTAATTACTACCTTGATCAATAGTATTCTATTGTTGGTTTAAATACACACACACACACACACACATCGACAGAGACATTTAGTCAATAATCAAAATAAATATTAAGTAAAAAGAGATCGAAATTTATCATTTTTAATTTGAATTTGCTAGAGATTCACTTTTATATACCCTGTGGTCGAAAATGACAAATTTTCAGTTGAAAAAAAAAAAAATTTTATCAAAAATGAATTAATATTTATATCAAGGAGATATTTCAATTACTACCTTGATCAATAGTATTCGATCAATAGTATTCTATTGTTGATTTAAATACACACAAACACACACACACATCGACACAGACATTTAGTCAATAATCAAAATAAATAATAAAGTAAAAAGAGATCGAAATTTATCATTTTTAATTTGAATTTGGTTTTGAGGATCCCTCTTTTATATACCCTGTGGTCGAAAATGACAAATTTTCAGTTGAAAAAAAAAATTTTTATCAAAAATGAATTAATATTTATATCAAGGAGATATTTCAATTACTACCCTGATCAATAGTATTCTATTGTTGATTTAAATACACACAAACACACACACACATCGACACAGACATTTAGTCAATAATCAAAATAAATATTAAGTAAAAAGAGATCGAAATTTATCATTTTTAATTTGAATTTGGTTTTGAGGATCCCTCTTTTATATACCCTGTGGTCGAAAATGACAAATTTTCAGTTGAAAAAAGTAAAAATTTTTATCATTTTTAATTTGAATTTATATTTGAGATTCACTCTTTTATATACCCTGTGGTCGAAAATGACAAATTTTAATTTGAAAAAGATAAAAATTTTCTCAAAAATGAATTACTATTTATATCAAGGAGATATTTTAATTACTACCTTGATCAATAGTATTCTATTGTTGGTTTAAATACACACACACACACACACACATCGACAGAGACATTTAGTCAATGATCAAAATAAATATTAAGTAAAAAGAGACCGAAATTTATCATTTTTAATTTGAATTTGGTTAGAGATTCACTCTTTTATATACCCTGTGGTCGAAAATGACAAATTTTAATTTGAAAAAAGATAAAATTTTCTCAAAAATGAATTACTATTTATATCAAGGAGATATTTTAATTACTACCTTGATCAATAGTATTCTATTGTTGATTTAAATACACACACACACACACACACATCGACAGAGACATTTAGTCAATGATCAAAATAAATATTAAGTAAAAAGAGACCGAAATTTATCATTTTTAATTTGAATTTGGTTAGAGATTCACTCTTTTATATACCCTGTGGTCGAAAATGACAAATTTTAATTTGAAAAAAGATAAAATTTTCTCAAAAATGAATTACTATTTATATCAAGGAGATATTTTAATTACTACCTTGATCAATAGTATTCTATTGTTGGTTTAAATACACACACACACACACACATCGACAGAGACATTTAGTCAATGATCAAAATAAATATTAAGTAAAAAGAGACCGAAATTTATCATTTTTAATTTGAATTTATGTTTGAGATTCACTCTTTTATATACCCTGTGGTCGAAAATGACAAATTTTAATTTGAAAAAAGTAAAAATTTTATCAAAATGAATTACTATTTATATCAAGGAGATATTTTAATTACTACCTTGATCAAAAGTATTCTATTGTTGGTTTAAATACACACACACACACACACACATCGACAGAGACATTTAGTCAATGATAAAAATAAATATTAAGTAAAAAGAGATCGAAATTTATCATTTTTAATTTGAATTTATATTTGAGATTCACTCTTTTATATACCCTGTGGTCGAAAATGACAAATTTTAATTTGAAAAAAAGTAAAAATTTTATCAAAAATGAATTACTATTTATATCAAGGAGATATTTTAATTACTACCTTGATCAAAAGTATTCTATTGTTGGTTTAAATACACACACACACACACACACACATCGACAGAGACATTTAGTCAATAATAAAAATAAATATTAAGTAAAAAGAGATCGAAATTTATCATTTTTAATTTGAATTTATATTTGAGATTCACTCTTTTATATACCCTGTGGTCGAAAATGACAAATTTTAATTTGAAAAAAGATAAAAATTTTATCAAAAATGAATTACTATTTATATCAAGGAGATATTTTAATTACTACCTTGATCAATAGTATTCTATTGTTGGTTTAAATACACACACACACACACACACATCGACAGAGACATTTAGTCAATGATCAAAATAAATATTAAGTAAAAAGAGATCGAAATTTATCATTTTTAATTTGAATTTGTGTTTGAGATTCACTCTTTTATATACCCTGTGGTCGAAAATGACAAATTTTAATTTGAAAAAAGATAAAATTTTATCAAAAATGAATTACTATTTATATCAAGGAGATATTTTAATTACTACCTTGATCAATAGTATTCTATTGTTGGTTTAAATACACACACACACACACACACATCGACAGAGACATTTAGTCAATGATCAAAAATAAATATTAAGTAAAAAGAGATCGAAATTTATCATTTTTAATTTGAATTTATATTTGAGATTCACTCTTTTATATACCCTGTGGTCGAAAATGACAAATTTTAATTTGAAAAAAAAGATAAAAATTTTATCAAAAATGAATTACTATTTATATCAAGGAGATATTTTTAATTACTACCTTGATCAATAGTATTCTATTGTTGGTTTAAATACACACACACACACACACACATCGACAGAGACATTTAGTCAATGATCAAAATAAATATTAAGTAAAAAGAGATCGAAATTTATCATTTTTAATTTGAATTTATATTTGAGATTCACTCTTTTATATACCCTGTGGTCGAAAATGACAAATTTTCATTTGAAAAAAGTAAAAATTTTATCCAAAAATGAATTACTATTTATATCAAGGAGATATTTTAATTACTACCTTTGATCAATAGTATTCTATTGTTGGTTTAAATACACACACACACACACACACATCGACAGAGACATTTAGTCAATGATCAAAATAAATATTAAGCTACCTTGATCAATAGTATTCTATTGTTGGTTTAAATACACACACACACACACACACACATCGACAGAGACATTTAGTGAATAATCAAAATAAATATTAAGCAAAGAGACCGAAATTTATCATTTTTTAATTTGAATTTGTGTTTGAGATTCACTCTTTTATATACCCTGTGGTCGAAAATGACAAATTTTAATTTGAAAAAAAGATAAAAATTTTATCAAAAATGAATTACTATTTATATCAAGGAGATATTTTAATTACTACCTTGATCAAAAGTATTCTATTGTTGGTTTAAATACACACACACACACACACACATCGACAGAGACATTTAGTCAATGATAAAAATAAATTTTAAGTAAAAAGAGATCGAAATTTATCATTTTTAATTTGAATTTATATTTGAGATTCACTCTTTTATATACCCTGTGGTCGAAAATGACAAATTTTAATTTGAAAAAAGTAAAAATTTTATCAAAAATGAATTACTATTTATATCAAGGAGATATTTTAATTACTACGCTTGATCAAAAGTATTCTATTGTTGGTTTAAATACACACACACACACACACACATCGACAGAGACATTTAGTCAATGATAAAAATAAATATTAAGTAAAAAGAGACCGAAATTTATCATTTTTAATTTGAATTTTGGTTAGAGATTCACTCTTTTTATATACCCTGTGGTCGAAAATGACAAATTTTAATTTGAAAAAAGATAAAATTTTCTCAAAAATGAATTACTATTTATATCAAGGAGATATTTTAATTACTACCTTGATCAATAGTATTCTATTGTTGGTTTAAATACACACACACACACACACACATCGACAGAGACATTTAGTGAATAATCAAAATAAATATTAAGTAAAAAGAGACCGAAATTTATCATTTTTAATTTGAATTTGGTTAGAGATTCACTCTTTATATACCCTGTGGTCGAAAATGACAAATTTTAATTTGAAAAAAGATAAAATTTTCTCAAAAATGAATTACTATTTATATCAAGGAGATATTTTAATTACTACCTTGATCAATAGTATTCTATTGTTGGTTTAAATACACACACACACACACACACACATCGACAGAGACATTTAGTGAATAATCAAAATAAATATTAAGTAAAAAGAGACCGAAATTTATCATTTTTAATTTGAATTTGGTTAGAGATTCACTCTTTTATATACCCTGTGGTCGAAAATGACAAATTTTAATTTGAAAAAAGATAAAATTTTCTCAAAAATGAATTACTATTTATATCAAGGAGATATTTTAATTACTACCTTGATCAATAGTATTCTATTGTTGGTTTAAATACACACACACACACACACACATCGACAGAGACATTTAGTGAATAATCAAAATAAATATTAAGTAAAAAGAGACCGAAATTTATCATTTTTAATTTGAATTTGGTTAGAGATTCACTCTTTTATATACCCTGTGGTCGAAAATGACAAATTTTAATTTGAAAAAGATAAAATTTTCTCAAAAATGAATTACTATTTATATCAAGGAGATATTTTAATTACTACCTTGATCAATAGTATTCTATTGTTGGTTTAAATACACACACACACACACACACATCGACAGAGACATTTAGTGAATAATCAAAATAAATATTAAGTAAAAAGAGACCGAAATTTATCATTTTTAATTTGAATTTGGTTAGAGATTCACTCTTTTATATACCCTGTGGTCGAAAATGACAAATTTTAATTTGAAAAAGATAAAATTTTCTCAAAAATGAATTACTATTTATATCAAGGAGATATTTTAATTACTACCTTGATCAATAGTATTCTATTGTTGGTTTAAATACACACACACACACACACACATCGACAGAGACATTTAGTGAATAATCAAAATAAATATTAAGTAAAAAGAGACCGAAATTTATCATTTTTAATTTGAATTTGGTTAGAGATTCACTCTTTTATATACCCTGTGGTCGAAAATGACAAATTTTAATTTGAAAAAGATAAAATTTTCTCAAAAATGAATTACTATTTATATCAAGGATATATTTTAATTACTACCTTGATCAATAGTATTCTATTGGTGTTTAAGCACACACACACACACACACGTCGACAGAGACATTTTATGATGAATATATCAAAATAAATATTAAGTAAAGAGACCGTAATTTATCATTTTTAATTTGGAATTTGGTTAGAGATTCTACATCTTATATACCCTGTGGTCGAAAATGTCAAATTTTAATTTGAAAAAAGATAAAATTTTCTCAAAAATGAATTACTATTTATATCAAGGAGATATTTTAATTACTACCTTGATCAATAGTATTCTATTGTTGGTTTAAATACACACACACACACACACACACATCGACAGAGACATTTAGTGAATAATCAAAATAAATATTAAGTAAAAAGAGACCGAAATTTATCATTTTTAATTTGAATTTGGTTAGAGATTCACTCTTTTATATACCCTGTGGTCGAAAATGACAAATTTTAATTTGAAAAAAGATAAAATTTTCTCAAAAATGAATTACTATTTATATCAAGGAGATATTTTAATTACTACCTTGATCAATAGTATTCTATTGTTGGTTTAAATACACACACACACACACACACACATCGACAGAGACATTTAGTGAATAATCAAAATAAATATTAAGTAAAAAGAGACCGAAATTTATCATTTTTAATTTGAATTTGGTTAGAGATTCACTCTTTTATATACCCTGTGGTCGAAAATGACAAATTTTAATTTGAAAAAAGATAAAATTTTCTCAAAAATGAATTACTATTTATATCAAGGAGATATTTTAATTACTACCTTGATCAATAGTATTCTATTGTTGGTTTAAATACACACACACACACACACATCGACAGAGACATTTAGTGAATAATCAAAATAAATATTAAGTAAAAAGAGACCGAAATTTATCATTTTTAATTTGAATTTGGTTAGAGATTCACTCTTTTATATACCCCGTGGTCGAAAATGACAAATTTTTAATTTGAAAAAAGATAAAATTTTCTCAAAAATGAATTACTATTTATATCAAGGAGATATTTTAATTACTACCTTGATCAATAGTATTCTATTGGTGTTTAAATACACACACACACACACATCGACAGAGACATTTAGTGAATAATCAAAATAAATATTAAGTAAAAAGAGACCGAAATTTATCATTTTTAATTTGAATTTGGTTAGAGATTCACTCTTTTATATACCCTGTGGTCGAAAATGTCAAATTTTAATTTGAAAAAAGATAAAATTTTCTCAAAATGAATTACTATTTATATCAAGGAGATATTTTAATTACTACCTTGATCAATAGTATTCTATTGTTGGTTTAAATACACACACACACACACACACATCGACAGAGACATTTAGTGAATAATCAAAATAAATATTAAGTAAAAAGAGACCGAAATTTATCATTTTTAATTTGAATTTATGTTAGAGATTCACTCTTTTATATACCCTGTGGTCGAAAATGTCAAATTTTAATTTGAAAAAAGATAAAATTTTCTCAAAAATGAATTACTATTTATATCAAGGAGATATTTTAATTACTACCTTGATCAATAGTATTCTATTGTTGGTTTAAATACACACACACACACACACACATCGACAGAGACATTTAGTGAATGATCAAAATAAATTTTAAGTAAAAAAGAGACCGAAATTTATCATTTTTAATTTAGAATTTGTGTTTGAGATTCTCTCTTTTATATACCCTGTGGTCGAAAATGACAAATTTTAATTTGAAAAAGTAAAAATTTTATCAAAAATGAATTACTATTTATATCAAGGAGATATTTTAATTACTACCTTGATCAAAAGTATTCTATTGTTGGTTTAAATACACACACACACACACACACATCGACAGAGACATTTAGTCAATGATAAAAATAAATATTAAGTAAAAAGAGATAGAAATTTATCATTTTTAATTTGAATTTATATTTGAGATTCACTCTTTTATATACCCTGTGGTCGAAAATGACAAATTTTTAATTTGAAAAAAGTAAAAATTTTATCAAAAATGAATTACTATTTATATCAAGGAGATATTTTAATTACTACCTTGATCAATAGTATTCTATTGTTGGTTTAAATACACACACACACACACACACATCGACAGAGACATTTAGTGAATAATCAAAATAAATATTAAGTAAAAAGAGACCGAAATTTATCATTTTTAATTTGAATTTGGTTAGAGATTCACTCTTTTATATACCCTGTGGTCGAAAATGACAAATTTTAATTTGAAAAAAGATAAAATTTTCTCAAAAATGAATTACTATTTATATCAAGGAGATATTTTAATTACTACCTTGATCAATAGTATTCTATTGTTGGTTTAAATACACACACACACACACACACATCGACAGAGACATTTAGTGAATAATCAAAATAAATATTAAGTAAAAAGAGACCGAAATTTATCATTTTTAATTTGAATTTGGTTAGAGATTCACTCTTTTATATACCCTGTGGTCGAAAATGACAAATTTTAATTTGAAAAAAGATAAAATTTTCTCAAAAATGAATTACTATTTATATCAAGGAGATATTTTAATTACTACCTTGATCAATAGTATTCTATTGTTGGTTTAAATACACACACACACACACACACACATCGACAGAGACATTTAGTGAATAATCAAAATAAATATTAAGTAAAAAGAGACCGAAATTTATCATTTTTAATTTGAATTTGGTTAGAGATTCACTCTTTTATATACCCTGTGGTCGAAAATGACAAATTTTAATTTGAAAAAAGATAAAATTTTCTCAAAAATGAATTACTATTTATATCAAGGAGATATTTTAATTACTACCTTGATCAATAGTATTCTATTGTTGGTTTAAATACACACACACACACACACACACATCGACAGAGACATTTAGTGAATAATCAAAATAAATATTAAGTAAAAAGAGACCGAAATTTATCATTTTTAATTTGAATTTGGTTAGAGATTCACTCTTTTATATACCCTGTGGTCGAAAATGACAAATTTTAATTTGAAAAAAGATAAAATTTTCTCAAAAATGAATTACTATTTATATCAAGGAGATATTTTAATTACTACCTTGATCAATAGTATTCTATTGTTGGTTTAAATACACACACACACACACACACACATCGACAGAGACATTTAGTGAATAATCAAAATAAATATTAAGTAAAAAGAGACCGAAATTTATCATTTTTAATTTGAATTTGGTTAGAGATTCACTCTTTTATATACCCTGTGGTCGAAAATGACAAATTTTAATTTGAAAAAAGATAAAATTTTCTCAAAAATGAATTACTATTTATATCAAGGAGATATTTTAATTACTACCTTGATCAATAGTATTCTATTGTTGGTTTAAATACACACACACACACACACACACATCGACAGAGACATTTAGTGAATAATCAAAATAAATATTAAGTAAAAAGAGACCGAAATTTATCATTTTTAATTTGAATTTGGTTAGAGATTCACTCTTTTATATACCCTGTGGTCGAAAATGACAAATTTTAATTTGAAAAAAGATAAAATTTTCTCAAAAATGAATTACTATTTATATCAAGGAGATATTTTAATTACTACCTTGATCAATAGTATTCTATTGGTGTTTAAATACACACACACACACACACATCGACAGAGACATTTAGTGAATAATCAAAATAAATATTAAGTAAAAAGAGACCGAAATTTATCATTTTTAATTTGAATTTGGTTAGAGATTCACTCTTTTATATACCCTGTGGTCGAAAATGACAAATTTTAATTTGAAAAAAGATAAAATTTTCTCAAAAATGAATTACTATTTATATCAAGGAGATATTTTAATTACTACCTTGATCAATAGTATTCTATTGGTGGTTTAAAATACACACACACACACACACACATCGACAGAGACATTTAGTGAATAATCAAAATAAATATTAAATAAAAAGAGATCGAAATTTATCATTTTTAATTTGAATTATTAATATGGAATCAACTTCTACCTTCGCCAATCATCTACATTTGAATAAACACACCTCTTCTATTAGCCACCTGAGTTACCGATTTACATTTCGAAAGGAGAGGGCTTACGTTTAGATTTTTTTAGAGTCAACGGAAATAAAGTGATCAGCTCTCATCAAACAAAACGAATAATACTAAATAATCAAATTAGAATTCAAGCAAAGTGCAATCATTCGATTTACATTCCTTGCATCATTTTGCAGACTTGTTTTGTCGTGTAAATTCTCATTTCTCAGAAGACCATTCAAAATTAAACAAAATAGACTTCTCCCTCCACTAATTTTAAATATTACCCTTTTGTTATCTTGAAAATAAATTTACAATTGAGTTGCATTCAATTCGAAATCCTCATTTCTCAAAAGGCCATCTCAAAATTAAACAAAAGTAGACTCCCCACCGTTTTCTCCCTCCACTAATTTTAAATATTTTACCCTTTTTTATCTTAATTATCTTTAAAAAATAAATTATTCCCATTGACTTTGTAATTCAATTTTCGGCCTTAACCAGAGTCAGTTACTTTCTGTTTCTCCTGAAGATGGGTTAGTCACCCGATATATGTGTATCGAGATTAAAGAATTCTCCAAAAAATAAATTCGTTTTGTTGCATATATCTTAATGTGAAACACTACCGAAAGTAATCTTTTTATCCAATAATTTTTAAAAAATGTTTCACCAAGTACCAACACCAAATTCATAAAAACTATTAAAATAAGTAGTGTTTAATTATGGATTACAAATTATTTTTTATTATTCATTTCATGACTTTTGCCTTGTTGCGTCCAGCTCCCAGAGTTTGCATGTTGCATGATTTACAATTTTTTATACTTAATAATTTTTAATAATATTCTAATGGTGTTTATATTAATGAAATAATCAATTTAATGCAGGACTCAGTTGTTGTAGTTGAGTGATTTTTTATTTTATTTCATTTTATTTAGCGGAAATAAAACAAAAATTCTTCAAAAATATATTTAATAAAGTGGAATGAAGGGGTTTTCAGCCGCGGAAGGGATGGTCCGGGTTCAATAAATATTCCCAGATTAAGACGTTTCGGGCTAAATTTATTGGACCATCCTCCAGATAACGGTAATTATACACATATTACGAGATCGTTACATACGTTCTGTAATGTGTATAAATACCCATTAACTGAGGATGGTCCAATAAATTTTACCGAAACGTCTTAATCTGAGAGAGAACTTTATTGAACCTGAGCATCCGCTTCCTTGGCTGTAAACTCCTTCATTCCTCTAAATAAAATCACAGCCACGAACTCAAAACAATATCTATATATATAAAACCCATTGTCAGACAGTACCTGTGGCGCCTTAGCGTACGATGTGGGAGAAAAAGCAACTAATAGTTAGATTGTCAAATTTTTCATATAAAATATCTCTAAAAAATTATTAAAATAACTAATTATGGGACATCGTTTTTAGCTGATTTATGCCCACAAAGAATGGTTAAACAATGCGGTAAGTAGTGTCTCTAATTTAAATTAAAGAGATTTATATATAAGAATAAACTAAATAATAAATCGAAATTTTATGTCTCTCGCAGGGTCACTGATATATTTGAGAAGGAAGAGCATTTGACAGCGGCTTCGTATGATGATGGGGGTAAAAAAAGAAAAAGAAAAGAATATCAACAAATCTGGGAAGCAAATGATAAGGTCAAACAGGCTCGCATAGATAAAAATCGTCAAAAAAAAAAATAGAGAAAATGAACATTTGCGGAGGCATGGATGTAGAGTGCGGTTTCTGTCACTCCTTGAACTTTGCAGCAGAGAGACCTTCGGATGGTAAATTCACTAACTGCTGCCACAAGGCAAAGGTGGTGTTGGCCCCAAGAAGAACCTACCCCCAGATTTTAAAAAATCTAATGGAGGATCCTTACGGTTCACTTGGCAAGAATTTTAAAGAAAATATTAGAAGTATTAACAGTGCTTTGTCATTTGCTTCGATGGGGGCTAAAATAGTACATCCACCTGGATATGGTCCATATTGTTTCAAGGTACATGGACAAATTTACCACAGAACATCTCATATGCACCCAGATGGCGGTGAGACCAGGAAGTTCGCCCAGTTGTATATAGTTGATTCTGCTGAAGCCAATTCTATGAGGATGGGAAATACTGCCAACAGGGGCTGTGATTCAAAGCTACTGGAGTTATTGGATGGAACTATTCGCAGCATTAATGTCCTGGCGAAGGCATATAAAATGTTGGGAGAGGTAGAAAAGGAAGAGGTGATGAGAGCTAGGGCATCCGGTCTGTCTGATCCAATAGTTAACATGGCCTTTAGGAGAGACAGAAATACCGACAGGCGGCGATTCAACCTGCCTACTGGAGATGAGGTGGCCATGATATTTAAAAATGATGACGGTGAGCCACCATTTGAGAGAGATATTCGAATTTATCCCAAAGGCGAACAGCCCTTCATCAACATCAATATTCTTAGCCCCAATTCGGACCCAATCTTCTATCCCTATGGTGAGCCTGGTTGGCAGCCTAATATGGAAACAGACACTGCCACTCATTTAAAGAGGAAATATATTTCTATGCTCCAGTACAAAATATCTCAAATTGCTGTAAGAGTCAATGAATTCAACCCAATTCTTTATGGAGGGAAACTGTTTCAGCAATGGGCTGTTGACTCTTACTTACAGGTGGAGGCAAATAATCTAAACTTCATCCGTACACACCAGGCAAAGCTCAAGGTCGAATGTTACAAGGGTCTCATGGACCATCTATCCGATGCTGCAGATAAAAAAGGACAAAATGGTAGGGTTGTTATTCTTCCTTCGCAGTTTCAGGGGTCGCCACGCAACATGAAAGAACGGTACCAAGATGCAATGGCTATAGTATCTACTCATGGGAAGCCAGATTTGTTCGTCACTTTTACCTGTAACCCCGCATGGCCGGAAGTGAACGACAATTTATTTCCCGGTCAAAATGCTTCCGACAGGCCTGACTTGGTGGCACGTGTATTTAAAATCAAATTGGGATCTCTATTAGTGGATATTTTAGAGAATCACGTTTTGGGGGCCCCCATAGCTTTTGTATACACCATTGAGTTTCAAAAGAGAGGAATTCCGCATGCTCATATTTTACTTATTTTGGAAGAAAAGGATAAAATTTTAACACCTGAGCATATTAACAAACTAATGACAACCGAAATTCCCGACAAAGTAACTGATTCTAGGCTGAAATCGTCAAACGATGTATGGTACATGGGCCTTGCGGTGGTGAAAATCCAGGTGCTCCATGCATGGATGGTGCCAAATGCACGAAGGATTTCCCAAAAAAATTTCAAAAGGAAACATTGCTAAAGGTTGCTGGATATCCTATGTATCGGAGAAGACCTGGAGTCGAGATGCAAGTAGGGAAGCATAGTATAGATAATAGATGGATCGTTCCATACAATCCCTACCTCACACTTAAGTATGACGCTCATATTAATGTCGAAGTTTGTACGTCTATTAAATCGGTAAAGTACATCTTTAAGTACGTGTACAAAGGATATGACTGTGCGAATGTCGCTATAACTTCTGCAGATGCAATAGTAACACATGATGAAGTGTCTAACTACTTGGAAGCTAGATATGTTAGTGCCCCTGAGGCCATCTGGCGCCTATTAGAGAACAAAATGCACGACCGGTCCCATTCCATAGTCCGTCTGGCCGTCCATCTACCCACGCAACAGCCTGTGTACTTTCTTACAGGACAGGAACAAAAAGCACTCGATAAAGCTTCTTTAACAAAAACCACTCTTGAAGCTTGGTTTGAATTGAATAAGCAATGCAGCAGTGCGGGAGAGCTCCTATACACTGAACTACCCTATCACTACGTATTCTCAAAAGGAGAGTGGAAAGCAAGGAAGCGTGGCAAGGGAAAAGTAATTCCGAGAATGTATACGGTAAGTCCCAAGGATAGCGAGCGCTTTTATTTACGGCTTTTACTTCTGCATGTAAAAGGAGCAACATGTTATGAGGACGTTCGGACAGTTAGAGGTGTGGTTTTTCCACATTTTAAGGAGGCAGCAAGTGAAAGACATTTGATAGATGATGATTATGAGTGGGAAAAATGTTTGGCAGAAGCTGTCGCGGTTGATAGTCCAGCAGCCATGCGGCAACTTTTTGCATTTATTTGTGTATTTAATTCGCCAAAAGATGCGCTTTCTTTGTGGGAAAAATTCAAGGATGATATGACCGAAGATTTCAGACGGTTGCACACGGATCGCATGTCGGATTTACTGGCTCTCCAAGATCTACAAAAGACACTGCTTTGTCATGGGTTAAAATGTCAGGACTTTTCTTTGCCTGATCCTGGCCGCCTTCCGGATGAAGTTGAGTTTCACGCAGACCAAGAGGAAATTCAAGGCAAAGAAAGGATAGAAAATTTGAATGTCGTTCAGAAAAAGGTATTTATTTTTTTGTGTTTCGAGTAGAATTAAAAGTTTTAGAACAAAAATATTTATTTATCCATGTTTTTCCCAAAGGTATTTCAGGAAATAATCGAAGCAGTAGAAACTACAGACTCAGCACTACGCCAGAGGTGTTATTTTCTGGATGGGCCCGGAGGTACAGGGAAAACATACCTATATAACACACTCATGAGCTATTTGCGAGGGAAAAAGAAGATTGTTTTGCCTTTCGCGACAACCGGAATAGCAGCGGATTTATTGAAAGGAGGGAGAACTGTCCATAGCGGATTTAAGTTACCTATCCCTATTAACGAAACTTCCACCTCAAACATGAAACCGCATTCAGTGGAGTCAAATGCTTTGAGGGAAGCAGCTCTAATAATAATTGATGAGGCGGCGATGCTGATGTGTCATGCCCTACGTTGCATTAACATACTGCTTCAGGAGGTGATGGGCAACAAGACACCATTCGGAGGGAAGGTGTTGATCCTTGGAGGTGATTTTCGACAAACCCTTCCTGTAGTTCCGAGGGGAGGCAAAGCAGATATCATAGCTGCCTCCATCAAGAGCTCCCCCTATGGAGACATTTCAAGGTGATGAAACTGTCGACTAATATGAGATCAAAAGGACAAGATGAATTTAATGAATGGCTTTTGAAAATTGGAGATGGCAAATTGAGTAGCGGTGACGATAACGATGATAATGTAAATATTCCTTTAACATTCGTAGAGGATAAAAATATTATAAGTGCAATTTATGGATCCTCTATTAATGAGCATGATGTAGAAGGGCTGTCAATGAAGATAATTGTAACATGTAAGAATGAAGATGCCTTGGCACTAAATAACAAAATAATCGACCTGCTACCAACAAATGTTAAAATTTATAAGAGTGATGATTCCATTATCACTGATAATCCTGAAAATCACAATACTTACCCCATTGAGTTTTTAAACGCACAAACTCCCTCAGGGATGCCACCACACATTCTTCATTTGAAAAGTGGTGATGGCTTGATCATGCTAATTAGAAATTTAAGCGCTAAAAAGCCGTAGGCACGCCGGCTACTGCTCAGTACATTTATAATCAATATAACTATAATGTATGATATGAATTTTTTTTATTAAATTACAAATTTTCTTTATTAAATTACAAATTTTTTTTATTAAATTACAAATATAAATACTAAATAACTTTTTTAATTATCAACCAATGTTTCGTCGACTTTGCCGACTTCTTCACGGCTTCTACAAGTATAGGAACATTATTAATATCAAAGTTGCAATAGTACATTATAATTTCAGAACATGTATCAACATTTTACCCACCAGATAGGACGTCACACATTCGTCTAAAGTTTCTTTTATTCTCTTTTAGCATAAAACGGAATCCTTGCTTATTCATCTTGACACCTAGAAATTTCAAACTTAGAACTAAAATTAAATTATCATATATTTGTCGAACTTAATAAAAGTCCATGTCAATGACTAGTTCCTATAACGTACTAACCTATAATATTATTAATTGATATTAATTAATATTATTAATTAATATTAATAATTGTATAATTTAAAGATTAAATATACAATTTTAAAAATATTTGAGCAAACTTTAAAAATTCAACTCATATATTCAGGAAAATAAATATAACTAAATATTAATGTTTAAATAAATGAAAGAAATAACATACTTGATCATCCTCGAATTTCAAATGAATAATTATTTGAGCTATGATGATGACAAAGGTTCATCTCATTTTTTCAATCATATTTTGTTATGAATTATATGCTTCTGGCATATATTTACATATTACGATTTTATAGTTTCATCATATGATAACCAAGAATTAGGCTCAACATAATTTCTTGGATTGTTATTTAAAAAAAATAATCAACTTTATATTTATCAGTTGTTCTAAAAACCCAGGAACTCATTTCTGATGAGTACGTGGATTGCGACCACGGGGTTATCCGAGCTAAGTCTGACATTGCTTCCACTCACTTGTGTCAGGCTTCTCTTTTTCTCTTTCCTATACGGCCTCCCTTGACCAACTCTTGTTTTTTTACCGACCCCGACGCTATTAGATTTTCGAGGGCTAGGAGTTGATTTCCTTTTTCATTTTTCTTCTCTTCAACATGTGGAAGGCAACGGGAAACCACCACAGTACAAATCCCGAGAATATGCAACATGACGATTTCTCTTCGAGTAAAGAATTCCGGAGGTAAACTAGCCCCTCGTTCGGATCTCCGGGAAGGGCTACCCGAGGAGAGACCATCATAAAGGGAAAAATAAATAATGACTTTCTACGAGTCGGAGCGTGGAATGTTAGGACGCTAAAGGGAATAGATAAACTAATGAATTTAAAGCGGGAAATGGATAGACACAAATTGGACATTATTGGGATTAGTGAAATGAGATATCCAGTAGAGGGAGATTTTTGGTTTGAAAACAGCCATAGAATCATTCATACGGGGGGGCAGAATGGGCAGGCAGGAGTGGGCATTATTATGAATAAAAAAATAGGGCAAAGGGTAAAGAATTATCTTCAGGTAAGCAAAAGGATTGTTATGATCACAGTGGATTCGAAACCGAAAGATACTGTGATAATCCAGGTATACATGCCTACTACATCATATAAGGATGACCAAGATATAGAAGAAATGTACGAACAAATTGAAAACCTGATGAAGCGCGTTAAAGGGGATGAAAATTTAATAATTATGGGGGATTGGAATGCAAGAGTAGGAAAAGGCAAAGAAGGAAAAGTGGTGGGCGAACACGGTCTAGGAGATAGGAATGAAAGGGGCGAAAGATTAATTGAATTTTGCAGTAAGCACAGTCTAGTAGTAGCAAACACACTCTTCCAACACCATCCAAGAAGGATCTACACGTGGAAAATGCCAAAAGACAAGGGGAGATTTCAAATAGATTACATATTAGTCAAACAAAGATTCAGAAATCAAGTAAAGGACTGTAAAAGCTATCCTGGGGCTGATATTTTTAGTGATCACAATCTAATTGCGATGAAATGCCAACTAAAATTTAAAAAACTAATAAAAAAGGGGAGGGTCGCGAAAAAACTGGGATATATCTAAATTAAAAAATAAGGAAACCCAAAAACTTTTCGAAAACGTAATGAATAAGAAACTGGAAGAAAAAACACCCACAAATAATAAAGAAGAAGAAATCGAACAAGAATGGAATGATATGAAATCAAGCCTGACTGAAACAGCCAACGAAGTCCTTAAATCAAAGAAAAACGAAATTAAAAAGCCATGGGTAACAGACGAAATACTGCAACTGATTGACGAACGAAGAAAATTTAAGAACAGAAAAGACGAAGAAGGGAAAGAAACATATAAAAAATTAAGATGGAAAGTTATAAGAGAATGTAGAAAAGCAAAAGAAAAAATGATTCAAGAAAAATGTAAAGAAGTCAACGAAAATCTAGTATTGGGAAAAGTTGATGTAGCCTATAGGGCAATAAAAAGAAATTTTCAAGAAGACAAGCCAAAAAGCAAGAACATAAGAGATAAAGGAGGCCACATTATTCTAAACGAAAACGAACAGGCAAATAGATGGAAGGAACACCTAGAAGAACTCTATGGAGAAGAAAAAACAATGAACCCAATAGAAGAAGAAGAATCTGTGGACGAAAACGAATTAGGAGACCCCATACTCAGGTCAGAATTCGAGACAGCTTTGAAGGAACTAAAAAATAATAGAGCACCCGGAATAGACAATATACAAGCTGAAATCCTAAAGAACTCTGGAGAAAAGGCACGTGACAAACTTTTTGAACTAATTAGCAAAATCTATAAATTGGGAATCATCCCAAAAGATTTCCAAAAAAACAAAATAGTCACACTTCCCAAAAGACAGGCGCGGATAAATGTGAAAATTTCAGGACCATTAGCCTAACCTCACATGCCTCCAAAATCCTAACCAAAATAATCCAAAGAAGAATAGAACAAAGAGTTGAAGAAAATCTGGGGGAAGACCAGTTCGGCTTTAGAAGAAACAGAGGCACCCGAGAAGCAATTCTCTCTCTTAGACTAATAATAGAAAGGGCTTTTATCAGGGAAGAATCTGTCTACATCGGATTCATAGACCTAGAAAAAGCATTCGATAACGTCAATTGGGAAATTATGTTTAAAATATTAAAACAGGCGGGAATAAAATTCAGAGAGAAGACTAATCTACAATCTATATCAAAACCAGACGGCAATTATAAATATTGGTGATGAACAAAGAGAAGCCAAAATAAAAAAAGGTGTAAGACAAGGATGTGTGCTGTCACCCATGATTTTCAACTTATACATAGAAGAAGCGATTAAAGAATTCAAAGACAAAATTGATACAGGTATCGAAATCCAAGGTCAAAAGATCGCTATGTTAAGATTTGCCGATGACATTGCCCTTCTAGGAAGCAATAAAAAAGAATTAGAGGACGCCTTGAATGGAATTAACCAAATCCTAATAGAAGAAATCAAAATGAAAATAAACAAGAATAAAACCAAGGTCCTAGTATGTACAAAAAAAGAACAAACGAGACAGGAATGCATCAAAATTAACCAAGAAAACCTAGAAGGAGTTAAGGAATTCCGCTACCTAGGAAGTAAAATAACATGGGATGGGAGGAGCAAAAACAGAAATTAAATCAAGAATTGCCCAAGCAAAAATGGGGTTTAATTCAAAACAAAAACTACTATGCTCCTCCTCAATCAGCTTAGCAAACAGGAAGTTGCTATTGAAGACATATGTATGGAGCATAGCCATGTACGGGTGTGAAACCTGGACAATTGGAAAAGCGGAGAGAAAGAGATTGGAGGCTTTCGAAATGTGGTGCTACAGAAGAATGATGAATATCAATTGGATGGATAAAATTACAAATGAAGAAGTTCTTAGAAGAATCGGAGAAAAAAGAACCTTGTGGAGGAGTCTGAGGAAGAGAAGAGGTCAGATGATGGGGCACACACTGAGACATGGGGGACTGCTTAGGGATATCTTGGAGGGGAGGTGGGAAAGAAAAGGGGAAGGGAAGACCCAGATTAGAATATTTCAACCAAATAATTGGGGATATGGGATGCCAGACATTTAGAGAGGTCAAATAGCTGGCGGGGGACAGAGTCGAGTGGAGACGGATTGTTGCATCAAACCAGTCCTAGGACTGTATACTCGATGATGATGATGATGTTCTAAAAAAATACAACAAATATTTAAAATACAAATCAATACGAGTGTAGATCAGTTGGAATAAAAAAATGACCATTTTATAATTACCTATTTACGTAGAGATTAATTTTTAAAAATTTATTTTATTTGTCGCTTACGCATGGGGTTTTTCGAAAGTAACTAAAAAGAGGCGAGTTTTGAATTGGTTCAATTAAACAAAGTTACGATGGGACACCGATTATTTACAACATAGTATATACCTAGTCTTTTATTATTATTATTATTATTATTATACACCTAGTCTTATGAAATACAGCGTAAGTTTCATGGTCCACGGTATGTCTGCTGAAAAAAGGAAACTCTATGGTTTTTCATAAGGGAAACCCTACCATGCAGCTTTCCATGATTCTCCCCCATATCAGCCGACTATGATCGTATGACTTGAATTATCAGTTTCTAAATGAAAGACTTTTGTAATTGTCTTTCGGCAAATGTAGAAATCACACAAACTCACTTTTGACGTGGCAACGTCTTATAATTCGATGGAGCCGGCTGGCTGCACACACGAAAAAACATGACTCATGCGGCGTTACCTCGCTCTGAGGAGTTCCATTTAAAGGCTTGAAGTGCAAGCGAGAGCGCGGAACGAGACGACAAAGATTGAGGCGGGCTTTTTAAAAGCTACAGTTACAAAAATTTTAATGATGTTTCCAAATTTTAAATTTTAAATTTAAGATTTATGAACAATAATTTAATCACAGTTTATTCTTATAATAAATTATTCAAAATTATTACTTTTTACAACAAATTACAATTAAATTTGCAAAAATAATTAAGTAACTAATTGAACAACAACTTTTATTCAGTTTACTTGCTGAAAGAAATAATGTCAATACAAAATTTATTATTATAAAATAATAAAATCA
The DNA here is from genome assembly GCA_024734495.1 of Forficula auricularia. Classification (NCBI taxonomy): domain Eukaryota; kingdom Metazoa; phylum Arthropoda; class Insecta; order Dermaptera; family Forficulidae; genus Forficula; species Forficula auricularia. The sequence continues at coordinate 14,380,901 of JALMQS010000099.1, read as the reverse complement.
AAAATTAAATTTTAACAGTCGAGTAGAAATTAAACAATAAATTTTATTCAAGTACTAGCTTCAAGGCCCGCCTTCAGCGGGCCTTTTGCTATACCGGGGGGCTTCGCCCCCTGGACCCCACGTGGCTGCTTTATTGATGTTTTATTAGTAACAGAGAATAAATATAATTGTTTTATTATAAAGTCTTAAATAGACATAATTTGAGATTCTATTTAACTGCAATATACACTCATAACAAATAAGATGAAACAAATATTTAAAATGAATTAAAAATCTCTAATTATAAAAAATTCTCTTATTCTCAAGCTTGTTTTTGTTTTGTTTTTTTGGCTTTTCGGCCTTTCTAGCCATAAGCCATTTACGATACTAATTATTTTTATTTAAATTTGTCTCTACCTCGGGGTCAGATTTTAGCCGGATGCCTCGAGTCGGATTCGAACTCGGGTCCTCTTGGTTAGCTGACTGACATGCTACCGCCTAGCCTACTCGACCCCTCAAGCTTGAGTTGTTTGTCATAAAAGAATTTAGTCTTATTGATTTTTAAGTCGATTCTTCCAGGTTTTCAGTAGAGGTTGCCATTGATAGTCAAAACATCAAAAATGGAATGCAATAAGGTTATTCCTCTAGTATTAGATAAGTATTATAAGGTTGGCAACTAAGTAATTGGGGATTTCACTCATAGATGGCTTCAGTTGAATTTTTAGGTTTGCTGGCGTAGTCCAAATGTAAAACACATTTTGTTATTTGATATTTGGCAATTCAGCTGTCAATCAGTAAAAAAAGTTTTTTGATCGATTGCGTAGTTTTCGTTTGGCGTTCGTTGAAAAATGGAAAATCAAAAGGAACATTTTCGTCATATTTTGATTTTTTATTTCCGCAAAGGGAAAAACGCATCGCAAGCTCACAGAAAGTTATGTACTGTTTATGGCGACGAAGCCTTAAAAGAACGGCAGTGTCAAAATTGGTTTGCCAAATTTCGTTCTGGTGATTTTTCACTCAAAGATGAAAAACGCTCTGGTTGTCCAGTTGAAGTTGATGACGACCTAATCAAAGCAATAATCGATTCGGATCGTCACAGTACAACACGTGAGATTGCAGAGAAGCTTCATGTATCACATACATGCATTGGAAATCACTTAAAACAACTTGACTATGTTCAAAAAACTCGATACATGGGTTCCTCACGAACTGAAAGAAACGCATTTAACGCAACGCATTAACAGCTGCGATTTGCTAAAGAAACATAATGAAAATGATCCATTTTTAAAACGACTGATAACTGGCGATGAAAAATGGGTTGTTCACAACAATATCAAGAGTAAAAGATAGTGGAGCAGGCCAGGTGAACCAGCTCAAACAACATCAAAAGCTGGTATTCATCAAAAGAAGGTTTTGTTATCAATTTGGTGGGATTACAAAGGAATTGTCTACTTTGAACTCTTACCACCCAACCGAACGATCAATTCTGTTCTCTACATTGAACAACTAACGAAATTAAACAATGCAGTTGAAGAAAAGCGGGCCGAATTGACAAATCGAAAAGGTGTTGTATTCCATCATGACAATGCAAGGCCACACACATCTTTGGTCACTCGGCAAAAATTATTGGAGCTTGGTTGGGATGTTTAGCCACATCCACCATATAGTCCTGACCTTGCACCATCTGATTAGTTTTTATTTCGATCTTTACAAAACTCCTTGAATGGTAAAAATTTCAATAATGATGATGATGTCAAATTGTACCTGATTCAGTTTTTTGCTAATAAAAACCAGAAGTTTTATGAACGTGGAATTATGATGCTGCCTGAAAGATGGCAAAAGGTCATTGATCAAAATGGGCAATACATTACAGAATTAAGTTATTTAGTTCCATGAAAGAATTGTCTTTGATTTTCTAAACAAAATCCGCAATTACTTAGTTGCCAATCCAATAGATAATAATCGATCGTTATTTTTGATTTTAAGCCGATTCCTACATGTCTTCATCAATGGTTACCAATAATAATCGAAGCATCAAAAATCTAATGTAGAATGGTTATTCCTCGACTGATAAATGAGAATCGATCATTATTTTTGAATTAAAGTCAACATGAACCGCAAATTGTATGTGATATCTGATTAATAATAAAGGAATAAACATATTAATATTTCAAATGAATTTGGATAAAGTTTTGCAACGATCCGTTGCAGTTTATTTTTTGTCTGATTTTGTACACCAAACTTTGTTGAATTTGGTATAAGGCCTATATTTCCGCTTTTTATTTTGCTTGTTTTGTATACCAAACTCGGTTGATTTTGGTATAAGGCCTATATTTTGGCTTTTTTTTTTTACTGATTTTGCATGCAAATTTGATTGAGTTTGGTATAAGGCAGGGGTCGGCAACCTACGGCTCGCGAGCCACATGTGGCTCTTTCGATGTCAAGATGCGGCTCTCCAGTTCCATGCGCAAATATTAATAATTATATTAATTTATTTTCAAAACTCATAAAAATGTATTATAGTGGAAAAAAAATACTGCAAACAGGATAAAAACACTCATCAGAGAACAGTGAGAATAGAGAGATAAGAATCAAGTTTCTAGGATGAGTCATTTTATGAAGGAAAAACTGCGATTTTTTGGAAAAAATTGCATTATTTCAAAACTTCAACCTCATGTCACCACTATCCAATTAAGATGAAACTTTATTTAAATCGTAGAAAATTTAATCTAGTTTAAAAATGTATAGAGTCGTCTTTGTCGAAAATGTGCTCCTTCATGGTCAAAATGGTGAAAAATCGAAAAAAGTCCGAGTTTTAGGGATATTCAACAGTGATCCCGAGGGCTGTTTTTTGACAGGCGCTAGTACTGGTTCTACTGAACATAAATAGATCAAATCTTTATAATTTTACGCGTAATTTAAAGAGTTTTAATTTATCTAATTAAGATCTTTTTGATTTAATAAACCGTTTTTGAGTTATACAAGAAAAATTGGAAATATTCCGAAATTTTCTCATTTTGAGGAGCGTAGAATAATTTCCACAACACAGATTTGGGGGAAAACTTAGGGTAGTAATATTGGAGTACCAATAAAGGTACTCCAGCAATAAAATCTTTACCGGAAATTATTTCCTGTTTATGCCATTTTTCCAATTAATGTGCCTGGACTACTTCTAAAATGAATGCAACTATTTTATTCTATAATGTACTTATGAAAATTGTATATTATATATTGTAAATAAAACCTTTTGAATTGAAAAAAATCATGATAGCACAGCAGCCATCTTAGCTTACAGTAAATAAATATTTAGATCAAAATAAATACTACTAGCCCTGTAGCCCAGTATATAGGGGTGTTTCAGCTTACATTAATTGCGGGAAAAGATTTTTTTCTAGAATTGCTTGGTATGGTGTGGGTATGCCAAATTTAAGTTTGCGACCTCAAAAGAGTGGAGGACAACTTTTGGTGGCCGAAAAACCTCGACATTTTCGGACTTTTTCAATTTTTTCGCTTATAACTCGAAAACTGTTTATAGTTTGTAAATAACCGTTCTATAGTAAATTAAAGTGGACGAAATTTCGCGTCGATTAAAAAAAATAGAAAATTGATCTAGTAGTTCAATTTTTCATGGGTATTCAAAAAAAACCTGGCGGGATCAGTTTTGAATATCGCTAAAACTCGCACTTTTTTCGATTTTTTCCTATTTTGAACATGGAGGAGCACGATTTTGACAAAGACGACGATGGTTACTCGTCCCGCAATGTGGTTGATGTTTTGAAAAAATGCAATTTTTTGCAAAAAATCGCAGTTTTTCCTTCATAAAATGAAAACTACTCATCGTAGAAACTTGATTCTTTAGGAAATTTTGTTGACTTGAACGTTTACTTGGATCACTTTTTTGTTAAAACTCTTAGATTTTTATAGATAGCCAGCATTTTCCATGACAGGAAATGATCCAAATGATCCATTTTTTCTATCTCATTCCCTTGCAAATTTTGTTGACTTGAACGTTTACTTGGACCACTTTTTTGATAAAACTCTTAGATTTATAGATATCCTGCATTTTCCGGACACGATATGATTCGGATTCTCAAAAGCGACAGAGTGGTCTTTGTCCAAAACGTGCTCCTTCATGGCCAAAATGGGAAAATATCGAAAAAAGTGATAGGTTTTTGGGATAGGTATTCAAAAGTGACCCGAGGGGCTGTTTTTTGGACCCCATAAAAAAATCGAACTACTGGACCAATTTTCTATTTTTTTTTTAATCGACACGAAATTGTGTCCTCTTTAATTTACTATAAGACGGTTATTTACAAAATATGAACCGTTTTGGAGTTATAAGTGAAAAACTGGAAAAAGTCCGAAAATTTCAAAGTTTTTCGGCCACCAAAACTTATCCCCCACACTTTCGATGTCGCGAATTTAGATTTGACATACCCACACTATACCAAGCGATCCTAGAAAAATCTTTTCCCGAAATTAATGTAAGGTGAACCACTTTTTGGATCCTCTATTTACTGGCCTACAGTCAAATTAGACCGAAAAAAGCCCGCGCTGCCTAATAAAAATGCACAATGTGGAAATAATTTTAATCGACGTTATGCATCCCAAATAAGTTTTTAAGGAATTTGGTGTTGGTACTTGGTGAAATATTTTTAAAAATTATTTGATAAAAAATACTTGGTAGGTTTCACATTAAGATATAAAAAATAAATTCGTTTTATCTTAATGTGAAACCTACCAGTATTTTTTATCCAATAATCCCAAATAAGAGTTATATGAGCTTGCGACTGGTTTCTGGCTGGTGTTAAATTCTTGAGGGCCTAAAATTACGAAAATTTTGGACTTTTTTCAGATTTTGCTTATAACTCGAAAACCATGCGATCTACCGAAAATTTCACTCTTACCAAAATGAAACACCATAACGTTAAAGAAAATAGAACGAATAAAGTTAAAATCGGTTCAGCCGTTTAGCCACAATTAATCGTCAAATTTAGGAAATTTTGGCGGAAAAGTTAATTATGTTTATTAGGTGGTCACAAGAAACCACACGCCGAATTTTTGCGGTGACCCCCATAATAGTTGCCAATTGGCTAAACAATTAGATTGGCAAAGTTTCATCTTAATTGAACAACGGTAAGCCGTGCCGCAATGAAGTTGATGTTTTATTGTAGTTTTTCATTCATAAAATGAAAACCACTCATCCTAGAAACTTGATTCTTATCTCATTTTCTAGGAAATTTTGTTAGCTTGAAGTTTATTTGAGCCACTTTTTTGTTAAAAATTTTAGATTTGTAGATATCCACCATTTTCCAAGACAAGACATGATCCGCTCTCATTGCGGCACGGGATACCTTTGTCCAATTAAGATGAAACTGCCAATTTCATTTTTTAGCCAAATGGCAACTGTTAGAGGCAGCACCAAATTTCGAAGAGTGGTTTCTTGTGACCACCTAATAAGCATAATCCAATTTTCCGCTAAATTGGTAAAAATTGCGTAATCTTTAAAGGATTTGGTGTCGGTTCTAGGTGAAACATTTTAATAGATAATAAGTAAAAATATATTTTTCTAGGTGGGTTTCACAAATAAAACAAATATATGTTTTGAGTTTTTATCTCGATATATATTTCAGGTTATGAGCCCATCATCAGGAGTTACAAAGAAAACTACGATACTATCACGGCAGGTGCTCTGATGAGATAAAATCAATAATTCCCCCCAAAGCATGCTTTGCACGCAGCACACGTTTTGCCGACTCCCAACACTCTTTTGCGGTCAAATTGGAAAAGTGCCGGACCACTTCATTCGCGAATACATATATCCCCATGACTTCAAGGAACTGGAACTCTCTCCCAGCCTCTATCTTTCCCAGCACCTATGATCTTCAAACGTTCAAAACCAGGGTGCATAGACACCTACGTCTACACCCTCTCACTTAATCAACTTTCCCTTCTCTTCGGTAATGCAAGGGTCTTTCGAGATCCATAGGGGCTACATCTTTACTGGTGCACCCCTTCTTGCATTCGATTGCATTAAAAAAAAAAAAAAAAAAAAAAAAAAACTAAATATAAAATTGGAAACAAATGTATAAGTGAAGTTCAATTGGGAGGAACGTACATGGTAGGGGGAAAGAATGCAGTATTGGTTATTGTATTAATAGACAAATGAACAAAGGAGTTTAACTAAGGGCTTAGAATTATCCCTGGGCTTAGAAATAAAGGAAGGAAGAAGTAGAATAAGGTAAGGGAGGGGGGGGGGGTTAAGAACTTGAAAGAAACAATAGTAAAATATTAAATTAGAAATTTTGAGAATGGGAAATAATATTTTTCGGGTTATTTAAATTATAAAATATAATCTATAATGGTATTTTTATTAACTTCTAAATGGTTATTAAGGATGTTACTATTATTTGAAAGGGCTCTTTTAATTTCTGTGGACTCCAAAAGATCCAACCTAAGGCCTTTTCTTTCAAAATGAATAGGAATAGGATTATTAATAGAGGCCGAATGAGTAGAGGAATGCAAATGAATGGCGAAAGCAGAAGTTGAATCTAAATTGATGTTATCTGATCGGTCAAGGCGTTTAAGAGCACCAATATGTTCAGAGTAGCGTTTTCTGAAGGAGCGACCAGTCTGACCAATGTAAAATGCATCACAATCATCACAAGTCAATTTATATACTCCTGCTTTGTCTAATTTATCAATTTTGTCTATTTTATTATTAATTAATCGAGAGCCTAAATTATTGTTATTATACAAAGCAGGAGTAATTCCATATGATCTAAGGGAAGAACATAATGGAGTAGACAAATGATTAGAAATGAAGGGTATTCTTTTGAATATTTGTTCACTTATAGATTGTAATGAGTGTATTTGAGAAATGTTGAATTTGCGTTTAATTTTATTATAAATTTTGTTAATAGTCGAAATATCATAACCATTATTCAGGGCTATGTTCTTGATAATATTTAATTCCTTATCAAAATGTGTTGTATTCATTGGTATACTAAGGAGTCTATGAAACATTGAATAAAAAGCGGCAAATTTTGTATTAGTAGGATGATTAGAAGAAAAGGGAATGACTGTATCGGTGAAAGTAGGTTTTCTATATATCTCGTAATTTAATTTTTGATGTGCAATAGTAATTTGGAGGTCCAAGAAAGCAAGAGTATTATTGGGGCTAATTTCGGATGTGAATTTTATATTCTTGTGGAGGTTATTATTTAAATAGTTCTCAAATAAACTTATTTGCCTAGTAGTGCCCGACCAAATAACAAAAATATCATCCACATATCTGCGCCAGAAGACAATTTTACTTTATCCAATGCAAAGCATGGGTAAAGTATTGTAATCGCTCTCGGGGCAAGCGTGGTTTCAAAGGGTCCTCAGGTAAAGACTACGGAACCCATGGACTCAATTAAAGTCACAAATTGTAGTATTCAATTAGGTTGAATATTAGCACGTGGCGGTTTTGCCAAAAATTACATGGGGTCTCGTCGAGAGGCCAAAAAGTGCGATTTTTTCATTTAGTGCGTGCGATGGATGGATGTATGTATGTATGGATGGATGTTATCGTTTTTTGGCCCACGATTTTTTCCACACCGTTGCACCGATTGAAATGAAATTGAAAACCTACCATTAGTTTAACAAAATGAAGCGCTGATTAGTTTTTGGTACATATCGGTCCACAAACATTAGTACTTTATTTCAGTACTTTTTTAGTTTTTTCTAAATATCTTGAAAATGACTTAACCAATTTTGATGAAATTTAATATCCTAATTAAGTACCTTGGGGACCACAAAAAAGGTTAAATAAAGTTTTTAGTAAAATTATATTTTAAAGTACTTTACTCTAGAGTAAGATGGTACTTTTTTTAATTTTTTAAATTCTTTAAAATTTATTCATTTGAAAGTTTTAATATAGCTCATTTAGCCTTGCTTAAGTAAGAATGGATAGGCTTCTCTCTGTGAAATGCTAAAAATTTGGGAGGAATTTTTATGAGTAACCATAGCAACTGCGTTGTTTTCTTATCCGTTACCTTTGCTGAAGACAGAGAAATCGATTTTAAACCAAAAATAGCGATTGATTCTCATCTAGTACTCGAGGAATAATCATTCTATATTGGATTTTTGACGTTTCGGTTTTTATTAGTAACCATTGCTGAAGACATGGAGGAATCGACTTAAAATCAAAAATAGCGATTGATTCTCATCTAGTACTTGAGGAATAATCATTCTATATTGGATTTTTGGCGTTTCGGTTTTTATTGGTAACCATTGCTGAAGACATAGAGAAATCGACTTTAAACCAAAAATAGCGATTGATTCTCATCTAATACTTGAGGAATAACCATTCTATATTGGATTTTTGACATTTCGGTTATTATTGTAACCATTGCTGAAGACATAGAGGAATCGACTTAAAATCAAAAATAGCCATCGATTCTCATCTAATACTTGAGGAATAACAATTCTACATTAGGTTTTTGACGTTTCGATTATTATTGGTAACCATTGCTGAAGGCATGGAGGAATCGACATAAAATCAAAAATAACGATCGATTCTTATCTAATACTAGAGGAATAACCTTATTGAATTCCATTTTTGATGTTTTGACTATTAATGGAAACCTCTACTGAAAATGTGGAAGAATCGACTTAAAATCAAAAAGACTAAATTCTTTTTTGGTAAACAACTCAAGCTTGAGTTGTTTGCCATAAAAGAATTTAGTCTTTTGATTTTAAGTCGACTCTTCATTTTCAGTAGAGGTTTCCATTAATAGTCAAAACATCAAAAATGGAATGCAATAAGGTTATTCCTCTAGTATTAGATAAGAATCGATCGTTATTTTTGATTTTAAGTCGATTCCTCCATGTCTTCAGCAATGGTTACCAATAATAATCGAAGCGTCAAAAACCTAATGTAGAATTGTTATTCCTCAAGTATTAGATGAGAATCGATGGCTATTTTTGATTTTAAGTCGATTCCTCTATGTCTTCAGCAATGGTTACAATAATAACCGAAATGTCAAAAATCAAATGTAGAATGGTTATTCCTCAACTATTAAATGAGAATTATTTTTGAATTAATGTCAATATGAACTACAAATTGCAAGTGATATCTGATTAATAATAAAGGAACAAACATATTAATATTTCAAATGAATTTGGATAAAGTTTAGCAACGATCCGTTGCAGTTTATTTAAAAAAGGAATTATCAGGATTAAGAATAATTTCTTCTAGATGGGACATGTAGATTTCAGCTAGAAGAGGGCTAAGAGGACTTCCCATTGGTAAACCATCCAGTTGAATTATAGTATTTATTATTAAATAAATAATAATTTTGATTGAGACATAGGTCTAATAATTGAAGAATATGTTTTTTTTGAATTGTGTCTCTAATATTGGAATTGATCAATTTAGTTAATAAAATTTTTAAGTCGAAAAGAGGGATGGAGGGAAAGAGATTTTTAACGTCGAAAGAAATAAGTTTATAGGAATTTTGAATATTTATGTGTTGTAAAGACTGGGTTAGTTCAATTGAATTTTTAATAGAAAATGTTGAAGTAAACATACCTTTAAGACGATTATTTAGATATTTACATACTTTGTAAGCGGGAGCATTAACTTATGAAACAACTGGTCTAATAGGGTTGTCCGTCTTATGGAGTTTGGGTAATCCGTAGAGAATGATGGGCTCATAACCCGAAATATATATCGAGATAAAAACTCAAAACATATATTTGTTTTATTTGTGAAACCCACTTAGAAAAATATATTTTTACTTATTATCCAAAAATTGCCTATCTTTGAAGATCATTTGTGGCAAAAAGGCTGAATTGATTTTAACTTTTAAGTTTATATCCGGGATGAAATTTTATGCTCTTTCGTTTTGATGAGGATGAAACTTTCTGTCAGACCCATGGCTTTCGATTTATCAGCGAAAATCTGAAAAAGTCCTAAATTTCCGTGGTTTTTAGGCCCTCAAACATTATAAATGAACTAAAATTCATATCGCTCTGTGATTGGTGCTCAGATGATACGTCTGCCTCCTGGCTGCAAATGTGGCAAGTACTGGTGGCAAATTTTGTCTCTACGAAATTTGAATATTACCGGGGGGGGTGCTTTCGCCCCCTCCGCCCCCGGATCCGCCCTTGAGTTCTATCTTCAATTAATGTAAATTTGGCAAGCCTTTCAATTTCACTACAAATTGCAAAAAGAGGGAAACCATTCATAGATAGTGAGTACGTCAAAGTTTGTTTCATACATGGAGCTGAAGAACTGTTTCGTGATTTCAAAACCAAAACTGAAATCATAAAGAAAATCAAAGATTTGGCATTATTTGCTAAAACAGTACAAGATAGAACTGCTAAAATGTCTTCAAATGTAACACATATGCAGATGGAAGATATTCAACTGACTTCTGCTTTATCAATTGCTATGGTTGAGTCTTGCGAGTTAAAAGATACAGCACAAGTTACCCTTTTCGTCAAGTCCAATTGATTGCTGCCGCTCTCAGGGCAAACTCGTGGAGAAATAGCAAATAAATATAATAAAAAGTAAAGTAAGTAGACAAGTAACAAATAAAAATCTAGAGGCGTGCTTGAAACTGAAAACAACAATGAACCAGATTTAACCAAAATTTCAAAAGGCATACAAGGCCAATGCTCCCATTGATACAAGTATCTATTATTCAATAATTATAGTTATATTATTTGATTACTAATTTTATTATTCTAGCAGAGCTAGCTAAAATACTTTAAAATGTTTTAAGTGAAACATTTGTATATTTTTATATGAATAATTATTATTTCATATTTAAAGCTATTTATTTTAAATCAAAAATCAAATTTATATACCTAATCCTAATCAATTACCATAATATTGAAACAAAAATGTTAGTGGCTCTTTAAAAACTGGGGTATTTTGTAAATTGTAACTTTTGGCTCATCCGTCTCAAAAGGTTGCCGACCCCTGGTATAAGGCCTATATTTTCATTTTTGGGCGGTTAGTTTTTGCATTTTTAGACTTCCCTCTTTATATTTGATCTTTCCATCGATCAATTTATCCACATTAATTAAATTAATTAATTAATTAATATTTTTTGTTTGTTCATTTCTAAATTGTAGTTTACATAGAAAGGGATAATAAAAAAATAAAAATTTTCAAAACAATAAATTAATTAATAAAGTAAAAATTAAAAAAAATAAATAAACGAACATAAATTGAAATTTGTCAATTATTCTAAAATTATTCGAATTTATTCCATCTTAAATACAACGTACAATAATTGTTAGTTATAAAAATAGGATCATAAAGTTTGACTTATTCGCAGCCATCAATCAATACATGTAAAAAAAGGTTAAAAAAAATTTGAAGCTAATTTGATTCCTTTTCAACAAACATAGCAAAAATTATTTATAAATTATACAATGAGAATCATGAATGTGTTTTTTTTTATTATTATTTTTAAGATAATAGTATTTTTTTTTTGAAAAAATTGAGGATGTATTTCTTTCAAATATATGCATACGTTTATATATTTCAAGTATACATTACTAGAGATTACATATATACATTTATTAAATTAAAAAAAAATCATGTTCAATATTCTAATGATCTATGAAAAAAAAAAAATTAAAAAATGAAAATTCGTTAGTTTTTAAATTTTATTTCTCCTATTCTTTTTTCCTTCTTTGAACACTATAATCTATAAATATTCGTAAAGTTGAAGAAACACCTGACAGGTGGGGGGGGGGGGGGGGGGCAGAAAGAGAAGAAAGAAAGAAAGAAAGAAAAGGGAGAGAAATTAAGAAAACAAGCGTTCCTTATTTATTATTATCCGTCTATATTTATTTATTATATATGTATGTATATATAATGTTTTCTGTTAGGCGATTATTTCTCAAGTTCAGACACAAATGGGCAATTAAAAACGTTCTGCGCACAAGATTGGCAGCCCTGAGGAGGAGGTCTCCCCCCCTCGATGACAACAAGGGGACACCGGGTAGAGGCACTGAGGGGCTCTTCGTCCAAATCGTCGTCGTCGTCGACGCCCGCGTTTCCTTCGGCGACGTCTTCTCCTCCGTCGTCGTTTTCTTCGCCGGCGGCGGCGGCGACGTCGAGAACGACGGCGGCGGCGAGGACGAGAACGACGGCGACGGCGCCGGCGACGGTGATAACGAGAATAACAATTTTTATAGTTTTTATGATGGGAGTTGTGTGAGACAGCGACATCAAAAACAACGGTGTGGTCTGTGTGACTGTGTTCTTGAATTGGTCGATTATAGTGTTGTTGTTGTTGTTGTTGTTGAACTTGTGGCTGAGATTGCACTTGTTGCTGTTGTTGTAGCTGTAAATGGCTATCGCTATCACAAACGCCGTCCGAGTTCTCGTCAGAGCAGCTGGCAGAGATCAAGGCCGAGTCGGTTTCGTCGCCGGGCGTGGGCGTGGGTGTGGGTGTGGGTGTGGGCGTAGGCTGCTCAGGAGGCAGACGGGTGAGATCGTCGTCGTCGTCGTCGCTGGAGCCGCTGTCTCTTTCGGCCCTCTTTTTTGATCATATAAAACAACAACACCAACAAAATATTAACATTAATGAAAATTATTTAATTAATTCATTTTATAAAAAATAAGGTGTAGTAAATTAGTAGTGTGACCTTTAAAAATTCATATTTTGAGCTGAAATTTTCAAGCGGTTATTCTTATTACATATGGAAAGAATTTCGGTATTGAAAATTAAAACTTTTCGTAAAAGAAAAAATTGATTTTTTTATATTTTAGAGATTTGCAAAAATTCTTGAGAGTCCTATCAAAATTTTTTTATCGAGATAAAATTTAGAGTGTTATTAAAATATTAAAGACTAAAAAAACTTCATGAGAGAAAAAGAAACCTAGTGGGTCAAAATGGGTAATCCTGATATGTATGAATGTTGATTTGTATTATTATTATAATTTCCGTCCATAATTTGTATTAATTTGAAAGTTTATAATAGGAAAAATAAGGATAAGTTTTTATGTGTGACTTTTTCATTTATCAGCCAACGTTTCGTTTACTTTGCCGACTTCTTCAGGGCTTCAAATAGTCATGTCACACACTCGTCCAAATTTTCCTGTTATCTTCGTTGCATTGAAGTCCATCAGAACAGAAAACATTAGGGTGGTCCTTATTTTGGGTATTTTCGAATTTTTACGCTTGCAGAGGCTCATATAGTTCGAAATAAATAAAAAAATATATCCCCTCTATCTCAATTTCAACCTGTGCCTCAGAGCGATGCAAGTTTCCCATCCAAAAAATAACATGGGGTTTTTGGCATTGAACGATCAATTTTTTTATTCCAGCCAAATTAATATTTCAAAAAATTTGAATCTGTTTTTTTTTTATGATAATGATGAGAGAAGGAGTTACACCAAAAAGGTGCAACCCCTAAAGGCCTGGGTTGGCCCCTCCATCGTGAAAAGAAGAAGAAAGAATTTTATGGGTTGGGCGGGGGTCGAAGGTATCTGTGGATACGGGTCTTAAATAGCTGAAGGTTATAAGTCGCGGGAAAGATGGTGGCAGGGAGAGAGTTCCAGTCTCTGGGGGTCATAGGGATAAAAGAGTTGGCGAAAGCGCTTGTAGCGGCCCGCTGTTGCTTTGGCGACGAGCCTTTAGACACGGCCGCTAGATGACTCAGTCAGATCGTGCGACACTTTTGCATGACTGATAATATATCAGTCATGCTATAAGTGAAGCAACTCGATCTCGGCTGAGCATCTAGCGGCCGTGTCTAAAGGCTCGTCGCCAAAGCAGCAGCGGCCGCTACAGAGCTTGTTCGACTTTTATCCAATTTGACAGCGAAGGGGTGCTGAGCGTTAGAAAACCGCGTGTTTCTCGTAAAGAGGGCATTAGGGGGGATAATTGACTTCAGCTCGACTGAACAGACACCGTGATAGTATCTGTAGTACAGGGAAAGGGCAGAAACGGTTCTTCGGTGAGCCAGGGAGTCGAGTGAGTTGGTTAGAGCCGTAAACTCTATCCTTATAATAGTAGCTATCCTTCAGAGTTCTTACAGATTTTTAGTTATTATAATTTTGGAGTTACAGCTAGATATAATCCTGCCTTATCTTAGTGTTAGTATGTTATAGACTCCAAAATTATAACAGTTACAAATCTGTAAAAATTCCGAAGGGTAGCTACTATTATAAGGATAAAATCTACAGAGATTCAAATTGTTTAAACCATTGCTTTGACTTGAATAAAAAATTTATCGTTCAATGCCAAAAAGCCCATGTTATTTAGATGGGAAACTTGCATCGCTCTGAGGCACAGGTTAAAATTGAGATAGAGAGGCTTAAAACTTGGAAGACATTTTTTTTTATTTATTTCGAACCATATGAGCCCCTGCCAGCGTAAAAATTCGAAAATACCCAAAATAAGGACCACCCTAATATACATATATAATTTAAAATCAAATTTGAGATTTCTTTATGTAAGGATCAAAATAAAAAAATATTCTATTCTGGTTTTAAAAACAGTGTTATCTCATTCCATATATGTTATTTCTGTTTTATATCTAAGGTAATTGTTAATATAAAAAGAAAAAAAAGAAAAATTGTTTTTGTGAATGTGACAAATATTTTTTGAAATTTGTGTTCTGATGGTCTTCAATGGTAACGAAGATAACAGGAAAATTTAGACGAGTGTGTGGCATGACTGGCCCTGAAGAAGTCGGCAAAGTTGGCGAAACGTTGGCTGATAAATAAAAAAGTCACACATAAAAACTTATCAAATTGAAAGTTTTTGCCGAGAGTAGCAGAATTTTTATATATTGAAGGAGACAATAAAAGAGTGTGTCTTCTGCTGGAATTATAAATTTTATTTATTTATAACGAGACTATAGTTTCGAGGGCTTTGCCCTCTTCATCAGTCTATTACAATGTATTCACAGGAATTAATTTATGAATGAAAGTTTTGACCACATGAAAAATGTAAAACTTTCATTCATAAATTAATTCCTGTGAATACATTGTAATAGACTGATGAAGAGGGCAAAGCCCTCGAAACTATAGTTTCGTTATAAATAAATAAAATTTATAATTCCAGCAGAAGACACACTCTTTTATTGTCTCCTTCAATAAAAACTTATCCTTATTTTCCTATTATAAACTTTCAAAGTTGATTTGTATTAACCCGAAGACAAACACTTTAATTTTCGGATTAGATTGATATAAGAGATAAAACGAACAGGGTGAACCGCGATTGGAATTAGGTGTACACGTCTTAATTATGTGGAATTATTTTGGAATTCATTAGATAATGGTCGTTCATTAATTGCCTTCTACTTGGAAATAAAAGTGGAAGTGGAAGGAAGTAGGTGTACAAGTCGTGGTTCACCCCTCGAGGTGAGGTAAAAGGTACGGAGTGTTTTGGTACCTGGGCGTGGGCGATTTGAGCTGCGCGTCACGGCACAAGGAGCTCGTCGAGAGAGGCGAAGGCGCAGGAGCCGAGTCCGCTGCGGGACATGAGCCTTACCAGCTCTTGGGCGTGGGCGAGGGCCACCTCCAGGGGCGGCCGCCGGGGCAGGTTGCTTGACTCTAGAAACAGGCAAACAATTACTCCCACTTGCATTTACATAAAGCTAGTGGCTGGCGGTCATTTTAAATAATAAAATAAAACATATTGTTTCTTTCTATTTCTACTTTTATTTTAATCAAATTAATGTAAAGAAGATTATTTTAAAAATTCAATAGGAAATTTAAATTTAGATATTTATATTTCATGTTCGAAATGTCATTATACATGTTAACATTATTTCTTCTTCTTCTTAGAATGCCATACCCGAAACGGGTGTCGGCGCCTCTCCACATTTACCTGTGCAGAGTGTGTTTAGTTGTTTTACAGAGATATACAGGACCTACTTTTTAACACCGGTTCCGAACGGCTAATTTGGAGAGGTTGACTAGGCAATTATACTCTTGGTAGGTTAGCATTACATTCCAAGAGGAGGCGACTGCAAATATCTGCCGAGACTCGGTCTCGAACCAGCGATCTTCGAGTCAGCGACACAACACGCTAGCCACTGACCCACAGTCGCCTCCATTATTTCTTATAACTCACTTATTCTTTTTTTTTATCATATTAATCCATGAACGTCATATCGCTACGCTAGCCAATCAGAGTGACTAGAATTGTAAATGAATTGTAATTGTTGTTGTTTTTTGCTATGTGGAGGCTTGTTTTAGCAACAAACCGTATTTTTAATCATATGTTTCCTATATTTGATTCATTCGCGAATCGAATGCAGGTGATTATTGTCAAATATTAAGTGAAAAATAATATCTGAACTTATATATTTATTTGAAAAGTTTTTGTTTTGCCGAGAGTAGCAGAGTTGTTGATTCACAAAGAGAAACAAAGAGATTGTCTTCTGCTTGATGCAAATAAACATATACACATATATATCAAGATGATATATCTGTATATATATATTATTTATTTGTTTGAGACTATAGTTTCGAAGACTTGGTCTTCATCATCAGTCTTTCTTCAATTATAAATGTTTTTCATGGAGTCAATATCATATGGATACTGAAAACTTGGTGTTCCTTCGTCACTGGAAAGCTAGCAGTTGCATGAAAAACATTTATAATTGAAGAAAGACTGATGATGAAGACCAAGTCTTCGAAACTATAGTCTCAAACAAATAAATAATATATATATACAGATATATCATCTTGATATATATATGTGTATATGTTTATTTGCATCAAGCAGAAGACAATCTCTTTGTTTCTCTTTATATATTTATAACTTGAAATAATGAAGTTAAATAAATTTATAATTTTCTCATTAATATATTAAAGAATAATTAACAAATTAATGATAATTGTTTTGATCGCGCTTTTTGAACAAGATATATATCGCGAGACTACTGCTGGTTGAAGCTATTGGAGTCTGCTGAGTCTTAAGTCTGGACCAAGAGATATATATTTTGTTAAAAAAGCGCTGATCAAAACTAATTCTCATTAATGTGTTAATTATCTTTAATATATTTATGAAAAATTATAAAAAAATAATTTAAAACGTATTTTTCTTTATCCAATCGGGTAATTTGACCAATGAGAAATAACACATAATATATTTCTAATTAAAAGACTGATGATGAATTTCAAACTATCGAAACTATAGTCCCTACAAATAAATTATATACTTATATATAAATACATATGTAAATACTCGTTATTCTTCGAGTGCCATACCCGAAACGGGTGTCGGCGCCTCTCCACATATACCTGTGCTGAGTGTGTTTAGTTGTTTTACAGAGACTCGGTCTCGAACCAGCGATCTCCGAGTCAGCGACCCAACACTCTATCCACTGACCCACAGTCGCCTCTCGTTATATAGTATGTATAGGAATATTTACCGGGTGAGTTTTTTATCTTGAGACAGTCTTATAACTCAAAAACAGTGCATTATATGAAAAAAAGTTTCAAATAAAAGTTTATTTGAGCCGTTTATTTTGAAAGTTCCAAAAAAATCAAGTTAGCTACCTTAATAGTTACATTAAATTGAAAGTTTTTGTGCCGAGAGTAGCAGAATTTTTATATATTGAAGGAGACAATAAAAGAGTGTGTCTTCTGCTGGAATTATAAATTTTATTTATTTATTTATTATTATTATTAATAATAGTTAAATTTTTAAATTATCTTTTCATTCTGAAGCAAGTTGTTACTAATATTATTACCAAATTCCTTAAAAACTATGTTACTAATATATTTAAAATCATTCAGATTTTGTAACATGATGGTTAATGAAGTGCTGAAAAAGTTTATTTTGAAAGTGGCCTAAGTCCCATTGGGAGGGAGAGTTTCCAATGGATATGGAAAATTTTATTCAATAAAATTTTATGAGATCCCATCTTTATGTTGAATTATCAATGTGGAATGAATTTGTTATAAACAACAGAACAGCGCATGTACACAGAAAGAAGAGCATTGTTCTCGCGCAGTCAGAGTCATGAACAGTGTTGTTTCAGTTGCTGAGTATTTTTACTTGTAATTGAAAAGTTTTTGTTTTGCCGAGAGTAGCATAGTTGTTGATTCACAAAGAGAAACAAAGAGGTTGTCCTCTGCTTGATGCAAATAAACATACACACATATATATCGAGATGATATATATATATATATTTTGTGCCGAAAAAAGAGCATTTGCGGGAGGTGATGTTGCACTATTTTTTAATGAAGAAATCGGCTGCGGAAACGGCTCGTATTCTCGGGGGAGTTTATGGGGACCATGCTCCATCTGTAAAAATCTGCCAACGTTGGTTTGGACGGTTTCGAAGTGGTGATTTTGATGTGAACGACAAGGAGCGGCCTGGACAGCCGAAAAAGTTTGAGGATGCTGACCTGGAGAACTTGCTGGCAGAAGATCCGCGCCAATCGCAAGGAATGCTTGCAGAGAGACTCGGAGTAGGCCGCAGAACAGTTGGTGACCGGCTGAAAGCATTGGGAAAGATCCACAACAAAGGCAGATGGGTGCCACATGACTTGAACGACCGGCAAATGGAGAAGCGGAAAATGATGGCTGAAATGTTGCTGGTTCGTCAAGAAAGGAAGTCGATTCTGTATCGTATCGTAATGGGAGATGAAAAGTGGATCTATTTCGACAATCCCAAGCGCAAAAAGTCATTGCTTTCACCTGGAGAAGGGGCACCATCGACCCCACGGCAGAATCGGTTCGGAAAGAAAACAATGCTGTGCATCGGGTGGAACCAAAAAGGTTTGCTGTATTATGAGCTGCTAAAACCGGGCGAAACTGTTGATGCGGGCCGCTACAGACAACAATTGATCAATTTGAATCATGCATTGATCGAAAAAAGGCCGCAATGGGCTCGAAGACATGGACGTGTCATTTTGCTCCACGACAACGCTTCGTCGCACACCGCCAAATCGACGAAAGAAACCATCAAAGCGCTCGAATGGGAGGCCCTACCCCACCCGCCCTATTCTCCAGACCTTGCTCCATCGGATTACCACCTCTTTAGGTCAATGGCACACGGATTGGCTGACCAGCACTTCGCTAATTACGAAGAAGTGGCAAAATGGCTCGAATCTTGGCTCGCCTCGAAAGGGGAGAAATTCTACTGGGAGCAAGGGCGGATCCAGGAATTTTTTATGGGGGGGGGGGGGGCGAATGTATATAAGGTGCCCGATGTAAGATCTACTTTTTATCTCGGAAGTGTGTCGCGATCGAATTGGCCAAGCGGGGGGGCAGAGACCCCCCCCACATATTATCAATTTTAAAATTTTTTTGAAAAAATAAATGTTTTGTTTTTTACAATTTTTTTTTGCCAGGCACGGGCCTCTATGGGGGGGGGGGCGATCGCCCCCCCCCTGGATCCGCCCTTGACTGGGAGGGGTTACACAATTTGCCGGATCGTTAGTCAAAATGTGTAGAATCCGATAGTGCATACTTTGAATAAATCACTTTTGCCAGTGCTGAAAAAATTTGTGTTTTCCTCATGCCGAAAAAAGGACATTATTAACCGCCACACCTAGTATATATATATATATATATATATATATTATTATTTGTTTGAGACTATAGTTTCGAAAATTTGGACTTCATCATCGGTCTTTTTTAATTATAAATATTATTTATTATTATTTTAACTGGCTCCTAGCTATGTAAAGATCGAAAATTTTCAATATCAATACGGTATTGACTCCATGAATAATATTTATAATTAAAAAAAGACCGATGATGAAGTCCAAGTCTTCGAAACTATAGTCTCAAACAAATAAATAATATATATATATATATATATATATACAGATATATAATTTCGATATATATGTGTGTATATATTTGCATCAAGCAGAGGACAAACTTGTTTGTTTCTTTTTGTGCATTTTTACTTGTTTCTATAGTTTTCTTAAATTTGTTACATTTATACCACCTGCACAACATGGTTATTTTAAATCACTCCCGCATACACAAACTGGAGAAGACTGAATGATAATTAATAAAACAATATTTTTTTTTAATGTAAAAATTATTTATCTAACAAAGAATAAAAGTTGTAAATTTTTTGATTTTATAACGTACAAGTGTATACATTTATTTTCATTTCAAGGGAAATTTACTTTTCCTATGGACTTGTGCTTTCTTAAGAATTCAAAACGTCATTTCATTGATATTGAAAGTGGCTGAAGTCCATTCTTAGCCATCAAAAACTGTATAAGAATGTAAGTTATGCTAATTGGGATGATAAATTTGACACCCTTAAAATCCCAAAAAACATTATTTTACTATTATATCTGTTACCCTATTTTTAAATTTAACACGTAGCATTAGAGAAATAGTCTAGAACCGAGCGCAGTCCTGGGGGGCCCTACACCAACCATAATAAATAAGTACCTGGAGGCACCGAGCGATGCTCGGTAACTTCTTCCTTCAGTTAAAAGCTTTATTTTAATATTATTTTTAATTTAAAATTCTGATAAAAAGGTCGATTTTTATTTGAGAGCCGTTTTCAAATTAAAAAAAATACAAAAATATATAAATACCCCCGCCCCCCACTCGACCCCACCCCCGGATCCCCCACCACTGCACCCCACCTCCTGCACCTGTTTTGATTCAATCATATGATTCATTTTTATTCATCCAATTGTTAATAAATAAAACCTATCAAAATGTGTTATTTTTTCAGAAAATTGAGTTCTACTTATGCGAAATATATTTTTAAATAAATTCTTGATTATTTTTTATTCTATTAAATAAATAAAGTTCTTTATAAAAACAATTATAAAACGTTTATTAATATTTCTAACGTTTAGGGAGAACAAAATATGTTAAAATCCACAATCACAATACTTCTTCAAGGCCTTTGAGAATAAAGGATTAGCCCAACCCATTGTCTGTCTGGGTACAATAGTAAGAGGAAAACCTTTTTTAAAACCTTAAGAATGGAATTTTTCTATCTGAGAATAATTAATTTGATTACGATAAAACCCATCAAAAACAATTTTGTCGAAGATGAGACCGTGACAGATCGAATTGTCACCCCAAAAACCCCCTAACCCGTGAATTTCATCAAAATCGGTAGAGCAGTTTTCAAAATAGAACCAAGAGATATACAATTTTTGCTTGTTTAATAAGAGTAGATAACCGATAATTATCGAACAGAAAATTTACCACTGCTCGAAGCCCCTAAAAACCTAGTAAATTGGATATTGGATTGTTGTATCTAACTTTCTGCGATTTGGCTCGTGATCGCGGCTTCTTTCTTTCTACTCTGTTCTTTTCACGATGGAGGGGCCATCCCATACAGGCCTTTAGGAGATGCACCTTCTGGTGTATTATCTCCTTCTCACATCAATATCATAAAAAAAACAAAAAAAAACAATTAACATAATTTTTTTTTCTTTAGACGATCGAAACGTGATCTTGACTAAATATGAAACACTCGGTAAATTGAATTAAAGTTTTTATTTGTTGGTAGCCAAACCATAATTTCTTACCTAGAATGGCCGAGTTAAGAACAGCACAGACGGCTTCTCGTTGAACGGGATTGAGCTGCCATCCTACAGGACTATTCCAAGGATTTGAATAAGCGAGAAGACTAAACGCATCCTAAAAGAAAAATCAAGATTATCAATTAATTCATTTTCTATTTTTCATAACTTCGTTTATAATTTAAAAAAAGTTCAATTTTTTGGCGAGATAGCAAAAGGCTAAAAAAAATCTGGCATGGCCATTCACAAGAGACACTTGGCCCAACCACCCGCTCCCCCTCGGAGGTTTATATAATTTTATTTCAATTAACAAAAATTGGTGTATTTGCTTAGTGTTTCCAAATTATCTCAAAAACGATTAATATTATTTTAATAAAAAAAAATTGAAATAAAATTAAGACCCGCTAAGCCTTGGGAGACATCGTAAAATAATATTTTAAGATGTATTCATTAATTTAGAAAAATATCAAGAATTCGTTTTCCGATTTCAATTGAAATTTAATCACTCTTAGTCTCAATAAACCACTAAAAATGATATTTCTTTTTGAAATTCTTATTAGTTTTTGAGGTAGAGAGCATACAAAATTTGACCAAGCAAAGATTTTATTTGAAAATCATTTTGTTTGGACTTATAGTCCTGTTAATAAGTAATATAACATAAGGTCTGGTAGTTCTGAATTTCGGTTAAGTTTTGTGTTTAGGCCAGATAATGAAAATTTCAAATTTTCGACATGGAAACTCTTACACTCGCCTCTGTTTTTGATACAAGATTCTAAAAACAAGTTTGTTTTTTAAATATCAATCAATCAGGTTTACGACAAAAATAACCATCATCAGTTTTGTATTGATTGAATCTATTTTTTTCTTTCTTGTTATTAAATGTTCTATAAATATACTATATTATTACATGTTCAGAAAATCTGATTGTAGCCAATTTTTCGTGACACCTGCAATTAGTTACGTAACGCCATTGAGGATCGCGATCTTGAAAATTGATAATAATTATTTTTGTGGTAGGACTTATTTTTAAGAAAATATTTCAAAAAACTTATCTTTAACGATTTTCATCAAATGAGAGACCACAAGTCGTTTGAAAATTTGAAATTTTAATTAGGACCCCTAAACACAAAATATATCTAAAATTCAGAGCTACCCAACCTTTTGCAAGGTAAAGCCCTTTTTGAAGATCCATTGATTGGACTATTAGGAGATATTGTTGAAAGGGCAAGATGAGTGACTTGCCTGTAGCATTTTATTATTAATATCACTATGGCCATGTTCAAGTCTGAGTTGTTGGTTCATTGAGTACAGCTCGCGGCCAAATTCCAGCATTCTCTCGACGGCCGGTTTACTCCCTCCACAAAGTTGTTGCGCTTGTGAGGAAATCGAATTAGAAGCTGGAGGTGGCGGAGGTAGTGGTGAGGTGCTTAACGAATTCGAGGAGCGTCGTTTTGCTGGGTTGATTTGCGAAGACGAGGGCGGAATAGGCATATCAACCTCTAATTAAACAAAAGAGAAATTTGTATTTTTTTTTTTTTTTCAAAATAATATATGTGTTACCCCGCTCCGCTGGCCCATTTTGAAAGAATATTTTTCATTTTTGAGGCTTTCTTAGTATTTCCTGTTTTAAGAACACATAGAAATTATTGGATAAAAAATACTTGGTAGGTTTCACATTAAGAAACAAAAATAAAACGAATTTATTTTTGGAGAGACTTCAATCTCGATATATATATTTCGGGTGGCTAACCCATTTTCAGGAGCAACATGAAAGGTAACTGACCTGGATCAGTCAGATCGTTGATTACAAGTCAGTGGTAGAATTTATTTCTAAATACTAAAGGGTAAATGATTAAAATTAGGGGAGGGAGAAAGGTAGGAAGTATATTTCATTCAGTTTTGGATGGCCTTCTGAGGCATGAGGATCTACACTCAGGATTGAGATGTAGGGTTTTTTTCTTAGTGTTATCGATGTGTGCAGGGAGATCACACCAGAAGGTGCAACCCCTACAGGCCTCGTATGGGATGTGCTCCCTCCATCGTTGAAAAGAACAGAGTAGTAGGAAAAAAAGCCGGGATCACGAGCCGAAATCTCAGAAAGGATCAGATCTATAAATCCAGTTTATTGACGTTTTTAGACTTCGAGCTGGGTAAATTCTCCGTGC
The DNA here is from genome assembly GCA_024734495.1 of Forficula auricularia. Classification (NCBI taxonomy): domain Eukaryota; kingdom Metazoa; phylum Arthropoda; class Insecta; order Dermaptera; family Forficulidae; genus Forficula; species Forficula auricularia. The sequence continues at coordinate 14,357,261 of JALMQS010000099.1, read as the reverse complement.
GATAAATTAGGTTAAATTTATCTCCCATTCGTGCAATATAGTTTGGCTGTGAATGGCTGGTTGTGACACACTGACAATTAGTCAGGTTTACAGCAGCAAAATTAATCGAAAAATAAGTATCTCTCACATACACTCCCTCAGTGCCGGAACTGATAAAGCATATTAAAAGACTCCCACTCATTTCGAACCACGTGACAAGCCCTATGAGCTGTCAACTCAGGCCACCTGGTAAACAGCCTTCTTATTCTAATAAAAGCACTTTAGGTTCACAGCTAATTAATAATAAATTGAGACGAGAATTGACAAATTTCCAAATAAATCAGGTGTCTCATTGACATCAGATTCCGTATTGTGTTCAGACTAGTCTCCGCTAGAAGTCTCCGACCTGTAGATGCCTTCTTTGAGCTCTACTTCATATCATGTGAACGAGAAGCTTTTTTTAATGGTCTCCAACAGAGTCAGATGAGCATTACGCTATATGGAGATCTACTTCTACCTTCGCCTAGCATCCTGCATTTGAATAAACACACCTCTTCTATCCGCCGCCTCAGTTCCTTTGCATTGCGAGAACAAAGGGCTTACGTTTAGATTTTTAGTCATCTGAAATAAAATTGAGCTTTCTCAAATAAAAACGAGTATACTAAATAATCCATTAGAGAGTTAAGAAAGTACGATCATTGATTACATGTACCTTAAATGTTTCCAATCCCATGTGTTCATTGATGCTTCCCCCCCCCCCCCCCCCCACACACACACACGCCTACCTTGAAAATGGGTTTAGCCGCCCGACATATGCGAGTATATATCGAGGATTAAAGTCTCTCGAGAAATAAATTCCGTTTTGTTTTCATCTCTCAATGTGATACCTACCAAGTGTTTTCTCAGCCAATAATTTTAAAAAATGCTTCACCAAGTTCCAACACCAAGTTCCTTACCAACTCAGAAAACATAGAAATTCATTCAACTCTGCGCAGGTCCAATGTACTTACCATTCAGTCTCCTAAAAATAGTAGTTTTCTTCTTTTCCGAAAAAGTTTCTTGTTTTACTTCTATATCCAATCAACTAACCGTCTGATCATTTCAGCTCAAAATATGAATGTTTAGAGGTAGCTCAAAAATTTTTAGAGATTTTCATGGCGTCTGTGTTGACGTTTTCGAGGACACTGAAATATTCAATATGTAGGCTTTGACTTTGATTTTACTATAGATTTGCAACATAGTTAGATATAAAAACTAGAGGGAGGGACTAAAAGAAAATCGGTATTCAAGTTAGTTTAACTGCCATCTATATTCATTTTTTTTGATTGATGGTAAAAAAATACCAACAACCATAGAACGGATTGTATGACAATAAATATATATTCATATGTATATATTTGAAAACTTTTATCTAGCTAAAATTTGGAGAAGGTTAAACATGAAATACTAACAAATTTGCATACGCGACTCAAAAAAGAAAAATAGTAGGTCAAAATGTGTGTGTTAGGAATCACTCTTTAGAAATCAAACTTAGGTGAGAAAGATAGTAAGTTTAGGGAAAAAAAAACATAGTAGTTTATTTGAGTTAATAAACAAATAATTTTTCAAGATAAAGAACCTCCTGAGTAAATAACATTTGGTTCGTGCAAACTGAGGCTTAGGGCCAGTTGTATGTCGGTTGGCAAACTCTTTTTAAACGTTGACAAAGGGGTAAATCCTTAGAGTTCGCCTTCGGACACAAGGTGAATTCATAAGGATTTATCGACTTGTCAATGTTTATTAAAGAGTTTACCAAACTAAGATACATACTGGCCCTTTATAAGCACGCTTACACGGCACCCTGCCCTGCAGGCTATCCTTAGTATTAAATTAACTAGAATTTGATTTTTTTTTTTGGTCTTAAAAATGTCTGAACGAATGAGAAACATCATTTTTATGAGTTTTTTATCTGTGTGTGACTTGATTAGTATACAGGACGCTGCTCAAGAGCAAATTTTGTCTGATCACATTTAGTAATCATCTATAATGAATATAAAATTTAACGGTGTCACCATCTTCATATTTAATTAATACTTATTTTGAGTTGAAAACAAAAGATCAAGAACTTTGCTAAATAGCACGCAATATTGAATGACGGACGGGAATGAATTGACGTTTTGCTCAATTAGATTTTGGGCTTTCTAATTTCACAACTTGGGTATAAAAATGCAAAAATACATAAAAAGGCATAAAAAACCAGCAAGTGTTTTTCCACTTTCAATTTATTTAATTTAAAACCCACTAAGTAGTTTATATATTAAAATTATTTAAAAAATTGAATTTATTCAAAGTAAAAATTGGACACGCGGCAACCCCTAAACATTTATTTAAAATTAAAATGAAAGAAAATCCCTTCTGTGAATGTGGAGAAAACATTGTTGGAGATCTAGTCTAGAAATAGTCAGACCCTTGAGACCATCACCCCCAATTTTGAGAAAAAATTCAATTGAAAAGTTTTTGTTTTGCCGAGAGTAGCAGAGTTGTTGATTCACAAAGAGAAACAAAGAGGTTGTCCTCTGCTTGATGCAAATAAACATGCACACATATATATCGAGATGATATATCTGTATATATATATATATATTATTTGTTTGAGACTATAGTTTCGAAGACTTGGTCTTCATCATCAGTCTTTTTTTAATTATAAATGTTGTTTTTCATGGAGTCAATATCGTATGGATATTGATTGAAAATGTGATGTTCTTTCACTGGTTGGCAGCTTAAAATTAAAAACATTCTTTTGGTTTTCACGAGTCAAATATAACCATATGTTTCCACTTTCTCACTTGTTTGACAAAGGAGATAGCCTGACTTAATGGAAGGGGGGTTTGTTTTTCTTTTTTCTTTTATCTAAAATGGTATGCCTTGTTGGCAAATATTCTAAGCAAATTGCTATTTGATAATTCAATTTGGATGTTCAAACAATGCTCGAATTTTTATTGAATGATTTCAAAATTTCTAACGATTCAATTGTTAATTAATTTTGGGTTTCTTTCTCCTTTTATTAATCTAATTCCTGTGTCTTCTGGGAAAGAGTGATTGTTTGAATTTAAATGTTCCGCTAATGAGTTTTGGTTCTTTTTATTTTTAAAATCCCTAATGTTCATTTAATCGAATTTTCAGATTCCTCTCTGTTTTCCCTACGAAGATCGCGTCACAATCTTTACATTTCAAACTATTGGCAACTAAGTAATTGCGGATTTTTTTTAGAAAATCAAAGACAATTTTTTCATGGAACTAAATAACTTTATTCTGTAATGTATTGCCCATTTTGATCAATGACCTTTTGCCATCTTTCAGGCAGCATCATAATCCCACGTTCATAAAACGTAAATTAACTAACTTTTCATGACATAGCATATATTGATTTAATTTTATTTAAAATGTTGGTGTTTTATTTGTCTTAGTTTTTACTAATATTTTTATAAGACTAATTTAAAAGCACAATCGCGATTTCATATTTTTCCTTGAAAGCATTTATCTGACTATTGCTAATCTCTACCATTATTAAACGGTTGTTGCAATTAGCTCTGAGTCGTTTGTTCCATAGCCATAGTTTAGTATATGCACAAAGTGATTTTTCATAAAATGTTGTTTCACTACGTTAAAATCATTATTATGTTGGATACATAAAACTGCGGTTATTTATGAAAAACAAGAGCTTCAAGTAATAAATTTTTCTAAACATAGACCCCTGTTGATCATCACTATCATTATACTTTGCATAGTAGTTTGTGAAAGCACTATGTATTTACAGAATTTTTTTGAAAATTTTAAAAGTGGTACTTTTTTAGAAAAAATCAAAATGAAAAATTTGATTTACATTTAGAAAAAATTTTTTTATTACGCCCTATATGTCATGTTATATGTCTCTGAGAAAGAGCATTAAAAAAGCTGCAAAAATGACGCCTGTCCCACCTCTCTAACTCAATTGAGACAGCTTTTAGAGCAGTTTTCAAAAATTAGCTGCGAAATTTCTATGGACTTTTTTTGCGATTTTTAGAAAATTTCACAAAAGGCCGTGTAAAAAAAAAACTATTCAAGATCTAAAAATTTGAAATTTTGTATTTATTCATGCTTAGCTCGGCATATCAGTGTACGCAAATTTCAAGAAAAATCTAAAGTGGTGTGAGGTAAAATGGGTGTGTTGAGCTTGAAGGCATGGAATGACCCCAAAAAATAAATATATGAAGCTGGCCAAATGGATTTTTTCCGAGGAAATAAAAAAAAACAAAGTGAAAATAAATTTTAAATAGTTTATTATATTTGAAATTACTATAGCGTTAGCTTAGTCGAAGAGGGTACAGAGTATTGAAAAAGTTTTCACTTTTTACTTTCCAAATTATTCTTTCCATGGGAGAATTTATTAAAAGTTATTTGAAATTGAGCAGCAAAAATCTAGTAAAATCATTATTGTTAGTAAGAAAGAGGTGTCTAAAATGTAACAGTGATTTATACACCAAATGTTTTACTGTTTGTCATAAAAATAATCTATAATTTTAAATAAAAAGTGTTTGAAGAGATTTTTGTATAGCTCAGTGCCCACGATGCCCAAATCAGAGCTTTTATAAAACTTAATTTTTTTTTGCTAAAAATATTTATTAATTTGTAAAAAGAAAATTGTAACGACACTATTTTCTCCAGATCATATAAAATTTTCAAAATTACAAATCTTGGATAAATTATGGATAAATTTGCTGGGATATAAAATAAAATGTCGAATGACAAAATGAGCCGAACAAGTTTCCCTTTGGAAATGGTTTGCCTTTGCACATATACCCATCTCTGCTGCGCTCACATCGATTGCCGATCCGTTTTGAAAACCATTTTGAATTAAGTGAGCCGGCGTGTCCATTATTTCATCTTGGTCCATGCCGACGTCGGCGCCGTTCGAGGTGGCGTGCGTCGAATTGGAACTGACATTTAATGTATTCATTTCGTCTAACGTCCGACTGGCACCTTTGTTATTGCTGGTGCTGTTGGCGATTTTACAGCTACCATTTGATAAATTATTGGCGGTCCCGCTACCAGCAGCGGCAGCCGCAGCCGCAGCGGCTTTCGTCGATTGGATTACGCTAGCCTGATGAGACGAGGACGAGAGCTCTTCATTGGTGGCCGAGCCGTTGGTTGTGGCCGAAACCTAAAGGGAAAAATCAACGACAAAATAAATATATTTAGAAAAAAAATTAAAATAAATGACGACGAAAGATGTAGACCACTTGCGAAAGCTGAATAATTTTATCATTAAAAATTTAACTTTCGCGCTTCAATCGTTTAAATAAATTACAAAAAGTAATGTTTGAAATCAAAAGTTTATAAAAAAAACATTCTGAGTTTCACATCTTAAACCGTTCAAAAGTATTATATAAATATAATATATGTGAGAAATTATTTTAATGAATTTTCTTAATTTCTGTTCCATTAAAAGCATATGGTTAGCACGTGCCCGTTCAAGGGATTGTGGCCCATTGTCCTTTCGAAGGGCCATCTTCTTTGTTCCAGCCCCTGTATAGATCGGCGGCTTTTGTCCCTAAGAACTTTATAGTCAGGATAAAAGCTTTCTGTCATAAATAATACTATGACAACTTGTGTTGATGGGGTGTTGACTGACAGTGCAGCTGGCTGTAGCGAAGGCTAGCTGTTAGGGAACGAGCTAAAGGCAACGAAGCTGAATCCCTACACTAGGCAGCCTCTGGGAGTAACACCACCTCCTTGTGGTCTAGCTGGATATCCGTACCTTTCAGGAGCAGAGTCTGTTTACATATAGGAGCCTTTTCTGTTAATCATCTCGACATATATAGAGAAATGTTTCTGTTTTAGTACATCTGGAGAAATTACCTTTGGATGCTATATTATGTCATTAGACACATATGGTCCATGGATGGTCTTCCTTATAGAATATCTCTTTGCAAATCTGCTATCAGGTGAGGCCAAGATGCTATGTTGCCTTAGGAGTTCATCACTGGGATGCAGCAGCTGCTTGCATCAAAACCTTCATGATGACTACATCTCCCAGATTTATCAATCAAATTCAAAGATAAAATGTGATATACAGAAATGCATAAACACAGGCATTTCTACACAAATCCTACTACATCAAATCTGGTTAATGAACATATAAATTATGAATATATCACTACGTAGTGGTGGCTATCACATTGTATAAACAGTATGCAAAGTGTCTGTATAGGAATGGTAAACAACCATCTCACGTCATATATAGAATCTCTTCTATTAACAGTATATTTCAGGACAGATCACCTTTAGATATGCTATTTTATGAGCATATAAGTAAAAGATATTCTATCTTAAATACATTCCAGAAATTGCTCAAGGATATACATGAAAAGAAGATAAATACGATTAATAGCCATCAGCATATATAGACCTCAGGACTATCAACTTTTATTTTAGGTTAAAATAAAATAAAATGAGAAGTCTTCTGTTTTTTAAATAAAATAATTTTTAATTATTTCTAGAGACTATAGTTTCGAAGGCATTGCACGTTATCATCATCTATCACAAATATTTTCAAATTAGTTGTTAAATTAAGATTTATACATAGAAAATTTTGAAAAATATATGATATCCTATTATATATATATATTATATATTTTCAGTACATGTATAAATCTTAATTTGTAACTAATTTGAAATATTTGTGATAGATGAGATGAAGGCAATGCCTCGAAACTATCAGTGTCAGAAATAATTAAAAATTATTTTTTATTTAAAAACAGAAGACTCTCTCATTTCTATCTTTTATTCCTAAAATAAAAACAATTCTGTTACCATCGACAGTGAAATCTTTTATCCTTTTAGTATATTTTGGCTGCCAAATATGCTGTTACATGTCATCTACAACCTGCTATAGCAGGAAGCATTCTCACTTTAGTATATTCAGAAGGATATACCAGGCGAAAGACCTGGCTGGATATTAACACTACCCGGATGAAGTCTTGGTGAAGGCCAAGATGTCCAAAGTGATAAAACAGCTATTTGCATCGGCTTGATCCGTATAAAGCCTGCGGTCCGTGAGGTTACACAGTGTGTGCAGCCGGGTCGACCTGCTTTATGCCGCTAAAAATACCGTACGGTATATATACTCAGCTGGTAACTCATGGCGCATGGTTTGATGACCATACGTATACCCAATCCGCTTACCTTTAAGCTGTCACTCTTTGATGACAATTACTACGCTACCAAGGGCAATTAATGATGATGACATGTGTAGGTTGGGGCGCTGCACGACATATAACCCATCAAATAGCGGATGTATGCGAGGCGATCCCCCCCCATAAAGAGGCATTTTTAATAAAAAAATTTGTAAAAAAACAACATTTATTTTTAAAAATTTTAGAATTGAAAATAAAGTTCTGTATATTGGGGGGGGGGGCGTCCTCAACTGCAAGAAACACTTCCGAAGATAAAAAAGTAGATCTTACATCGGGCACATATATACATTACCCCCCATAAAAAATTCCTGGATCCGCCCTTGTCTCTGCCTCGCAATTCTATACCAATCTTTGTCCGTTATTTCGGCGATGTTGTCACTCCATCTTGATACCTACACACTGCTATTTAGAATTGGACACCATTCGGTTAATATCTTGGACCATCTATCATCTTCTCTCCTATCACCTGCCCATCCTTTCATCTTAAAAACTATTCACGAGATAGAAGAGCTAAGAGTAATAATAAAAAGATCTAAGTGAAGATGGGTAGGACAAAGTATTATAAGAACAAATCAAAGAGTGTCTCTACAAGAATAAATAAATTGCAAGGTAGCTTTCACATAAATAAAACAAATATTTGCTTTGAGTTTTATCTCGATATACTATATTTCATCCTTATCTTGAATAATCAATTAGAATTAAATTGAAAGTTTCTTTTAAATTTGAAATTTTTTATAAATTGAAGGAGACAATAAAAGAGTGTGTCATTTCTGCTGGTACAACAATAATTTATAATGCAATAGTGCTGACAGACTGATGAAAAGAGCAAAGCTCTCGAAACTATAGTCTCAGAACATAAATAAATTAAAAACCATAATTCCAGCAGAGTACACTCTTTTATTATAAACTAATCAATCAAAATTAATAACATTGACATTATTAGCAATTCTCATCTTAGTATAATAAATTTTCCATTTGATACAGTATTTCACCTTTAGTAGAATAGTAGTATCTTTCCATGTGTCATTTCTTTCTATTTATTAGGTCCTGTTAGCTCCATAAAGCCTTTTATACTAGTAGATTCTTCCAAGTGCTTTATGTCTTCTTACTGAGTTGTGCATCCGTTAGAAGCATCTTTCCAATTTTTTGTACCATTCTAGTTTTCAGCATGGAACTCCTAGAAGATGGTGCTCAACGTAAACCGAAATATATATATCTGGATAGCTCAAATGCATTTGTTATTTTTTTCTTTGTCATGAATACCTGGCTCCCAATTTTATTTTATACTCCTTTAAGAATATTTCACATGAACGACTTCACTAACTCTTTCAAAAATTCAGTCGTCACAATTTTGATCAAAAACAGAATGTACTGGAATATATACACCAGAGAAGGCTTGGACCCTGAGTCTGGTTCAAGAATGCTCTTGCCTTCGGCTTTGTTCGAGGGCTGTGCAAAATGTGTTTGAGGGCTCTCTTGATGCCATATTCGTTGAGCAAACAGGTTTGGATTTCAGATCCATTCGTTCATTCTGAACGAGTGGTTTACTAGCACTGGGGCATTTTGGTTTATCAGGAGGACATCTAAATAAAGTGAGGAACGTTCAGGTCTTCTCAGGGGGAAGAGTCAAAATGGTACATGTAGAAGTGGAATTGTGTTATTGTATTATTTTTTCAGAATTTGTAACTGTCAACTTTCTTGTTTTTCAGATTCCAATTTAAAAATGAAAACATGTACTCCTGTTTTTTTAAATGTATAATATAGTTTCACTTCCTTTGTTCTTTTAAAAATCTATTAAAAAAGTAACTTCTGTTTTGGTTTTTTTTCCCATTTTTATTTAAGAGTGGACCAATGAGCACTGCTTCGGTTGTTTTTATATACGGTAATAGGATTATTTAGATAATAAAACTGCTTCATTCAGTAGGTTACTAGTGAAAGACAGTCCATAAATTAATTAATGTTGTTCAGTTTCTGACGTTTCAAGATTATCTTTCTCTCCTTCTTCAAAGATTATTGAATAGTACATTGATGGGTGAGTATAGCTCAGGATTCATTTGTTCTCTCCTTTCAGGGATTACGGCAATATATTACAAATACTTTCCAACATTATACCATAAATTGAGACAGTGACTATGTGATGAATCAGTACATATGGGCATAGTGTTGGAAAATGTTAGTATATTGTTGCTATCCTGAAGAGAGGGGACGAAATGGGGCAAAGTTATACCCTAATCACGATGTCTACATATCATTACCCTGGAGAGAGGGCTCTCGCAACGTCAGTAAATTAAATGATTTATGGCCTTGCGTATTATAGCCTACCCATTCATACCAGTCCGACTTTCTAAGAAAATAAATAAAATTAAACTGCTTAATTATTTACACTTTACTTCAAATTAAAAATAGGCATACAATGAAAATGAAAAGGGGGCGATAGGTGTTAGTCAACCTCCAGAAAGGGGCGATGGGTCACAAAAGGTTGGGAACCACTGTTCTAGACCTACTCAAATTCTTATCCTATAAAAGGCTCAAATTTTCCCGTCTAGAATATGGCTCACATCTGTGGAATGAGCCCCTCAAAGATAACCTGGATGCAATTCAGAGGCGAGCCATTAGACTAATTGGTAATTCCGCATTATCTAGTTCACTCGATTCCCTGGTCCACCTTAGAACGGTCTCCGACTTTTTCCAGTATCTAAATGTATTTTTAAACACAACTTCGCAATCAAATTAGATACAAATCGAGCATTCGTGAGCTTAGTTATCCCTACGACTTCTAGAGATTAGAACTCGCTTCCTCAAACTTCTTTTCTACGTGTTACAACCTTTAGTTTTTCAAGACATATATTCTTAGGGATCTTCGAATCCAACTCAACCCTTTGAATTTATTTATTTTCTTATTCTTTTCAAGATACCGTCTCTTTTCGAGGTCTAGATTTTTAATTCCAATCTCTGAAGAGACGATAAAACAAAAAGAGTGGAATCAAATTTGATATTTTATTAATCATAAGTTTCCTGTATTTGATTCGATTAATCGCTGAATGAGAATGCAGATGATTTTATCAAATATTGAGGAATTTAAAATAATATCGAATTTTATATATTCTCTAAGCTTGTAATGAGTAAGGTTAATTTTCTCATTCATATATCAAAGAATAATTAACACATGTAACAGAAGATTGTTTTTGAATCGCTTACTTTAAGCAAGATATATATCGAGAGACTACTGCTGGTTGAAGTTATTTAGATCTGCTGAGTCTTGAGTCTGGACCAAGAAGAATGAAAAAAGTCGTGGCAACCTTCTTCTGCACACGATGCTAACAGATCGGGAGCTCTGGACTGGGAGATTGAATATACACCTTCTGAGTTTTCAAATTCATTTTGGTGAAGTCCATATCAGTGTTTGATATAAAAGGCTGACATGCGGGGCCAATCACCAGAGTAGATGCTGGGATTATGGCAAATAGGATCACATCTTTTTCCATTCTCTCTTCGGGTCCAGACTTAGGGCCTCAGCTGAACTCAGCTAGCTTCAACCATGCCAGCATGATCTCGCGATATATCTTGTTCAAAAAGCGCGATCAAAAACAATTCTCGTTAATGTGTCAATCAGTATTCTTTGATATATTAATGAGAAAATTAACTTTATATTTTATGATTTTTTGGTAACAGGGTAAAAATTCGGCTTCTTAAAATGTTGGGTTTTCAATATACATTGGTTTTTTAACTCGTATTGTTATATCTTTAAATTAGATGACAGAAATACTTAAAATATATGTACTTAAAAGGGAGTTTCCTCTCTAGAAATGGATTAATATTTAATTTTGATGGCTTTATTAAAGTCTCCATTTAGTATTATCTAGTATAAATTATATTTGACTATTTTCTGAAAAAACTTACCTCTGAATCCGAGCCATTGACCATTTCAACAAATTGTCGACATTTGAGCAAAAAAAGCAAATTCTGATTGCGCTCCAAAAGTCCTGGATAAAGACGTCCTGTAGTTTCAATAGCTTCTCCCATTTTTCCAGCGAGTACTAATTTAACAATTCCTAAAAAAATTGAGAAAAAATATTATTATGTACAAAAAATAAAAATTAAACATTAATAAAAAAAAGATTTGTCCATCACCTGTTAATCTTTTATTTAATTAAATATAATGGACATTAATCAACTAAAATAGAATTATATATTTTTATTTTATATTAATTTTAATTTCTTCAACAAGAGAATTTAAATTAAGTCAAATTACTGCCACTGAGAGAGGAGACAGAGAGGAATGGTACATGGGATTTCCTTCACTGACCTTTCAAAACCCTGAAGATGGAGGGAATAAACCTCCAAAGCGATCGGCTTTGGGTAAAAAAGATGATTTATAATTATCTCTCTTTTTTGAATTTTGGACTGCCTCATCAAAATCCATTCAATTCACTTAACAATCCGTCTCCAAAAACTAATTCAATCTTATTGACAAATTTATTTTTAAAAATATTCTTATTAAGGTTGTTAATTTCTTTACTTTATCCGTAATTTAGTATGGCGAAGCTCTAAAGAATTAAGTATTGTTTTCAATGAGAACAAGAAATGCAAACCGTGCATTGTGAAAAGAAGAAGAAATTTCTGGGGCTGAGGATCGGAGTCCAAACAACATGTGTAGTAGTAGGGGAGGGTCTTGAAAGATTTAAGATTATATATTACCAAATAAAAAAACAGTGCAAACCAATGGCTATTCAGCTATTAATTGATTATGGGAAAAATTTTCCAAAACGCTTTATGGTCTAATACACATTATTAGTCAGTATTTTTAAAAGAATTGAATTTATCCCAAATAGGAAACGTACGCTGTCTATTTTTGATTGAAGTGACTTCTTCGTCAAACGTTTGGCCAGTGCTGTTGGCGAAAGCCTCCGCGGTCGCACAATACCCGTGGTGGACCAGATACGTGGAAACCATTCTGCATCAAAAGAATTAGATTCAGATTAACAATAACTAAATGGAATACAAATATTATTTTTTAAATAGAAAGGATGAATTTACTAATTTAACAAAACTAAGAAAGGAAGAATTTTATAATTTATAAATAAATAATCCTATTGAAAAATAGGTTGGAAGGCTTTTTCTTGACACTAGAAAATTAATTGAAAATTTTTCTATTGACTACTCCTAGTTTCTGCCCCTCTTCCTAGATCTATTAATAGTTTTAATAGAAGCAGAGGGAGAAAAAGGAACCGAAAAATCGAGTACCAATAGAGAAATTTTAATTCACCAACTCGAAAAAATCTTCCACCATCGTCAAAAACTAATTTAAAAATAAATACATATTAAAAGATAATGTTTAATAAATGAAATATTATTTTAGCTTAATTTTCTATGATAATTTAATTTAATTTTTATAAACAAGAGATTGGTATATTAAATATGAAATGAAATTTATATCTACAAAAAAATATTATTATTTTCCCCTTTCTCTATTTTATATATCTAATATTATTCTTTAATATTTTTTAGTAATTTTTTTTTTTCAACTTTAAGATAAAAGGATGACAAATTTATAGCAATTTACTAAAAATATAAAAACATATATTTTAAATAAGAAGATTTAATAAAAACAAGTGTCAAAAGTATAGATAATAAATTTTTTGTTCCATAGTGGAACATTCAACTCAATAAAATCACCATCCTCATCATTGATGTAATATGTCAGTCGTAAGGTTGGTTTGACGCAATAAGAAGCTGTATGCCATATCCTAAATTTTCTGGGGAAAATGTCCTGAATTAGGCCTTATCTTTTTCTTGCCTGCCTCCCCTAAGGACGTCCCACCCCCACCCCCTTGTCACTACGTGTGCCTTGCCCTAAAAGCCAAGCTTTTCTTTTACTCAGATTCTTCCACCAAGATTTTTTTTCTATAATCCTATCGATAATTCTTCATTAGTCTGTAGGCTTGGCCGTTTTAATTCAATAGAAAATAACAGATATTTTTTGCTTTTTTTCAGTGTTTGGAAATATCCGAAACCTGGAGAAAATTCTTTTTTAGGCATTATTTTTTCTGTCAGAATTCCAATACCCATGATAACTCAAGAACGGTAAGTCATAGAAAAATTCACTCGGGTGCCAAAATTTTGTATTTACAAAAACGAAAAATTTGATTTATTTTCGGTTTTCTAACTTCAGAAATTCAAATTCAGAATTTGCAAGGCAATTTCAAGAACTTCTTGATGCGCCCTTCTTGCATTCCATCGCATTAAATTTCTCTAACGTTATTTTTTCTCGGAATTGAAAGTGAGTTCAGGTAGTGTTTTCTGTTTCCGATTGTTCGAGACAACATCGATTATTCTAGATAGAAAATGATTCTAGAGAGTAAATTTAGTAAATAATAGCAAAGTACCTCTTGTATCGGTAGAGATTTCATAAGTATATTCGTATTTGTTTGTAAATTTTCAAATATAAAAATAACAAATTATCCTAAGTAAAATCTTGTTCGATTCTGTTAAATACCCATTCTAAATTTCTCTTAAAGGTTATCTGATTTTCAATCATGGAACTGAACCAAGATAATAATAATTTTGTATATTAGATAAAGCAATAATAAATATCTCTTAAAATCTTTTGGTTGACTGATTACTAATATTTATGTATATACCGGGTGAGTTTTTTATCTTGAGACAGTCCTATAACTCAAAAACAGTGCATTATATGAAAAAAAGTTTCAAATAAAAGTTTATTTATATTAAGAGGGAAACCAAACTAAGCTATTGTTTGTCGCCATAGAACAAGCCTTCAAGGGCATTTCAAGGTCAACTTCTGTTTTTTAAATGGAAACCTATATGTTTCTGTACATATTATTAATCTACAAAAAAAAACTGAACAACTTTCATTAAAACTATTTTTTTATACGACATCAAATAAACAAAATATTAATCAATTAGATCTCAAAAAAAAATCCAAATAATAATTATTCTTAACAATTATTCAACTTAATTATCAAATAATAATGATAAAATCTTATTTAATTATTAAATAAATTATTTAATAATAATTAATAATTTAATAATTTTCCGACGATGTTCGGTGACATTCCAGAGTGTATCGCAAGTCAGTTCTGGATGAATTCCACTTCCTTATTCCTTATTTATTTTAACAGATTTACTACACGATAAAATGAAGCTTTTGAGGGTGTATTCCTATCAGAAAAACGCTCGGCATCCATTTCAATGACGGCCCCGTAGCACTTTCTCCACATTCACCATAAATTAAGACCATTTCAATTCTGTCTTCAAAAAAAATGCCCCATTTTTATTATGGTAATACAATATAACTATCTACTGGATTGACACGAGAACTTAACTTTTTTAAACTCAAGAATTTTAAATAGTTCTTAAATTAAAAGTTTTTGCCGAGAGTAGCAGAATTTTTATATATTGAAGGAGACAACAAAAGAGTGTGTCTTCTGCTGGAATTATAAATTTTATTTATTTATAACGAGACTATAGTTTCGAGGGCTTTGCCCTCTTCATCAGTCTATTACAATGTATTCACAGGAATTAATTTATGAATGAAAAATGTTAACCTTTCATTCATAAATTAATTCCTATGAATACATTGTAATAGACTGATGAAGAGGGCAAAGCCCTCGAAACTATAGTCTCGTTATAAATAAATAAAATTTATAATTCCAGCAGAAGACACACTCTTTTGTTGTCTCCTTCAATTAAATAGTTCTATTAAGTAGAAAATAATGTCTTAAATCTGTGTACCTACGTAGGTATAACGAAGTTTTAATATCATTATAAACCCTTATTTTCATTGTTGTGACTTTTCAATTTAATAATTAATTATTTAATCATTATTATTTGATAATTAAGTTAGATAATTGTTAAAAATAATTATTAAGATTTTTTTGAGATCTAATTGATTCATATATTTTGTTTATTTGATGTCGTATAAAAAATAGTTCTTATGAAAGTTGTTCAGTTTTATTTGTAGAATAAGGTGAAGTAAAGAAAAATATAAGGTTCCATTTAAAAAACAGAACTTGACCTTGAAACACCCTTGAAAGCTTGTTCTACGTCGACAAACAATAGCGTAGTTTAGTTTCCTCCTTGATAAAAACAAAATTTTATTTGAAACTTTTTTCCATATAATGCACTGTTCCTGAGTTATAAGACTGTCTCAAGATAAAAAAACTCACCCGGTATACATATAAGAGCAAGGCTATAGCCAGAAAATTTCTTCGGGGGGGGGGGGGGGGTATGGATATACTCCTAGAAGATATGACTTCCCAGATGTCTAAATTGTCTTTTTTTTCAGAGTATTTTTTATTAAATTTCTATTGAACGTTTATTTAGGTCCTGTAAAACTTCGATTTTCAACACAACATTTCAGGGGGTTAGGGGGGGTTCTAACACCCCCTCCACCCCACCAGCTAGCTACGGCCTTGTATAAAACATTTTGTAGGCCTTAATATTGTGGTTTGTCTCAATTTTTTTATCAAAATAATTGAACAGTTTTTTTTAGATATTTTGAAGAAAAAAACAAGCAAAATCAAGATTTTTTTTCTGCTCGATTACCATTGGCAAAAAATCACGATAGCGGTGGCATCTATTCAAGATATCTAGAATTTATAAGTTAGCGTGTGATTTGTAAAAGAAATAAAATTATTAAAATAACCGGGATAGGTGAAGGTGACGGACGGACGGTAGAGAGACAGACACACGCACGCGTGTTCCATCACGCCAAACTTTTTATAATTTTTAAATTATTTTTTTTTCCGGATTCGATTAAATACTAATTCAGTTTATTAATAATCCAATCAAAATCGGCGACTTAAAAATAAAATTGAATTGTTTAATTATAAGAACTAACTTTGAAAAAAGAGTTCTAAATAATCGTAATGAATGCAAAATAGGATGGATATTAGTGGTGTTGGTGTTAGTAATGCTTGGCAAAGGTGGTACTTGTGGAGAATGGCCTGCCACTGGCCGTGCGCGTCCGGCACCGGGAACCGGTGGATCGTCGCCTGAGTGCGGGCGCGCAACTCGCGCATCATGTCCTCGACGTCGAACACAAACGGCAGTTGACCGAAATTGGCATCGACAACCTCGCCGGGGGTTTGCAGACCAACAGTTGGGAATAAATTCGGCTGGGGAACAAAACAACATTTAGTTTCAAATTAAAAAACAATAACCAAAATCCTCCTTTTTTTTTAATTATTATAAATTATTTTTTCTTTTGAAAGTTAGAAAACAATTTAAAAAAATAGTCAACTTTTAAAGTCTCTTAGTAAAGTGATATTCAAGTAAATAATTATGAATTATAAATTCAAAAAATATTTGAGTTAAAACCAAAAATAATTTTTTTCAAGTGAAAAGATTTTGCTTTGCCGAGAGTAGTAGAAATATTGATTCAAAAAGAGGAATCCTTGAGGTTGTCCTCTGCTTGATGCAAATAAACATAAATATATAAGTATCTGGAGCATCGAGCGATGCTCGGCAACTTTTTGCCTCTAAATAGCTTAAGTTTCAAATTTCAATGCTCTGCGCAACTTACCGAAAACGATATATGAATGATTCAAATATTTATTTTACGACATTCCTAATTTACACCCACTTCCTTTGTTTCAATCGGATTAAAATTTATTCACGACTAATAACTCATGACACTTGATAAGTACACCAATTTTTAGTGAAATCGTTAGAGCCATTTTTGAGAAAATAAAAATAACGAAAAATCTTTCATGTAAATGTCAACATACGGTGTTCCGATTTCAAGAAAAAGCTTGCTGTACCCCTTCTAGCCTATATCGAGCTTAAGTTTCGAATTTCGGAGCTCCGAGATTTATGGTTGCGAAACGCAGGAGCGTACATTGTTACATACGTAAACAGCAACTTCCGGTACTTCTATTTTAGCCAAAATCTTATGGTACTTCTTGTAGCCTCTAGATAGCTTAAGTTTCAAATTTCAAAACTGCGACTCACCGAAGACGAGATATGAACGATTAAAATATTTATTTTACGACATGAATAATTTGCACCCCCTTCCTTTATTTCAATCGGATTAAAATTTATACACGAATAATAACTCATGACACTATGACACTTGATAAGTACACCAATTTTTAGTGAAATCATTAGAGCCGTTTTCGAGAAACCAATTCTATATATACAAGAATTGCTCATTATAAGATACTGAACATAAATATGTATCTATAAATTAGAGGCACCTAAGGATGACACTCTCTAAGAAATAAAAATAATTTTTAAGAAAAAAATAAAACCGACTTTCGCGTTCATCTAACGTTAACATTAAACATTCCAAATAAAATTTATTATTGAATATCTGAACAAAATTCATCTGTTTCGATTCTCCAAAGAATCAGACAGATGGGCTTTGTAGTAAATATATATGTTCAGTGAGGCTTCAGCGGATAGGTTCTATGTCGTTGGGAGGTTTTTCGGGTCGAGTAAAACTCTCAAACCCACGCGGAGAAACCCGAAAAACCTCTAATGACATATATATATTTATTTATTTATTTATTTATTTATTTATATTTTGTTTATATATTTACATCAAGCAGAGAACAACCTCAATGATTCTTTATAAAATTATTTTAAAAATCATTGATAACTCTAAGTAAAAATTTTCAGAATTTCAAAGGGAAATTTCAAAAAAAAATTGCGATGACAATACAATATTGAATCAACTCCAGTTATTAGAGAAAAATATAATTGAAAAAGTATTTTCATTATCTAATACTGTTAAATAGTATAAGCAAAAACCGAATTGCATATTTTTCTTGCTAACCCTCAAGTTTAGTTGAGTCGTAACCCTCTAGGGGAAGTAATAAAACCAATATCAAGGGAGGCAGGCGATTTCTACAACAAACCCTTTTTCAGTTTCAATTACCGAACATTAAAAAAAAAACACATATATGTGTCGATAGGGAAATTAAAAAAAAAATTCAGGACATAATATTTTAGAAAAAGTATGTAAAATTTTAACAGGGGAAACAGTAATTCAACTTACGTAAATCAATGATTGTGTGATTTTGTGAAAATTTAAGTATACACCTGTAATGTAGAAAGGTTTTTTTATTCTACATATCATAAACACGTAATGGACGAAAGGCGTTTTAATTTCACTCAAGATAGCTTTGAAATGCATCTTGTAATTAATTTCAATTCTGAATTATTTCTATAATTTTTTTTCTATTGTTTTATATTTTCAATTGTGAATAATTTAAAATAATATAATGAATACCTACATATAATTTACTTATCCATTTTTATGTTAATATGATTTTAAAATAGAAGGTTTTTATTAATATTTTGATGTCAATTTCAATGTCCCTGTTACCATTTGGTCTTCTTTTCGACTGTGAAAATTGTATTCATTTAAAAAAAAAATGGGGTGAATCCAACATTTTTACAATCTAATTACTAATTTTTTATTGCATATTATACTGCATATTTTGTCCTTTTGTTCTGCACATTTTATGGCATATTTAGGCCATTTTTGTTGCATTAATATCCTGTCTTTATATATAAGTCTTACAAATTTTTATTTTAGACAAAATGTTTAAAATAAAAGAATATTAAAAAAAAAAACTTTAAAAAACAAACTCAAAATGCACTAAAAGGCAGAAAAAGTTTGACCAACATATTGATTCTGTTTATAAGCACCGGCAGGGGGGGTGGTCAATGTGAGGAATTCCCCCACCAGATTATTTGATATTACTCGGGAGGCAAGCCAAGCCACCCCGTATCTACTTTATTTCATTTAATTTGTATATAAATAAATTCAAATCTTTTATAGAACAATCTAGAAACGTTTATTAACATCTCAGACGTTTCAGGAGAAATTCTCCGTATATCAATTTAATATTTGTACCTTACGTAAATTATTTAAAAAATTTTCAAATAAGTTATAAATAGAAAGCTCTTTAGATTAGTTTTAGAAGGGAAGAATTTATTTAAACATGCTAGTTAAGCTATGATCTATATTTTGTGAATTTCCAAAAACAATTTTTTTCCACTAAATAATCGAAATAATATAGTCTTTTGATAAGAAAAATATGTTTGAAAAATAATAAATATTAGTTCACTTGACTATCATTGCTGAGCCCACTTTAATAAAGATTGGATCCCGAGAGATAGCTTATGTCACTAAAGAGATAATAAAAAATAAGTCAATAATTTTCATCTAAATCGGTTTAGTAGTTTTAGAGTGGAAGTAACATAAATAAACGAACTTTTCCTCTTTATGATATTAGTTTAGATAGATCAAATGTATTTGTTCCTCGCTCGCAGCGATATTTTTATTTATATAGTTCTAATTTATATAAGAAACTGCTTGAGATGCTTCGCAAAAAATGTATTAAACATTAATTATATTATAAATAGTAAGAAATATTTAGAAAAGTAATGATGATTATGTTTTCTGTTGGCGAGCTCAAATTTTTTCATTTGCTAAGAAATTAAAAGTATCTTAGACATTTAAATAATAATAATAATAATGAAGTGTGTACTTATTTTATTTAGTAAATAATTGTTTTAAATTTTCCCTTAGATTTAATTGAAAAAGATTTTGCTTTACCGAGGCTAGCAGAGATGTTGATTCATAAAGAGATATCAATGAGGTTGTCATCTGCTTGAGGCAAATAAACATATACCAAATATAAATATGTATACCGGGTGAGTTTTTTATCGTGGGACTGTCTTATAACTCAAAAACAGTGTATTATATGGAAAAAAGTTTCAAATAAAAGTTTGTTTATATCAGGGGGAAACTAAACTACCCTATTGTTTGTCGACGTAGGAACAAGCTTTCAAGGGTATTTCAATGTCAAGTTCTGTTTTTTAAATGGAACCCTATATTTTTGTATACGTCTACTTAATCTAGAAAAAAAACTGAACAATTTTCATAAGAACTATTTTTTTATACGACATCAAATAAACAAAATATATGAATCAATTAAATCTCAAAAAAAATCTTAATAATATTTTTAATAATTATTCAACTTAATTTTTTTTTTTTTTTTTTTTTATAATGATATTGATACAAGAAGAAGTTGCACCAAGAAGGTACAACCTCTGAAGTCCGTGGTGGACCCTTGTAACGTGAAGATAAGGGGAGATTTAGGGATTGGGTAGAGGTCGAAGGTATCTGTGGATGCTGGTCTTGAAAGTTTGAAGGTTATAAGTAGCTGGAAAGACGGTCGGGGGAAGAGAATTCCAGTCTCTAGATGTCATAGGGATAAATGAATTGGCGAATGCGTTTGTTCGATTAGTATCTAGTTTAAGCGCGTAGGGGTGTTGAATTTTAGAAAATCGTGTATTTCGGGCAAATGAGGCCTTTGGTGGGATTATCGATTTTATTTCGTCAGAACAAAAGCCATGGTAATATCTATAAAAAAGTGATAGGGCGGAGACAGATCTACGATGGGCTAGGGAGTCGAGAGTGTCAGTTAATGTAGGATCGCCTATCAGTCTGATAGCTCGCCTCTGAATTGCATCTAAGGTATTAAGAGAATACTTGGAGGCTCCTCTCCACAAATGCGAACAATATTCAAGACAGGGGCGAATTTGAGCCTTGTATAATATAAGGAGTTGAGTGGGGGTGATTATTATCAAATAATAATGATTATATAAATAATCATTGAATCGAAAAGTCACAACAATGAAAATAAGTGTTTATAATGATATTAAAACTTCGTTATACTCACAGATAAGAGATTATTTTCTACTTAATAGAACTAGTTAAAATTCTTGAGTTTAAAAAAGTTTATTTCTCGTGTCAATACAGTAGATAGTTATATTGAATTACCATAATAAAAATGGAGCATTTTTTTTGTTGAAGACATAATTAAAATGGTCTTAATTTATGTGGTGAATGTGGAAGAAGTGTTATGGGGCTACCATTAAAATGAATGCCGAGCGTTTTCCTGATAGGAATACACCCTCACAAGCTTCATTTTATTGTGTTGTAAAATCTGTTAAAAAAAATGTAAAGGCTACGGAGAAACTGGATCAGGCCAAAATAAGGAAATTGAAACTGGAATTCATCCAGAAGACTTGCAATACTCTCTGGAATGTCTCAGAAGAGTGTCGAAAAATTATTAAATTATTAACTATTATTACATTATTTATTTAGTAATTAATTATTTAATCATTATTATTTGATAATTAAGTTAAATAAATGTTAAAAATAATTATTAAGAATTTTTTTTTGAGATCTAATTGATTCATGTATTTTGTTTATTTGATGTCGTATAAAAAAATAGTTCTTATGAAAGTTATTCAGTTTTTTTTGTAGATTAAGTAGACGTGTAGAAAAATATAGGGTTCCATTTAAAAACAGAACTTGACATTGAAATACCCTTGAAAGCTTGTTCCACATCGACAAACAATAGCGTAGTTTACCTTCCCCCTCAATATAAACAAACTTTTATTTGAAACTTTTTTCCATATAATGCACTGTTTTTGAGTTATAAGACTGTATCAAGATAAAAAACTCACCCGGTATATTATAATTTATTTAAAGTAATTTGAACTGCGAAAGTTAAATAATGTAATCAATAATTTCTTATGTTATAATTGATTTGTTTGAGACTAGAGTTTCGAAGGTGTGACCTTCATCATCACGCGTATTAATTAGAAATATTTTTCTGTAATTTCTCATGGGTTCAAATACCGGATTGAATTTAGGTAAATTCGTATTGTTGTTATAGTAATAAGCGAGGTCACTCAATAAACATTTGTTGAGTGACCCGCTTTCTTCTATACGACAAAACAAATTTATCTAGGTATTCGAACCCATCCAGAAATAACAGAGAATTATTTCTAATTAAAGAGACTTGATGATGAAGGTGCAAACCTTCGAATACTCTGAAGCAAATATATTATGTATATATATACCTATTTATATTTGATGTAATGTGTTTATTTGCATCAACCCCGGTGATTTCTCTTTATTAATTTTTCCCAACCATTACAGAAAAGTTGCAAGTCCTAAAGAAAGAAATCTCCAAGCCCATAACGTTTTCTGGCTAGGGACTGTCCAAAATATATTGAGTGAGAAAAAAGTTTATGTGAAACCCCACCCAGCATCATTATTACTAAATGTGTAATAATGTTTGACCTGAAATCCACCGCGGATTCTTTAAATATCAATAAACTTAATTAAAAAGATAGTCAATAAACATGATTACGGGGAGATCGGTGAAGGCAATTCCCAGGTTATGTCCATTCTTCGTGTAAAAACAAGTATTATCAATGAGATTAACACCACAGCCAATGACGTCGCCAGTTGTGAAGGTTGGCCCGTAGGGCTGGCCGGTGCCGGACGAACAGAACGAGTGACCGTCATCGCCGTGGTACCCGTAGGAGTGTTTATCCCAACCTGGGAACAAAAACAGACAAATGGTAAGAGAAATTGGCAAGATATTGGAAATAAAAGACGAATATTAAATAAATGAATTGGAATTGGATTAGGAAGATTAGATATAAACAAATGGATTACGTACTCATATATATTTATTATACATCATCAGGAAAAAATCAGACACTCGATAATTTTAAAATAAGATGAATTAAAACAATCTTACAAGAATATTTTGAATATTTGTATATCATGTTTAAATGTAATCTTGTAAATCTTATTTTGACGTTGTAATATTTATAAAAATCATGATAGGAATAATAATAAAATATGTCGTTTATAATAGGACTTTATTCCAATAATTTAGGTTTTTACTTTACAATACAGGGTATGGTCAAGTATTGTAATCGTGCATGAAAAAAGTGTTTTTTTCCTTCTTTGTTTCGAAATATCTCAAAAACGGCTGAAACTATTTTGATTAAAAAAATTGAGCGAAACCATGGCATTTCGGTCTACAAAAAAGCTCTAATAATTGAACATCGAAAAAATTATATTTTCCGAGATAATAATTGTTTTGTCAAAATGTCTATTAGTCTGTCTGTTAGTCTGTGCGTTACCAAATTTTTGTGGACGAGCTAGCTCAAAAGTTAGTGTGAATATCGAAACCAAATTTCACACGTAGTTTTGGTCCATTGAGAGTAAGAGCTGATTAGATTTTGGTTGAAATCGGCCCCAAAATTAAAGGGGGGGGGGGGGGGGGGTTAAAAATTAAAAATTTAGGCCATTTGAGGCAAACTCTACCAAATTTTGTATACATAATCAGTGGGACCCCGAAATACTAAAAATGCAAAAACTAACCGCCCAAAATGGGGGGGGGGGGGGGGTCAAAAAATGAAATTCTTGGCCATTCACCAAACTCAACCAAATTTTGTATACATAATCAGTGGCCCCCCAGAAGTCTAAACATGGAAAAACTAACCCCCCTCCCCTACATGATTATAAATAATTTTATTAAATATTAAATATAAGTGAGGGGCCAGGTTGTATGGTAAAGTCAAGTGGATGGCTACATCAGAACACGACAGCTTATTTTTTTCAAAATTGGGCTTGTACCACTTTAAAAATAAACGGTCCATATATATTTGTATAAATTTGAAAAAAAAATGTTGGTGTGATGTGACCTAGTGACATGGATTTATATAGATAGGGCAGGATAAGGGGTGGGTGGGGGTGAGCGGACATACCCGGCAAACGGTTCATATTGACACCCTGTGCACTGAGCCCGATGCCCATGTAACCATCGCGGCCCTTGGAGACAATCTTGACCTCGAAGTAGTAGAGGCCGCAGGCAGGCGGAATTGGGTGCGTCGCCCTCACACTCGCCGCGTCCTTGTGCGTCTTTCCATGCCCTGGAAAAAGAGAGAAATCACTCGCGTTAAACATATGTACACTCTCCCTTATTTATCATTTAAAATATATAACTGAGTTTAATCTAGGAGAGGGGAAACAAATGGGTTAAAATGTAACAGGTTTATCTAATCGGAAGTGAGGATAATGAGGTAGACGGGCAGATAAAGGCTTGGCTCACATAACAGCAAGACACACTTTATACTGCGGTCTTCAAAATTATGCAAAGAGAAACAAAGAGGTTGTCCTCTGCTTGACAAACAAACATACACACATATATATCGAGATGATATATTTGTATATATATATATATATATTATTTATTTGTTTGAGACTATAGTTTCGAAGACTTGGTCTTCATCATCAGTCTTTTTAATTATAACTATTGTTTTCATGGAGTCAATACCGTATGGATATTGACTTCATGAAAATCATCGAACCTGTGATAAAAAGACGACCCGTCTTCAAATCGCTAATAAAATAGCCTAAAATAAAAATTTTGGAAATTCAAACGCATGTTACAAAAATGTCCTTAGGGATAAATTAAATGAAAAGTAATTTAAATTTTACTCAAAAGGTAGTAAAATAGCAAACACAAAACGAAGCGAGAAATCCAACAAACATTTCTGAAAACAGGCGATAATTTGAAAATGTAGTGAAGCATCTAGTGAGTAGCCAAATTAAAATCGCTAAGAATAATTAAGTTGAGAAAATAGTAGAATCTCTCCAACGTGCAATTATTCTTTGGCGAACTTAACTTGGCTACTCACTAGATTTCACTACATTTTCGATTTTGGCCTGTTTTTTCACCGAATGTTTTGGTTGGGATTATATTTTCTCAAAGGAATAATATTTTCTGAATTTCCTCATGCCAATCTGTTATTATATTATGAGGTCACTCACTAGTGGATGGCCAAGTTGACTTGAGGAGACAGATGGAGAAAAACAGGAATGGCTGACTGGCTAGGTTGGCTAATATACCTACAACCTACATATACAGATATAAAAGGCGAGAAACAACTCCGAGGACAGCATTTGCCCGAAAGCAAACAGACCAAGAGAAGTTTATACTCATAACATATATTTGTTTCATTTTATCTGAAACCTACTTAGTAATTTTACTTAATTTCTTATTATAATAATATTATTGAACATCAAGTTCAAAAATGCAAAAAATGTTGTTTTTATTGGAATTATTGGAATTGTTGATATTTTAATGTATTATTAGATAATTCACTCATTTTTTTGTGTATAAAAATATCTGGGACGTGGGAAAAATATTTCAACCCATACATTTTCTGTATATCTGTTTATTTGTCTATGTGTTTTGATTCCGATATCCAGGTCAAATCATAAACGAAAACTCATTCTGTCGTTTAATTGTCTATATTTTATAAATTTCTTAATGTTACATCAATTGCTTCAAGCGGTCCGAATTTAAACATTTCATAAAATACTAAATACGTAACTCTTCTAGCCGTCGAAAACAGGCAGATTCATTCAAATGTCTTCTGGTAAGAATTTTCTTCTTATCCGTGAATGAGATGCTCTGTTCAATTCGATCCTTTAGTTCAGAGAACGGAAAATCCCAGCTGCAATCAAAATATCTATCAGATCTAGAATTTATTCCGAACTTAGAAATGTCCCTGATTAATTGATTTTTGCTGATATCAAGCCAATCTTGTTTAAATACAACAATAGTTTAGATTTAGACTCAATGTTGATAAAAATTTAATTAAATAAACTGTTATAGTCAGGGGCCAGGCTTGTGTGACTGGTCAGAGGTCCTTGGCTACGAATCAACAAGCCCGAGTTCAAACCATTAAGGCTTAACCGGCTATAGACTGGCCCCGAGGGGTGAACCGCGATTGGAATTGGAGTACACCGTCTTTGAATTATTTGGATCATTGTTATCTATTGTCTTCTACTTGGAAATGAAAGTGAAGTGGAAGTAGATGTACACGATTTTAGGTCACGGTTCACCCTTCGACTGGCCCTTACACCAATATGCACAAATTCAACATAGACACATATTATAAAGATTCAAAAAGAAAAAAAATACTTCACTTAAGACTTTGCTAAATGGGCATTGTTGACCCTCCTCGTATATTAAAATTAAATAAAATATTTTCTTGTCATTCAAATTTTAATCATTTTGGAATCCTCCCCATTTTTGGCCATTATCAATTTCCCATGAAGAATTATTTACATCTATTTTTAAATATAAAAAGGCCTTTCATATGAAATTTCATCTTTCATGGGTTGAAAATTTCATAATTTTAATTCCTACTCATTTTGATCTTCCTTTTCGAAGGCAGTGGTATAGTCTCATAGCGTGAAGATACGCCAACATTTTTTGTATACCAAGAAAGTAATTTTAAAAACTAATACTACTATCAACCATTGTGAAAAATCCTGTATAAATAAGCCATAATGATTTGATAATTTTGGACCTCCCTCTCTCATTTAGAATATCAAATTATTATTCTATTTATTCCTCATATTCCTAAATAATAACAGCAAAAAATTGCTGGCTCAAATCGGTTCAACATTTAATTTGATTAATTCTCTCCCCACTTCCAGCCCCTCTCTCAATTTTGAGTAAATGATTTTTACTCCACTTATTTCAGAGGTTCATAAAGAGTCATTTTGCGAAATTCCGTCCTTATCGACTAAACTTTTCTCCTCTAATTAAGAATAGTAGTACACCTAATTTAATTTATTCCATTTATTTTGTATAGTCCTAAGGAATAACTACAAAATATAACTCAACTTAGTTAAAGATTTAATTTTACTAATCCTTTATTCCTTTTCCCAATTTTGGGTAAATTTACTTAATTTATTTAACAGGGTCATAAAGAGAAACTTCTTATTATAATTGCTTTCTCTTTTAAAACGTCAAGAGTAAGAGTTAAGTTTGCTTGATCTGATTTCAACCAATATCGATTAGGCTCTTCATTTCCTATCTTATGTCTAATTATAAAATTTCGTTTTGAAATTCGAATTATTTTTTAAAATAGACACAAAATTTGTACACAGAGTCACGCACTAACAAGCATTTTCAGTTAATTACTATCTCTGAAAATATTAACTTTTCTCATAATATACTTTATCATTTTTTGAAGGCCTTATTGCCATGTATTTACCAAATTTTTTAAAATTATTAGATAAAAATACTTGGTAGGTTTCACATTAAGATATAAAAAAATAAAACGAATTTATTTTTGGAGAATCTTTAATCTTGATATATATATTTCGGGTGACTAACCCATCTTCAGGAGAAACAGAAGGTAACTGACCTGGATAAGTCGAAATTGAATACAAGTCAATGGTAAAATTTATTTTTAAGATAACAAAAGGGTAAATATTTAAAATTATTGGAGGGAGAAAAGGTAGGAAGTCTACTTTTGTTTAATTTTGAATGGCCTTCTGAGAAATGAGGATTTCGAATTTGAATACAACTCAATGGTAAAATTTATTTTTAAGATAACAAAAGGGTAAATATTTAAAATTAGTGGAGGGAGAAGGGTAGGAAATCTATTTTGTTTAATTTTGAATGGTCTTCTGAGAAATGAGAATTTACACACAAAACAAATTTGCAAATATTTAAAGAATGTAATCAATGATTGTACTTTTCTTAACTTCTAATTGATTATTTAGTATATTCGTTTTATTTGAGAGAGCTAATTTTATTTCGGTTGACTCTAAAAAATCTAAACGTAAGCCCTTTCTTTCGAAATGTAACGGAACTAGGTGGCTAATAGAAGAGGTGTGTTTATTCAAATGTAGATGATTGGCGAAGGTAGAAGTAGATTCCATATTAATATCATCTGATCTGCTAAGACTATTAAAGGCTCTTTCATGTTCCGAGTAGCGAGTTCTAAAAGAGCGTCCAGTTTGTCCTATGTAGATTGCGTCGCAATTATCACAAGTCAATTTATATACCCCTGATTTATCTAATTTGTCAATTTTGTCTAATTTATTATTAATTAGCTGTGAACCTAAAGTGTTTTTATTATATAAAGCAGGAGTTATACCAGATGTTCTAAGAGTTGAAGCTATAGGGTTTGTAACATGGTTCGAAATGAAGGGGAGTCTTTTAAATATTTTATCAGTTCCGGAATTTAGTGAGTGTGTGTGAGAGATACTTATTTTTCGATTAATTTTTTGTAAATTTTATTAATTATCAGTTTGTTGTAGCCATTATTCACAGCTATATTATAAATGATATTTAGTTCATTGTTAAAATCTGAAGTGTCCATTGGTATCGAAATAAGTCTGTAGATCATCGAATAAAAAGCGGCAAATTTAGTGTTAGTAGGGTGGTTAGACGAAAATGGAATCACTGTGTCTGTGAAAGTATCTTTTCTAAAAATTTTGTAATTAAGTTTGTTTTTCGAAATAGTTATTTGGAGGTCCAAGAAAGAAAGGGTTTTATTTGAAT
Organism: Forficula auricularia; assembly: GCA_024734495.1. Lineage (NCBI taxonomy): Eukaryota > Metazoa > Arthropoda > Insecta > Dermaptera > Forficulidae > Forficula > Forficula auricularia. The sequence continues at coordinate 14,328,841 of JALMQS010000099.1, read as the reverse complement.
TTCGGAAGTGAATTCTATATTAGAGTGAAGAGAGTTCAAGTAATTTTGGAAAGAGCTTAATTGTCTAGAGTAAATTTTACCATTGAATTGTATTCAAATTCGAAATCCTCATTTCTCAGAAGGACATTCAAAATTAAACAAAAGTAGACTTCCTACCTTTTCTCCCTCCAATAATTTTAAATATTTACCCTTTTGTTATCTTAAAAATAAATTTTACCATTGACTTGTATTCAATTTCGACTTATCCAGGTCAGTTACTTTCTGTTTCTCCTGAAGATGGGTTAGTCACCCGAAATCTATATATCGAGATTAAAGATTCTCCAAAAATAAATTCGTTTTATTTTTTTATATCTTAATGTGAAACCTACCAAGTATTTTTATCTAATAATTTTAAAAAATGTTTCACCGAGTACCAACACCAAATTCCTTAAAAACCCAAATTTTTTGTCAAAATTGAATGAACACTATTCAAGAAATTTCTAAAAAAACGTTCAAATTTTTTTTTAAGCCTTACTGCAATATTCCTCGTTATGGTAAATCGATTTCTATCAATTATCCATTAAATTATATCCAGTCTGTCTTCAAAAGAAAATAGTTTTTTTAATTTTCTTGGCAAAAAATGTGGTCTTCGGGCAGAAGGACGAATTTCAATCACAAACAATATTCCGTAATTGAAATTTGTCCTTTGCTAGGAGTCCATCTTTTTTTAATCAAAACGAATCTTTAATTAATTTATCTTTGATTATTTTACTAGCTGGTTAAACAAAAATAAAACACGTGATTACATAAATAAACAATTCAAAAATGGAAATAATAATATTGTCCCCGGCAGCTCGTATGTCGCCGCTCCAGCGACATAGAAAATTCCGAGTTGGTTGGCATGGTTTAGCCTTCTCAAAAATAAATAAGAGTGCAAAGGGGTTTTTTTTTTTTTTTTTTTTTTTGGCTTTTCGGCCTTTCTAACCATAAGCCATTTTACGATACTATATATTTTTTAAATTTGTCCCTATCCCGGGGCCGATTTTTAGCCGAATGCCTCGAGTCGGATTCGAACCCGGGACCACTTGGTTAGCAGGATGATGCGCTACCGACTAGCCTATCTGACTTCTCGTGCAAAGGGTTAATATCACTTGTTTAAGTAACGCCTACTCGATTAGAGATGAAAAGCTGTCAGCAGGACGTAGGCTAACTTTACGTAGAGGGGGGGGGGGGGGCAAAAAATCTAAAATATTATGTTCCGAAGCTGACAGGCCTCGAAGATAGCAAAAACTTAGAGGGGGAGAAATCTTAATTTAAAAGAATAGGTGAGTTTTCCAAGCGAATACCGAAATAGAGAAAGGAGAGGCGTTTAAAATAATTTAAAAAATCTCAAAATTGAAAGATCAAAACTTCTTATGATCCAGTGTGACATGTATTTATTTATTTATTTTTAGACCAAGGAAAGCACAAGCCATGTAAATCTTTTATATACCATATATAAAAAGAGAAGGACTTACGATTTCATTCATGACCTAGAAAGATGAAATTTGGAGTGTATATTCTTTGTACGATTTATGGGTGTGATAAGAAGGGATTTTTTTTTGAAATTCGAACCCTAAAGGGGGTATAGGAGTCCCAAAATGTGATTTCAGAGTTTTTCAAGATCTCTTAAACCAGAAATGACATACTATAGATATGAATGTTTTTGGGGATCGTAGCTGTGATAAATAAACACCGTTTTATATATTTCTGTAGACCAATAAACTGAAGATGCCCCAATGAATTCAGCCCGAAACGTCTTTATTCTGGGAATTTTATTGGACCAGGTGCATCCTTCCTTTGGCTGAATAACTCCTTCAACCCACTACTATAGATATGGTTTTAGTTTAAAAAAAGTTCAGCAATAAAATACAAAAAAAACACATTTTAATAGCATAATTATAAAATAAAATAGTTGAGTGACCTCAATAATGAGTTACTAAATTGAATTGAATTTATTCAAATCATTTAATTACAATTTTGAAATTAACAAAAAAAAAACATTAATAAAATAATAATGATTATATTTTTCGGAAAATTATTATAAACTAGAGTTTCGAAGTATGGCGAAAAGCCAAACGATTTTTTATCAGACTGCAATTGTTATTAAATGAATAACAAGTATTTAAACGTTTTATGTTTTATTCATAATTATAAATTCCCCTTCAAAATATTTTTTTTTAATTTTAATAATAATATTATTTTTAATTCATTTATTTAGACTTAGCTAGTCAGATTAAAGAAGAAACATTGTTTTGTGTTGAATCCACACATGTGAAATTAAAATTTTCTAGTATTTTTTTCAAAAGTTTCAACTTCTGATTATGTAGTCGTCTTACAATGATCATTGATAAATAGAGTCAACACAACTGATCGATCAGTAAACATTGACTTTACTACTACTATTAAAGTGCAATGAATGGAACAAATTACCGAAATGGCATACAAATTAGAGATGACATTTGAGTTGAGTTCTTACAAATCATAAATTGCATAAAGATGCTACATAATTAGAAATCGAATAGTCGAAAAAATTAGAAATTTTAAAACTAATATATACTCATCAGTGGCGTGCGGTCCATGGATGACGTGGAAAATCTCAAACATTTAGAGTATTTTCATAAATATATAAGGTCGACTTCAAAATTTCAGGAGGATCTTTAAATTTTCAAATTATTATCCGTTATTTCAAATATTTCTATAAAAAACATTTTTTGTTTTGAAAAGTATACTATTGGTTCTCGAAATGAAATAAAATTGTTGCATAGTTTACAAGGGGCAATTAAAATGAATTATTTTTCTGAAAAAGGGTACTGATTAGAAGGTTTCTAAGGCCCTGCCTGCATCGCCTGGTATATATCTTCCAGTTCAAGCGTGCCAAATACAAGTTCAGACGAGTTTTAGTCGAATAAAAATTGTTCTCGCTGAAGAACTATTAAAAGTAGCAATAATACAAAAAAGGAATAAATAAAGATGATTCGAGAATCTTTGGACAAATTCATTTCTACGGAACTCTCAATCTAATTATAAGATAGGAAATAACTAAGAGTGATATAGACAAGTCATAGCTTGCTTATAGCAATAGAATTAGGAGAAATTTAAGATTTTCTTCAGAGAGGACAGGATGATTCATTGTGGAAGATGGTCGATTTCCATCTCAGGGACTGTGGAGTTTAAGTCACAGGAATTAAATTCTGACTCCTTGCCTCACTCACACAAAGCAGTATCCGTTTGGGGCGAAAGTCCAAAAATATATTTTTTAAAAATCTAATGTTAAATTTGGAAAATAACGAAAATGATGCCATATTCGATGAAATTTGCAAAAATAAATCGAAGATTAAAATAAAATTATTATCATTTCCGTTCATAATTTGTATTAATTTGAAAGTTTATTCTAAGAAAAATTTAGACAAATGTCTATTTGAAGCCCTGAAGAAGTCGGAAAAGTCGACGAAACGTTGACCTGACAAATAAAAATTCACACATAAAAACTTGTCCTTCCCATTATATAACCTTTCAAATTAAAATAAAATTTCAAAAAATGAAGAGTACTTTTTTGGACAGCATCCCCTGGTTGAAAAGTCACCAACCTCCACTGATACTCATCCAGATTAATTCTTATTATAATAATAAAACTTGAGCAAGATGCGAGGTTAGGTTCTAACAATAACGAAATATATAAAACAAAAAAACTCAATTTTGTTTTATTTCTTTTTTTATGAAACCTACCTCGCATCTTGCTCAAGTTTTATTATTATATTTAAAAAATGTTTCACCTAGAACCAACACCTAACTTCTTAAAAGTTATTAATTTCTTAAATTGATTAATTTTAATGTTATTTTGTTATAAAGTAGTTAAGCAGGGGACGAAAGTCATGTGACTCAATTCTTTTTTTAACCGACTTCAAAAAAGGAGGAGGTTCCCCATTCGACTGAATTTTTTTTTTTTTTTTTTTTTTTTTTTTGTGCCTATGCTACCTCATATCTCCGCCAATTCTCAACCGATTTTGAAAATTTTTTTTGCATTGGGTCCAGTCTAGCTTCCGATTGGTCCCATTTTTTTTTCGTATTTTTTTCATAGGTATTAGACCTTTTTTTATTAGGTTTGTTTAGACCTAACCTCTTTGTTTATGAACCGATTTCGATGGTTCTTTTTTTATCCGAAAGGGGGTGTCTTAGGGATGGTGTCATATTAATTTGGTCAAGTTCTGATGATATGATCACTATTAATAACATCACTAAAAAGAGAAAAATAAAAATAATTTTTAAGAAAAAATAAAAACCGACTTCAAAAAATTAAATGCAACAAATAAAATACACTAAAAGGTATAAAATAATTATTATCTTATTTAGTTACAACTAAACGACGAAATATTAACATGAAATTACTTTTGAAGTTGGTGCCAAACATATACCTTTTATGAATCGCACTCGACGGATCTTACTTAGTACGTTTGGAGGGTATGCTCGCTTATAGGTATAGTTAGTTTGGCACCGACTTCAAAAAGTAATTTCATGTTAATATTTCGTCGTTTAGTTGTAACTAAATAAGATAATAATTATTTTATACCTTTTAGTGTATTTTATTTGTTGCATTTAATTTTTTGAAGTCGGTTTTTATTTTTTCTTAAAAATTATTTTCCTAACATTTTGACATAAATAATTTCAAGAATTCCTTAATAAATTATGCATATTTTCCAAGGCTTTTATTATTATTATTATTATTTCTTTATATTTTCATTTGACTTTCTTTAAATTAATCTATTCAAATTAAAATTTTATTCTGGAATAAATCTCATTAGTTTTCTAATGACTTTTCATTGAAAAAACTAAAAAGAACTCATTAATTGAATTTTTATTATATAATAAAGCCTAAACGCCGCACTTTATCATGGCGCCCTGCTTCCTTCATTTAATCTCTCAGTCTTCTCCTAATGCGACTAAATAAAATGAAAGCTGTAATAACTTTCTTGTACCTAATAATATTATTTTATCACGTTAGTATAATTGAATTATTAATTATGTTCACTATAAAATTAAAAATTATTATTATTATTTCAGATATTAAATTGGTATCATTGATGATAAAATTAAGAAAATATATTATATAAATTAGAAATATTTTTGTACATATAAAAAACGAACTGGTAGAACTCAATGGTGAATTGTTAGGAAGCCAGCCTAAGAATAATAAACGAACAAATTTTCAAAAAATACAATTTATGCTGTCATTCTCATTCTTTTCAAAAGCTAGTTAAGGAAGTTGTTTCGCGACAATACTAGCAAAAAGTTTATGCTAGAGTATATAGAACAGACAATAAGGATTCATAATTCATAAGGCCAAAACTTTTTGCTGTTTATGTACCACTACTAGCCAATCCAGTGCTCGTTTGACAAATCTGGCAACATTGTCCGAGCTTGTATATAATTTATCATAGAAATTTCATATAAAAGTAACATCATAAAACAAAAAGTTCTTAATAAGCGATTGAAAGCTGTTGCGACAATGGCTAAAGCCACAAAACATCAAAAAAAAATACTAAAGTTAACCCACTTTTTAGGTTAAATAAATCCGTGTTGCCAGCTTGTTTTTAGTGTAAATTTTCATTATACATTTTTCTTATTTATTCATTATTATCTCAAAAATTGTGTTCTAACTATTAATTAAAATTTTCTTAAAAAATAATGTATTATTTATTATTTAATGTTGGTTTTAGTTTTTTATAACAATGGTAAGAAGAGTTTCTTAATTATAATTAAATTTGTATATAAACTTTCCGATATCCCGTATAGTTCAATGTATAAGAGTCTGAAAAACTCTATCTTTGGAATTTAATATCTCCGAAACTATATTGTTCATAAATTTCGCTTTGCCACCAATCGATGCAGTATTTAAATAATAATCTCTAAAAATTTCAAAAAATCCTAAGAAAAACCCATCTGGTGAAACAACTACTTTAAATATATATATTTCATAAATTTTAATAGTATAAAAGTGGAGGAAATTGTTGAAACAATCAATCGTCATTGAATTTTAAAAGGTTTTGCATGGGTGCCCACAGGGTGCGTCTGTTGTGATATGCCTTTTCGACATGTTACATAAGTCTATGAAGAAGCATTAGGCTTATGTAATTGCAGAAATAACAAAGCTTGACCTGATTATAATGATACTCAAAGCAATGAGTCTCGGACAATCAGGGCGGATGATCTACCATATGATCGAGAAGCCCTGTCACACCGTGCCTCTGTACTTATACTGAATAAACCTTGTATTAAATAATACATATTGTTATAATCATCCCTCACCTAGTATATTATAACTCGTCATTAAAATTTCTGTTTAGGGGGGGGGGTTGAAAATTGTTTCAAATTTAGCATTATATGCTAAAAATAAAAACGGTGAAGTTAATAACTTCAACAAAAGGTAATAAAAACCTCTTCTAATTTTTTAGAAGTGAATAAAATATAATGTACAAGGGGGAATTACTTTTTATGGAATGAGTGGGGTACTTTTCATGAAACTGGGGGGAGGAGTTACTTTTCATGAAAATGGGGGTGAGTCTTGAAGCCTTAGTTTTTCATGATTTTATTTATCTCTGTTTTCTCGCACTTCATGTTAGTATTCTTGGAAGAAACTTGTAATCGAATTTCGACTTAGTTCTATAACAAGGCGATTTTTTTTAAATTTTACAAAAATGTATTTTCAATGACACTAGAATATCTCATCAATTCAAGCAGTAAGTAGACCGAGAAGGCTTGTTTTTAATTATATTGATAGGAGAAGCAGTTACACCAAGAAGTTTCATCCCTTGAAGTCCTTGATCGGTCCCCCATCATGAAAAGACGGAGAAGAGGAAGAGATTTTATATGCTGGGTCACAGAGTCGAATGTCCCTGTGAATGGCTTAGGTCAAATTCATCACAGGCAAATTTATGTCAGAAGATTCATGGCTGGCAAATTCATTGTATTTTTCTTTTTTCAAAGTGATTTTAAAATATATTTCTCAAAATTCTAATGTACGTTTTACACGGTTTTACAATATATTTAAAGTAAACAAATTAATGCTTAATGGAAAAAATATAATATATTTAACCAGTTTTTATTGTCATTATTATTTGTATTTTATTAAAAGAGGAGGGGGCAACACATTTAAATATTATCCCTTCCTATGTTGGATTTGAAAAAAATTTATACGATTATACTTAAGAAATTGGCTGAACTACTTGTTGAAAAATATCTAACAGAATTAAAGATTTTGAGGAATATATTTCAAAATCACTTTGAAAAAAAATACCATGAATTTGCCCAGGATAAATTTTCCTCGCGATGAAAAATCAAATCAAAAAATATTTTCAAAAAAAAACCCAAAGAAAACTGATATTTCTAATAAAATAGTCTCATAATTAAAAGGAGATATAATTTATTGCAAATGTGCCCAAAAATTAAGAGATGAGGGTTCTTCATAAATAATTATAAATTATCAAAATATTCCCTCGGATTATATAATGTTATAAATTATTTTATCAAATATTAAAGATAAGAAAGTGGCCAGGTGTATGTTAAAGTCATGTGGATGGTCACATCAGCTTATTTCTAAGACCATCCAGTCATTTGTAATTTTATCCCCCTAATTGGCTTATCTTCAAACATTCCTGTCTCATTTATTCATTCTTCAAATAAACTAAGACTTTAATCTTTCTTTATTTTCATTTTGATCTTCTCTGCTAAAATTTGATTGATCCTGTTTAAAGCGATGTCATCATCAAATTAAAATATTAAACTGAAAAAATTTCTTAAGATTTTTTACATGATTTATAATAAGCCCATTAAAATAACGGAAACTTTTATAAAATCTAGAAAATTAAACGAATGCAAAAAATGATGGCTTGGATGGAAATTTCACAAATTTATATCATTTGGATTTGACAGAAAATATATTTAAAGATTCAGGTAAAGATCAAAGTGAAAGAAATTTCCCTCTCAGTAAATTAGTAAATATACTGATTATATACTTAAAGGCATATTTAAATTAGAGACTCAAGATTATTTAATTTTTTAATTTTTAGTATTAGAATAGAAGAAAAATCTATTGAAAAATAAATACATAATTTATTTTTCATAAAATGAAACAAAGAGGTTATCCTCTGCTTGATGCAAATAAACATATACACATATAATTCAAATAGGTATATATAAATATATAATGTATATATATTATTTATTTATTTAAGACTATAGTTTCGAAGTCTTGGATTTCATCATTACTCTTTTTTTAATTTTAAATATTATTTTTCATACGCTTGAAAATTGAGAATTTTTGTTCTTACTTTGCCGAGAAGCCAGTTAGACATTCTCGGCTAAGTAAGATCAAAAATTTTCAATATTCACGCGATACGGACTCACATTAAAAATAATATTTATAAGTAAAAAAAGACTATGATGAAGGCCAAGCCCTTCGAAACTATAGTCTCAAACAAATAAATAATATATATACAGTATATATAATATGTATATTTGATATATAGGTATGTGTGCTTATTTGCATCAGAGGACAATCCTTTTTGTTTCTCTTTTATGATTCAACAACTCTGCTACTTTCGGAAAAATAAACACTTTTTCATATTTTATTTAATAGTGATATATTATATTTGAAAACAGCACTTATATACACATAGGTACATATATTTAGAAAAATATATTTCTACTTTGAAAAATAATTTATTGCCACTAATTGGAAATCATTGATTTTGGGATGTTCTATATGGATCGATAAATTCTTGTTTATTTTCTTTAGTGAAATTAGCCCTTTGATTTTGATTTGTGAAAATTAAAATTTATGCATAGTACTGAAACAAGGGAATGGTTTTCATCCTAAGTAATGAATTTAAGTAAGAAGTCTTGTTCTAACAAATCTAATATATTAAACCACTTAGCAAACATAATACATAAAATGATTAACTCTATCATGTAGAGCAATTTGATAATCCCTATTTCCGTTTTTTGATTTGGCCCGATGTCTTTTAGAATTTAATGGAAAAGTTTATGTTTTACTGAAAGATTGTTGATTCATAAAGAAAAATCAAAGAGGTTGATGCAAATAAACATATACAATATAACGTATATGTATAGGACATGTAGGGGCATTCTTAGTTATGAAGTATTAAGAATTGTCTACTTCGCACTGTACCAATCTTTACTATTGTATAGAATAATTTTAGTGTGGGGAAATACGGATGAGATTATTTTGAGAGGTCTTTTGTTATAAAAATTGTTTTAAAGAAGCATCCAAGATTTGGCACTCCTGGCATTATCGAAGAGTTTAAAGTATTAAATTTAAGACAGTTTTTAATATTGAATACCTGTATTAACTTATATAAAATAAATTGTACAAATTCCCTCTTTATCCTATGCGTATCTCCAATAAAACAAATATAATTTTGCCTACATTTAAAACTGAATTGTACTCGAGACATGATCGCAGATTGTTGGCCTGAGAATGGATATTGAATATAGATTTAACTATGATCAGTTCAAAAATGTTAGACATATAATGAGATTTTTAATTGATTTTGGCTTTCTTAGAGCGGTACCTTTTTAGGACCCAAATTCGAGAAATATGTTCATGTCGGGACCCCCCCTTCCCTCCCACCAAAAATGACAATTTTTTTTAATTACGTTTTGTAGATCATACTTAAGAAATTTTCTTCAATTTTACAAATATGACCTTTTTTTAACTCATATATTATGGTATATATTTTTAATTAAGATAAACAAGGCGACTTTTTGATCCAAGGAAAATTTAATGAAAAAGTACGTGTTTTTCATATTTTCATTTTGAATAGTATTGAATAAATTAAAATATATTTTTAAACTTATTGAAAATAAATATAGTAGGTAAAATATTTGGTTAACTGCAATAAACGAGTGCGCGACCCATAGGTTAAGAATCACTATCTTAAAGTATGATTTTGTGGGGCATTTTCACTTTTAGTATATAAAAATATATATATAAGCAATTTTTACACGTTTAATAAGAGTATATATATATATATATGTATGTGCGCATTTCCATATTAAATATCGTAAATTTTAATATATGTATGTATGTATGTATGTATGTATGATGTATGTAATATATTTGATGAATATAAATATGTATATGAACAAATAAATAAATATTATACAATATTTAGCGCTTGCTGACGCAGCCCGCGGTGTTTAGCGTCCGATTTGAATGCATACCTTAAGCTCACAGGCGCTCCTGATTCTATTCAATAAACAGCACAGAGGGTTTTTAGTTTACAAAGCCAAGCGCCACTTCAAAGGAGTCCTCAGGTAAAGACTACGGTACTCATGGTCATAGCCAAATAAAGTATATATATAATTTATTTGCTGTATGGTTTAACCTTCTTCATACTTATTTTTAATTAGAAATATTTTATCTATTATTTCTCATGAGTTTAAATACCCGATTAAGGTAAATTCACTTTGTTCTAATATTAAGGAGGTCACTCAACATATGGACAACCTCTTTGATTTCTCTCTATTTTTAGAATTAATTACTTTTTTAGTTCTATATTTTTGGCATCCTATAATTAGATCCCTTGCAAGAATCTGATGACACCTTTTACTTACTGTAGGTAATAAATAAATTGTATGGTTTGCTGACACAATCACCGAGCTATTAACTTGTGTAGGGACCTTGAGGCCTTAAAGACATTATAAAAGCAGAAAATCAAATAAATAATAAATTATTACTTCAGATCGACGTGTATGCCGATATTAGAGGCCACATACAACTTCTAGCTAACATTCGGTACATCGATGGAGATGTAAATGCATCTAATTAATTTTTTTTTGCAAAGAACTTTCCGATCAAGCCATCGGTGAGGAAATATTTAGTCCTAATATTGAATATGGTTTGTACTGTACTCGATAATGAATCGAAGTGGAAAGTTTACATTGTTTGTACAAGATTGAAGCATTTTAATAACAGGCCGAGTGAAAGAATATGTAGGTCGCTAAAATACTCAAAAGGAATTCGTGAATTCTAATTTAGTTTGAGAGCATGCGATCATTGTCTCATTCACCGCTAAGCTATTGTAGTTAAATATTCTCCAACTTTTCTGAAAGTTGTGCTGCATGCAGTTTTAAAAGTCATGTTCCCGAAATTCGCAACTTTTCTCAGTTTTGTGTTAGAAAATGGAATCAGAACACACTATACTTCTGCTGCAAAACAATAGAGAAGATAGGTGGTTATCACGAGGAAAAGTTTTAACGAAAATATTTGAAATTATTTTTCATTGAACAGAAAAATGGAAGGCAGGAAGGAAAAAATACTTACTAGAATATAGAAAAATCTAGCATTAATAATAAGACAAATAAATAAATTTATTTCCTCGATTCGCTTAGAGGCAGTCCTCGGGGGCTAGGTCACCCAATCATCAATACAAATCTAATTACAACAAATTAACAAGAGTCAATACAAATACGAAATTATAAAAAAATAATAAATAGCAAACAAGAACAGAAAAAAATAAAATAAAAATCTATGCTCATTATCAAATAACATAACCAATGACCATAGATTTCCATCAAAAGACAAAAAGTAATTTAAAAATAATAATAAAATAATAATCTACACACCTATTATATATCTATACATCTTTACATGTAAATAAAATTCAAGTGTATGTCTATATGATTTCAAAATAAATACCTATTTTTAAGATTCTTTTTTCACATTAACTAATCATAAACAACTGTTTTTAGTCTATCTGTCTGTAGGTCTGTTTATATATTTATTTGTCCGGGCTAAGGCAAGAATTTATCAATCAATGAATTTGAAACCTTTAAAATACTTAAAATATATAATTATTTTTAGGATTTTTATATATACATATACTAAAGGTTGTTCATTTTATAATTATATGATCGGAGAAACATGGATGCTAAACTAACTCAGAATTTAAATCAGTTGAGGTCATTGAAAGAATAACAGAACTATGAATTTTTTTATAAAATCCGTCACGAAATTTTGTGTACGCTCTAACTCAAAATCTTGTGTGAATATCAAAACGAAATTAAGGGGAGGAGAGGGTTTAAAGATTAAAATTATAATATTTTCAAATTAAAAAGGGGCCGTCCATAAATTACCTCACACAGTAAGGGGGAAGGGGCATCTCAGATTTGTGACAAAATGTGAGAGGGAGGCCCGGGGATCTTAAAAATTGTGATGTCACAAAAGTCAAATTAAAAAATTTCAATAATTTTCAAATATATTTTTATGATTTCAGGTTATTATTATTCCAACCTGAAAATCTTGGTAAAATAAATCTTGACGAAAAGTTGTAAGCAAACAATTATTAGCAAAAACACTAAATTTTTTTCAAATAAATAATAAAAGTGATAGTGTGACGTCACAATACAGGAGGGCTCAATGAAAATGTTAAAGAATATTTTACAGGGGGAGGGTCTAAAAATCTTGAGATTCGTTTGACCTAATGTATGGACGGCCCCAAATAAACAAACAAAAAAATGAAATTTACTTAGGTACTATAAAATAAACCTACGTATACCTAATAAAAAAGAGAGGATCTAATCTCGCCTTAAAAAGAACCATTTTTATCTTAGCCAATAATTCCAGGTGTATCACTAAATCCAGGGAAAGACAATGGTAAACCACCTCTGTGAAAAATGTCCACAGAAAAATTACAATGGAGAGGATTCTCTCTATAGTCTATAGTAATCGCCAACTCTCAGTATAGTGCTTAAAGAAAAAGAAGAAGAATGTGTTAAAATCATGACTTATTAAGGCTTATAAGGTTGATAGATCATTAAAATTCAATTTAAATTTATAAAAACTGTAAAAAATAAACTGCAAAGGATCGTTGATAAACTTTATCCAAATTCAATATTGATATTTTTATTCCTTTAGATATCACTTGCTATTTGAAGGCTATGTTGACTTAAATTCAAAAATAGTGATCGATTCCCATCTAATATTCGAGTAATAACCATTCTACATTGGATTTTAAACGTTTCTGTTATTATTGGTAACCATTGATGAAGACATGGAGGAATCGAGTTAAAATCAAAAATAGCGATCGATTCTCATCTAATACTTGAGGAATAACAATTCTACATTGGATTTTTGAGGTTTCGGTTATTATTGGTAACCATTTCTGAAGACATGGAGGAATCGGCTTAAAATAAAAAATAACAATCGATACTTATCTAATACTAGAGGAATAACCTCATTGCATTCCATTTTTGATGTTTTGACTATTAATGGAAACCTCTACTGAAAACGTGGAAGAATCGACTTAAAATCAAAATGACTAAATTATTTTATGATAAATAACTCAAGCTTGAGTTGTTCTTAAGTCATTTTCGAGATATTTAGAAAAAACTAAAAAAGTACTGAAATAAAGTACTAATGTTTGTGGGCCGATATGTACCAAAAACTAATCAGCGCTTCATTTTGTTAAAAGAATGGTAGGTTTTTCAATTTCGTTTCAATCGGTGCAACGGTGTAGAAAAAATCGTGGACTGAAAAAACGATAACATCCATCCATCCATCCATCCACACGCTTCGCATTGGATAAAGTAAAAATGATAAATTAAATATTAACTGATTTGGTTTTTAATTTTAGATTTTCTATTCTAGTTCAGAAATATAAAATTGTAAAAAAATAGTCTCTGTTACAGATTCATTTATAAAAATGAGGCTCGAGGGAATTATAAAAGTTCATTTTGTTATCCACTTAGGAATCAAACAAAAAGTACTATTTAAGAAAAGTTTTTTTCGCAATATAACACTATTGAAAGTTCATTCTCCTCAGGTAATATAGCTTTTCAGGTCATATACTATATAGTATATACTATAATATTATTTGTGCTATGGCTTGCCCTTGTGGGAGCTATTTCATGTTTATAATCTCATTATTTCATAGACCATCCTCTTGTGTGTTTTACTAAGTAGTGACGGTGATGAGGAGGGCAACCATTGCATGTATATTTACTATTTTAGATTAACAATTAAAACAACAGTACATATCCAAGATGTGTTGAAATAATCCGCATATACATATTTTGATTCAGTTACTTTTCATTACTTTTTTCGTAACGTTGAATAAAATTATTACAAATGAAAAAGTTTTGTATAAGATTAGAGAAAATCGAACTTTGTGGTAAAATCAGAGGAAAAGAAAATCTCAAACGAAAAGGAACAAGTTGAGACATGGATAGTTTTTAGAAATACTTTTTAGGATGAGTTAACAAAGAAAAAGGGAAGATATGAATTAGAGTTTTCCTCTCATAATAATAAATATAGGATATGGGAGTTTTAGAGAAGTGAAAGAGTTGAATTATTTTAAGGTGACCAATCGTCTTCCTTTAGGGAGGACTGTCCTTCTTTTGTAAGCTCTGTCCTCGCCTGAAAAGTGTACTTCTACATGTCCTCCTTTTTGACATTTAAAGACTAATCTGTAAATCTCAGTGGGGTAACCAGGATTTGGTGCCCCCGCAAAACAAAATCTAGGGCCCGATAAACTTTTGGAAATTCAATGATTAGGTAAGTACAAGGAAAAAAGTAATAAGTGAAATATTTTTTATAATTCTTAAAAGTAATAAAAAACAAAAATATATAATAAACCAAATACTTAATATAAAATTAAATTAAATATCAGTTCTTCGGGCTTTTTTATTAGCAAAATCTGTTATAAGGGTTTTTAAATTTAAATTTTCTTCTAGATGATGTTCTATTGCCAAAAGAGCAAGATTGCTTAATCTATCATGATTCTTGCTGTTTCTAAGATATGATTTAATTATTTTTAATTTGCTGAAGGATCTTTCGGCTGTAGCCACAGTGACAGGAATGCTTAAAAATAGAAATAAGGCAGTGCAAACTTCATATAAATCACTTTCTATAAAGGAATAATTGATTAAAATAATATCTGTCATTTCCTGTATAATTGTATTGGCATTAATGTCATGACAAGAAAATATACCGCATTAATTATTTGAATTGGAAAATTTTCTGTTTTGTAATTCTGTAGGGTAGAGCAATCGCTATAATTATGACTAAAATCTAAATTGATTGAGAGATAATTATATCCAAATGGTATATTATAGTTTCGTACCAAATTGTGTTGTGCCCCCTTAACTGCGCCCCCCCCCTTTGCGGACCCTATTTACGGCACTGGTAAATCTTCGTATTCGATCGAAATTATATATATGTTAAATATAATAGATATTATAGAAAAATTCAATATGAATACATTCCTTGTTCAGGTATTTTCAATATATGTTGTTAGAGTTCGTAGCTGTGATGAAACTGTATTAGATGAAGGAAGAGGTATCAGCCAAAGTTAGATGCGCTGGGTTCAATAAAACACCTTTAATAAAACGTTTCGGCCTGAATTCTGAACCTTTGGGCGCAGTCACGTTATAAATTTACATGAAGATACAATTTTTATTTTTGACAAAGCTTTGTTCGATCACGTATGTGTACCGCATTTTGTGTATAACTTTCAATTAACTGAAGATGGTCAAATAAATTCAGGTCGAAACGTTTTATTCAGAGTGTTTTATTGAACCCAGCGCATCCAACTTTGGCTGATACCTCCTCCTTCATCTAATACATTTCCAATATATTCTTTAGAGATGATACTACATTGACAAAAAATATTCATTCAATGGAAAACTACTCATTTAAATAAAAATTAATAGGCATTTCAACATCAACATAATTACAATATAAAATGCTACAAATATTTTTACTATGCATTTATTATAGTTCATTATTGTTGCAATGAATAAAATGTTTATTTTCTTTATGATATTTTTTTACTTTATCCAATGCGAAGCATGGGAGAAAGTATTGTAATCGGTCGCGCGGCAAGCGCGA
This sequence comes from Forficula auricularia, assembly GCA_024734495.1. NCBI lineage: Eukaryota > Metazoa > Arthropoda > Insecta > Dermaptera > Forficulidae > Forficula > Forficula auricularia. The sequence continues at coordinate 14,312,913 of JALMQS010000099.1, read as the reverse complement.
CTTCAAAGAGGTCCTCAGGTAAAGACTACGGAACCCATGGACTCAATTAAGGTCACAAATTGTAGTATTCAATGAGAATGAATTTTAGCAGGTGACGGTTTTGCCAAAAATTACCTGGAATCTCGTCGAGAGGCCAAAAAGTGCCATTTTTTTGGCAGTGCGTGCGGTTGGATGGATGGATGGATGTTATCGTTTTTTTCGTCCACGATTTTTCCACACCTTTGCACCGATTGAAATGAAATTGAAAACCTACCATCATTTTAACAAAATGAAGCGCTGATTAGTTTTTGGTACATATCGGCCCACAAACATTAGTATTATACAAAATTATTTATTTCAGTACTTTTTTAGTTTTTTCTAAATATCTTTAAAATGACTTAACCAATTTTGATGAAATTTAATATCCTAATTAAGTACCTTGGGGACGACAAAAAAGGTTAAATAAAGTTTTTAGTAAAATTATATTTTAAAGTACTTTACTCTAAAGTAAGATTATTAAATTCTTTAAAATTTATTCATTTGATCTGTTTAATATAGGACTCATTTAACCTAACTAAGTAAGAGTGGATAGGCTTTTCTCTGATGAAAAATTTGGGAGGAAAGTTTATAAGTAACCATAGCAACTGCGTTCTATTCTTATCCGTTACCTTTATAGAGGATTCGACTTAAAATCAAAAATAGCGATTGATTCTCATCTAGTACTTGAGGAATAACCATTCTATATTGGATTTTTGACGTTTCGGTTTTTATTGGTAACCATTGCTGAAGATATAGACTAATCAACTTAAAACAAAAATAGCGATTGATTCTCATCTAGTACTTGAGGAATAACCATTCTATATTGGATTTTTGACGTTTCGGTTTTTATTAGTTACCATTGATGAAGATATAGAGGAATCGATTTAAAATCAAAAACAGCTATTGATTCTCATCTAGTACTTGACGAATAACCATTCTATATTGAATTTTTGACGTTTCGGTTTTTATTGGTAACCATTGCTAAAGAGAGGAATCGATTTAAAATCAAAAATAGCGATTGATTCTCATCTAGTACTTGAGGAATAACTATTATATTTGAATTTTTGACGTTTCGGTTTTTATTGGTAACCATTGCTGAAGACATAGAGGAATAGACATAAAATCAAAAATAGCGATTGATTCTCATCTAGTACTTGAGGAATAACCATTCTATATTGGATTTTTGACATTTCGGTTATTATTAGTAGCCATTGTTGTTTACAAAAAAAGAATTTAGTCTTTTTGATTTTAAGTCGATTCTTCCACGTTTTCAGCAGACTATCATCATTGAGTATACAGTCCTAAGACTGGTTTGATGCAACAATCCGTCTCCACTCGACTCTGTCCCCCGCCAGCTGTTTAACCTCTCTAAATGTCTGGCATCCCATATCCCCAATTATTTGGTTGAAATATTCTAATCTGGTTCTTCCCCTTCCCCTTTTCTTTCCCACCTCCCCCTCCAAGATATCCCTAAGCAGTCCCCCATGTCTCAGTGTGTGCCCCATCATCTGACCTCTTCTCTTCTTCAGACTCTTCCACAAGGTTCTTCTTTCTCCGATTCTTCCAAGAACTTCTTCATTTGTAATTTTATCCATCCATTTGATATTCATCATTCTTCTGTAGCACCACATTTCGAAAGCCTCTAATCTCTTTCTCTCCTCTTCTCTAATTGTCCAGGTTTCACACCCGTACATGGCTATGCTCCATACATATGTCTTCAATAGCAACTTCCTGTTTGCTAAGCTGATTGAGGAGGAGCATAGTAGTTTTTGTTTTGTATTAAACCCCATTTTTGCTTGGGCAATTCTTGATTTAATTTCGTTTTTGCTCCTCCCATCCCATGTTATTTTACTTCCTAGGTAGCGGAATTCCTTAACTCCTTCTAGGTTTTCTTGGTTAATTTTGATGCATTCCTGTCTCGTTTGTTCTTTTTTTGTACATACTAGGACCTTGGTTTTATTCTTGTTTATTTTCATTTTGATTTCTTCTATTAGGATTTGGTTAATTCCATTCAAGGCGTCCTCTAATTCTTTTTTATTGCTTCCTAGAAGGGCAATGTCATCGGCAAATCTTAACATAGCGATCTTTTGACCTTGGATTTCTATACCTGTATCAATTTTGTCTTTGAATTCTTTAATCGCTTCTTCTATGTATAAGTTGAAAATCATGGGTGACAGCACACATCCTTGTCTTACACCTTTTTTTATTTTGGCTTCTCTGTGTTCATCACCAATATTTATAATTGCCGTCTGGTTTTGATATAGATTGTAGATTAGTCTTCTCTCTGAATTTTATTCCCGCCTGTTTTAATATTTTAAACATAATTTCCCAATTGACATTATCGAATGCTTTTTCTAGGTCTATGAATCCGATGTAGACAGATTCTTCCCTGATAAAAGCCCTTTCTATTATTAGTCTAAGAGAGAGAATTGCTTCTCGGGTGCCTCTGTTTCTTCTAAAGCCGAACTGGTCTTCCCCCAGATTTTCTTCAACTCTTTTGTTCTATTCTTCTCTGGATTATTTTGGTTAGGATTTTGGAGGCATGTGAGGTTAGGCTAATGGTCCTGAAATTTTCACATTTATCCGCGCCAGCAGAGGTTGCCATTAATAGTCAAAACATCAAAAATGGAATGCAACTGGAGGTTATTCCTCTAGTATTAGATAAGAATTGATCTTTATTTTTGATTTTAAGCCGTTTCCTCCTTGTCTTCAGCAATGGTTGCCAATAATAATCCGGAGGCGTCTGATAATCTGATGTAGAATGGTTTATTCTCGAACAGTATGACTGATGATGAAGACCAAGTCTTCGAAACTATAGTCTCAAACAAATAAATAATATATATATACAGATATATCATCTTGATATATATGTGTATATGTTTATTTGCATCAAGCAGAGGACAATCTCTTTGTTTCTCTTTGTCAATCAACAACTCTGCTACTCTCGGCAAAACAAAAACTTTTCAACTAGATAAATAATTAATATATCCAGTACACACCAAGCCAGCAAAACATATTAATATTTCAAATGAATTTGGATAAAGTTTAGCAACGATCGGTTGCAGTTTATTTCTTCAATTAATTTGTGTCCTCCTCTTCATTGTAAAAAAGTTGGTCACCTTAATTATTTACATGAATTATCTTGAATGAGATAAGTGTGTGCCACGACGAAGAGAAAGAGTTTTCAAGTGTAAATCAACGAATCTGTTTATCTATAGTAGGTACTCTACGCTAACTTGCAGATCTTTTAACAACGGAGATGATTCATCTTAAATCAGTTTAATTTTGATACAATGATCTTTGGCTTTAATATACATATCCCTCATTCAGCTAGGAAAGTATAATTTTATATTACTTATTGTTTTCAAATTGTTTTATAGCAATTTTATGATTGTTAATATCCTAATATGTCCCTACCTAATTAATTTAGCTCAGTCTTCAAAAGTTATATAGCTGTAAGATCGAATCTCACTTCGATCTGAGAATTTTCATCAGTGATCATTAAAGAAATCTAACTACCAAATTTTATACTCAAAATGATTTTTATCAAGTAAATTTATTTTATTCAAACTTTTCAAAAATCTTAGTAGTAATCTATAGTATAATAACCCTTTTGGACTGGCCTGACAACTCGCCTGACCTCAACCCGATCGAAAATCTATGGGCGCCCCTAAAAAAAAAAAAAAATACTAACAAAAGGGACTTGATAGAAAATATTATTAAAGCATGGTACAATACACCTGCACTTCAAGAAATAGCCAAAAAATGCATTGCCATCATACCGCAATGCATACAAAATTTGATTTCTCTAAAGAGAGGATTCACTAAATATTGAAATTGTATTTGTATTATTGAATTTGTATTACTGTTCTAAGCTAATAAACCTATAAAGATAACAATTAAAACGATATTATGAGTTTAATAGTAATCTAAACCCTTAAAAACGTATAAAAGATATAATTTTTCAAATGATTATAATAATTTGGACACCCATTGTATATACAGAAGAAGGAACGGGAAACCACCCCAGTGACACTATGGGGAGAACTCTAGAAGCTAGCATGAAAAATGAAGAGGAACATGTAGTTAATTTAATATAGGAAAGAGTTTAAACCAAGAAACTATGAAACAAGATGGTGACAATTTTAATTAAATTTCTCTGACATTCAGTCGTGATAAGAGGATTAATTTACAACTAGATCAAGGCCTTATGTCGAGAAATTCCTCTGACAATAATATGAACTCCGTTATCCCAATGATATTTCATTACAATCCGATTAACTAAAATGAATTAATTTTGCATTCGAAATTATCAAATACTATAATCATAATCATTTTCCATGCTATTTTATATTATTCCCATTACACATCAAATTGTAAATGCAAAGTTGATATTTTCACACATAATTCTGTTCATAGTCTGTGGCTTTTAAAAAATGTATCCATATTTTACTCTTGAATAAATAAAACGTATTTTTATTTAAACAGGAATACATTTATTTAAAAGATATAAAAGTTCACCTTTCTCTAGGGGCTTTTGCTACTTATAACTTACTAGTATAACTTAATGAAAGCTTCGATCATCATAAATATAGAGACAGGGCCGGCGTGACCTTTTGCGGGGCCGGGTACAAAAATTTTGCGGGGCATGAATACACATTCAAATCCTACACCTAAAATGAATAGTGTTTTAAATAAAAAATATTTTAAATTTCACTCGTCCAGATCTTAATTATTTATACATAATAAATAAGATCTAGATGAGTGAAATTTAAAGTATTTTTTATTTAAAAAACTATTCATTTTAGGTATAGAGAATATTTAATAAACTCCTAATGGATTTTTATGTAGAATTCAAATTACTAAAATTTATGCCATGTTCCATTTGAAAAAATTGAGTATTAACAAATTTTTGATTTTCAGAAATAAACTATTATTATGGTCATCCTGGAGATAAAATTTGAATTTTTATGATTAAATAAGATTCTTTAATGTTAATTAAGAGTTCTGATTGATCAAATTAATTCTGCAAACAATAGTTTAATTATTATTAATTTTTAAAGATGAACGCTAAATTTGTAGATTTTAACAAACTATCTAAAATAACTAAGAAATAATAAATTTTAGACATGAAGTGCATTATACAAAATCATCTTAGTTTTTAACACTCAATCTAATGATGAAAAAATATTTGAGGAGTTCCATTGAAAATAAGAAAGTTGATTGCGATTGAGACAAAGCAGAAATTGTCCAAAAGTTGTTAATAATTTATTTAAAAAGAGCATATTTCAAAACATAAATATGTCAAAGTCCGAAATTTTCTCTCAACTCCTTCCATGAAAACTTTTAATGAACGAGTTCTGTGGAACACCCTGTATATTTAACGCGACTTGGGTTTCTCACATCCACCTATTTGCATGAGTTTTAATATATGCCGTTTAAAATGTTCAGACCGGATGTAATTGCACTTAATAGGGTGCAGCAAAAGCGCCTCTCATGAAGGTTTGTTTCCACGATCTTCAAGTCAATGATATTAAATAGCTCGAAAGTCGAATAATTTCGCATTCAATTATGTAGACCTATTGCAAAAAGCTAACAATGGTAAATAAAAAATAATGACATCATGTTGAGTGATAATAAGGATATGATCATATGTAAAGAAGTCTAAAAGTGAGGCTAAATATTACGCTTGCTTTATTGGCCTCAATGAACTTCAAAGAAAATTAACTAATAACTCTCTAAGTAGACTCTTATACTAGCTTATTTTATAAACAGTGGTTTTTAATAATTCGTTTTTTTTTAATTCTTTTGAACCTAGTCCTCTTTTTTAGGAAAATGTTACCGAACTCTGCTAGTGTCGATACAATGTGTCCGTTTGTATGTTTGTCTGTCAGAGCAGTGTATCTCATTAAATAAATGAGGCGAGGCGGATCTCCTGCTAGGCTCCTCTATCTTTCCATCCCACTGACCCATATCCTTCCCCCTAGACCCACCTCCGATCATCATTCACCCCGCCAACCCTATACATGTCCTCTGGACTCTTTCCGCTTCTTCTAACTCTCGTCACCCTCCAAATCCAACGAATCCAAGTGGATGATTAAAATTTGTGGATCTCTACCCAATAGAAAGTACATATATCAATTGAAAAATGTTTCACTTTTGTCGGGCATAGATTCCACACACACATTTTTTTTATTTAATTCTGAATCCAAATAAAAATCGAACTTTTTATCGAATTTTAAATTGAAAATAATATTAATATATAGCTTTTAACTGAAGCAAAACTTACCGAGCATCGCTCGGTGACCAATTACTTTATTAATAAAGCAAAAAAAAGTAATCTCCAAAATCTCGCACAAAGAAACAAATCTTAGGGGTCTTTAAACATTTTTAAGAGCATGAACAAAAACTTTTAGGAAGGGTTGCTTAAAACGCTATGTATTGAGTTCACATTTTTAAAACCAATTAATTTGAAAGATTCAGCATCGCCTTCGTAAGCTTAGGTATGCATTTAAAAAGAATACTCTGCATCATTAGGCGTTAGATTTTATCATAAAAAATCTTACTTTTTGAGCATTAATACAATTTTTAAAATTCACTCTTTACGATTCTATTTTAGATCCATTATTTGTTCACTTAGGCTACGAAAAATTTATTTGATTGAGAGTAATTATATAAAAAATAAAGTAAAAATATTAGAGCCAAATGCAAACTGTTTAATAGTTTTAATAAAAATAATATATAAACTAAGAAACATAATGTCAATCATGATATTAAAAAGAAAATTTTATCATAAACTAATTAATCACTCAGTAATATATAAAAACATTTTTGAAAATATTGATTAAGTTTCAATTCCAAATATTTTGACTCTTAAGGAGATGAGATCTTATTTAAGCTTACGTAAATGGAATATAGATTTTTTGTTATATTCATAAAACATTTTATACGATTATATATTTCAACAAGCTTTCATTTTCAGATGAGACCTAAAGTTTAATAAGCACAAAAAACGTGCTATATATATATTATATCTACAAGGATTAAATATTTCTTTTAAGTCTTTTGATGGAGTAATTTCAAAAGAATACACTTTTTATTAAAAAATAACTTTACTACATATATTAATATTAGAGTGAAAAAAGTATTATTTAAACAAAAGGTGAGTTGAAATATTAAGTCAGTAAAAAATTGATGCCCCAGGGATATCTTTATTAGGTTTAGCGAATATTTTAATTTATCCATTCATTAATTTTTCTATTTCATAAATATACGTGACCTGATTAACTCTGGCTATCTATTTATTAGCAGTGTCATTACAATGGATCGCATGTTAAAAAGTGAATGGTTGTCAGTCTCAACTAATTGATGTAAATGGTCCATTTATTACTTTAGAAATGATATATAACATCGACGAAAAACCTAGATTAAAACCTAAATATGATTTACTAGAATTTTATATGGAATACACGTGTGAATTATTTAAAAAATTGAATTTATTGAATTATTGTTTTTCTACAAGAGTTTATATCCCACCCAAAACACATCTGTAAAAAACAGGCCATGTTCCAAAAAGTAGTGAAATCTAGGGGGTAGCCAAGATAAATTTACCAAGAATAATTAAATTGTCTTCACTGAGGATATACTGAAGCTACAATGTTGATATTTGGACTTAAGGTGTCCACACACTACATAAATGAGCCGTTTGCTTTGAAAGGGATCTAAGTCCATTTTATATTATAATTTCCATTATTGACCTTACGAAACCCCTTTTTGTGGTCAAAAAATATCAAAATATTCTATAGTTCAGATTTTAAGTTAAAAGACATCTGATCTAAATACAAAATTTCATAAGAATATCTCCAGCTGTTTTTATGTCAAATGCGAATGGAATTTCAATTTTTTGACCCCCTCCCCCCATTTTGGTTGACAAATTTTTGCATGTCTAGTCTTCTGGGGTCCTACAAATTATCTATACAAATTTTGGTTGAGTTTGGTTCAAAGCTCTAGAATATACATTTTTTGAAACTCCCCCCCCCCCCTCTATTGGCTGGGTTTTTGGAGAATTTTTTAAATAAAAATTTCAAAAATCACTTCCTCTACAACTTTTATTGTTACAGAATTTTCCGTAGAGTTAATATATTGTATAGGTGTTATTTTATAATTTCCATTATTTACCCCACAAAACCGCCCAAAACGCCCTTTTGAGGTCAAAATATCAAAGTAGCAGATTTTAAGTTAGAAGATATCTGATCCAAATACAAAATTTCATAAGAATATCTCAAGCCGTTTTTATACCCATTGGCCCACTCTACACAAAAAGAGCGCGGACAGACAGAAAACAGACAAATAGACAGGAATTTTGTTGAAGTTGTTTTCTTTGATATCTTCGTGTGAATCGTGTGCATCGAAAATTTGAGGCAATTTGGAGAAATGTAAAAACTTATTTTTATATATATAGATGGAGATGTTTAAGGGTTTGTATTTGAATGGTTTTAAAAATATTGGTATATGTTATTACGCTCATTTTATGTTTTTTAATTATTAAATTGATTTAAGTTTACAATGTGATCGTATTTAAAGTATTAGTTAAAAGAAATGTATGCTTTTAATGACCTCAAATAGACTAACACCACTTTAAAAATCAACAAAAGGTGAAAATCATACATTTATGAAATATTAAATATGATATTTCAAATAAATCAAACCAATTTTTTATGAAATTTTTATTAAATAAGTAAAAAAAAATAAAATAAATAAAAATGCTTTATTTCAATATTTCTTCAAGTAATTTAAATTGCTTTAATTACAACTTTATATTAATAAATTCAATTTTTAATTTTTTTGATTATGAGAAGTGTTTTAAAAAAGTAGAATATAAAGTAATATATGTGCCCTACATATAAAAATGAAGTAGAGAAATTATGTAGTATCCATCAAAGTCCATTTGAGGTGATCAATCAGATGATAACCTCTTTGTTACTCTATATGAATTTTGTGTTTATCAAATGAATTTATTTCATCGGTCCATTTTGGATAATCATATCTTTTTTTACTGTTCAAACAAATATAAAAAATATTAAAAATAACCAAGAAAAATATTATAGTAATGCAAAAAAATGTATATATTTTCGCGAAATGTTTTCAGATATAAAGCTAAAATTTAGTACAGTGTAATGTGAAAATACATAGATTCGAATCAAGTTTCATTAGATAAAAGAAAAGATTGGCAATTTATACTCACAGAAAACGTTTACAGATATAAAGATAAAATTTGGCGCATTAAAATGCAAAAATACATAGTTGCGAACCAAGTTTCAGCTTATTAAATAAAACAATTCTATGTTGACAATTCATATTCTCGGGAAAATTTTTCAGATACATAGCTAAAATTTGGTGCATTGTAACATAGTTGCGTACCAATTTTCACTCATTTTTAACTAAAACCATTCAAGATTGGCATTTTGTACTTCTAGGAAACGTTTTCAGGTATACCTAAGATTAAAATTTGGTGAATTGTAATCTGAAAATACATATTTGCGTACCAATTTTCAGCTTATTAACTAAAACCTTTCAAGATAGTCATTTTGTACTCTCAGGAAACGTTCTCAGATATAAGATAAAAATTTGGTGAATTGTAATGGGAAAATACATATTTGCGTACCAATTTTCAGCTCATTAGGTATAAATAAAACCATTTATACCAAATGAAAATAATTTGTATCTTATATAGGTATCAATAATTTTTTTTTATTTAATTGATATTTTTTCACAGAGAAAATAAATAAATTCGAAATATTCGAAAAAACATTTTTTGCCAACATGACTCAACTTGTCCATGCATGTTTCGACTCGTTTGAAATAGTCTCGAATAAAAATCTATTAAATGTGTAATTGGAAATAAGCAAACGGGCAATTCTAGAGCAATTGAGTACTGATACTATCTAATGGTTAACTTCTTGACCAAATTGACTTTATTTATACTATTAAAAAACAAAAATATCCTTCGATGACATCTTACACTACTTTCAAAGTAATTATATTTGTAATTTCATTAAATACGTAAATTTATATTGACAAAATGATGAAGATTTTGAAGGATTTTTTTGAGAACTGTTTAATATAAAAAGATCATAGCAGATTGCATTTATTGTTATCATTAACTAACTTTTTGTCAAAAATGGACTTACACCACTACAAAGAAAACGGCTTAAATATTGATTTTGAAGTAAAAGATTCTTAATCTTGAAGGAATATAATAAATAAATACAATTATTTTTAAAAACATTCATTAAAACTTTAATATTATTCAATTGTGCTGATTCAATAAATATTGGTAATATAAATTGAAATTTTAAAACATTATTTGCTCATAAATTGGGAGATTCCAAGCTATCTCGAATATCTTTAGCTTTTGTATATTCTGGCTGTTTTTGCTTTCCATTCGGCTCCCCCTACCGACTTTCACTCAGTTGAAGCGATGTAATTTAATTTTTCGCTTTTTGCTTCCGTTTAGCTTCGGTTGCAAAATATAAAAAAAATACAATCACCCCTTCATTTCCTATTTTTATCTTATTTGAATTCCGTCCCTGTTTATTTTAAAAGAAATCAATTGCTTCGAGGGTTGAACTTAAAAATATTTTTTCAGATTATATTTATTTTAATAGAATATTTTAATTCAAAAAATTGAAAACATGACCTAGCCTATTTATTCATGTATAAATCAAGTATTTTGATTTTCATATAACTAAAATTTATTACATGCTGCATGTATTAACTAATAAATTATTTTATAGGCATTATAAATTATTGCAATTTTATTAATAATTGAAACAAATTGACACTCAGCGAATATATATTCTCTACAATAAATTGAAAGGGAATAAGCAGTCCTTTGTTAAAATGATTTGTTGTTTTTTTAAAATTGTATATAATAGAAATGTTTTATTTTATCTACATATATTTTAGTGAATATTTATTTATCCTTGTAAGAAAGGAGAAGCCTCGGTATGATGTCCGCAAATTTATTTGTTAGATAACAGTTTGAGTTAGATAGTTGAAACTTTAAACAATGTTAATGGTTATTAATAAAAACTTAGGTGAAAAATTTGAGCTCATTGGTTACAACCGTTCGATAGGTCCACATTTGATAATTAGATTTCATTCTGATTTCCTGCATATTTGCCCCGGAAGTTCTAAAGCCATCTCGTCTTATTTTGGAAGGATAAACATTTTATCATGATAAAAAAGTTTTCCCTTTATCCGTTCTAGAGTTGTCGTGGATACCTGAATCCAAACTCAGAGACAGAAAAAAAAAATGCTTGAAAAATATTTTGACTGATATTTCCATCAACCCAATGCAATTATTTCATCACAGCCACAATCAACAACAACATTCTTTCTTCCTTTTTGGTTGTCAAAAATATAATCCTTACAATGTTTTGACAACGTTTATATTCTAAGCGTGTTATCTTGCCATATATAGTTCACGAGATACATGGTCATACTCTAAAAAAGTTCTTTGAAAAGTTAATAAATTAAGACAGTGGACTGTTAATGCAGGGTTTCCCAACCTGTGATCCGCGGAGCTCTGGGGATCCGCAGACAAAGTAAAAATAAAATTATAAAGCATAATGGCGCGGCCGACCTTTTACGAGAACATAAAACAAAGTCGTGCGACAAAATAAAAAATGACATAAAAAAATCAGCTACTGAAACTAACAATGAAAATGCTGTATTAGCGTCCTATCAAGTATCATTATTGGGGGGTCAGATAGGCTAGGCGGTAGCGTGACAGCGAGCTAACCACGGGACCCGGGTTCGAATCCGACTCGAGGCATCCAGCTAAAATCTGACCCCGGGGTAGAGACAAATTTAAAAAAAAATATAACTAGTATCGTAATTAGGCATATGGCTATTAAGGCCGAAAAAGGCAAAAAAAAGTATCATTATTGGTTGCATAAAGTGGCAAACCCCATTCCGTTGCTGAGAAACTATTACCAGCTGTTAAAATCACGGTTTCTGCTATGTTAGGATAAAAAGCTGCAAAGAAATTTAATATAATATATAATAATATTTTTCCAAACCCAGGCCACGGAGAAAATTGGATTATGGACTCATTTCATGTAAATGTTACAGACATAACAGGCCTGATATCTATCCAAGAAAATCAATTATTTGATTCGAATTTAAAAAGAAAATTCAAAGAATTAAACAAATTTTTGGCTAAATTTAAAATCTGATTATATGAAGTTATCGGAATTGGCGCTGAAGCAGTTTCTTTGCCTTTCCCTACAAACGTATTTGTGCGAAAAGGGGTTTTCCACTTTTGTGTATCTAAAAAATAAATACAGAAATAGACTACAAGTAGAGGCAGATTTAAGGATTCAACTTATTAACATCAAGGGGCCTGCAAGCATTCTCTTGCCATACTGGATGCAATTCAGAAGCGAGCAATTAACTAATAGGAGACCAGGCTCTAACTAACTCACTCGACTCCCTGGCTCACCGAAGAACCGTTTCTGCTCTTTCCCTGTACTACAGATACTATCACGGTGTCTGTTCGGTCGAGCTGAAATCAATTATCCCCCGTAAAGCCCTCTTTAAGAGAAACACGGGGTTTTCGAAAGCTCAGCACCCCTTCGCTGTCAAGTTGGATAAAAATCGAACAAGTGCTTTCGCTCTTTTATTCCTATGACCTCCAGAGACTGGAACTCGCACCCACCCACCGTCTTCCCCGCGACTTATAACCTTCAGCTGTTTAAGACCCGTATCCACAGATACCTTCGACCCCTACTCACCCCATTAAAAACCCTTCTTCTTCCTCTTTTCACGATGGGGGGCCAACCCAGGCCTTTAGGGGATGCACTTTTTGGTGTAACTCCTTCTCTCATCATTTTCATTAAAAAACCCAAACATTACGACTTTGGTCGCAAAAAGGAAATACCAATCATCTCATTAAAATTAAATAAACATAGACACAATTTTGTAAGTAAAATAGACCTATGTAAATATTACAAATAAAAATATTAAAAGCGGTTTTTCTTGTTTTATTTTTAGGGGTCCGCGAGTCATGGTAAGGTGACGCTAGGGATTCGCTTTAGGAAAAAGGTTGGGTAACCCTGTATTAATGGACAGATTGTAGACACAAAAATAGGAGATATTTTCA